>OY997590.1:67945827-68545827 GCA_963921825.1 Erodium maritimum | reverse complement strand
GAACATGTCGTAGTTTTGTGTTGAACTCATCTTTTGTAATCGTAATCTATTTTGGGTCAACTTGAACTCCCTATTTGACGTTTGTAATCCTTGAACCTTTGATAAAGTTTAAATAGTGTATGAAGTTTTTCCACCATTAAGAAGTGACCAAATTGAGAACTTCTAAGCACTCTTTAATAACTTTTTAATGCTTTTTTGGATAATGAAAAAAATATTTGAAAGTATATGTACTACTACTTACTGTCACGCCCCAATTTCAGCGAACCGAACTCGGGACGCGAACATTTAAGAAGATACAATACTTGAAACCTATTTTCATTAAATCACTTTAAAAAGCAAGTTTAGTTCAACAAAATAATATTTACATCTCAAAAATAAGTCCCAACAATTGGACAAAAACGTGGTACACGTCACTAGACTCAAAAACACCCAGAAACCCGCTTCAAGCTCTTCAAGCTTCAGAAGCTCACCTAGTCCAGACTGCGAACGGTACCTGTAGGAAAAGCAGCTAGGGGTGAGCGTTCGCTCACCACCACAGATAACAGACTGACTACGGCATACTTAGCAGACAAAGCCGGTGACACAAACAACGACTCAAAAGACACACACACGACCAATACATTCCTCAACCGACTCAACACTCGGACACGTGATGTAGACCCCACACGACAATCGACGACCTCTTCCAAAGACACGACGGACAACCACGCAACACCCAAGATCACAAAGGATCGCACACCAAACAAGATCACAAAGGATCGCATACCAGCTGCTCAGTAACTCAATCTCTGTCTCTCGCCCTTTACCGATCCCAGTCAGGTCAGGCGGTCGACCTGTCGCGCAACTTCTCCCGATCCCAGTCGGGAGGCTAACCCACAACCTCTCCGCTTCACCCGATCCCAGTCGGGTGGTTAGCCACACCCGCGCGTCCTTCCCCCGATCCCAGTCGGGGAGCTAGCCCACAACCTCTCCGCTTCTCCCGATCCCAGTCGGGAGGCTAGCTACACCACACAACCTACACCAAGATCAAGTAACCAAACACAATCATAAACAAAGTTCAACAGACAGTAACGACACCAGTCCCAAACTCCACAGGCACCCAAGGCCACCAAGACACCAACAACAAAACACGGGTTCAACAACCCTACGGGCCCTCATGGCCACCCAAGACACCAACGGTAAAGTACGGGTTCACAACCCCACGGGCACTCACGGCCACCCAAAACACCAATAATAACAACACGGGCTCTCATGGCCACCCAAGACTCAACAATAATAACACGGGCTCTCAAGGCCACCCAAAACTCAATAATAATAACACGGGCTCTCAAGGCCACCCGAAACTCAATAATAATAACACGGGCTCTCAAGGCCATCCAAAACTCAATAATAATAACACGGGCTCTCAAGGCCACCCAAAACTCAATAATAATAACACGGGCTCTCAAGGCCACCCAAAACTCAATAATAAAATACACAACAAACTCCGGCATAAACAATGCCTCCAACTGTCCTAAGATCACTAGTTTCACAAACAACCTCCGGGCATGGTCATATGCCTCCAGTAATTCTAATAACGCTAAGTTCTCTGCTCCTACGGCACTACTAAGTGTCACATGCATTTCCAATAATCGCTACATTCCCGTATCATGCCTTTCTAATATTCGATAACCTAAATAACCCACGACACCCCGGTGTCACATGCAATTCTACAGGTAACTTTCCCTAGTCAGGGCCGAGATCCGGCTACTTTTCCCTACCTCGAGTAAGTTCTCCAAAAACCAAGCGACGAGCTCCGGTGTGACCTCATTCACTCACCCAGCTTTCCCTTGCCTCGGTCCGCGGTACGATCTAAAAGAACACAAATTTCAAAGCACTTTTAAACTAGTAGGAAAACCGAAATTTAATAAACTTAACGCCCAAACGTAACCCCGACAATGTCGATCACTCCCAAACTTCCCAATTGCTCGACATTGTCGATAAAGGACCCGTAAAGGCCCGATTCGCCCGACATGACGAATCTGCCCGGGTTTTGTAAATGGCCTTCCGGGGCTCCAAAAGCCCCCGTTTTCGTTTCTACGGTCTTAGAATAGTTTAAGGAACCCAATGCACTTGACGGAATCGAATTCCGACTTCCGAGTCAATTAATTAACGTTTAAAGTTTCTAAAACCCGTTAATTACAACTTCTCCAATTTAGTTCCAAATTTCGATTCGGTTAAGGATAATTGGTCCGGGGAACGTTTTAAACCTCCCGAACACTAAACCCGATCACCCGAGCACGTGGGCCCCACCCGGCCCACTTGGCCGTGGGCCCTAGGGTTCCAATGGGGCTCGGCCACCATGTTGGTGGCCGGCCACCCCCTATGGTGGCCGGAGCTCCTCCCGAGCTCCCGGTCGCCGGAAACGTTCAATCATACCTCCAAACACCTCTAAAACGTCTCCAACACTTCCCCCAACCTCACTACAACCCTAACTCATCAATTATAACCAAACCCTAACATTTGAAAACTATCAAATCGACGTCGGTTCGGTGCTTACCCAAGAGGAGACCGAGGGGAACGAGATTGCTCCTTGCCTTGAGACGATCCAAAGGTGGAATGACGTGAATAGTGGCAACCAAGCCCTAGCTTCTCTCTTCCTTCTTCTCCTTCTCTCTCTAACTCTCTCTTCCCTTTTCTATTTCTTTTTCTCTTTTCTTTTTTTTGGTTAGTGTTGGCCGAACCCCCCCTTGTACCCTCACCTCTCATTTCCCCCCCCCCCCAAAACCTAACACCACCACTTGGTTGACAAGTGGCAAGGTGGGTCCCACACCTTTTTGGAACAATATATAGAAGATATTTTCTAATCAGATTCGCGAAAATCGGACGTTTCGGGCCCCGAACGGGCACTTTTCCCAAGAAATCACGAAACTTGGCGGGCTACAAGGAAGCGGCTCAACTAAGACCGCTGTGACGACGGCTAAGCTTTTTGGATCCGAAACGGTCCTCGAATGGACCAAAACGTCGCTCGGTTGACTTTTCCAGCGAAAAGTCAACATTTCCCAAATTGATCAGAAAGTTGCCCTGAGTTCGCCGGAACTCATTTTGGTCGATAACGGGGTCAACTTAAGTCCGGTATGACCCTCGGGGTCAATTTAGGTTAAATTAAGTGTTTGTCTTAAATTTTTTAAATTTTCCTGTTTTTCGCAGGTTTGACTGTCGTTGACCGGTAGTGGTTCTTACACTTACGGTTAATGTTATCGATAGTTATCAAATTCGGATGGGTTGGTCCAACCCGGTGAACCGGCCCATAATCCAGAAGGGGTAAATTTTTTGAACCCGGTCACTCTGGGTCGGTTCAAAAATTTGGCCACGGGGCCGGGGCCCGGCCCATGGACACCCCTAATTGTAAGAGCAGTTGTAGTGGGGTTTAACTAGGAAGTATAACCAAAGTTTTTTTTTCTCTCTCCTTAGTTATTAGTTAAGTTTGATGGAACCATCGACATCGAAAAGAGATTGATTTGTTCTTTTCAATCTGTTCTCTGCATGATCCTCGCTACATGTTACCCCTATAGAATCCCTCCCACTACGGAGATTTATAGAAGCAATCTTATTTTTTCCCCAAAAATGTTACAAAATCAACTTCCTATCACAGATGCTCTAACACTTCTCTCATCTAGTCATATTAGCATATCTTGGAGAGTTCAATAACGATGCAATATGGGAATGGAACTCCTAAAAAGCAGATAACCTTCAAGTGTCTGCACGTATTCCAAGCGATGTTGCAACCTAAAAGACATATGGGGATGCATGTATATGAGTTGTGCGCTTTCATTAGATCTGGTCATTTGAATCCCAGGTAGCATACTCGTTCATGCCTTTTTTGTGTCATTGATGTCGAGACATTTAAGATTCTCCGTGACATGCATTCGTTAAGCCTAGAAAGCAATGTCGATGAATCTGTAAACACTAACAGTCTACAGATTCGATGCGTATGGGCCTACAGAAACGTTTATTGGCGAATTTCAAGGTGCCAAGTGGCGGCGAAACAATTGCACCATTAAAGCGGAAAGTAATTTTCAGCTTTAAATAATAGCCACCCGTTTCTCCTTAGTCTTCACCAAGTCCCCGATTCTGCAACTCGCTCCTTCTTCCTCTTCGGCGGGCATTATCGTTGTAGCAGATTCTTCGGCGGCAGCTCTTGAGGCAGAAACGCAAAGCACAACGAAAACACGTCGTTTTTGTGAGTCATTTCCAAAGAAAACCCATTGCATCTTTTCCCTAACCGTGCTATAGATCCTCCATGAAGCCAGTTGTTGCAGAGTCGCCGTAGAAACTCTTACGTTCATCCATCTTTGTTTCTCTAGCAACACATATGACCTACCCCAACAATCTGAACTTGCCTCCTAGCTTCACGTGTGAGTGGGATTATGTCCTTGATTCGAAACACTATTCGTGCGAGAGGGAGGAAACGTTTTGGAACAAAACTACATCCCATCTCCGATGCATACGTCAGTTTCGAGCTCCTCCGTGTACCATGACTCGAACTCGTATCTGGTGTCATTCACGTTCCCGGAATTCAAAAAATATTCATAACCTTAAACCCACATCACATGTATATCGAAAAATTGATTACATAAGAATGTAAATTAGTTACCTCTTGTATATTTTTTTGCTTTAGTTATTCAAAATTAGGACCTTTATTTTGATTAGGGTTTCCAAGGCGACCTCAAAAGAGTCTGTCTTCTATTGGTATCCACACGAGCAAATGATTCCCCAAACCAGCTTGCAAAGCTATCACAATTTTCTCTCATTTTCTAAGTGCATGGCCCAAATCTCCCCATGCTTACATTACGGAATCTCAAGCTGAAGGTGTGTATTTATAAGGTTTCCTTAAACCTAGTTTTAAAAGGATAAGGAAGCTTGGAATAAAAGAAAATTAAAATTTTTCCAATTTCTTAATCTTATTTAGGCTAAGTATTCATTTTCTAGTAAAACTAGTATTCCAACTTTCTTAAAATGAAATACTTACTCATAAATATTTATTTCTTATTAAATAAATATCAATCCATCAATATATCTATTTAATGTGTTTGTCGAAGATCTCATATTATTATAATACGAAATATCGTCCCTACTAAATAATATATCCAATTATATGTTTATTTCTTATAAAATAAATATTATGAGTTTGAGGAAGAAGGTGTGGCCGTGGGAGTGAGTTGCCTCCACATGCATGCCGACCCTACTAAATAATATATCATTTTTTGAGGATAAACAATATATATTATTAAATGTCGACAATAATGATATGGTGAAGTTGCTCCGGAATAAACCCTCCTTGCCACTCCCAGACAGGGGAGGAACAGGCCGCCCTGGCAAGCCAGTTAGCTGCTTTGTTCGCTGTCCGCTTAACAAATTTGAGTTGCACAGACTCGAGTTTAGATAATAGGGAATTACATTCGTTTACGACTATCCCTATAGGAGAAGAAGACATTCATCTCTTGTTGATCATATCCACTATGACCTTGCAATCACTCCTGATGGTGACTCTTTGGTGTGGCCACTGCGCTACCTATTGTAATGCATCCCTGATGGCATAGGCTTTGACCAGCCCCGAGTTCTGCAGACCATGAAAGGATACTGATTGGGCTCGGGTGAGCAGACCCTTGTCATCCCTACATACCCACCATGTTCCCACCTGTTCCGTTGAGGCAAACAAAGCTACATCCGTGTTAATGGCCCATGATACTTGGGGAGGATAAGTCCAACTGGTCTCTGTAGTGCTGGTCGGCTGGGTTGGGAGTGGCGTACGACTCTTCTTGCGACTTTTAGCTTCCACCCAACCCGAGAGTGTCGTATGTTTTATGGTTACTGCAGTAGAAGCCACATTCTTCCAAACCTTCTTATTTCTAGTCTTCTAGATTTCCCATAGGAGGCAACCCACTTCTCCACCTCTGGTTGTTGGGTTGATGAGTAGCATAGACCTCAACCACTCTATGATATCCCCATCTACTGTTGGCAGGTTCAACCCACCAAGGCGCCAACATTCTACCGCTACCGAACACTTGACTAGAAGATGAAATTCAGATTCCTCCTCTCCATTACATACTGGGAAATTCGGTACCATTTCTATTCTCCGCGACCTCAGTCTGGTCACTACTTGAAGGAAACCCGCACACGTTCGTCATAGGATTCTGCCAGATAAAACTCTAATTCTGCTCCCGTTTTGCCTCAAAAACCGATGAGTCAGAGAAATACTTTTCTTTAAGGACACGAGCTACCAGGCTAGTTTCTTGCGTAGCAATCTTCCACAGTTGCTTTCTTAACAGTGCAATGTTGAAATCCCGCAAGTTCCTGAATCTAAGACCTCCGCTCTCTTTTGATCGGGACATAGCTGCCCAGGACTGCCAAATTATTGGCCTATCCCCCTCCCGAGGATTTCCACCAGAAGTGTGCCAGAACCACATTTATTTTTTCTATTGTCCCTTTTGGCAGTTGCATGACACTCATAACATAAGTCGGTATGGCCTGAAGAACTGACTTGACCAATACCTTCTTTCCTGCCCCATATCCAATTATATGTTTATTTCCTATAAAATAAATATTATGTAAGACATTTGTTTAATGTGAATAACATATATTTAATAAGAAAGGTAATTAAACAAATAAGCTATTTATATCAAATATAACAAACTATATTTATTTAATCCGAACCTCCAAAGTCAATTTTATTTTGGATGTAGTCTTTGTGTGTGACCTTATAAGTTTATATGACGTTGGCAATGAGTCTTAAATTTCTATTTCGTCTATAAATTTGGAGTTCCCCTCTAGCAAGACAACTTTAACCACCCAAGTCATGCGAATGTTGACAATGTAAGTCAAAACATAACCTATTAGCAACAGTATCTTTATCCTTTGTCTCACCGGTTGATCAGAAGGCATAAAGATGTTATCATTGTTATTGTTCAATCGTTTATTTCTTGACCCCGAGTGTGCCTGTAGACGGTCCCGCGTCGCTTCTCCTGTCTTCTCCGACAGGAGTGCCCTGCGCCTCCGCGTACTCGGCGGGCTCAACGGTTGGCACCCGTCCAGGTGTCCCCGCTGACCGTCCCCATCTGCCTCGCGTGGGCGCCCGTCCCCGTGTTACCGCCGCTCGTCCTCGTCTACCGCGAGCCATAAGTCAGTATCCTATGCACGGATACACGCAAACGTTCAGTTTGCGAACTCATATAAAGGCAACAAGTTCAAATACACTAACGTTCACACGGTCTACGTCTACCCTAACGTTCTTGTTACTAAACGTCACCCCGCTCACGCTGTTTATACTTTAATTATAATAATACGTAAGCGAAACCTCAATTAAACCGCCTAAACGCACACCAAGCCACGCACAACAACACGAAAAAACTGCGAAGTCAAGACGGTGCAAAAATAGGGGTCACAGACCCGTGACAGATCCCGTCACGGTTGGGGTCACGGACCCGTGACGAAGACCTAAAAAAACTGCCAATTCTCTCTGCTCCGTCACGGATCCGTGAGGCTCGTGCAGACCTGTTTTCCAAACCCGCTTCAAACTCGAATCTTAACCCGTCTTAACCCTAAAATTTGTCTTAAACGACACACGCGCTAGACCACCAATTTAACCACACACGCACAACAAATCAAAACCAACCACAAGTCTTCCAACCTCAATCATAAGCCAACCCGACCAAACAACAACAACCATAACAACTACGACCCCCACTCACCGGGCCAACAAAAGTCAACCTTGCCCACCGGGCCAACCAAAATCAAAACATACGCCCACAGGGCCAATCAAGTTTAAAACACGGCAACAGGGCCAACAAATTTTAAAACTTTCTCCTTTTCATTTTAAAACCTCATTTCTTGACATCACGTAGTTACAACCCGGTCCAGGCGTCCCCGAACTACATTGTACCCATTGATGTCGACACCGTCACGTTCGACTACATGAGTGCTCCTGAGTCGACCCGCGACAGCTTAAAAACGTTTCACGCAGCACACACAATTAGTATGCCAGCAATAAAAACACTGCACATACGCACAAACACGAACAAGACTCAAAACACGACAGGTCTACACAAGGTTCCCGACCTGCATACCCAACGCACGACGGGACTTTACCGACTCGACTCTCCCCACCTAATTGACGGACAGTCCGAGGTGTGCAACCTCGAGCTCTGATACCAAGCTGTCACGCCCCAATTTCAGTAAACCGAACTCGGGACGCGAACATTTAAAAACATAAAACATTTGAAACCTGTTTTGAATAAATACTTTGAAATTACTGTTTAGTTACCAAAATAATATTTACAACTCAAAAAGCGTCCCAACAAATGGACAAGGTACAGGTATCCGTCACTATACTCAAAAGATAAAAATCCGGACTTTGCTCCTAGCTCCACAAGCTTCTAGAGCTCACCTAGTCCGTCCTGTGATCAGTTGCTGTAGGAAAAGCAGCTAGGGGTGAGCGTTCGCTCACCACCACAGATAACAGACTGACTACGGCATACTTAGCAGACAATGCCGGTAACACCCAAAACCAAACCCAACACCGGGACTACAATTCCCAACTCAAGTACTCAACTGACCCACAATCTGTTAGCTTCCTCAACAGACTCAACCTCAAACTCGTAACGTAAACCCGACACAACCATTTACGACCTCCTCCAAAGACACGAACACGGATCAGGCTAGCCAAAGAATGGTCACAACCTGTCGAGACTCGAATACGGATCAGGCTAGCCAAAGAATGCTCATAACCTGCCGAAACTCGAACACGGATCAGGCTAGCCAAAGAATGCTCATAACCTGCCGAGACTCGAACTTGGTCAGGCCAGCCAAAGAATGCTCGCAACCTACCGGGATCCGCAATCACAATCACAAGCAAGGTTCAACAAACAGTAACAAGACCAGTTTAACACTCCACAGACACTCATGGCCACTCAAGACTCCAACGGTAAAAACTCGGGTTCAACAACCCCACGGGCCCTCATGGCCTCCCAAGACACACCAACAGTAACTCACGGGCTCAACAACCCCACGGGCACTCATGGCCTCCCAAGACATCCCAACAGTAAAACACGGGCTCTTATGGCCACCCAAGACACCAACAATAAAACACGGGCTCTCATGGCCACCCAAGACACCAACAATAATACACGGGCTCTCATGGCCACCCAAGACACCAACAATAAAACACGGGCTCTCATGGCTACCCAAGACACCAGCAATAATACACGGGCTCTCATGGCCACCCAAGACATAAATTAAACAGTCAACCTCCGGGCATGGTCATATGCCTCCAGTAATTCTAATATCGCTAAGTTCTCTGCTCCTACGACACTGCTAAGTGTCACAAGCTTTTCTCATAAACGCTACGTTCTCGTATCATGCCTTTCTAATATTCGATAAACCTAATTAACCCACGACACCCCGGTGTCACATGCAATTCTACTGTTAACTTTCCCTAGTCAGGGCCGAGATCCGGCTACTTTTCCCTACCTCGTATAAGTTCTCCAAAAGCCAACCAACGAGCTCCGGTGTGATCTCAGTCACTCACCCAGCTTTCCCTTGCCTCGGTCCGCGGCACGATCTAAAAGAACACAATTTTAAGGCACTTAACAACTCGCAGGAATAAATTGAAATTCAATAAACTTAACGCCCAAACGTAACCCCGACGATGTCGATCACTCCCAAACTTCCCAATTACTCGACATTGTCGATAAATGACTCATAAAGGCCCGATTCGCCCGACATGCATATCTGCCCGGGTTTTGGAAATGCCCTTCCGGGGCTCCAAAAGTTCCCGTTTTCGTTTCTACGGTCCTAGAATAATCCAAGGGTTCCCAAGCACTCGACGGAATTCAATTCCGACTTCCGAGTCATTTAATTAACGTTTCAAGTTTCTAAAACCCGTTAATTACAACTTTTCCAATTTAATTCCAAATTTCGATTCGGTTAAGGATAAATGGTCCGGGGAACGTTTTAAACCACCCGAACACTAAACCCGATCACCCGAGCACGTGGGCCCCACCCGGCCCAACTTGGCCGTGGGTCCTAGGGTTCAAATTGGGCCCGGCCCACCATGGTGGTGGCCGGCCCTAGCTCTGGCCAGCCACCCCTCATGGTGGCCGGCCACCCCCTAAGGTGGCCGGAGCTCCTCCCGAGCTCCCGGTCGCCGGAAAACGTCCTCATTCACCTCTAAACGTCCCCAAAACGTCTCTAACAACCCTCAATCCTCAATACAACCCTAAACCATTCATTTTAACAAAACCCTAGCTTTTGAAATTAAGTAAAACGATAATCGGTTTGGTGATTACCGTAGAGGAAGACGAGGGGAGTTCGATTCTTGCAACGATGAGACGATCCAATGGTTGAAGCCTCGTGAATAGTAGTCCAAACCCTAGCTTCTCTCTCTTTTTCTCCCTTTTCTCTCTTCTACTTCTCTCTCTAAAAACTAACCATTTTTTTTTCCTTTTGATTTGCTTTGGCCGACCCCCCCCCCCCCCCACTTATCTCTCTTCTTATTTCCCCCCCCCCCCCAAAACCTAACACCACCCCTTAGTTGAAAAGTGGCAAGGTGGGTCACACACCTTTTTGGTAAAAAATCTACTAGATATTTTCCAATCAGATTCGCGAAAATCGGACGTTTCGGGCCCCGAACGGGCACTTTTTCCCAAAAATTACGAAACTTCACGGGCTACAAGGAAATGGCTCAACTAAGATCGCTACGACGACGGCTAAGCTTTTTGGATCCAAAACGGTCCTCGAATGGACCAAAACGTCGCTCGGTTGACTTTTCCAGCGAAAAGTCAACTTTTCCCAAATTGAACAGAAAGTTGCACTGAGTCCCCCGGAACTCATTTTGGTCGATATCGGGGTCAACTTAAGTCTGTTGTGACCCTCGGGGTCAATTTAGGTTAATTTAAGTGTCTGTCTTAAAATTTTTAAATTTTCCTGTTTTTCGCAGGTTTGACTGGCGTTGACCGGAAGTGGTTATTACAATTTTTATATCAAAAACAAATCATTTGAGACCCTAAACTCCAAATGATAAATCGCAAGTACAAAACTTGATATGTGCCTTAACGGTCAAATGAAAAATCACAAGCGCGAAGTGTGATACTTAAATTACAATCTTGGAGCTTGATACCTTCCTTTTTACGACCAAATGATAAATCATAGTCCCGAAGCCTGATGCTAGCCTACGCGGGAAAATGATAAATCACAAGTCTAGAGCCTTGATACTCGTATCTACGACCGAATGACAAACCACATGCCCGAACCCTATAAAATGTCCTTAAAGGCATAATATAGATCCCATGCCTGAAGCCTATAACTTGTATTAAAGCCACACGATGAAACCACATGCTTGAAGCCTAAAATTTTCTATGGAAGTATTTACATGTATATAGTCTACCCCACAAGCTTTCTCATTCTTCGATTATACATATATTTAATTTATGCATTTATTTTTGTTACCACACGAGTTCGCTCGTTGTGTGGTTATGTATATATACATATATTTAATTTATGTATTTATTTGTTATACCCCCACGAGTTTTCTCTTTGTGCAGTTATATATGTATACTTAATTTTTTGTATTTATTACGGCTACACCATGAGTTCGCTCGGTGTGCGGTTTTGTTTACAATTTACGATTATTTTACCCCGTGAGTTCGTTCATTGTGTGGTTATATGTATATGTAACCTGAAGCTTATGAATATCATGATATTTTGGGCCAGAAGTTCCAAGATGCAAACCGCTTTCTTATAACATGCAACTTGTCTTAAGACTTGAAGGTTGAAAAATATTTATACGGTTATATGAGTAATTTGGATACTCCATGGATTCGCTCGTCGCATGTTTTTTTGGATGAATTTGTGAGTTCATATATGTGTAGCCTGAAGTTTACAAATATGATGGCATATTGGACCAGAAGTTCCAAATACCAACGACCGATGTATGTTGGACGAAAAGTTCTAAATACATAATACTAAAGGCCTAACGTATTTTGGGCCAGAAGTTCCAAGTACTTAATGCCAGCGACTTGAAGTCGGGTATAAAGGATGGCGATGTGTTCATATTGAAATATCTTGACATATAATGGGTTTAATCTATGTTCAAGATGGCGAATATGGTAAAGTGCCAATATACAACTCTCAGGCTGAATGAGAATATTGCTGGTGATGGAAATGTGGCATAAGCTTGTTATTACTAGTGCATCCCTTTGAACTAATATATATGTGATGTATTTATACAATCTTATCAGGTGTTGTAAACTAATATAATTCTCTCCTTTGTAGAGGATATGGAGCTCGATAGTGGGTTATCTGCTTGCAATGGGAATGCTGATATATGTACTGTTGATTGCGCGTCGACGCACATAATCTTAAAGGAAAAAATATTTGTATTGCTTAACGATGGTCGAAGCAAGTGTTAATACTATCGTGGGTACTACGAACCTGATAGAAGGCTCTAGGGAGCCACCTTGCTATTGGAAAATGGAACAAGATTGCTTATCCATAATGTCTTGTATGCTAGTAGATCCAGGAGAAATGTACTTAGCTTTAAGGATATCTGTGGTAATGACATCATGTTGAGACCACTGGAGAAGATGAGACTGAGTTTCTCTGCATCATCTAGGGTGATCGTGGTGAAAAACGGGTACTAGAGAGATTTCTTGTTCTATCATCGGGGTTGCATTACATAACCATAAGAACAATTGAAACCTACGCAACAATGAATAAGAAGTTCATTAATCCAAATGCTTTTATGATTTGGCACAATCTTCTTAGTCATCCAGGATCGACCATGATGCGTATGATTATTGAGAACTCAAGTGGACATTCTTTAAAGGGCCATAAGATCGTAATGTCCAATGAGATATCATGCGCCGCTTGTTCTCAAAGAAAATTAATAGCTCGACCATCTCAAACAAAGATTAATATTGAATCCTTATCCTTCTTGTAAAGGATTCAGGGAGATATATGTGGGCCTATACATTTAGATAGTGGACCATTTAGTTATTTTATGCTTCTGATAGACGCATCCAGCAGATGGTCTCATGCTTGTTTGTTGTCAACACGAAACGTTGTATTCGGTAAACTGTTGGCACAAATCATTAAGCCGAGGGTACATTTCCTTGATCATCTAATGAACTCTACTCGTCTTGATAATTATAGTGAATTCACGTCAAGGACGTTTGATGAATATTGCATGTATTTAGGGATTGATGTGAAACATCTTGTCGCACATGTCCATACCCATAATGGTTTAGTAGAATCATTTATCAAACGTATGCAAGTAATTGCACGTACATTACTAATGCAATCACAATTACCTATTTCTGCTTGGGGACATGTTGCATCTTTGATTAGGCTGAGGCCTACTTCATATCACTAATACTCCCCGGTGAAACTTGCATGTGGTCATGAACTTGATATATCCCATTTCAGAACCTTTGGTTGTGTTGTGCAAGTGCCTATTGCACCCCCTAAACGCACAAAAATGGGACCACAACGACGACTGAGGGTTGATGTTGTTTTTGATTCACTATCGATTATCAGGTATCTTGAGCCCGTGACGGGTGACATGTTTATTGTAAGGTCGCAGACTGTCATTTTGATGAGACAACGTTTCCACATTTAGGTGTGAAAGATAAGCCTCCTGAAGTTAGGCATGAACTTGCTTGGGAAGTACAGAGGATACTTCATTTACAAAATATTGCAAATCAAATGTCTGATGAATTTGCAGACACATCAAAGATGACAAAATCTTGCATAGAAGTTATCAATGTACCAATATAATTAAGATCACTAGTAATACTACAACGGTAACTATCGATTTCTCTAGTACACGCCAAAAGCGTGGAAGACCAGTTGGATAAAAAGATATAGCTAATTGGAAACGAAAATGTATGATGAATAAAATGGATGAAAGAACCTCGTTACCGGATTTGGTTCTTGGGGAACCAACTGTTCTAGAAAGACCGGAAGGGTATAATGTTCTTGAGGAGTTACAAGAAAAGGGTAATGAGAAGATGCACATGAATTATTCACATATAAAGAACACATAATATTTAATTGAACTATTATTGATGAAATATTTTGACCTCTGAAGAATTGACGAATGCCATCACATGGATGATTGGCCCAAGTGGGAAGAAGCAATTCAAGGGGAACTGGCTTCGCTGGCAAAACACCAAGTCTTTGGGTCCGTCTCCAAAACATCTGGGAGTGTTAAACCTATTGGTTACATGTTGGTGTTTGCAGGTGGGTGTTTACAAGGAAACGAAATGAGAAAAATAAAATCGCCCAATATAAGGCTAGACCTATGGCCCAAGGGTTCTTTCAACGGTGATATATACAGCACTATCTCTTACCAAAACAAGAACACCGGTTAACGAATGATTGGCTTGAGTCTCCAAGACGCCTACGTATCCACATGGGAATCAAAGCCACGTAGTTCTTCTCTTTGAGGACTCAAGAACACAAAAATGGAGGTGGAAACTAGCCAAACCCGAAATGGCAATGGAAGAGGGAGAGAAAATGTGTTTCCTATTCTTGTCTTGTGTTTGTTATGTTGAAAAAAGATGACTTAAACATAACAAAACCCATACTTGTCCAACTAAAGGCATGGGACAAGTATGGTGTCAAGTAAGGTGTAAATAGGACAAAGTATGGCAAGACAAGATTAGGTTAGGTGGTGAATCACCAACACCTTAATCCTTGTCTTGCTTACTTAGTACTAATTAATCAAGACTTGATTAATTAGTTCCATGGGCCTTGGTTGCATGGGCCTTTCATGGGCCTCTTGGAACATGACCCGTGGCCATTTCTAACGAGGTCCCGTGATTCGCTCATCGCCTCCAAGCCTTCCATACCGGAAATGTCCAACATTATCCGACGCGATCAATCCCAAGACTCCAAGCCTTGTCTCGATCCGTAAAGTCCTATTCACGTACGGGCACATGACCCAAAACCCAGTTTTGGTCATGTCCCGAGACAACTCCCTTTTGGCCATTCTCCATAAATGTGTCAATGAGTTTCATCCTCCGGTGTGACCCTTAAGTTTATGCATGTCAATAGATCAACGTAAAATCCCATTTTACTTGATCCTATTTAAGTGGCAACTAACGAGACTTTAGTATTGCCTGACACTGCATAACGAATCGACCCTGTCGATTCTAACCTTTCCGTCATCCCTGTCATTATCCTTTTATCTCCAATATCCTGATTGAGATAAGGCATAGAGCCGTCATCCTTATTATTCTCAATCACCGTTCTTTGATATGTGAGATGACTGAAGATATGATACCCAGTATCATGTGCATGGCCATGCTATTCTTTCAGTCACTCTCGATCAAGCGGCCGAGAACCGATATCTTTCCCATACCTCAGCATGAGGGATAAATCCCTTAGCCGCCTTTCGTGTCACTCATGTAGCCCGTCCCCAAGCCAATCCTGGCCGTTATGGAAGCCCTGTTACGGACAACGTTAGGCTCAGGTCAAACTCATTTGTTGACTACATGGCGATCACAAAGACTCCTTGGTCTAAGGATACATGACAAGCTACGACACTGAATATGTTCATGACTTAATCTATGGCACATATTCAGGGCGGGTCGTCCAATATTATGTCCCACATGATATCTATGATCAGACTCCGGAATCCCATTCCAATGACTAACAGAACGTAAGCCATAAAGAGCCATCTTTCATACTAGTCGCTTCTAGTGAAGCTTTGTTGACTAGGGACCCATCGAGTGTGATCTATCTCGATCTATGGTTCTATTCGCATGGTGGGCATAGATCAGAGCACACATCGATATATTACTCCAACACATAAGTAATATAAAGTCGCTTTAATTTTATTGCTAACGGTGATATATACATTTGGACATTTAGGATTGAACTATGGGCACTAAGACTAACAATCTCCCACTTGCCTTAGTTCCAATCTAAACTCCAATATGTCCCCCATCGACTTTACATGTCTAACATGTTCAGGCAGTGACACTGCCTTAGTCAAAGGGTTGGCTATGTTATCATCTGTTGCAATATATGTTATCTTCACTTCACCTCAGTTCAGTATTTCTCTGATGAGGTGGATACGCCGCAGTACATGTTTGGATTTGTTATGCGATCTGGGCTTTTAGCTTGCGCAATGGCCCTTGTGTTGTCGCAAAATGGATTCACCGGGCTGGATGGGTTTTTAATTACACCCAGCCCCGCCATGAATTTCCAAATCCACATAGCCTCCTTAGCTGCCTATGCAGCATCCATGTACTTGGCCTCTGTCGTAGATTCGGCAATGATATCTTGCTTTACGCTCTCCCAGCTAAAGCTCTGCCATTCAGCGTAAACACATATCCTGACTGACTTCTAAAGTCATCTGGATTTGTCTTGGAAAACTAGCGTCTACTCATCCTTCGACGACTAGTTCATCATCATCTTTCCCCCGGGTTAGAATGATGTCTACTGGTACAACATAAGGCTTACGAGACGTCCGGTCTCATACATGTCATGGCATATATGATCGATCCTGCCCCTAGGCGCATAGGATTCTCATCATCATTTTCAGCTCATCAGCTGTCTTAGGACACCGAGTCTTGCTGAGATAAATGCCTTGACTAGTGGGTAAGAGTAATTTTTTGAATCGAGCATTAAGAACCTACTCAATGCCTTGTTCACATAGGTTCCCTGACTTAAATCCAAGACCCTCTTGGTGCGATCTCTACATATCTTAATCCCTAAGATATAAGAAGCATCGCCTAAGTCATTTATTGAAAAACACTTCCTCAACCAAGCTTTAGTCTCGTGCAAGGTTGGGATGTCGTTTTCAATGAGAACCAGAAAGGTAATCTTGCTCCCACTAGCCTTCTTATAAACGCAAGATTCATCCTCGTTCTTGATTAAGCCAAATCCAATTACAGCTTCATCAAAACGAAGGATCCAACTCCGAGAAGTTCGTTTCAATCCATAAATGGATTTCAACAACTTATAAATCTTTCCTTTATTCTTCGGATCGTCAAAACCTTTGGGCCGAGACATACAAACGTACTCAGTCAAATTTCCATTTAGGAAAGCGGTTTTGACATCCACTTGCCATATCTCGTAATTATAATACGCAGTTATGTCAAGAAGAATTTGGATCGATTTTGACCATAGCCACTAAGGAGAAGGTTTCCTCATAGTCAATCCATGCCTATAACCTTTCGCCACCAGTTGAGCTTTGTAGGTCAGAGGGTTGCCGTCCATGTCCATCTTCACCTTGAAGATCCATTTGCATCCGATGGTCCTCACACCATTGATGGGATCAACCGGTTCCTAGACTCGGTTGTCCGACATGGATTGCATTTCCTCCCTCATGGCTCCCAGCCATAACTCGGAGTTGGGCCCATCCGCGACTTCCTGAAAGGTGGCTGGATCATCGTGATCCACCATAACTTCATTGTCACCTCCGGATACCATATATTGGAGGTGGAAGATTGATCCTTTCAAATCGCCTTGGACCTTCCGGAATTGTAACTGGAATTGGTTCTTACTCTACGACAATCTCTGGCTCCTTTCTACTGGGTTGCCAATTGGTTTAGACAGATCTGTACCATCCTGAATTTCTTCGAGATGCACAGTCCTCCTAATGCCGTCTTTGGAAACAAAACTCCTTTTCCATAAAGACCCCACCCCATGCGACGAACACCATGTTCTCACTGGGATTGTAGAGGTAGTATCCCCTTGTTGCTTTAGGATACCACACGAAGGTGCATATCTCAGATCTTGGTTCGAGCTTAGTCGAAACCAAATGTTTCACATAAGCCTCGCAACCACAAATCTTTAGGAAGGACAAAGCGGGCATCATCCCGTACCATTTAAAAATAGTATCCCTTCCACACCCTTCGTCGAAGCCCGATTCACTATGAATGCGGTCGTCTCTAGAGCATAATCCCAGAAAGAGATTGGGAGATCAGTCCAACTAATAATGGAACGGATCATTGTCTAACAATGTCCGATTTCTCCGTTTGGCTACACCTTTCAGCTACAGTGTCCCAGGAGGAGTCCATTCCAAAAGGATCTCATTCTCTTTTAGATGATCTAATAACTCTATGGTCAAGTATAGTCCACCTCGATCCAATCGAAGTGCCTTAATACCTTTGTCGAGCTGGTTTTCTACTTTAGTCTTAAACTCTTTGAATTTATCAAAAGCTTCAGACTTATGTCTCAGCGAATAGACATAACCATATTTACTGTAATCATCAGTAAATGTGATAAAGTAGCTAAAACCCCTCCTGGCAAGTGAACTTATTGGTCTACACACATTCGAGTGTATCAGCCCCAATAATTCACCCGCCCTTTCATCGCGATCGATAAAAGGGCACTTTAGTCATTTTGCCCATCAAACAAACCTTGCACCTATCGATCGAATGGAATTCGAATGAACCTGAAAGTCCGCACTTCTGAAGTGCTGATAGGTGCTTCTTGTTTATGCGACCTAAATGACAGTGCCTTAATATAGTTAGGTTTAAATCGTTGGATTTAGACTTCTTGGTATTAACGGAATATATAGAACTTGAGGCATTGTTACCCATATCTAATATGTACAATCCTCCAACCAAGTCAGTACTGGTATAAAACATATCATTGCATAGAACATTGAAAACTCCATTTCCAATATTAACATTATATCCTTCCTTGTCAAACACGAATACAGATATAATATTTCTACTAAAAGTAGGTATGCAATATACATTATACAGTACTAAGACAAGGCCTCTTGGCAAAGCAAGACTCATGGATCCCACAGCAGTTGCCACAACTCTGAGGTCCACTTCGTGCTTTCCAAACCTCTCCTACTTTCAGCCACCATATATAAGTGCATGTGTGAGATTCAGTACTGGTATCTAATACCCATGAATCTTTAGAAGTAGAGAGATGTATCTCTATAGAGTTAATACCGGATGAAGGCACGGTCCCACCGCCCTTCCTTAGATCATCCAGGTTTCCTGATGAAGGCGCAGTCCTACTGCCCTTCTTCAGATCATCCACGCTATTTGATGAAGGCGCAGTCCCACTGCCCTTCTTCAGATCAGCCGTGAACTTCCTGTAATCCCGGTTCCAATGACCAGGCTATTGGCAGTAGAAGCAGACATTCTCATGTGTCTCATCTTTCCTGCCAAGTGCGCATGGGCCCCGCCCTTGCCACTTCCAATTCCCTTGTTGACCATCAGAATATCCTTGGATCCTAGATCCCTGATATATTCTTCTCAGTAGTTAATGACACTTCATGTAACTCTGATATGGTCTTAGAGACAGCCTTGTCAAGGACATATTCTTTGCGTTCAGACTTGAGGACTATCCTCAAAATTCTGTACCAGTCCAAATAGTTTGTCCCATTTAGTTTGACCCTGTCAAGAATGATTTTTAATGACAAACTATTAATGTTCGCTGAATTTTCTATTTGATCTGCAACAGATAAAATTCAATTAGTAAACTGAATAAATTTTATGAAGATCAAGCTTAAACACCAACAATCGATTCTAAAACTTTAGAATCTGAAACCAAGATCCTTGATTCACTCGATTAAGCTGAACTAATGCTCACCACTTAATAGAGCTATGTAGGTAGGACTCCATCCAATCACATCCAATGTGACTCTTGGCTAGGGTATGTACTTATGTACACGACTTACCCTATCTGTTACCCTAGC
Organism: Erodium maritimum; assembly: GCA_963921825.1. Lineage (NCBI taxonomy): Eukaryota > Viridiplantae > Streptophyta > Magnoliopsida > Geraniales > Geraniaceae > Erodium > Erodium maritimum. Next base: position 68,526,116 of record OY997590.1, on the reverse strand, counting down.
TCAACCTCAGGCTGAGAATCGTAGTCGGGTCCACCAATTTTCAACTATGCCCCGTCACTATGTAGGTGCTCCGCTAAGGCGCACGACACCCACATATGTCGTCCAAACCTACTACCCCGCTTCCCCATGGATGCTCCGCTAATGCGCACGACACCCATAGGACGGGGAGGTAGTAAGGTGTTGATGATTGGGAGGTATCGGACATGACCCGCTTTTGCTTGTCCAGATGTGTTCAAAACTTTGGCACATCCTAGATGCGATGATCACATCAACTACATTCCAAATGCAATGATGCCTCAAATTACATCCAATGTAATTCTTCCTTTGAACCCGTCAACTACATCCAATGCAATGACGGTTCTAAGGGTTCACACACAAGGATTAAAATTCCAATTTTATCTTTGCATGTGAGGTGATATGCTCGGTAAATAAAGTTAAGCATGCAATTCTAAAACACATAGAATTAATCATGCATAAACTAAACCAAGAATAAAGCGATAAATGTGCACATAATAGCCCCCTAAACTAACTCCCACTAGCTTCTTGACCTCCACCGACTCCACGCCGATGCCAACACCCGAAAAGCCACCAAATGACCTTTTCACCATTTCTTCGTCTTGAGTAAAATATTACAATTTAATACACGACTCGCAGGTCGGGAATAAATAAATATTACAAACAAGTGGTTCGACGACCATACCTTGAAATAATAATTACACGCTAACTCTAACGGCTCGCAGGCCGTGAAAAGCGATACATAATTAAATAGAGCTCGGGGCTATTATGTACACCATGCCAACATCACATCACACATCGTGTTATTAAACAAGCATGTTATCAAACATCATGTGATTTTCCGGATTTAATTAATAGCCAAGTTTCGTAATTTTTTGATGCTCAGTTTATCGAAACCGTTCAAAAATGAAACTTCTGAACATTTGATCTTCGAGTTCGTCATGACGGTTCCAAACTAGTCATAACTAACAAAACGGTTTAGCCTTGGCATATCAGCCATCCAATGGTCATGCTTGGCCTAGCTCCGTCCAACGGAGCCCCGTTCGGTCTCGGTTTCGGCTCCCCGAGAGTCCCGCTCCCGAGACCCGAAAAATCAAAGTTTTTTCAAATTTTCCAGATTTGAAATAATTTTCAAAAATTCATTTTACATGCATTAAATCCATAAACAATAATTTAAAACATGTTATGAATCAATTTAGCAAAACAACATGCCAAAAACGAAACTTTCATGCAAAACCGAAACTTTGAACACCGTCTTGTGAATCCCGGAGGTAGCACGGCTCTGATACCACTGTTGGGTCTCGAGGTAGGGTTGGAGATGAACCAACTCGCAGCGGAAAATCAATGAAAACCAAGAGACGATTAAACCATGAAACAACTAACAAAGAATGGATTCACAAGAGAAAAATTCAGCACTATTTCTTACCAAAACAAGAACACCGGTTAACGAATGATTGGCTTGAGTCTCCAAGACGCCTACGTATCCACATGGGAATCAAAGCCACGTAGTTCTTCTCTTTGAGGACTCAAGAACACAAAAATGGAGGTGGAAACTAGCCAAACCCGAAATGGTCATGGAAGAGGGAGAGAAAATGTGTTTCCTATTCTTGTCTTGTGTTTGTTATGTTGAAAAAGGATGACTTAAACATAACAAAACCCATACTTGTCCAACTAAAGGCATGAGACAAGTATGGTGTCAAGTAAGGTGTAAATAGGACAAGTATGGCAAGACAAGATTGGGTTAGGTGGTGAATCACCAACACCTTAATCCTTGTCTTGCTTACTTAGTACTAATTAATCAAGACTTGATTAATTAGTTCCATGGGCCTTGGTTGCATGGGCCTCTTGGAACATGGCCCGTGGCCATTTCTAACGAGGTCCCGTGATTCGCTCATCGCCTCCAAGCCTTCCATACCAGAAATGTCCAACATTATCCGACGCGATCAATCCCAAGACTCCAAGCCTTGTCTCGATCCGTAAAGTCCTATTCACGTACGAGCACATGACCCAAAACCCAGTTTTGGTCATGTCCCGAGACAACTCCCTTTTGGCCATTCTCCATAAATGTGTCAATGAGTTTCATCCTCCGGTGTGACCCTTAGGTTTATGCATGTCAATAGATCAACGTAAAATCCCATTTTACTTGATCCTATTTAAGTGGCAACTAACGAGACTTTAGTATTGCCTGACACTGCATAACGAATCGACCCTGTCGATTCTAACCTTTCCGTCATCCCTGTCATTATCCTTTTATCTCCGATATCCTGATTGAGATAAGGCATAGAGTCGTCATCCTTATTATTCTCAATCACCGTTCCTTGATATGTGAGATGACTGAAGATATAATACCCAGTATCATGTGCATGGCCATGCTATTCTTTCAGTCACTCTCGATCAAGCGGCCGAGAACCGATATCTTTCCCATACCTCAGTATGAGGGATAAATCCCTTAGCCGCCTTTCGTGTCACTCATGTAGCCCGTCCCCAAGCCAATCCTGGCCGTTATGGAAGCCCTGTTACGGAAAACGTTAGGCTCAGGTCAAACTCAGTTGTTGACTACATAGCGATCACAAAGACTCCTTGGTCTAAGGATACATGACAAGCTACGACACTGAATATGTTCATGACTTAATCTATGGCACATATTCAGGGGGGGTCGTCCAATATCATGTCCCACATGATATCTATGATCAGACTCCGGAATCCCATTTCAATGACTAACAGAACGTAAGCCATAAAGAGCCATCTTTCATACTAGTCGCTTCTAGTGAAGCTTTGTTGACTAGGGACCCATCGAGTGTGATCTATCTCGATCTATGGTTCTATTCGCATGGTGGGCATAGATCAGAGCACACATCGATATATTACTCCAACACATAAGTAATATAGAGCCGCTTTAATTTTATTGCTAACGATGATATATACATTTGGACATTTAGGATTGAACTATGGGCACTAAGACTAACAATGATCACTCTCATATATTTAGTCAACCTATCATTCTGTGAAGGACTTGATATGTGTATGATGGACGTGGTCATTGCTTACCTATATGGTACTTTGGACACTGATATTTATATAAAACTCTCTAATGGTTTGGGATTTTCTGGGAAAATGATAGATATTTGTGTTCAATAAAGTTACAAAAGTCTCTATATGGCCTAAAGCAATATGGTAGGATGTGGTACAATTGTCTCAACGAGTACCTTACCGAGAGGGCTGTAAGAATGATAACATTTGTCCATGTGTGTTCATTAAGAAAAAGACCTTCGGGTTTGTTATTATAGTAGTATACGTTGATGATACAAATCTGACTAGGACTCCAGGGGTGATCCTCAATGCTGCAAAATATCTGAAAAGGGAATTTGAAATGAAAGATTTTGGAAAGACTAGACATTGTCTCGGCCTATAGCTCAAGCACCTGTCTGATGGTATTTTGATCCATCGATATGCATATGTTGAGAAGTTCCCGAAACGCTTTAGCATGGATAATGCTCATTCATTCAATACTCCAATGGTCGTCCGTTCTTTGGATCCCAAGAGAGATCCATTCCGTCCCAAGTACGCTGATAAAGAGATACCTTATCCTTAAGTATCTTACCTAAATTCTATTGAGGCTTTGCTATATTTGGCACAGTGTATGCGACCTTATACAACGTTCCCTGTAAATGTACTTTCTAGGTTCAGTTCAAAACCCACTCGACGACATTGTAATTGTATCAAGCACATACTTTGTTATTTGAGTTGAGCTAAAGATATGGTATTTTTGTATTCTAATTTCAGGGGGAGCTTTGGACTGGTTGGATATGCAGATGTAGGATATTTATCAGATCCCCATAAAGCTCGTTCCAAGACGGGATATGTATTTATCGGTAACGAGACGACCATTTCGTGGCGCTCAACAAAGCAGACTTTGGTTGCAACATCCTCCAACCATTCGTAAATTCTTGCACTACTTGAAGCTAGCCAAGAATGTGTGTTCCTCTAATCAGTTATTCAACATATACAAAGCTCAATCGACATTCCTCTGGAAAAATCCCCTTCCACAATATATGAGGATAATGAAACTTATATCAAAAGTGATATAATCAAACACATCTCTCTAAAATTCTTTTGTACTCATGAACTCTAGAAAGGTAATGAGATAAACATATTTGGTCTAGTGAAAATCTTGTCGACTAGTTTACGAAGGCCTTGTCGACATCCACTTTTGAGAGCTAGTATCCAAGATCGGGATACGTCGACTCAACCAACAGTCAAAGTGATCCCATCAAACATCAGGGAGAGCAACGATTAGAGGGAGCGAGGATTGTGCGTTGCACTCTTTCTTCCTTGTTTAGGTTTTGTCCCACTAGGTTTTCTTGAAAAGGTTTTTAACAATGCAGTCTAAAACACATCCACTTATTTAAATATTGGGTGGTGTCCAAGCGGGGTGTGTCTTATAAATAATAGTGGACCCCACCTCTCCACCCAAACACAAAATGAGAAGAAGATTGTGCTGACTTGTTTGGAAAAATAAATTTCATCCATACATGTCATGTCCCAATTATATAAGATGTGCGTATACGAATATATTTATCGTATCTATATCTTATAAATAAGATGCACCACCAGAGAGAAATTTACAAAAGCAAGACATGCATTCCTATGTATTTCTTATCTCCGTATAGTTTGTGTAAGTCTTGAGTACAAGTGTTAAAAATTCATTAGTTCATCATCTTGAGGTTTATCATTTATATTACAACACGAATCATATTTTATTCCTTTTTCCTTATTCATTTTTTCAATTTTCTTTTTAAAAAAATCTATCAAATAAATTTGAACTCTGGGTCATCATTTCATCAAATTTGCAGATCTCGGTATATCAGTTCATCAAATTTGAATATCTTCTCCTAAATCATCAGCAATCTCCTTCAAATGTAGATCTACTCCTTGAATTTTCGTCATCGTCTGCATAACATAACCCATAAACAACAAAAAAACACAGAGAAGCCAAAAAAAACGAAATAAGATGTACAAAACCGTGAACGAAAGGTCGTGAAATCTAACTCATATAACGAGAGGTCGTGAAATCAAACCCAAATGAGGCCGGAAGCCAAAAATCCCAGAAGATAAATGCAAACACAAAAATAGAAGTAGATTTTAAATATGGGAAATCTCGACTTGACGTCGCGGAAAGGCACATCTACAAAAAAAAAGCAAAATTGTGATGAGAATTAGGAAAAGATTAGGGAGGAAAGTGGAAATCATGGAGAAAACGCACAGAGTCCAACAAAGGAACATAGATGGGCACGCTAGATGGCTCGACCTAAATCGGGTGGTACAACTCGGCGTAGAACGCCGAGTTGATGACGGGTCTACTTATCTCTACTTCAAGACGGATCGAACGAACCTCACCTCACCTCATCGTCGTCGCCTCAGCACGGTGCTCCGGACCAGTCTTCCAATTATAGATTCCAGCTCATCTCCGGTGGCCGGTATTACATTACTCTTAATGTGAAACTTGTTGATTTCAGAAAGATGCAACTAAAGGCCAAGGTTGCAGGAATGTAGAAGTGAGGAATTTGTATAAAGGTCTAAGGTTTTAGAAATTGTATGGGAAAAAAGGGAGGATTTATCCAAAAGACCTTATGCCAATATCGATTTTGAGGGGTAGCCTCCGTCTTTTGCCATTTTTGACTTTTCCTTCATTTGACCGAGTTTGACCAAAAAAACGATGAAAGTACTGAAATACCCTCGGGCTGACCCTTCACTTCCCTCCACTCCTTCCCCTCTCTCTCACTTCATTCAAACTCATCAAATCAAACTGCTCACTCTCTCTGCAAATCCGAGCAACCGTCAACGACGCCGGCAATTTCTCCATCGCGAGTAAGATCCACAACAACGACTTCTTCCCAGGTACGATTTCTTTGCAGTGTAAGTAAGATTTAGGGTAGAATTAGTAAATGGAAACCCTAGGGAGTAGAAATCGGCGGTGCTGGGTTGCCCGCCGGTGCTGGGTTGCCCAATCGACGGTGTGTGGTGAGGCAAACGCCGTGAGTTCGCCTCCTTTGCTGTCCCCCGCATGATGACCTAAACCCGCACGACTGGTGATGACCCTTGGAGAAGAAGGCAAGGGTTTCACTGTGTACCAGTAACCCGCGCGGGGGCTTATGTCCCGCGCGGCATACCTGAAACGGTTGCGTTTTGGAGGTCGACAACACGATGTTCACCCGCACGGGAGGGAGTAGGTGTGTATACCGCACGGGATGGAGTAGGTCTGTTCACATCTCGCACGGGTAGTTGAAATGACGCAGTTTTGGGCCCTCGATATGTGAACGATGTGGACTCGGGCGGGGCCTAAGAAACGACGGTGTTTTGGGATACAGGAAGAGAACACCCGCACGGGGACAAATGCACGACGTCGTTTTCACCGAGCTAACTCGCGCGGGACTTGAAAACGACGGCGTTTTGGGCCCTCGAGTTGTGAATAAACCGCGCGGGGAGAAAGGAACGACGTCGTTTTCGGTGTCGCGAACTCGCGCTTGGCCTGAAAACGACGGCGTTTTCTAATTTGGAGGACAGCTGTCATGCGAGGTTTAAACCCGCGCGGGCACAGTCGGATCCCGCGCGGTTATATTGTTATTTAGTGGATGGCACCTCTGTTAGCCGTGCGGCTAGGTATGCTACCCGCACGGGCATTAACACTGTTTGTACTGAGGATATTTGCATTTCTGTACATATTTTCATGTACTGATGAATTGTAGTGATACTTGTTCAGACAATGGCAGCTAGTACCTCTCGGTCTGTTCCAAGTGTGACTCCCTCGGAACCACCTCAGGACTATCCACGATTGGAAACAGAACTAACAGAAGATCAATTGTTCCAATGTCGGCTCAGTCAGAGGTGCAATTATACAAGGCTGGAATCAAGGGTGAAAGACTTGAAAGATGACAAGTCGACAATTGAACTGCTCCAAGAGGGTCCATTTGGGAGGTTCACTAAGATCCCAAAAAAGTGGATGCACGCCAACAACCTTGCGTGGGCCCTATTGGCTAGGAGCACGAAGATACCATGATCATTGGAGATGTGGTTTGTGTTTAAAGGGAGACCGATCAGGTTGACCCTTAAGGACTTTGCGCTGATAACTGGGTTGAATTGCAGTCAACCCAACGATGAGGATGAAGCGCTCCAAGAACAATTCAAGTCCACAGTGTTGAAGAACAAACATTTTAAAAAAGGTGAGCGTGTGTCGACTAAGTCGTTAGAGGCAAAGTTGATGGAACTGGTGACTAGACGGGTTGAAAGTCGAGGGAATAAGTCAGCCCCAAATCTAGACATTTGCAAACTGGCTCAACTGCTCTTCGTCGCAGATGCATTGGTACCGAGTGGAAAAAGAGGTCAATGGGTGTCTGATAGTTGGTTCGGGTTAGCGGATAACCTCGAGATGTTCAACAAGTACCCATGGGGGTATGTATCCTTCGAATGGCTGAGGAAGGATTGCATGCGAGATTTGAAGGCAAAGTATGCTGTGTCCGCCACTGCAAACAGCGGTTCAACCTGGACCATTTGTGGTTTTCTTCCCGTGTTGACGGTAAGTACAATAATAATTACCGATAATTTTATAATCCGCAAAACAATATATATATGATTTGACGGGTTTCTGAATGACTACCTATGTTACACAGATATTGGCATTCGAGTGTATGCCAGAAGTGGCAAAATTATGGGCAAGCATAGATAAAGATTACACGGGGGAGCAGCCACGATTCTTCAAATGGGCTCCGAAGTGGTCCAAGCCGCCGTCTGCAGAAGAGGTGACCACTGCACTTGCAAAAGTTGAGGTAAAAAAAATGTAAATTTGGTATTGTGATTTACCTAAGTTTGATTTAGCTGGGCCACAACAATGTAGCGTAATTGTTATGTCCATGCAGGTGCAGATGGCCAAGAGTGTCCTCGTCCCGACGACAGCGGAGATGTTACTCCCGTGGATGCAGAATATCGGACAACTACCAGAAAACCATCCGAATTCCGACATTGATCGTCTGTCTGCATTTTTGGAGAATGGAGGATCCATCCATTGGGATGATGAGGTAGTCCAGCCGGACCCTGCAGCTCAGCCGATTGCTGAAGAGGCAATTGGAGGAGTAGATTTGTCACCGCCGGTCGAGGAGACAGCCGACAGAGAAGAAGTACGGGTAGACCCCGTACGGGAAGATGTCAGAGAGCCCGCACCGGTGGGATCAGTCAGTTGTCCTGGAAGAAATCCGAGCTTGTAAAGCTGAAATGGGGGAGATGCGGACATGGGCTCAGGGGAAATTTACAGAGTTAAGGACTCAAATGGATGAGGTCCTTAGGATACTTCGAGCCAACGCCGCTTCCCGTGAACGTGCCGCAGAAGCAGACACCGGATCTCGACAGGATGATGGTGCACAGTCAAGGCCTCCCGGTCAAGTTGCAGGCGTTCCTAGAGAAATACTGGAAGTGGAGAATACTGGTTCTACTAGGGAACCCGAAGACCGTGTTGCCGCATCTGGAGGAGGAAGTGAGTATGTCCTTGCACGAGTACAGGATGCCGAGGTTGTACAGTCTGTGTTACAGGACCTGGTACAGCAAGAAGGACCGGCAGAGGGGGCAGTGGAAGCGTCGGCAGAGCAGACAAAGTCGGGGACGAGCACACCGAGTTCCTGGTATGAAGCTTCTGTTGAAGGTGCAGCAGGTGCACGACTTGGGGAAGAGTCAAGTGAATCCTGGATGGATGTAGTACCAGTCACTCCTACACCGCCTGTCGCAGCTCCCCAGAACTCTACTCCACACATCACGGTACACCTGCCAGACACTGAGGGTCCTAGTTCAAGAAAGAGGAAGAGAGTACGCGAGGTGTCCCACGTAGAAATGCAGTCGCAGAAAGTGTGGAATCCGAGTGGGGCGTACAAAAGTGATGCTAAGAAACATTCCAAGGTTTTGGCAAACTTTGTTGGGTTCAAGGAAATCACGACTCCGTACGGCACAAGGGGTCAACAATATTTCAAGACCCTCTTGAAAGCTGGAACAACGGTATCCTGTGAGGTTCGTATACTATATTTATTGTATAACCTTTTGTCTAACTATTCTTAAAATTTTTGAATAGAAATGCATTTTTATTCTAATATTTACTTGGTTACTGATTTTCATTGCACACAGCAAATGGAAGATCAGTTGTACGGGAGACGGAAACAACAACGTCTGTATAAGGGTGTTTTCACTGATCAGGAGTCTTCTGTACTGGATGGGTTGTTCCAGGATATATGCCGAGTGGAGTTCGAGACAGGCATGAAGGGTACGCCTTCGACGCTGTTGATGGAATATGTTCTTGTTCATACTCCAGTGGAGTTTAGGAAACCCTGGAAAAAGTTGCAGAAGGTTTACTTTCCAGTACAGCACGTGAAGGGGACCTCGGGTTGGACATGGATATTGTTAGAGGTTGACCTAGCCGGAAGGAACATTAATGTCTACGACAACTTCAAGTGGTGGACATCGGATGATGAGCTAAAGGTGTTGATTAGGCCGTATGCCTGCATGATACCGAGGATGATGTTACATTTAGGATACTTGGACGAGGAGAACAAGATCTTGTACGAGGAACCATTCACCCACCTGAGGGTCCCGGATGTACATCAGACAAAAGTGTAAGTGTGAAATTTCCTCCGTTTAATTTGCATAGGTACACAGTTTATGTAATGTTTAACATTTCCGATGTATATTTTGGTAGGCGTGGCGACACTGGGATATGCACGCTAAAGATGATCCAGCTGAAGTTGGCAGGAATGGAGTTCGACAATCACTTACGAGACAGCATTATGAAGCAGTATCGGAAAAAGTACATCATTGAGGCCATGTCGAACTAGCAACTCCTTCTGTAGGTTTTGGAGATCAAGCATTTATTTATAACTGTCGTACAGTGTGAGGCCAACAAGGTTTTGGATTATATGGTACTTAGGTTTTTGAACATTAAGGATTTGAATTTGAATGTAATTGTGTTTCTTATTTGGTACTTATGTGTTGTGCGTTGAGTGGCATGAATGTTGGAATGCATTTCGCCGTGCGGGTGTGACACTCAACCGTGCGGTTATACGAGGGTTAGTATAAAACTCTCTGGACGACCGCACGGGTGCATGGGTTGGCCGCACGGGCTGCTGTCAACCCTGACTTATGTTGTGGAAGTCGTGCGGGAATAAGGAAATCACCGCACGGGTTGCTGTCAACCCTGACTTATGTTGTGGAACTCGTGCGGGAATAAGGAAATCACCGCACGGGTTGCTGTCAACCCTGACTTATGTTGTGGAACTCGTGCGGGAATAAGGAATCACCGCACGGGTTGCTGTCAACCCTCACTTATGTTGTGGAACTCGTGCGGGAATAAGGAATCACCGCACGAGTTGCTGTCAACCCTGACTTATGTTGTGTAAGTCGTGCGGGAATAAGGAATCACCGCACGGGTTGCTGTCAACCCTGACTTATGTTGTGGAAGTCGTGCGGGAATAAGGAAATCACCGCACGGGTTCCTGTCAACTATGCATATGTTGTGTGCACCCGTGAGGGACATGGGTTGGCCGCACGGTTTGCTGTCAACCCGACGTCGTTTGTGTGCACCCGTGTGGGCCGTATGTAGGCCGCACGGGGTCCAATTTTAATATTTTGAAATAAAATATATTATTATTGTTGGCACAATAAATGTCCAAACAACGCCTTTGGATGCTGTTAATATCCCAACAACACCTCTATTAATGCCCCAACAATAACTTGGCATGCCTATTAATGTCACTACGCCCATAAATGGGCTTCAGCACACCCATTATCTTCACTGCTCTCGTCAAAGCTTCCCTCTTCATAGTTGTTTTTGTTGTGTAAGCGTGTATATGTTTGTGACAGGATGGAACCGAACCGCGATCCTCTTGTTCCTGGCTTCATCCCCGCGAGGCGACAACAGAATGCCGGAATCATCACCAGAATCAGTGACGGCCGGATAGTTCGCGTTCCCGAACGGGTGTATCAAGCACCAGAACCAGCATGGTCGATCGAGTACTACCGCTTACTCGAAGAAGCAAATGAACGCTTGGAACAAATTGAGCGACTCATGCGCGACAAGCATCTACCATGTCCCCCACCCCTTTATGGTGCAAACCCTCTTGTACCACACCCTTCGGTAACAGAGGATGACCTGCTTGATTCTTTCGATGAGCCTTCTTGGTTCCAGGGTTACGTAGAGTGGATGGCGATGAACAAAGAAATCGAGTTGAGTCTCATTGACACTCTTCGGGCTACGTAGTGTATTTGGTTTTCGGATTAATAAATATAACTTTTCTTTTACATAAATACATAAATTTATGATAACAATATTAATGTAGCCCAGGAAGTTGTTGCTCAGAATTTAATGGGTATGGAGTTAGAGTTTAGGCATTCATGTCGCAGCGGGAGTTGTTTCCATACATTAATGGGTTGGGAGTTATGTTTGACTACGTACTGTGCAGTCCACAGAGATGACATACACCCGCGCGACTGATACTTACACCCGCGCGGATGATACTTACACCCGCGCGTGAACAGAAAGGGTCGACATTAGGGTTTAGCTCCCGTGCGGGTGTTATGTCTGCCGCACGGGGTGTCACCTACCTGTTGGACTGACCATTAATGAGTCAACCATTGAATGCCGAACCCATTAATGTGTTAGAAACAACTCCCCAAGCGACATTAATGCCTAAACCCTGAAACATGTCCTATAAATGAGGTTCATTAGCCTTATTTTATCTTCAAAGCATACCTCTTCACTAACTTCGTTCCATCTACACGGCATCAAGCTCTTCTTCTAGGGTATTCGACTTGTGTTCATGCATTCTTATTTTTTGTATATGTGTGTTTTTGTGTAAGTGATCTAACCGTATTATATTTGTGACAACATGGACCCAAACCACGATGCACGTCTTGAGCGACGATGGAGGCGACGCGAAGCGACAAGAAACATAGTAGGACATCGCCCGCGTAGGTGCCCACCACCTGAACCCGCGTGGGTGCTTGAGTTCGACCGATTACTCCTTGACGCCATGGACCGGTGGGACGTCATTGAGCGCCTAATGCGTGAGAAAGACGCCCCATATCCTGGACCCCCGTTGGAAAGGCCTGGTTGGACATACGGGATTGTGGATGACTTAGATTCGGTCGTGGAGCCTGCTTGGTTCCCGCGTTGGGTTCAGTGGATGGCTGAGATGAAAGACCATGATGACCGTGTTATTAACCAACTGTCTGCCATGTAATGTACTGTCATGGCCTTGAACAATAATGGATTTCATCTTTAATCATGATTTTTTATTCTGGCTATACTCAATCGTGCGGTAAATAACTTGACCATGCTAAAAACATTAGACACCTGCACGGCCGTAAGTACACCGTGTGGGGTCACTAAAACCTAACCCTAACCCGTGCGGGCAACTACTAAACCCGTGCGGGCAACTACTAAACCCGTGCTGTCTACTTATAAGCCAGTGCGGCCTACTTATACACCCGTGCGGGTAAAATGGTTACGCGTGCGGTATACTTGTAAACCCGTGCGGTCTACTTGACACCCGTACGGGCATGACATAAAGGATTGTACAGGTTCAAAACCCTTGCAAATGTTACTTTTTCTTCGTAGGGGCTGGCCGTTGTGGGCCATTGAAGGCCGATGTTGCCTCATCACCGCTTTCAACTTCACCGCTACCATATTGTTCAGTATCTCCAAACAGTTTGACTGTATTGCTACCATATACTTGAGTATTGCCTTCTCCTGTCAATGTATCGCTACCATATACTTCAGTTTCTCCTTCTCCTTGCACTGGATAGTCGTGTACGGGAGGCTCTTCTTCTTCCGGTGGCTCTTCTTCTCCTTGCTCTTCATCTTCAGGGTATTCTTCGGCCGGAGATGGATACTGACCTTCCGGTGGAGTAATACGGCCACATCCATCGATAAGCGAAGTATAGCTTCCATCGGATGAGGAGTCGTAGGAAGGAGAGTAGTCTTTCGTTGACATTACATGAAGTGATAATGTAGTAGATTATGAGTGTGCGAGTATTATGTAGTTCCATTGTTGGTACTTATAGAAGATGAGGAAGAATATATTCCTCCTTACATCGATTTGTTGTAACCAACTTTATGAAAGGAATATATTCCCTAAACCCTACTCATTGTACCCGAAACCCAAAACCCTAAACCCTAACCCTAAAACCCTAACCCTAACCCTAACCCTGGCTATGGGTTGGGGAGTATTATGTAGTTCCATTGTGGGTACTTATAGAAGATGAGGTAGAATATATTCCTCTTTACATCGATTTGATGTAACCAACTTTATGGAAGTAATATATTCCCTAAACCCTAACCCTAACACATAGCCTATAAACCTTATCCCTTACTTTGGCTTGGGTTGGTGGGTAGTAGGTACTAACAAATTTAATGTCCCCAACAACACATAGGGAATAGGGAACATTTTGTTTCTGTGACTGAACCGCGCGGTAGGCACGAGGACCCGCACGGGTGCCACATGGGGTACATATGAGGGTTCCTAACCCGTGCGGATAGGCATTGATGACAGATATTAATCACTCGCGCGGGTGAGAAACCCTACTACCGACCCCATGCGGCACCCGTGCGGGCTTCGTGGGTTGACCGCACGGTTTGCTGTCAACCATTAAAGTCTAAGCAACAGTTCCCCGTGCGCCATTAATGCCTTGGCAGAAACTCCCCATACGAAATTAATGCCTAAACCCTTACTAATTGTATATAAATTGAGGTTGATTAGCCTCATTATCACTACCTTGGTTCCTTATACACATTATCAAGTTCTTCTTCTTCTCGGGTATTTGTCTTCTGTTCATGAATAATCGTTTTTTGTATATGTGTGTGTTTATTGTACTGATGTAACCATATTATGTGTGTGTGACAGTATGGACCCAAACCACGATGCTCGTCTGGAGCGACGATGGAGGCGACGTGAAGCTCGTCTGGAGCGAATACCCTCACCCATTAACACCAAGCGATTCACACCCGCGTGGTCGATTGAGTTCGACCGACTAGTCGATGACGCATGTGAGCGGTTGAAAGTCATTGAGCGGTTGGAACGTGAGAAAGACGTGGCACCATCTCCTAGGCCCCTGTGTGAAAGGCCTCGTTGGACAGACTGGATCGAGGATGACTTTGATTCCGTCGAGGAGCCTGCTTGGTTCCAGCGTTGGCTTCAGTGGATGGGTCAGGTGAAAGAATGTGACGAGAGAGTTATTAGACAACTCTCTGCCATCTAATGTAACTGATTTCGACTTCACTAATAATGGAATTGAACTTCCAAAGTCATTTTTGCATCCGTCTCTGATAAACCGTGCGGTCAAAAACTGACCGTGCGGCTTTAAGTCTAAACCATGCGGCCAGTCAACACACCCGCACGGGGTCCATTAACATATAACCGTGCGGCTAAGACTAACCCGTGCGGCATCATTCGCTAAGTCCAACAACCATAAACTTCATTCAACCAAGTAGCATACGTAATACAGTTCAAATCCAACATACACTCCTACGCAGCAAGTAGAATGTCAAGCAGACTCTGTACAATTTTTTGGTTTCGAAGCATCCACTGTCTGAAACCCCGGAACCAAGCTGGCTCCTCGAAAGAATGAAGCAGGTCATCCTCGTTAATCGGCGGTTGAATAAATGGGTTTTCACCAGGAGGGAGTGGAGGACATGGTAAACGTTTCTGGCGCATGACTGCCTCCAGTCGGTCCAAGCCCTGATTGAATTCTTCAATTAAGCGGTAGTACTCTATAGACCATGCTGGTTCCGGTGCTTGGTAGAGCCGTTCGGGTATTCTGACTATGGTGCCGTCGGCCAACATTGTTACGTATTCTCCGGCTAGCTCCCGGCGAATCCAGCGCCTCAGTCTACGCTCCGCACGGTTCACACGGTTGGGATCCATGCTGTCACAAACATATACATGCTTACACTACTAAAAAACAAACACATATACAACATGTTAATGCAAGAACATTCGTCGAATACCTTTTCCGAGAAAACTTGATAGATAATTGATAGGCTGGAAGTGAGGTTTGTTGGAGTACAAATAATGGTCCTCATAAGCCACATTTATAGACCCAATGCGAGTAAAGAGTAAAGAGGGTTGGAGTGAGTGGGTGGATGAGTGGGAGACATTAATCTGCAAAGTGTTCTTGGATGTAGTGACTAAATAGGTATTCACAGTGTTCTTGGATGTAGTGACTGAATAGGTATTCACAGATTTTGTACTGCAAAGTTTAGATTTTGTACAGGGAGTAGTTACATCATCTGCGGGGGATTGACAGAAATGACCTCGACCCGTGCGGTCATGAATGATATCAAGCCGTGCGGGCATCACCACTTCCCGTGCGGTCATAACATGATGCTTTGCCTAACCACCTCACATTCAATGTAACCATTTACTCTAACCACCACACCACAGTTCATGGAACCAACTAACCACACTAACAACCTCGCCTATAAATGTGAGTGAGTGTACACTCACTTTTCTCACTTCATCTATTCACTTGATAAACAGAAAATCAGCCATGGCTGCACACAACCATGGTGAGATGATGTGGAGGTTCGAGAAAATCAAGACAGCTCTCCTAGGGATCCTTCCGAAGGCGGTCCAACTTCGAGAGGAGGTTCGGGAGGAGGTCCGGACGAGGGACACAACAGACTGGTCAGAGGAAGACATGCGCAAAGCTACCAAGCTCGTGGAAGAGCTTGACAACCTTGAGTTCTACCTCTTGTCATTCACCACGGGTGATGACATGGGTCCAGCGCGTTGGTAATCCGATTAGGGTTTATGTTATATGTCTCGGAAACAAAGACCTCACATTTTCCAATACGTGTGAGTCTTTCTTGTAATAAGTAGGGTTGGTGTCTAACGTGGAACATGTTTAACATTGAAGCTGTTGTATTCTGATCTTTACATGGCTAATTTTTTATTGTTTGAGGTCAAACACCGTGTGGTGATAAGGCCGCACGGGTTTGTTTACTGCCGCACGGTGGATCAGAGATAAATACTACATGTGGTGAACATACCGCACGGATAGTTATAGTCCCGCACGGGTCAGTAACCATTCGTGCGGTCATATCTTGCGCAATATGATTACTCTCTGTTCGACCGCACGGTGACCAATGATTACCGCACGGTGGCTACATGCATTACTTCTGTTGGTTGTACTGCCGCACGGTGCCCACTTCTGACCGCACGACAATATGCACTACAACCATTCACACCAAGCGATTCACATCAAACCTAAACACTAGCATAATGAAATACATGTAGCACACTCATTCACCAAATAGTAGCATAATCAAATACATATATTGTCCTCACTCACCAAATAGTATTACCATAATGAAATTCAAATCCTTACTCAGTAGATGCTCCAGCAGATGCTCCAGCAGATGCTCTAGCAGACGCAAGCCCAGGGCATGTGCGTTTGTTGTGACCAACATTAGAACAATTCCCACATTTTCGGGGACGCTTCGGAGCCGCTTGAGCCGCTCTTGGCACCTCACCTGCTGAAGGGATTCTTCTTTCAGTTAGTCTATCGCGTTTCACTTCATAATCTGGAGGGAGAACCTCTCTACGACCTTCAGCCGAAACCTCATCAAGATTCCACTCTGTTTCTCGCAACACTGGGTAAATGGTTCCAGTATATGCCAGAGCCCATGCTTCTACCGTGTAATATTTCGAGCACAAGGAATTTAACTATACCCGAGCATGCTGACAACACGCTAAGGCATGTTCACAAGGAATTCTATCCAGATCAAACACCCGACAACTACAACGCTTCATCCCCAAATCAACATACACGTCACTTTGTTCACTACTAACCTGATACTACCCGTGTAGGTTCATTGGTATTATTCGGCACTCCTTTACTAGCTCATTCCTACTTGACACGATACTCTCTACCTTAGGAGTAAGAGCTTGGGAAGGAGGTAATTTGTCCAACACATCTAAACGAAGCATGAACCAATGACTAACCAGTCTCTGCATGGCATTTAACAGCTCTACAATAGGCCACTTTCTCTCTGTTAGTATTGCATTGTTGATACACTCAGAACCGTTCGTGGTCATGAGATTGTACCGAGCGGCTTCGAAGTAAGCTCTCGCCCACTGAGGACGTTCTAGGTTCGTTGTCTCCAGATATTGCGCTGCCTTGGGGTACACTGCTTTCAACTTTTCGAACTTGGCTAGGAACCTCTCCACTGTGTAAGCATCAACAATTTTTTCGAATAAACTTGACAATTTGTCTTTCGGCTGACCCCCATGATAATCTCTGACATTTTGGATGAGATGCCACCTACAATGGCCATGTTTAGCATTTGGGTAGAGGGCCGCCACTGAATGGATAATACTTTTATGCCTATCAGAAATTATAACCAAGTCCTCCTCGTCCGGGATCAACGGCCTCAACTTTTCGAAGAACCATCCCCATGACGCGTTGTTCTCCGAGTCATAAATTATCGCCCATGCAACTGGATATTGGTGATGATTACCATCTTGACCTGTAGCAATTATCATAATTCCTTCATACTGTGTTTTCAACCACGTCGCATCTACTGAGAGAACCTTCCTTAAAGCAGTGTTAAAACCAGTAATGCATGGTCGATATGCTACGAAAACATATTTAAATCTATTGTGTTCATCCACCTCCAAATGAGTTACTGCGCCTTCGTTATGCTTTCGAACCTGTTCCAAATACAAAGGGAGTAATCCATAACTTAATTCAGGATCCCCTACAAGTTTAATCAACGCCAGTTTTCTTGCCTTCTAGCATTTCCAGTATTTGTATTCGCCTAAACCATCTCCGAACAATTCGTCTTGAACTAGCAAAGGTCTGGGAATCATTTTCCCACCAACATATTTTTTAGCCAACCTACAAGCAATTTGTTCCGTTGTCAGAAGACCTATTTGGGTGTTCCGATCACTGGTCTGACAAGTATGCAAAGACTCATAGGTTCTGATGGTGAAAGTATCTGATCCTCGATCCTTTGTTGCATGCACCCTCCATCCACAAGTATCGCATACACATTTTGCAACGTATAATTCCTTGTTTGATCTATCACGGCGTATCCGAAAATCCTTCTTCTGCTGAAGCTCTGTCAGATACATCATCACTGCTTGCTTGTCCCGAAAATCTTTGCCAACTACTAAATCTGACTCATCCCTAAATCCGATCCTGGTTTGTTCTGGATCAACCGTATCTATCGGAAACTGCTGATTCCGAGCAACATACTCCACAATTTGACCGTTATCTTCATCCAAGCTTACCGGTGGTGGCGTAGGAGATGATGCTTCTGAATATACTCCCCAATCCGAATCACTTTCTCTAGGTGGTGGACGCCGCCGAATAACTAGGTTTTCATTAACACCCGCACCACTCCAAATATCAACGTCAAAAAAATTATCCCGCCCTCTGTTTCCATGTTCAGGATTCTCAACTGCAACACATTGCACCCCCTGTTCAACTTCCACCGTTTCAGCTACGACCCCATTGGTATCTTTCTTGACCAGTTCTACACGTAAGGCGACCCTAGATTCTAAATTACTGTTCTCCATTATAAAACACTGAAGACTAACATTGTCAATGATCTCCTCTGGCGTCAGTCCTCCTTCAAACCCCTTAGGTATGTAACTAAGCTTTAATTTTGTCTCATTATCCTTCACCCCGATCCTAGCATAAATGCGCTGCTTCACTGTGTTCAGTGTTGTACTATAATCAACAGGAAAACTATAAACTATCTCGTTTTCTGGTTCCCAGTTATACTTGCCACCCTCTACCTTATATTCCCCACCGTAAGTAACACGTATTGCAACTCTACCCATTCCTGTGACAACAAAAACAACAATTACAAAACCTCACAATTACAACTTCACAAAGTAAGTATATTACAAATTCCAGGATATGCAACTGGCCGCACGGTGGCTAACCACCCGCACGGGCACTAATAAGCGCTCCCGCACGGCTGTATACGGCCGTGCGGTCATTAAACCTGTATGTCATATGCCACCGCACGGGTATGTCATCTGCGTGTAGCCGTGCGGTTTCTGTCTTCTACCTACCCTGGCCGCACGGTCACCTCCGCCCGTGCGGGGTCCGTCTTCAACCTCTTCGGCCCGTGCGGCACCTACTGGTAAGTACAGTTTTTGCAGTTTTTGCTGCTCGCTCCCCTATTCCATTCCAATCCAATTTATAGTTTTTGCTCGCTCCCCTATTCCATTCCAATCCATTCACTACTTTATACCACTCAAAAGGGCCAATTTCTAAACCTAAACCATCCTCAATTCGAAGTTCAACTAAAACCTATAACTGAAATTTACGAAATTGGAAGAGGGTGAGGATGAATTGAACTTACTTGGACCTTTCTTCAGTGGCACACTCTGTCCGGTGGACGCCGGTGGACGCCGCTCAGTGCTTGGGTCTGAAAATGGCGGGGACGGGGCTGGGGAAATTGGGGGCTACCCTCATTTTAGGGATTTTGACCAAATACAAAAGGATAGTTTAGGCATTGACCAACTTTTGTTGACTTGAGGGTCTTGAAGGCCTTTTTTCAAAATCGATATTGGGTGAGTGTTTTTTACAAAATCGATATTGGCATAAGGCCTTTTTAGAAATTGGTCCGGAAAAAAGTCATAATATGGTTTGTTTTAATAAAAGGGTAGTTTTGTTATTTTAAAAGTATTGGGATCATGTGCTTGGCACATGACGATTTTTCATCTAAAAATGGATAGAAAGTTAACGTTGAGTATTAAACTGAGACAAATGAAAGTTTAGAGTATCGAAGTGACACGAAAAAAATTTAGAGTACTCGAAATAAAATCTAAAGTTTTAGAGTATTAAGATGACATTACTAAAAAAGAATAAAACAAACAGTCTTCATTAGTTTGTGCAAAAAAAATATCTCAAGGTTTGAAGCTGATTTTAAGAGCATGTACATCAAAGGGAGCAAGAGGCAAGAGACAGAATCATCGGCTGACTGGGTTGAATTGTGCTCCTGACCCTCTAAAATTGACAGTATTCCACATCAAGAGAAGCAGATATGGGGATCATGCTCCTCTTGAAATGCTGACTGGATAATTAATTATATTTTTGCTGAATTTGTTAAATTCATATTTAATTAACAAAATAATAAATAAAATGAAATAAAATATATAAAATTAATTAATAAATACATAAATTAAAAAAACAAAAAAAAACTAATTAATAAACTTGAAATTTTATTAATCATCAAATATTACAATAATACATTCATTAAAAATAATACTAAATAAAATACATAAGTTTATTTTATAATAGCTTCAATTTTTCTATGAAGCTTCTCGACTTGTGCGAAATATATAGACAATATTTTCGCGTGATTCACCTGTTGTTCCTCGGTCAACTCATCCGTGTCCACGCATTGCAGCTCTTCAATTTCCTGCATATATTTATCGAATTTGGCGTCTAGAGTGACGGTAAGCTTCGCCTTCTCACGCCTTGCATTGTTTATTTGGGCGATGACCGCTGCTTTATCTGAGAGAGTCTTCCCTTCCTCTTCGCGGCCTTATGCCAATAGGGCGTTGTTGTTCACGCGGAGTGGCAATTGGGGAATACCTGCCAGTTTGGGAACTTGGGCCAATTGGGGAACTTGGGCCTTCGGATGGTTGGTCGTCAGCACCGAGATGTGTAACATTTTCATCGTCGGTGGGAAGTGAGCTAGGTGGGGTTGTGCTGTAACTACCGGACTCGTTCAAGCGTCGTCGTACACACTCGCCAAGGTCTTGCTCTGCCCAGAACTTGTCATCGTGTTCCAACGGCTCGATCCAATGGTGGAGCTTGAAAATTTCGGCTCGGTTTTACCTACGGTGTGAATCCGATAGAGTTCCATGACCCTCTCCCTGTACCTTTCTTCGTTCCATCCACTATGATCTAATGCCTTCTCCTTCCTCAGCAGTGTGGTATATCGTCTCACTCTTGACGCACATTTGTTAAAATGGCTCTTGACGGCTTGGACTGTAAAATCTTCGTCTTTGAACTTCTCAGCTCTGACGAACCTTTTGGTCACAGTGGACCAGAACGTGTTCCCATCTTGGGAGGTCCCCTTGATGGGATCTTTTCTTGTACGTTGCCAAGCGGCTATCAGGAGCATGTCCACTGAAGGGGGCCACTTCGTTCTCCTGTCTGGGACCACCTTGGTCCTCGTTCCAACGGATGATGAAGTAGACGACAAGTGGGTTCCAGAGTTGTCGCCGACATGTTATTGTTGGGAGAAAAAGTTTCCTCCAAGACCGGTTTGTAAATATTGTTAGTAGCTGTCGGGTAGATTGGTGTTCAGATCTTCATCTGTATTGAGGTATGGCGGCGTGTATAGTCGTTGCTTCGGTGAGCTCGGCGGTGGAAGCAAATCATCATCCGACATGGTGTAGATAGAAATGGTAATTGAGAGGAACTAAAATTGAGAGAGAGGTGAGAAAATGTAGATAGAAATGGTGTGAATTTGATAAATGGGGATGGGGTATTTATAGGGGTTTTGTTTGTTTTTAACTTTTATTACTAAAAAAATAGTCGTTATACATGACCGTTGGACAACGGCCGAATCCCCCCCCCCCCCCCCCCAGCGCCACGCATCAGCACGCCAGTAGCAGAGGGTGAGGCGCGAGACAAAATTCTGCCCCCACTCTGAACCCGCCCATGAGCGTCTACGTCCCGACCCCCGCGCCCTGTGTCCACAGCTCCTCACATCAAGGGGAGCGCGAACCCCGGGGCACGCGCCTCTTGCCCCCCACCCTTCGATGTGCATGCTCTAATAAACCCTTACAAATATGCTTCAACTATGACAGAATTTCACCAAACCATTCTGAAAGCAGGAGAAATCACCTCAACAAATCGCCAACAGGAATCCCTCTTGAATTAGAAAATACGTTCTCACGAGATCGACTGCAACGTGAGCCCAGTTGCACATCTACGAGACTAATACATTCTCTGACCTGGTACATTGGTGACAAAAGTAAAGTGGAATGCTGGACTGTTAAACTAAATTATACATTCGTGAACTAATATACCCACAATTTATTACAAGTAATTACACATTCGTGAATACAAATATTATGAAATGCTAAATGTTGCTTAGGGTACAAACAAGTAGACGACAACCATATTACAGATACAATACAAAATGTACAAATCTAAATTATTCAATCAATTACATGTCGAAGGTCTAGGTTTTGGTGGAATGTACATAGAGTTGCCAATCTCTGGAGTGGAGTGTGCAAGCGGATTCCATCTATCGAAAACTATTCGCCCTCCTCGCCCCATTCTTCCACGAAACTTGAATGGTTGAGCAGTTACGCCGTTCTTTGCAGAAGAGTTGGAAGTCGGTGTGATTCCTGCTGCTGCTAACTTGTCCGGAATGAGGGGCTTTGTAAACAATAGGACAGGCTCCAAAGGATCCTGCATTAGTCCCACAACAAGCAAACTGTCAGCTAATGCACATATATTTCATTTAAAAGTGGATCGAGAATGTATTAAAACAAGGGATGATGGCAAAAAAAATACAACATACTATAACTTTTGGGGTTAATTGTCAAAACCTGCCCTAAAGTATTGTCCACAGCAAAAAAAAAGGGATAATTGTCCAAAACTACCCTAAAGTTTCGTCCACAAATGAGTTGATGTACCAAGTTTTGTCCAATGTGTGGCTACCCTGAAGTTTTGTCCACGCTTTTGTGGATGCATTGAAGTTTTGCCCATGCTTTTGTGGGTGCATTGAAGTTTTGTGCACGCTTCTATTCAATCCGGGAAGTACTGCCCAGAGGCTCCAGACCATCATTCTGAACATCCCTATTACGTCAAAACTAAAAAAGTCGTGGACAAAACTTCAGGGTAGCCGCACAGCGTGGACGAAACTTTGTGCATCAACTTGTTTGTGGACGAAACTTTAGGGTAGTTTTGGACAATTATCCCCCCCAAAAAAAACTTATCTTTTGTTCACGCTTTTAAGGTGCACAATGGTATTGTCCACCGTCTTCTGTAAGAAAAACTAACGGAATATTCCGTTTTTATAAATAAGTAAGAAAAATAATTTCTATAAAAATAATTTTTATATATATAATAATAAGAACTAAATTTTCATACAAATTCTAAAATAATTTTTATATAAAATAATAATAATACATTAAAATAATACATTATATAGTTGTGTGGGCAATTCATAATGCATTCTATAGTTGTGTGGGCAATACGTTTTTTTAAAAAAGTTGGTGGACAAAACTTCAGTACACGGTACACCCTCAAAGCATGAACAAAACTTTACACATGCATCCGTTTGTGGACAAAACTTTAATGTAGTTTTAGACAATTAACCCAAAATTATATTTCAATTACTGAAAATTAAAAAATAGAAAAAAAACAAGTGAGTTAAATTTTTTAAATGAAAATACTTAGAAAAAAATATTAAGATTAATTATAACATTAATGAATTATTAATGATTTAATAATGAAGAGGGGTATATTCGTCTTTCAATTAATAAGATTATTAAGATTAATTATAACACTAATGAATTATTAATGATTTAATAATGAAGAGGGGTATATTCGTCTTTCAATTAATCAGTCTAAAATTCAATTTAATCTCATAAGGGTAACAAAGTCATTTCATGTTCTCCCGTTAATTTTTTCTAACACAAGACGGTGGACGATATTATATTGCACCTTAAACGCATGGACAAAAGATAAGATCTTTTTTCGGCTGTGGATAATACTTTAGGGTAGGTTTTGACAATTAACCCTACTTTTTTTGCAGATAGGTACACTTATCTTTAAGTCGTTGCGGGTTGTGACCCTGAACTTATATTTTATTACACTGTCATTCCAAAATGACGATTTTGCCCTTGAAATTCCTAAGTAAAAAAATACACAGATAATTTTTTTTTGGTTTTCAAATGCTCCTATCACAATTAAAATGTTCAGTCTACTGATGTAATCTAGTTGATCAAATTCTTACTTTTTTGTTTTTTATTGAAATTTGCAAGGAAAAATTGTCATTTTAGAACAATTTGACAAGCATGCAACAAAATAAAAGTTTATGCCACAACCCGCAACGACTTGAAGATAAGGATGCCAACCTGCAAAAAGTCAGTAGTACAAGGTACTTTTTTGCCATTGTACCCTGAAACAATTGAGATGACAGTCTACCAACCATTTTACTGAGACCACAAATATTTACTACAGGTTTTCATTGCCAAAGTTGGTCTCAAGCTTTGGAACATGATCATGCAATATATGAACCAACTGAACTTTACCTTCTTAAAAATTGTCCTTTCTAACATATTTTACGACACATGGTATAATAACTAGAAAAAGAGAGATTTAATACCACTTTATGGAGCCATCCATGTGACACATGTCGCCGTCTTAGTTCTTGCTTCATGGTCCCTTGAGGAATCATAACCAAATTGGAGTCCATGAAAGGTGGATTTCGCATTGGAGAAGATAGCACACATGGACGGCTGTTCTCAATGTCATCTAAGTCCATGAAATCCTCCTCATTAGAACCAAACTTGTAAGATATGGGTGGAAATCCATTGATTGCCAAGCTGTCTTCAAGGAGCTGAGTTTCGTGCTGAAAGGCCACAAGGAATCAATAAACATGGGCTCGAAATAAGTACACTGTTGAAAATGTCTATCCCCACATCATGTTCCATGATATTAGTATTACCAAACATGTGTAATAATCATGCATAGATACTTGTTCGAACAAGCATTTCAAAATATTCATGCACTGCTATATATAGTAACTTTGAAAACCTTTGTAGGCAAAGAACTATTTTGCATTTAATAACTTGAAGCAATAATTGGCAATGATCCTATGACGTATTAAGTTTCATGTCATTAAGCTGAAGCCATGGGACACAACACCCGTACCTTGTACTTCAGTTGGGTTCTCTGAAGGCTGACTTCACTTTCTATAACATCTCTCTTTTTCTCTTCTCGCTGCATAATGGTACGTGATGAGGGAATTTATATTTCAAAAGAATACAAAAAAAAGGAACTGTTATGTATAAATATATAAAAACCATTTTTTTCTTGATCAAAATAAACACACCTTAATCAGAGCTTCCACCAGGGTCTTGGCTTGGTCAAGGTTGCGCCTGACCTAGAATAGTCAATTCCAACAAAAAATATTTGAAGTTTAACAAAAACGAAGATCAATAAGATATTAGAAAAAACACCCTCAAGACAGAGAGTTATAATGGGACAAACTGGCCACTTCATTTCATAGACAACATATTACATAGCACAATGATTCAATTAACAATCTTCTAGTTCAGGTATCCATAGATATACTGACAGATTCACAAAGCAAAGTTTATCTTCGCCCACTCCACATTTTGTCAATATACATAGCAATTAGAATAACTCGCACTACCAGCAGTAAAATGATGAAGCACCAATGAATAAAAATTCAGAGCTCTTAAGGCACATCAAAACGAAGAGAACCCCAAGACGCGTGGCGGATGGTATAAGGGAATAAAGGACCCTAGCAGGTGCGAAATGAAACAATCACCGACAGAACCCCAAGATACGTGGTGGATGGTATAAGGGAATAAAAGACCCTAGCAGGTGCGAAATAAAACAATCACCAACAGAACAAGAGTTCAGTTTTCCTCATAGTGCTACGTTCTTTTTTTCTTTCGATTTTTACAACAACAAAAAAAATTAGCAGCATTATGATATGCAATCTTCAAGCTTTTGATAATAAACCCTGCAATGGTTACAATGAACTTTGGCCCGTACCTGGCGAAGCTTGTCAAATGACTGCACATTGTTTTCCCTCCTTTGCATCTATAAAATAGATTATTGTGAGCTTAGAATGCATACTAGCTTTAACATTTGGAATATGCCTTGCTTTTAGGTATATAAGTTAGACGATCGATTGAACTGGAATCATAGATCATGATAGTACTTACCCTTCTTGCATGGAGTCTATGGGCTTTCTCCCTTGGCCTAAAGACATTGTACGGATTAGTGTCATTAACTGGTGGAGGAGGCTGCAAAAGATAGAAAGCAGTCAATGACCACGATTAGTTAATACATGACATGTACTTGAAAGAAACTATCCTATCCAGTTCATTTAAAGGGGAACTGGTTCACGAGTTAGCCTACATCTGCCCACCCGATGAGCCTCCATAAGATCAGAAAAAATGAAACAAGATTTGACTGATATAGTTTTCACAATATAGACAGCCAGCACAGCCCCAATTTGCTTGTGAAGTGGTTTGGTTACTGTTGTTGTTTCACGACATCAGATATATTATGTTGTGAGAAATTATTAAGTTTATGCATATTGCTTATGAGGTAACATATAAACAAATCATGTATAAGCAATACAATTATTAACTTTTTTACATAGGTATCCATTAAAGAAATAAACTCTAATCAAGAAACACTACTGACCTGTAAACGCCGCAAAATAGGCTTCTGCCACCGTTCACGCTGGCCAAAATATTAAAAAAAAGGAAAACATGCATAAATCCATCATGTTATTATATAAACAACCTGATTGAGAGAAGAGATTTATTAGTGGACTGCCTCGATAATATTTAATAAGTAAAAGCCAATCTATCAAACCTATGTAGGAATTAGGAGTTTAATATCTGTCTTTGTTTTTCTTGCATAGTAGGGGTTGCACCTATATAATAACAACCAATTAAAATATCTAAATACATCACGTTTTATCTCTGCGCTAACTTAACCAACCAACAACAACTGAGCATGTAGATGAACTATACTCCATGTCCCTCCACACCAAGTTTGGCCTATGACAAACCATTTGACAAATGTATTTATTGATATTCAGTAAACATGGTATGGCAAAACAAAGTCATGAAGGAAACAAACTATTACTTACAAAAAAAACACAAGAATCATGCTATATGAAAAATCAGCAATAATTACATGCATTGACCCATTTAATCACAATATGGTATTAAATGCATACCTTTTCTTTCCAATAATTATAGACAGACTGGAGGACCGCATATCTAAGGGACTGAGCTTGCAAAGCCTAGGAGAAACGGAAAAAAGAATAAGAATTAAGAACTTAGAACATAAGTGGTACACTTAATCTTCATCAAAGCAATGATTCACAGAAAAAAATCAAAATCCATAGAATTAAAGTGAGGACGCATTGCAAAAAATGACTTCTAATTTCTTTCGTTGAAGGAGGATCAAACCACAGACGGAAAAATCACAAGAAAAACATGAAGTATGCATGAGTAAATGAGTGATAATTTTATTAATAAATAACAAAAACAAGGACCTCAGAAATCAACAAAGTGAAAACACAACTAATGTCAATTAAATCCAGTTGGATCTAATTGGTTGTCTTTTCATTCTACAAGAACCCAAATGTTATCCTTGTGGATGGCCAATAAAGGCATATCTTTTAGAGACAACACCAGATCAGATCACATATATAAGGTTCTTTCTAATTGTTAATACGATTCAGCATATATGTGTGAGTTAAGTTGATTAGATTTCTTGATCCAGAACAAATAGAAAGATTTAGAATCAACAGGTTAACAATAACATCATATTGTCGTTACATTTTTCTTTCTTCCTCCTCTACATGACAAAAATTTTACTTAACCACACATGTTAGGGAGACGATGAAAGTGATCAGAAAGACTTAGAAGCAATAGATTTATAATTAGGGTTAATTGTCAAAAACTACCCTAAAGTATTGTCCACGAACGAAAAACTACCTAAAGTTTTGTCCACGCTTTTAGGCCACACTTAAGTTTTGTCCACTGACTTCCATTAGAAAACGTAACAGGGAGAAACTGCGTTGAACGTTCAATATGAATGGTCTGAGCAGTTCTTCGCGGATTCAATAGATTTGTGGGCAATACATAATGCATTCTAAAGTTGTGTGGGCAATTCATAATGCATTCTATAGTTGTGTGGGAAATACTTTAGGGTAGTTTTTGACAACTATCCTGTTACATTTTTCTAATGAAAGTCGGTGGACAAAACTTTAGTGTAGCCTAATAGCGTGGACAAAACTTTAGGTAGGCTTTCGTTTGTGGACAACACTTGTGGGTATTTTTTGACAATTAACCCTTATAATTATTGACAGATTATTCTCTCTTGGATAACTTCAAAAAAACTAACTAGAACCAACTTAATAGATATAAATTAAATATATAGCTATTGAACATACAAAGTTATAATCAATCCTGAATAGTCTTGAAACAATATATCTTTATTGAATCGATACTTTTCCAAAAATTAAGCAAAGCTTTCACCTCAATGGCAACATCAATTTGCAGAAGTACAGGAATTGGTGAACCCAGAGTGGGTGTTATGACTCCTGCTCTCTCCCGTGCCTTATGATCCAACACCTCCAACTTAAATATAAGACTCTCGAACCTGAATTGCATGGAAATTTTCAGGGTTAAAACTAATGATCAAGGAATAATAAGACGTTGCTAGACTTCAAAAGATAATTATTGAAAAATTAAGCAAATAGAAGAAAGTTTTTTTTTTGTATCAGAAATCAGAATATAGAAGAACCTAATTAAGTCTCCTACAATGAACCATGACAAAGAGCCAAATCCAGTCTTGACCAAGGATGGGTCGTTATGGGTAGGGGGGCATCATCCTTTCTGCACTCCAATCATTAGGGCCTAGAAAGGATGCAGAAAGGTGGTGCACTTTGTATTGGCCTTATGGAGGCTGCAAAAAGCAACCAGACTGTCTCTTTATGTGAGTGGCTGAACCATAATCAAGCAGATGCTACATCTTTCTAATGAGCTTGCTTAGTACCATTTGTAGATCCCAGCACAGTCATTGTTGCCACATATACTTGCAACATGCAAATGTTGTGCAATTATTTCAATGTAATTTTTCCTGCTAAAGTTATCAGTGTGATCACACTCTCGCATTTGGTGCCAAAGTAAAGAGAAGAAACAAAAGTGTATCAACTCTAGCTAACAATATTATAGAAGTAATAATAGAAAACACTTTGTTACTTCAAACGATGCTGCGGCCAAAAGGTATTAGATGATACCAACCAAAGCAAAGGGAAACTAGTTAAGGTAACAGAAACTATTCATGTTTAACATAATTACTTTTCTGATGCAAGAATTTTCTTCTCTTTATTGAAATCTTGAAGCCAGTCCTCATCCTCATTGTCGAGGTCATACTCAACGAAATCTCCTAGCTCAGAGCGAGCTGCAAAAAGTCAGGCAAGTTTCAGCGAACTAATACCAAAGAAACCTGTCAACCATTTCCCATGGCAAATAAAAAATACTATACTTTACAAACCTCCTCTGCCACGTAAATAAGATGTTGGTTGACCAAAAGTACGGGAATAGTCTCTTTCATAAGTATCCACATACACAAATTCTGGAGTAGGTATTTCAGGGATGACTTTCTTGCTAGGGATTGGATGTACCTGATAACATAAAATTGAAACAACAAACGAAATATGGAGACGTATTAAAACATATGCTGTTGGTATTGGATGAATAATAGGAAAAGAGAGCTATCATTAATTATCGACTTTTTGGATGATATGCTATGCTAATAAGCTATGCATACTGTTAAACTTACTTCAACCCATAAGATAGGCTATTATGTGGAGGACCCAATTATAATATCAAGTGGCCAGTAAATCCACATTCTTTCAATATGGTACACTTCAACAGATACTAGCTACCTTCTCCTCTATATAAGAAATCATAAGGTAACCCCTTAAATGGGCAGCAAAGCCAAGAAAGGTAACCCTGTATCAGTGTACCATAGTTACAGTGCAAGATAATCATTGAAAAACATTTGAACTCCAAACACCATTACAATGTCGAAAAGATGTATGAGTATTGTAATAGCGGTGAAATCAAGAAGTCAATGTATTTAACAGAAGAACTACTTATTATGTGTGCATGTAAGGAAATAGAAATACCTCAATGTCAGTCTCAGTAGCAAGTCGGATTAGTTGAGCATTACGGGTAGAGGTTGGGGTATCATCATCCTCAAAGTCTTTAACAGACTTGAGAATTGGGAGCTTTTTATGAATGTCAAGAGGACGAGGTCTTATCGATAACCGACTCATGTCAGCTCATGTCCCCCGCAATGTACAGGAAGAGAGCTGAGTGAGGGTCGGCCAAGTCAAGACTACCTCACTAAATTGGATGGCACTGGAACAATCTGCAAAATTCTAATATTATTAATCATCAAATTTTGTTGTTGAATACAATAATTTCCATTTAACATATAGTTAGTACTTAGTCTATGTTATACATGAATTGTCCTTAAATGAAATGAACACAAAACATCACTAAAATTTCTAACTAACCAACCAAGTACATAATCAGAATGTATTAACATTAAACAAAACAAAACCAAACTATGGAATGATCGTAGTTTAGCTGTTAAATGAATGAACTCCTTCCTAACCAATGTACCATATCGTAATTGGAACAAAGAATATCGTAATTGAATTTCAAATTCAACCCTACAAACACAGATATTGGTGTGAGTAGAGTTTTGTAATTTGAATTACCTTACTCTTGGATGAACAGTTATCGTGCTGGTGAGAGACGCTTGACGAGTTGCTTCACCGGCCGGTGGTCGTCGTAACCGGAAACGGTGGTGGTTTTTGGTGGAGCGAACAAGGTCTAGGGTTTTGACCGCCAGAATTGGCTTCTCTGTTTCGCGCTGTCTTTTCTCGTGTCGGGGCAGCTCTGAAGCTGGGTTCGAACTTATTTTTTTCCTGTTTCAGTAATTTATTTATTTACAGCAATCTTCTCCGGAGCACTTTAAATTTACCGCTTTTTTTTCCGAGGAAGGAGAAGAAGATAGAATCGATACTAAATATAGTTGATGTCGAACATGCAATTTTTCTGGTAATTAAAAAAGGAATTTAGTTTCATGTATTTACGGATAATTGTCAATATTTGTCATAGATAAAATATCCATTTAACCCACGCTTGAGGCTTCACGTTAGATATCATTCTTTTTTTAACATAAAGATTTATTAATAATTAACAAATCTTATTGATCGAACAATACAAACAGATCAATATAAGTATTGTATCCACCAATCGTTTTCGAGAATCCGGAAGACAACTAAAAGATGAATAGCACTCAACAAGGGCGACGTAACGTCTAAGTAAACAACAACGACTATCATGTCAGCCTTTCTTATCGGCTCTCCGGAAAGAAATGACAAAAGAAAGACCCGACTGGACACGCTACTAGAGGCAGCAGCCACCCATCTGAGATCCGATATTCCGGTAGGGGGAACACCAAAAAGCAAACAACATAAACAAAATAAATAACAAAACCAACAATCAAAAACTAATCACGGTCGGCCTCCGAAGTCTGACGGCGCTTTATTCCAGGGGAGCGTTTCAATGGGTACATGTTTGATTTGTCGCAATAACAGGGGAAAGTCGGAAAGGGCCATAACGGCCTCGACATTAAGGCCCTAGAGTAGACCCCGACTATTGTTGAAGCGCAAACCATCAGAGAAGCCCTTCGATGGTTGGTGGCCAACCCTCACAACATGACATAATTACGCAACGATTATCAAGTAATGGTGGACCTCATCAATGAGAAGGAAATTTCTCTTCTCCGTTAGATTTAGTCTTTTTTTTATCAGTAAATTATTATAAAGATCCAAGTCTTTGAAAAAAAAGACAGGGACAAGGGCTCAACCCTCATTCAAACAATTACAAACAAAGAGCACTCCAACTAGGGAGCCTCAAACTTCTAACTCTAACCAAACAATCCCACGCAGGGGATGAAAACGGGACTCTTACCCAAGGGGATTTAATTACCATGAAGTAAACCAAAGTTAAACACAACTAACCAAACCCAGAACACTGAGAACAAGTGGTCTAAAACCCACAAACACCGCCAACAAGCAAACTAAAACAACCTAACCAATGGCTTACAGAACCAACTTCAACCACAACTATGAACACTTCAACAAGGAAGCCTAAAAAACAGACAGCTTCAACAGAAGCAAACCTAAACCAAACAACAGGTCAAAACCTAAGATCAACAATAAGCACAAACGTAAAAACCCCAACAGTCAGAAACAAACAGACACGAGCATTCCACAAGGGAACCTCCACCAGAAAACACAGACAACATACCAAAGGAAAAAGAAAAAAAACAGAAAGGAGCCTCGAACACCACCAGACGCTGCTAGTAACTCCCCCATCGCATCACCAATCTGACCCTCACCAAGCCCAAAGGCACCAGAACAATGCCTCTCCACCGGCCAACACCGGAGCAAGGAGCTATGACCAAAACAAATCACCCCTTAGAACAAACACGAGTCCCTCACCAACCAAACCAAAACTTCTTCAAATAAAGCCCATGACTTTTAACATTCCACGATGGCCAACACCACCCATGGAGCCCCGTCCTCAACAGGACACGGGGAACAGAAGACTAATAGTAGGACGGAGGAAATAAATGCAGAACCAAGGGAGAAGGGTTTAAGATCAACCATACCTAAAAGGAAATGGCCACTGACAAGAGGAAGACGGCGAGGCGGGGGAGTCAAGAAACACCGGGAACGAGCCAACCTCCAGAAACTTCCTCGGACCCAACCTTCCACATCGAATCCGGACTCCAGAAACACTTCCCACGGTAGCAGAGTGACGGTCCTCCACAAAAAAAACCCATGGAGAGGAACGAACCGAAGTAAACTTCACCGCGAATCGAGCACAATAGTGACAACGGCAGCGCAGACGAAAAGGAGGCCAAAGACGCCCAGATCCCCAACCCACCTTCAGATATGTCTCCCCAGAACCAGATCTAACCCAACTCCACCTAAGTCTAACTAGACAACACACCACGGGCACCGCCGGACACTCCTTCACCGGAGTAAACAAGGGGAGAAAAGGCTGACCTCAGGTCCAAAGAAAGCCAGATCTAGGGCGAAAAAAGGGACATGCGACGGGAACCAAAGAAAAGGAAGGGAGACGAAGTCATCGACGTGTAGATCCACGCTCATCCCCACCGGAATCGAGGGAGAAGAAGCTTCCACAAGTAGATCTATGCACCGACTACGACCGGGAAGGAAAAGTGACCGGGAAAAAAAAGGGGGGGAAAGGGTTAAGGATATGGAGGGGAACAAAGGATAGTCATCGGCGTCATCTCTGGCTCCGGATGAGCCTAGATCCGACGCTGGTGACAGTGGAGGCAAGAGGAAAAGGGGGTTGAAGACGAAGAGAGCTAGGTTAGATTTAGTCATCAAGGATAGTATAAACTTGGTTTCTAGAATCGAGAGAGAGCAACTCGAATTTATGAAACGATAACAAATAAAACAACTCATTAGCTTGTCAGGACCGCTTGTTGGGAGGCTCTCTAGTACTGGCATGGATTTAGTTCCTTATTATGTTGTGTTATATTTTGATTACCATCGTTTAATATATCGGAACCTATATATCAAAAACTCAAAGTGGTATGTTAATATTAGACCCGATACACAGAGATAAATAAAATTTCCATATATATGATAAGTTAAAAGCAGACCATCAAACTTTTATATCATATTAAAATTTCAACTTATACAAATTAAAATTTATAAACTTAAATTTTATATATTTAATCCTATATATAGGACTGGTATCAAGTACAAGCATGGGCTTATTGTGCAAATTACGAACAAATCTGGGCCATAGGATCCTCCCAAAGTGATGTCAACAGAACGCACCATAAGCTGACACGTAGGCAATTAAATAAAAAAACGGACCTTATTATGCAAACTACGAACGCACCAGATGCTGACACGTGGGCGCGCGCGCGCTGCTGGTGCACGCGCCCAGTGCTTATAGTTTACATAACACGGTGTTGATACCTTATATGCAAAACAGTGCTGATACTTTACATGTAATTGTACTAATACTTTACATACACAGGTGTTGATAGGTTATATATACGAGTGCTGATGCCGTAAAATCACAAGATGTTAGTGCCTTTCGCGCTGCACGCGTGGTCAACACGCGCTACTGTGCGGGGCGAGCGCGAAGTGGCCACGTGTCAACATCTGGTGCGCTCTACTGACATCACTTTGACCGCATCTTATGGCTCAGATTTGTTTGTAGTTTGCACAATAAGCCCCGTTTTTACTGGATACCTACCATATATATATAGGACTGGTACCAGGTACAAACAGGGCCTTATTGTGCAAACTACGAACGCACGAGAGCCATAGGATCCACCCAAAGTGACGTCAGCAGAGCGCCCCAGATGCTGACACATGGGCGCGCGCTGATGGCGCTGACACGTGGGCGCGCGCGCACAGTGCTGATAGTTTAGTACAAAATGTGCTGATAGGTTACATTTGTACTAAACTATCAGCATTGTGTTATGTAAACTATCAGCACTGTGTGCGTGCGCACCAGCACTGAGCGCGCGCCACGTGTCAGCATCTAGGGCGCTCTACTGACGTCACTTTGACCGCATCTTGTGGCTCTCGTGCGTTCACAGTTTGCACAATAAGAGGCGTTTGTACTGGATAGATACCCTATATATATATATATAGGGTAGCTATCCATTAAAAACCATCCTTATTGTGCAAACTACGAACCAATCTAAGCCACAGGATGCGGTCAAAGTGACGTCAGCAGAGCGCGCGCGATGCTGACACGTGGCAGATTCGCGCGCGCCTCTGCCAGCGCGCGTGAGCGTGTTGACCACTCGCGCGCACGGTGCTAATAGTTTGGCGCGCACAGTGCTAATAGTTTAGCACAATGCCAAACTATTAGCACTGTGCGCCCAAACTATTAGCACTATGCGCGCCACGTGTCAGCACCTGGTGAGTTCGTAGTTTGCACAATAAAGAGTGGTTTGTATTTGATACCAACCCTATATATATATATATATATCTTTTTTTTTAAAACATGCGACAAATGATTTTTATTAATCATGCTGATCAATAGTTACATAACCTAGGTCGGAAACCATGGGTTCCAAAATGAGTCCGGGACTCTCATAGGTGACTCGGATCTCATGGACCCGTAGACTAAGTCTATTTTACATCTTAGACAAACATAAAATAATACAACGTCTACCCAACACCATAAACCAAAACAGGAAATAAACTGAAACATAACCAGATAAATAAAAGTTCGTAAAACAAAGAAAAACGTAAAAATTATCCCCTTGCTTCCCCGGGGTATACTGTCAGCACTCGGTCCTTGATCATAGGGGGTAGCCCACCATCTACCTACCTTCCCAAGTCGAGGGAAACTCATGGCTCCTGGCGGGGCTGTTTGGCAGCCCTCGCTTAGAGGAAGTCGTCTTCCTCGTCATCCAACAATCGGTGGTCCGTGGTGGTAGTGATGCCAACCAAGTCCAGCGACCGCTTCAGCATGCAAATCCGAGTGTAGAATTGACACGACTTCTTCCGCCCCTTCCACTTTCAATTTTTAGTCTTCTTTTACCTCAAGCCGCCTGATTTCTCCCGTGGTTCTTTCTACTTCCCATTTGGTGATAGGATCCATTCCCAAAACTGGATGTTTCGGGGTCGGGGACCTTGACCAAGTAGGGTTCCCGGAGGGTATCGGTTGACGTGGCCCCTCCACGAGCGTGGGGATCTCTTAAGACACGTTAGCCAGATCACAATTTTTTGTGATCCTAGTGCTCTCAAATGCGATTCTGGATGCACCCATTGTAATCTTAGAGTCACTCTCACGTGGTACTCCTTAGTCAAATCACAAGTCTTCGAAGTAACCTCTCATGTCACTAGAGGTAACAACGCAAGGAACCCCCCGGGGTGGGGGGGGGGGGGTAGAGTCTGCATGGTCCTTTCCCTGGTTTTCTGATGCTCCACAACCAAGGTCGGGTGCCTTCTCTACACCGAGGAGCCTCTTATTTTGTACTAAGAAGCTCCATCGTGTCCATCCCCATCAAGGCTTAGAGTGATGCATTAAATTGGACTTCCTCCCAACTTACTCCCTGGATATGTGCTTGACATTTCCTGATATGGTGATTGAGTCTGCCACATCTGACATAGAACACCGATAGCTTTTCATATTGCATGCCAATGTTTGTGGGCTCCAACTGACCTAAACAACGAAGCGAACTCTCCGACGAAGAGGCCAATCATTGTCCAGACTAAGCTTGAACCATAAATAGTAGTTATATCGTCTAGGGGTCAACAATGGTACCGATTGGACATCGGTGCCTAACGTGTTAGTGAAGAGGGATCTGATGGGGGCTATATGGACATCGTCCGGTATGTTGAAAGCTCGAACCCCTAATTTTATGAACCAAAAAGGGATGACACTCAGCTGCATGAAGGGGGGACACCATAATCAGGGGGTAACCATTGAACGCTCATGAAACTTGATACCCAACGTCCTCCATAGCCTCGATGGTTGGAAAGTAGAAGACGACTACTTCCTGAGAGAGATATTTGGCCTCGAGTCCCCGAACCTTCCATCTCTTTGCCATAACCCTGTTCAGGGTACACGGGTTACATGTGACATCGACCATAATCTGACCCGCAAGAGAGTGAGGACATCACCTTGTCCTTGCTATCGGGATTACCCCTTCCGGGACAAGGACTACTACATCCTCATCTTCTTCTTCGTCCTCCAATAAGAAGGAGACAAAATGTCCCTGAATGTCGTCAACTCCATCGGACACAATCGATAGGGAGAGGCTGTCTAGGTCGCGAGATCGTTCGAGAGAGGGTCGACGTACCCCGATGCACTGAGGTCGTCCCTGACGTATTCATATACGTTGCATGAGTACTTCGGTCTACGTGGTGCTGTGAGCTTTGCATTGTGGCTCGAGGGGCCAAACAAGGAGGTTGAGGGGGGTATCTCCTTCAGGATATCGGCCAACTACATCCCTCGGAGAGTGGTGGAGGTGCCGACACTACTTGGTCGTACGACAAGCCTTGGGGATGCAGCGATTAGAGGTCGGTTAGACTGTACTCATGATAGCCCTTGACTGGTGTCTGGTGGTCAATGATAGATGGAGTAACGGTGACGGCCACAGGAGAAATCAAAGCGATGCGACGGCTAAAGTGAGAAGGGATAGTAAATCCTTAAATCTTTATAAAGAGATTCAGTCTCATACACTCATCGGTTTTCATATATATCAATTAATATACCTCTACATCATTTTCAATACAAAATGAAAATAACTTGTACGCCATTTTACAATTTTCCTGACAGACAATCCAAGGTTGAAGCATATTTGAATATATTTGGAAGAAAAGGACATAATTGTAATTACACAGAACTAGATACTTGTGCAGTTCCCATTCCTTCGGAGAGATAACCAGAATTAGGACTGAGAAGTCACCTTTACAGCAAGAGATGTGAACACCATGCGATCTTTACACTACCCACGTGCACTGAGATAGATATTTGGCCTCGAGGCCCCGAACCTTCCATCTCTTTGCCATAACCTCGCTTAGGATACGCAAGTTGCATGCGACATCAACCATAATCTGACCCGCAAGAGAGTGAGGACATAGCCTTGTCGTTGCTATCGGGATTGCCCCTTCCAGGACAATGACTACCACTTCTTCATCATCTTCTTCGTCCTCCAACAAGAAGGGGCCAAAATGTCCCTGAATGTTGTCCACTCTATTGGAGAAATCGGTAGGAAGAGGCTGTCTGAATCACTAGATCGCTCGGGGGAGGGTCGACGTACCCCAATGCACTGAGGTCGTCCCTGGCGTATTCGTACCCGTTGCAGGAGTACGTCGATCT
The DNA here is from genome assembly GCA_963921825.1 of Erodium maritimum. NCBI lineage: Eukaryota > Viridiplantae > Streptophyta > Magnoliopsida > Geraniales > Geraniaceae > Erodium > Erodium maritimum. The sequence goes on along the minus strand of OY997590.1, from coordinate 68,488,314 downwards.
ACATGGTGCTATGGGCTCTGCATTGTGGCTCAAGGGACCAAAAACGGAGGTTGAGGGGAGATCTCCTCCAAGATATCAGCCAACTACATCCCTTGAAGAGTGGTGGAGGTGCCGACACTACTTGATCATACGACAAGCTTTGGGGATGCAGCTACCGGAGGTCGGCTAGACTGTACTTAGGGTAGCCCTTGACATAGGTGGAGTAGTGGTGACGGCCACAAGAGTAATCAGAGCGATGTGGCGGCTAAAGTGAGAAGAGATAGTAAACCGTAACATCTTTATAAAGAGATTCAGTCTCTTAGACTATCGGTTTTCATATATATCAATTAATATACCTCTACATCATTTTTAATATAAAATGAAAATAACTTGCACGCCATTTTACAATTTTACAATTTTCCTGGTAGACAATCCAGGTTGAAACATATTTGAATCTGTTTGGAATAAAAGGACACAATTGTAATTACCTAGAGCTGGATACTTGTGCAGTTCCTATCCCTTCGGAGAGAGAACCAGAATTAGGACTGACAAGTCATCTTTACACTACCCACGTGCACTGCATGACTTGCCGCTTGGGTCACCTTTTGCTACCCAATTAAATACTAATCCGATGCATGACATAAATCTCAATCATCAGACCAAGAATCCAAATTCTTTATTATTAAATAAAATATCCCGAATTCGAAAATAGTGAGTGAGATTGAAGACTTACACAGGAGGGAATGAGCTGATGTGGAAAGTTACTTTATTTGCAGCAAACAATGAAAGCATGGCTTTGTCATCACAGACAAATGTGCGCACGTTGTCATTCTCATCAGCCGACCTTAGATTCTCTTTGCTCCATCTTCATTGGTTCCATTTGGGAAACCCAGAAAAAGAGGTGACCCAATTTCAACAATCTTAATATCTGATACAAATCTGATAGGCCCCACTGCCCATTCATCTCCACCTCAAACCCCCTTTTTTGGAGATAAAAAGTATGAACTCCACATAGGCATGACCAATCAGTCTCTCTTGTGTTAGTTAGGCCATGACTTCCAAGATAAGTCTTTATTTTTTTTGACCAATTTGGCCAAACTTCTCATTTCCTCTTTCAAGTGAAGGGACCCTTCTGTTTAGGCTTCTAAGGACATTCATATCCTTACCCATGAAGGATCACAACTCATTTTCACTTCTGACACTGAACCATTTTCAGACAAGATCATGTGTTGGTGGTTTATACAGTTGGATGTGGGGAAGAACTCCAAGAATTGCCTATGAAACAAGTCTCTATAAACCAGACCTGTCTGTTTAAGTGCTTCTTTTTGATGTAACCTGAACCTCACATGGATGACATATTTTTCCAACACCCATCTGGCATAAGAAAGCGAAAAGGCCAGCTCAGAAAGTTTCCATTACCCTCCCCTGCAACATCAATAGGATAAACAAAGTAAGCAATCAGAAACAAGTAGGATTCTTGTTATGAATCCAATACATGTGACTGAAAAGCTAGCTTTTGAAATTAACCGGAACATCTTTATTATTTCCAAACATTTGATTTAAGGATGACAAATGTTCGATAACAATCTTTGTTTTCTTTATTTCATTCTTTCTGTTAAGGAGTAAGCCAGAACAAGCACCACTTGGTTCTTTGTTTAAAATCCTGAAGCTGAGGCTTTATTCTAATATCTTGGAAAAATGTCCCAAAAGGAGGCTGGACCCTTTCTATACCATCCTTTCCCAAAGCAAACCAAACATACAAACAGCTCTATCTTTTCATAAAACAATAGATAAATAATCTTTAGTAGGTACCTTTATGCTTGTTGATGAGCCATGGATGAGTCATGCAAGAAAAAAGATAAGGGATTCACCTACCATATGCATCCCTTTAAATACATATGCAGAACACAATGGGTTAATCAAGCTCGGTGATCATCTCTAATTGTTTAGCTCTTCTTTCATCTCTGTCTCGGAGATCATTCTCTTCTCCGTTAATTTTGTTATTCGAAGAACTCAACCAACTCAGTTGAGTTTTAACTGAATTCAGAGAATATGAGGAACCCATTTCAGGACCAGGTTTTGGGAATCCCAATCAGCTCAGCATCTTTCTCAGTTGGGAGGCCACCTAAGAGATTGTTACCTGAACCATACAGCAACTACAACAATCATTCTCCATCAGATGACTCTCCAAAATACAAACAAAGTACATATTTTTCTCTTGATTGTGTATAAACATGTAGACATTGAAGGAGTTTTTGTTTTGCAATGACTAACAAGATAATCTGATATGCAGGTAAAGTAGACACCATGTTGAATAGGATGAACAAGCTCGGGAAGAAAGCGGATCGGTTTGCACATGGAGTTCGAGAACATGGTGAGATTTCTTTGCAACTTCTGAATTATTACAAGAATGATGAAGGTTTTCAAGTCATGGACACATTTCATGTACCTAGTAAAAACTGCTTAGCATCTTTAGCTGCTCCAACTTACAATCTTGAAGCTTATATTCAGGATCTTAGAAGCAAATCAACTAATTCATTTGACTTTTTGTGAACTTGCAGTAAGATTGGGGCCAAAGATCACTGAAACTGTGAAGGGGAAGCTGAGCTTGGGGGCTAGAATCCTTCAAGTAGGAGGGGTTGAGAAAGTTTTCAAGAGGTTGTTTAGTGTTAGGGAAGGCGAGAAGCTAATCAAGGCTTCTCAGTGCTACCTATATACCACAGCAGGTCCCATAGCAGGCCTCCTATTTATCACTACTGATAAGATCGCCTTTTGCAGTGAGAGATCAATCAAGTTCTCGACTGAAAATGGAGAAATGGTTCGGGTTCATTATAAGGTTTTGATCCCACTGGGAAAGATAGAGAGAGTGAACCAGAGTGAGAATGTGAAGAAGCCATCACAGAAGTACATGGAGATAGTGACTGTGGATAACTTTGACTTCTGGTTTATGGGTTTTGTAAATTACCAGAAAGCTTTGAAGCATCTTCAGCAGGCAATCTCTAGAACATAAACAGGCCTACAATTCTCTCATCTTGTTTCTGGGCTCATCAGTTGGGTTTTAGATTTAATGAACCAAGTAAAAGCTAAACTTGGTTAGACTTTGTACAAAATTTAGTTAATGAGAACTTGCTCTCCAATTTCTTCAACTGACATTCCCTACTCAGCCTTTAGACATAATCTACATCATCTGAACTAGACTTTATTGAATATTATTGATTGTATCTCTCACAAGTCACAGATCCTTATTCATTTAGAATCTCCAACTACTATGCTCTTCAAGTATTGGAGAACATGACTTAGAAACAAAGCTAATCCAAGAATCAAATAAACTAAAAATCCACATTCCAAACCGTTGGCATAACACAATACCAATGATTTTTTTGGGAAAATACAAAATCTTTTGATTTTAGCATCTGGATCATAGAATCGGGAGCTAATTACATTTATTTATCATTAAACTAAATTACAAATAAAAATAAATTATATGTACGATTGATTAGATAAAGAACTAGAAGTTATAGTTGATAGCAGTTAACAAGTCCAAAGAATTCAACAACTGCAACCCAACTGTATGCTAATTTTAGTTTATGTTAGCCTAGTAAGTGGACACTTGCATTTATTTTGTGTATTTGTATGTAAGCTACATAATGTTTTGTTGGTTGGTTGACAAAAGAGACCAGTTGGTTCCTTTCCATAAAAGCAATAGACCACATACAATATCTTTGGTTACATGTAGCATCTTTGCATGAAAATTTATATCTTTTATAAAGAATAAAGAGAGTCTGATTACGCATGTCGGTTTCATCTTTATTCTTGGCAGTTAGAGGCGGATGAGTCATGCCACATAAAAGGTTTAGATTTATCTAACACTGCAATACTTTGTTGCTTTAAACACGCTTACTTGCTGCAACATACAATACGAAAGTATAACATCATCCTTACATATATATAAATCTTCAGTTGCAGACAGCAAGTTAATTAATGGGCAGCTAAAGCTAAAGAAAATGACTTTCAGCTATAATGGTTAATATTACCTGTGGACAGATCAATGATAGAGACATGCAGCTCAGAAGTAACTTACTTGAATTGCAGCATTAAAGCCAAAGGGAAAAGGAATTAACCTTATCTGATTATGCCATTTCTCATTTCTGCAACAAAAACCTGCTGTTCCATATGCGACAGAGTGTGTACATATATCCTCTATCCTGGCCCCTTTTGTCTTTGGGATTTGATCAACAGAAAATGGTAATGAAATAAATGCATAGCTGTGTAGGATAAATATGTGTGGCCAAAAAGCTGATAGTTTAGCAAATGCAGTAGAAGATCATGAAATAGCACACTATTAAAACATGTATATAACTTTGTTATGACCCTGCGTGATCGATCGCGTTATGGGATAGGATACGGGCTCGTTAGAAGGGAACCCGAAGACCTTTTGATACAAGCTCATGATTATAGAGGGAACTCGAAGACCTCGTAGGAGAGACCAAAGTATTTTATTAATTCTCAAGTCTACTTTATTCAATATAATCCCTTGGTATATATAGCCAACGAGATTACTTGTTCACCAAGTCCTACTACAATTCTAATTACCAAAACCTACTCAACTTACCAAAACCTAATACAACTCATTAATTAAAAGATAATTATTAAAAGGAAATAACTAATTCATCCCCAACCCTAGCCGGCCATACTTGGCAGCAATTTTGGTGTGTTTAGCCCACTTTGTTACGGTCCGTAAGGCCCATAACATCACTCCCCCCTCGCAGATGGCGCTTGTCCTCAAGCGCATTAGATAGATTGATGTCCTTCGTATTTATGCTGGCAGCTACGAACTCGTCCTCAATCAAGTGCAGAATTTTTTTTAATATAAACCGCTCTATGCTAATTACCTCCCAAAGTGCCACGTCACCAATATGTGTTTCAATAGGAAGCATAGTTGGCTCTTCTGATATTCCAGAGTGCCTTGGTCTCTTCAGTGCATGCTTAGAATCCTCCTGCTGATTCATCAGTGATGTGATGGATAAAGAATTGATCCGGACAGCCTAGTCTCCTGCAGAACTGTCCTCATGACAAGGCTTTGCTTGGCATTGGAGTTGCGCTCCAGATCTGGTGGTAGTGGCTGCCGGAACTGGTGGTGGTTGCTGCCGGCCAGCCGGGGCTGAGATCGCCTCCTGCAGAGGTGCGGATAGCGCACGAATCTGCAGCGCCAATTCCTCTAGCTCCCGCTGATCAACTTCATATCTTGCCAGGAACGCCATGAATTGCTGCTGGAGAGAGGGGTCGGAGTCTATAACACCAGACTCTGATACCAATATGTTATGACCCTGCGTGATCGATCGCGTAATGGGACAGGATACGGGCTCGTTAGAAGGGAACCCGAAGACCTTTTGATACAAGCTCATGATTATAGAGGGAACTCGAAGACCTCGTAGGAGAGACCAAAGTATTTTATTAATTCTCAAGTCTACTTTATTCAATATAATCCCTTGGTATATATAGCCAACGAGATTACTTGTTCACCAAGTCCTACTACAATTCTAATTACCAAAACCTACTCAACTTACCAAAACCTAATACAACTCATTAATTAAAAGATAATTATTAAAAGGAAATAACTAATTCATCCCCAACCCTAGCCGGCCATACTTGGCAGCAACTTTGGTGTGTTTAGCCCTCTCCGTTACGGTCCGTAAGGCCCATAACAAACTTCTCCATAGACCAAAATAACATTAATTGAGAATTAAAAATATGGCATGCGTTTTAAATTTCAACCTTGCAGGCATGTTCCAGTGAAACGTGGGCAAATTATAAATGGTATACCATAAGAGAGAGCAGAGTTTGGGGCCTAAATTCTTTAAGGAGGTGTAGTGGAGGAAAGTTTCAAGTGCCCATTTACTTTTACAAGTGGCATACTTCTTTTGAAGGCCTCTCAGAGCTACATACAAGCCACCCCTCTTTTTTATTCTTTTTTATAAAGGACCAGAAATCCCTTGCTTGCGTATCATTAAGAAATGGATTAACATAAATACCGCGGTAAGAAGGGGTAATACAAAAGTATGTAAACTATAAAAACGCGTCAAGGTAGATTGTCCCACACTAGCACTTCCGCGCAATAACTCTACCAAAGGTGACCCTATTACAGGAATAGCGTCCGGCACGCCTGTTACAATTTATGAGACCTTGGACATATAAGAGTTCCGAATCGAATTTCTTTAGAAGGAAGAGCTTTTGTCTCATGGTAGCCTGCTCCAGTCCCCTTACGAAACTTTCGTTATTGGGTTAGCCATACACTTCACATGTTTCTAGCGATTCACATGGCATCAAATGATACAAGTCTTGGATAAGAATCTACAACGCACTAGAACGCCCTTGTTGACGACCCTTTACTCCGACAGTATCTAGGGTTCCTCGAATAATGCGATATTTCACACCCTGCCCATCTGGAAATCCTAGTTGAAGCTCTTCGTTATTGGGTGAAAGACGCCCCCTTCGTGCATTTTTTACGAGCCTTTCTCTATGAGTGTTGGAGTTTAAATAGTCTTATTATTCCAAAAAGGTCTAGTTCTTCCAAAAGGATGGATAGGAAGATCGCAAATAGAGTCATTGCGACACCCATCAAAGGAGTAGTTCCCCATCCTGGAGCTACTTTACCATATTCCGAGTTCAACGGTTTCAATAAACTCCCCACATTGGTTCGTCTTGGACCGGATCGAGAACTATCCTCAACGATTTGTGTAGCCATATATCTTATTGTTTGTGTTGTTGATTCCTAGACGTAGTGCTTCTTCCCCTATGCCGCCTATTGGGACTAGTCAAATCGAATAGGCTTCCCCCCATTAGAGAATAGAACCCACATAGGTCTAACCTTTCGTTTAATACTAGAATCAATCGACAATTGAAGCACCTAAGGTTGCATTAATCGGGGATACACGACAGAAGGAATTGTTCTTATGTTATTTAAAAACTGCGAATCAGCAAGGACCACCTTGCAAGGCTAAATACTCCTGGGTGACCGATAGTGAAGTAGTACCGTGAGGGAAGGGTGAAAAGAACCCCTAGCAGGGAGTGAAATAGAACATGACATGGTGGGGCCCGTAGCTCAGAGGATTAGAGCACGTGGCTACGAACCACGATGTCGGGGGTTCGAATCCCTCCGAGCCCACAACCGGCGCAAAAGGTCTTATTCCGTGCATAGACTTTCCTCAATTAGTTGAAATAAATGAAGCGGGTGCTGTTTTTCGAACAACAATTGCGCTTTTTATTACATTAGCTAAAACTTTTTTTTTTCTTGTTCATTTCTATCACAACAAGATGGACTTTACCTAGGCTAAGAATGGACCGAGAGTTCTCAGTATTTTATTTATCCAATTTCTTCCTATTCGGAGGGCTAGGGAGGGAATCGCCGGAAGGCAAATACGAATATGAACACATAAACACATGGATACGAGGTTATGCCTTGGAATGTTGGAATGAAAGACAATTCCGAATCCGCTTTGTCTACGAACAAGGATGCTATAAGTAATGCAACTATGAATCTCACGGAGAGTTTGATCCTGGCTCAGGATGAACGCTGGCGGTATGCCTAACACATGCAAGTAGATATGCTCTTCAAGCACTTGAACCCGCTTGGATCACATCTCGACAAATAGAAGCGGGTCGGCGAGCAATGACAAGAAACGTACGCCGCGGCGGAAAAATTTGGGTGCGTATATTTCCCGACAAACCGGTTACAGTAAGATCTGCAGAAACCCGGAATTATATAGACAATCATAGAGTCTCCCCCCTTACAGATTTAATTTCACGCATACAGATTGAAAAAAGCATCGATTTGGTTCAAGTAATAATCTATCTGGGATTCCCCGAGTTCTTAATAGAAGGTAAACCGCCCGAAATCAAAGCCGCCAAAATGAAAGAGTTAAAGGGAAATGTCGAAAAAGTACGTTACTCCGGAAACCGAGACCTGAAGATTGTTATTAGAAAAGTAGGAAATCCTTATAGAGACCCTCAAATTCTTGCCACCTAGAAAGACAATAAAGTCAAGACAAATATTTTAACATTTAAAAATAAAAACTTACTTGAAGAAATCCTTTAAGTAGTTGTATATATCATCCCTTGCCTCATTAAGGCTTTTGTTTATTGTTTCGTACAAGCGAACAAGGTCGTCTTGTACGAAAATGATAACTTTGACTAAAAAGTAGCATATTACCGCGAACCCTCTTGAAAGAGAGGGGTGCCCTCGGGGGGAACGCAGACACAGGTGGTGCATGGCTGTCGTCAGCTCGTGCCGTAAGGTGTTGGGTTCAGTCCCGCAACGAGCGCAACCCTCGTGTTTAGTTGCCACCCTTTCGTTTGGAACCCTGAGCAGACTGCCGGTGCTAAGCCGGAGGAAGGCGAGGATGACGTCAAGTCATCATGCCCGGATATTGATCCCCAAAAAAAAACGGTAGGTACAGCTAGCCCGTGAACAGCCAACCATCGCACTGTAAAAATGGGATAGGTTCGATCTATGGTCATTTGGTCCTCCTATCTAAAAAGATCTACTAAATTCGTCGAGTTGTTCCAAAGGATCAAAACGGCCAGTTATTAATGGAATTCCCTGTCGGCTTTCTGTAAAATACTCGTTTGGACGGGGGCTTCCAAACACATCGTAAGCTAACCCTGTGCTGACGAATAACCAACCCGCAATGAATAGGGAAGGTATAGTAATGCTATGAATGACCCAGTATCGAATACTGGTGATAATATCAGCAAACATAGCCGGTCTATAGCAGGCCTTCTCTTGATCTCAACTCATAAATTTGCCTTATGCACTGAAAGATCAACAAAACCACCTCCTCCATTGAGAACATACTGAAATACATTACAATCAAGATGGTTAACTAACATATACATTAAAATGTTCCTGACCTTGATTTCACTTTGGTAGTTTCAGCATATCTCTGCTAACATCTTTAAGTCCGTCTTTGGCAAGTCTTGATCCCATATTAAGGAAGATAAAGGAGTCAACCAAAGTTAGAGTATGAAGAAACCACCAGAGAAGTACAAACAAATATTTACAATGCATAACCATGAAATTTGGTCATGATTTCCAAAAATTTCTGAAAAAAAGAACTTACAAATACATTCAGCAAGCAGCTTTAGGGGCATGAATGGAAACAAACTTGACTGGATACGATACAGAAGCAATATATTACATAAAAAATTAAATGCAGATCAATCAGAATTTAAAGTAATGTACAAGAAATTATACATATGCATTACAAGGACAAGAGTGGGAGAATGCTGATGCTGAGCTGGTGCTGTACTCCAGTGGGACTCGAGAGGCAGTTCCTGCTTCAAAAGTTTGTCACAGGCGACGCAATGGTAGGTCTCTCACACTAGAACATCCTGCTCATGTAAACTGCCAGAGAAATTTACTTTACAGCCATCAGGAAACTGTAAACCAGCCTCATCACAACCCATCTTTGTTACATGTGGGCAAGACCTCACATCAAGGTATTCGAGAGAGTTGCAATTGTCCAAAAGCATGGCTATCCCTGTCACTGTAATTTTTGGGCAGTTACTGACCTTTAGAATCTTCAAACCCAATTTTATTTCTCTGTTGCCTAAACCCTGAAAGACAGCATCAGTGACCTCCTCACAGCAACCAATGTCAAGGGCTTCAAGGTTTTTGCACTCAGTGAAGATAAAGCACAATGACAAGTCAGAGATGTTTAAGCACCAGTCCATGCGCAAGTTCTTAAGACTGTTCCTACAGGCATCAGCCAATGATTTTATTGACTCGTCAGATATATCCCGACAACCACCAATGATAAGAGTCTCAAGATTTTTGCAAAATCTGGCCAGGGATAGTATGGACTCATCCCCCACATTGTAGCAATCCAACAACTTGAGTGTCTTGAGAGAGGACGAACAGGCCATGGCAATACTGGAAATGCCTACATTTCCAACACTGCTGCATTTATTGATGTCCAAATGCTTAATACGCCGACAACCCTTAACAAGAGAAATAAGCCCAGAGTCAGTGATATTGGTGCATCCTTGCATGCCCAGCTCCTCTACATTGTGGCAGTTTTCAGAAAGAGATTGCAATAGTTTGTCAGTAACAAATCTGCAGCCAGCAAGATGCAACCTCCGTAAATCATGACATCCATTAGTCACCGCTGATAACCCCTTGTCAGTGAGCTTTCTGCAATAAGAAACATCCAAAGACTGAAGAGAAGAAAGGCTGGATCCAATTGCCACCATTCCAGCATCAGTAATACCTAGTAGTTGTGTTAATTAAGACAAAAGACAGATGCAGTTAGGAAGTAAGCACATGGAATGGAATTGAAAAGAGAAGCAGAACAAAATTGAGCTAAACTTGGCAAATCTAAGACCCCAAAAGCCCACATTAGTAATCATGCTGCTAACATATTATCAACAAACTTCCCATTTCACCAATCTGGGATCAGGTTAATAACATTTATTACAACACCAAACACACCGAATTCTGTTTAATTAGATCACTGTAGCTAATCTATCCAAGGGAATAAAAGTGAGGAATCTACCCAATGCTAAAACCAGAGTTTACAGGATTTCATTTCATTCAACTGGAACTAACCCAAACAAACCTTGGAACACAATTGACCTACATTGAGGGACTGTGATATGAAACATTATTTTCATCAAAAAAAAATGGTACCTTTACAATTTTGCAAAGCGAGGAGCTTGAGGCAGGGGAAGCCATGGGCAATGACAGAGAGATCGGAGTCGGTGACGCCGGGATAGAAGGATCGGGAAAGGGACTGAGAGAGGTCTAATTCGACGAGCCTGGAGAAGCGGGCGGCGAGCTTGCGGAGCATATGGGGACCGGCGCGAGCGGAGAGCTTTTTGCGCTCGGTGCTCTGGAGGTGGAGCCATCTCTTGCAGACCAACCCGAAGACCTCCTTCTCATGGTCGCTCTCCAGCTTCGAAAGTACCCACCTGAGCTCGTCGTCCGTGAGCCTATCGTTTATGCACACGCCAGAATCGCGTGCTGATTCCGAAACGGATAGCATTTGCAACACCGTCGTCATGGCCGGAGGACAGAGAAGAGGAATTAGGGTTTCGTCGGGAAGAGAACCCTAACCAGAGGGAGCAACAGCAACAGAATAGACGAGTCCTTTTCGACTCGGTGGGGTTGGGGGAGAAGAGAGGAGACTCGTGGCGCTTTGCTTCGCTTCTGGGTCACTTTTGATGACGATCCTCTCTGGTACACAGACCGAACGAACCACCTACTGAGTCCAACTCACACGAGTCATTAATTGAATTGAACTAACGAGTCACTCAGGTCAATTCTCATAGCTCCTGCCAAATTACAGTTATGTCCTCACAACTATCGTCGTATTCTCGTTGGTTTTGGTTTTGTTTGGTGTCGTCTCCGCCTTCAATGATTAATCAATTATACCCATGGTTGTAAATGACGCTAAGCGTTAATCGGACGGCGAGGACCCCTAGACGTTAGGTGGGGACTAATCAGGACTTAGGCGGAGCCAAGCGGATTTAATTATTTTATTAATTTAAATCATTTATAAAATATATATTACATAATAATGACATAATCTTATTTACTATATTGATAATATATATTTTATATTATAAATATATGTTTTATATGTTACTTATATTATAAATATATGTTTTATATGTTACTTATATATATATATATAGGTACACAATCCGTCGTAAATGGGTTTTTAACTTGTAAAATGTAAATAAGTCTCATCCATCAGATGAGAAATATGAAAGGCCTAGATTATTTCAGCATTATTAATGACATTTTTGTAATACAAACTAATTTTGATTTTATTTGTGTCATTTCAAATATACATAAGGGTGTTTTTGTATTTTAACTCATATGTTTTCTCTGATTTCACCCACCCTAATAACCCTAATTCTTTTGAGCTCATATTTCCTCCTACCATTTTTATCTCGCAACCACAATCTTGCTTCACCTCCTTCCCCGAGTTAACCACCATAGCCATCTCGCCGGCGATACGATCAGCCATCTCCGACTTTGATCAACCGCCTTCCTCCCGAATAACGCCGCGTCTCACAAATTCCACCGTCACGTTATGTGTGTAAGAGAGCACAAAGGCTGCCGTATATGTTTGTGTTTTTTTCTTCTTCTCGTTCTTATATAAATCATACCAATGAGCTTATATGTATGTTGCTGAACATGTACGTGAGTGATTTGTTCTTGTATTGTATGTTTAACCTTGTGATTAGTTTATAAACTGGATATTAAGGGACCAATTTGTTTTCTATATATATAGGGAGGTTTTCACGTGTGAACCCCTCTTAAAATGCGAACTTACGAACTCAACAACAACATGACACGTGTCGCGCTTAGATGTTTTTTTCTCACCAAGTTCATTAATTTAATTTTTCTCGCTTCGTTTCAACTCCGATTTAATTTTTTTTTGCGCCAATATTCTTATTTTTTCAAGAGATTTCTAACAAGTAGTGGATTGCATATATTTTGATGTGTTTTTGAATACGTGTGTGGATGTGTGAATATGAGTGCGAAAAGTGAGATGTGTTTTTGCAAATTTAGTGTATATGGTTTGCGGATTTAGTGTATATGGTTTGCGGATTTAGTGTATATGTTTTGCGGATTTAGTGTATATGGTTTGCGAATTTATTGTGTTTTGCAAATTTAGTGTATATGGTTTGCGGATTTAGTGTATATGGTTTGCGGATTTAGTGTATATGGTTTGCGAATTTAGTGTAATTTTCACACTTTTGTATACAATAACCTTGGTCTTGGCCACCTGAATGTATCCAACATTATAGATTGAGCAATAATAGGAAAAAATGGGATATGGAGTCTAAATCAATAATACAGAGAAGAAGTTACTTACTTGGTTGCCCAACTTGAGTACAACATAAGTGTTAGATGATATAATGTAGTGTAATCCCTTGTCATATAATGACACAGAGGATGTATATTTATATATATTAGCAGTTATACAATGCTTCAACATAACTACATCATAACTACAATTATAACTTACAATAACTATAATATAACTGCTAATAATAAGGATCACTGCTCTTGAAATCTCTAATAGCAAGCCTTTTTCCTTGAACAACAACTACTTTCAGCAACCCCACAGACTCCTCCATCATGTTATACCAAAATCTACATAGTCATATTTGTGAATTGAATCAGTACCAAAAGACTCTAGTCTTCAAAACACAAACATAAAGCAAATCCAAGACTCCAAAAGAAGCTACTTTAGGAAGAAACTAAAACTGGATTTAGTTCCAAGAGATGAATTTGTAACATGGTATCAAGCTACCATCATAAAAACATGAATTAAAGTTGAAATCAACAATATCAACAATATCCAAGCTGTAACATGGTATCTAGCAATCAATTCAAGTTAGGTTATTGTATACAAAAGTGTGAAAATTACACTAAATTCGCAAACCATATACACTAAATCCGCAAACCATATACACTAAATCCGCAAATCATATACACTAAATCCGCAAACCATATACATTAAATTTGCAAAACACACTAAATTCGCAAACCATATACACTAAATCCGCAAACCATATACACTAAATCCGTAAACCATATACACTAAATTTGCAAAAACACATCACACTTTTCGCACTCATATTCACACATCCACACACGTATTCAAAAACACATCAAAATATATGCAATCCACTACTTGTTAGAAAGCTCTTGAAAAAATAAGAATATTGGCGCAAGAAAAAATGAAATCGGAGTTGAAACGAAACGGGAAAAATCGAATTAATAAACTTGATTATAACAAAAAATGGGCATTTTCTGAGCGCGACACATGGCACAATCTGGTTGAGTTCGCATGTTCACACCGTAATTCATGGTTAGCACCTGATTGCTCTTCTATATATATATATATATATATATATATATATATATATATAGGGGAACAATCAAGTACAAACCCTATTTCGGGTCAGAACGTAGAACTAATCTGGGCCATTGATTATCCAGATCGTATGGCCACCGAAATTCAAGGAGGGGGGTAGTGATTGATTACGAAATCAATTACAAGATATGCATTAATTAAAAAGATATTAAAAGATATGCATTAAATCTGAGCCTTTAATTCTATGATCCAAGGGCCCAGATTGAAAGTTCTGCGTTCTGACGAAAGATAGAAGTTCGTAACTGATTGTTATCCTATATATATATATATATATATATATATATATATATATATATATATATATATATATATATATATATAGGGGAGCTTTCAGGTACAACACAATCTTTAAATACGAAATACGACTTAATCCCAACTTTGGAATCGCATATTGCCCAAGGGCTGCGATTTTCGCATGGCTTATTATTATTTTTTTTCACCAAGTTTCTTATTTTGATCTTTCCCGCTTCGTTTCAACTCCGATTTAATTTTTTCTTGCGCCAAAAACTTTCTTTTTTCAAGATCTATCTATCAAGTAGCATATTGAATATGTTTTGAAGCAAAAAAAACATGTACAAGCAAAAACACAAATCGTTAACTGTGCACTAATGTATGTTCTTGCAACTGCATTTGTATGAATAAGCTAATCTTAATGTATGCTTAAGCTAATCTTAATTTATTATCTTACACGTACAAAACATTCATACACATACAAATGAAAATAATAAGAACATACATTAAGTTTAGCGTATACATACAACTGAAACAACATGCATTAAGGTTGGCTTACACATACAAATGAAAATGCCAAGAACATACATTTAAAGTTGTATAAACATACATTAAGTTCAGCGTGCATATATAAATGAAAATTAAAAAACATGTAGTTGTAAAAACATACATACAAAGCATACATTAAGATTAGCTTATTCATACAAATACAGTTGCAAGAACATACATTAGTGTACGGTTAACAAATTGTGTTTTTGCTTGTACATGTTCTTTTTTGCTTCAAAACATATTCAATATGCTACTTGATAGATAGATCTTGAAAAAAGAAAGTTTTTGGCGCAAGAAAAAATTAAATCGGAGTTGAAACGAAGCGGGAAATACCAAAATAAGAAACTTGGTGAAATAAAAAATAAAATAAAAATCAGCCATGCGATTTGCGATTCCAAGGCTGGGATTGAGTCGTATTTCGCACAAAATTGACCAAGTCGTACCTGAATGTTATCCTATATATATATATATATATATATATATATATATATATAATTTTATTATAAATTTATAAAATAAAACTAAAAAGTATACTAGCAAGTCTTAAAAAATAAAACAGCAATACATGTAGTTCAAAATATGGCCTAGATATTTAGTTTTTAAGTTGGGTTTGTTGAGTCCCACATCGGAAAGGAAATGTGAGATGTTGTCTCAGGGTAATTATAAAATGGAGGCAGAAGCTGGTTTAGAATCTCATGCGCGGTCAAATAATTGGATCAGTAAAAAAATTGCGAAAAGGGTCGGTGCCCCGGTCTGCCTAGTCGCGATTGACCCGCTTAAATGCCGCTTGGCCCGCCAAATCGGCTGTGAATAGGCTTGGCGACTTATGCCGCCCGACTCACTAGATTCGTGGCGTTTATCATGGTTTTGGCGCCTATGCGGCGCTTGGGCGGGCGCCTAGCCCGCCTTTTAAATGCTTGTTTTATCGATAATATACGAAGTTCAGATAACAGTGTCATTACACAAAGAATATAAGAAATAACGAAAATGGGTGAGATGTGAGTCATGACATGTAAGTATTCGACGTTAGTTCTATGACAAAAGATTCGGTTAATTCAGAGACGATCTAGAGGTAGACTAATTCCACATGGCTGACTACTAAGTTGTGACACATAGGATTTAATGTCTGACTCGACCTGATGTTGTTCGTGCCGAGAGATCCAGAGCGGTTGAGGGGGAACGGGCATTCAAGGAGAAAACCAGACAACAGGGGAAATGGGTTATCAGACTTGCACCGATGATAGCAGGGCGAGACGTGCATCCCATACAGGCCTCGATGTTTGGTGGTCCATTCATGTGCCTAGGCGAGACCCCTGAGCAATCCTCGCCTGAGGACTTCTTTGGTAGTCCAATCCCTTACGTCGTGGGATTCCTGGGTAGTTCGATCGCGTACTCAGATGGTTGGTTGTGGAAGGTGGCTAGCCCGAGGTGCCTATGGAGGAGATCATTGTCATAAGGCCGAGGTCAAGGTGTTGTGCTTCAATAGTTCCTCTCCTTTTGATCAGATCAGGTAGAACGTGTGCAGTAGTCCCGGCGGTGGTTCTCGTCGGTCGGAGTAGTTGTGGATGGGGATGGATCAAGGCACCATGAAATGGACATATCTTCCTCGGGTTGGGATACATATCAATCCTGAATAGGTGATCCCTGGGAACGACGGTTATGGGGGTTACCGAGGCTCTAGCAGAAAATCCTCGCACTGACAGATCTACCCTATGGACAGATTCTCCATGGATGATCCAAACCGATCCTCTCACGGATAGATCTGGGCTTACCTGAGGTGGATCATCTCCTTTATATTGATAAAAACAGTAGGGATTGAAACCCTGCAAAAGGCGTGTTGTAGGAAGGAAAGAGCTTGTTGGCGGCAGCGGACGGAGGGTTGGGGAATTGCATGCGATCGGTTATGAATGGGGGGTGGGCACGAGATTCGTAACCCTTGCCAGAGTTGAGTGTTCTGAAGCATGGTTGCTTGTTGGTGCGGGGAGAGTAGGGTAGTAGGGAGAGACAGGCGGTGCCAACGGGAGCTGGCAGTGGTGGTGTGAGCTTAGGTTGTTGGCAGCAAAGGAATTGTGGAGACAATGAAGAGAATCCCTTACGACAACAATTTATTTGATCTGTAAATCATTTTATTAAGCTATTATCTGTAGTCAAACTAAGTAGAGATAATTATATTGAATTACCTAAACCTACACATATTTCTAGAATACTTATTTTCACCAAAATAAAATTGGGTAGTTGTTTTTATAAAATGAAGGAACATCCTTCCATTACCATTAATATTTTTTTGATTCGTAGAAACATTATTGAACAAAAGAACTCAAAAGCCAAGTACATAATTTATACATGAAAGGAGTGAATCGATGTCAGAATCCGTGGATTCTCTATCCTAACCCTATAACATAAATTCCCGGTTAATTCAGGAGAGTAATAAATAAGGAGGTCCTCAAGGTAATTAAGGTTGGGTTGCCTTACAACATAATCATCTCCTGACTCGACTTGAAGGTACATGTCATAGTTGATAAAAGGCACTATAAGTGACTGTAGGTGTCCAGAGAGAGCACCAGGAGATGGGGTAGACATGATGTCGGACACGTCCCGACCATGGCAGGGTGAGATGGGACTCCCCAAACCCACCTCGTTGCTACAATGCCTACTCATTGATTCTAGTGAGCCTGCTTGACAGGCCTCGTCTTGGATTTTTCCGTAACATTGGATTTCTTGGCCTGGGCAGAGGTGTTCAAACTTCTTTTCTTCTATGCCGACAGAGGTGTGGTAGCCCTTGCATCTAGAAGGTAGAATTTGATGGTATCCGTCCTTAGTTTGGTAGTGGTCGGGGTAGAGTTGATGGCCATCAAGGGCTAGTGGTTCCCGCTACCTTCTAGATTGGGTACCTGGATAGGTAAAGGGTTCCACACCGCCCCTATCTTGGGCGGTCTTGACCCGTCAGGGCTGGAAGGCAAGATGGTGGGACGTTGGTGAATCTATATCCTACTCCACTTGTGTGCTCTCGCTGGAGGCAGAAGATCTTGTCCCGTGCTAGGCGCTGATAGGCATTTATGGGGGAATCCTGGTGGAGCCCTTAACTTGGTTGTTGGGAGAGAGGGAGGGAATACGGACTCAAACTCTCGGGGACGGATTATTTCGCATCGAGATAGGGTCAGACCAATCCTTACGAACCCCACGACATAAGTTGGGGAGTTGTGGTGCTTTGAGGGAGAGATAAAATTGATGCAACTCCATAGGCTCCTTTGGATCCCAACGAGGGCACTCAGCGTCTTGATGGCCTATGCAGCCATAGTGGAAGCAGTTGTCTGGGAGCCGTATGTATTGTAGGCGGACCCGAACCGGTGTTAGGTATCCTTCCACTAGGATCTGTGCCGTCCGACAAAGAGGGTGGTCAGGTCCTTCCAGAACCGAACGCTGATTGTTCCTCCCCAAGCAAGACCCACCTCATTCGTGCGAACCTCCACAAAGCCACCTGGCTTCCTCTACATTGAATCTCGTCTCGGCCGTCAGTCCATCCTAGGGCAGATCGGACACTAGAGCCCACATTTGCAATCTGGCAAAAGGCAAGGTGACTGGATTGACACCCGGACGGAAGTCCTCCAAAATCAACGTGGCCTGGTTGAATGAACAGGGCTCTCCTCTCATGATCCTATCCTTCTCCTCATGAGAGGTAAAATAGAACCCAGAAATGCCCTACCCCAGGTCTTTGATCACAAGACCGTTGTGGTGCCAGACTTGCTACATCACCTCTTTCATAAATTCTCGATCGTATGTGCACGTTGTGAATGGCCGCCCCGCCCCGCCATACCAAAATTCATAAGCCCACGGTTGAGGGTCGTTGTTGGGTTCCTCGGGACATCGATCACCCAATCCTCCTCTTCTTCCATTTGAAGGGTATCGAAGTCCTCTTAAAGAGCCAACAAAACCTTTTCCGACCTTCAGTCAATGGAATCTGCTCCCCCCAGACCTGTCGGAGTTTCGTCGACAGAGGCAGCCAGTCTCATTATTCCTCCCAACGGTCCAGATCCCCCAGTCGTGAACGGCCACCCCCTCGTCAGAATGCTGACCGTCGTTGTTTCCCCGTACTCTACTGGATCTACCTCCGCCAATTCAGGTTGTGGTCCGGCGCCGACGATTTCTGACCCCCGAGATTCGTCGGTGCTTCGACATCGACGATTATTTGATGTAGAGTGCGTAGCGGAAAAAGGGTTCTTTATCGAATTAGTTGATTCATAAAGAATACCGAACAAGATAGTTGAGCATCAAACTCGTTTTCGGGTTTATTACTTTAAAATCTGCTTTACAATCAAAGCCTCATGTTCTTATATAGCAAACTAAACCCAAAGTCCTAATACGAATAAGGAAATCTCAAAACCCTAAAACAAAAAAAGGAAATAAACTCCCGAACTCTAAAAATACGATTTTTCTCATCCAGATGACCCTAGATAACCGTAAAACATCGCTGATCGTGGAAAAAGCCATGAGTTTTTTTTATAAGCTCGAAAAAGTTACTAATAAGACCGAATCCATAAGAGAAACGGAATGCCCTGATAAGAAATCAGGGGAAAGGAGGTCAAAAGACCAGTACCATGCTTACAAAGGAATTCTGCTAAGGGGGAACTATAAGGACAGACCTTAACCCATAAACAGAAAAAACAGAGAAAACAACAAAAATTAAAGAACCAATTTCTGCTGACCCTTATGGGACGATTTCCACAAAGTCGAAACAAAGGCGCTGCCTTGATGGCACGTTCTCGGGTCAGTGAACGAGCTCTGGAACCAGTAACTACAGTAAAAGTAGAAGATCGGCTTTGACGAGGTTTAAGGAGGGTATCCTTCCTTGGACTGCTCTCCTTCTCCGTTGCTTCCACCGTAACCTCCAACCTTTCGATAACCGGAACTGCAGCCATCGAACCTGTCGACACACCGTTCACTGAATCCGCCTCAGGCCTACCGAACTGATCCTCCGTCGAGTTTGATTGAGACGGTGCCTGACCGAAAATACCATCGACAGAATCCCTACAAGATTGGGCTTCAACAAATCCTCCACGCTCAGTCAACCCACCGGAATCGTAAGCAAGCAAATTCGAATGTGAATACCGAGAAACCCGACGAGAGTCAATCTCCGCCCGAAACAGCTCTGACAACCAGTCAAACACCGAACTCCGGTCGACGTTCTGCAACAGCTTTGCTAACGTACCATCCGTCAACTTCCAATTCACCTCCTGCAAAACCTCATAACACTTGTGATTTGAAATTCCAACAACAAAGCTCGGAATGCTTTATTTTGGCACAGCTTTGCCCTTGACTGGAAAAGGTTCCTTTTCAGGTCGAGCATAAGCTACGAACAGCTTAAAACCATTGTATTTAAACCTGTTATACATTTCAATGGCTTTATGGGCTGATGACGATGACAGGAACTCCACAAAACCGAAACAGTAACCTGTCCTGTTGGGTCGTTTTAGAGCAATGACAGATACGACGATACCAAATACTCTAAAATTAGAACACATCCAATCATCATAAGTAGCAAAAGTCACATTATACACAAAAAAAAATTTGAACCTTAATTGTGTTTCGATTTATCCGGTAGAATCGGTGAGGAGCGGACCCCATGTGAAGTCTGTTCATGAGAAAACACGCCAGTAACCTTTTCCAGTTGGGCTGCAACCTGAACAACGGGTTAGGTAGGAGGATCAGACCCATGTTTGACAACAGGCCCATAAACCGTAGGCCCATCCACGCGAACTACCTGGCCTTCTTCTCCACCCGAATCACGAACAGCATCACCCGAATTGGAACAACGTCTTTGAATTCCAAATTTGAATCCATGATTTGCGTCTCCGAATCAGAAAATGAATCAGGAATCGAAATCTTTGAATGTTTCAAACTCTCCGGCAAAGATCCGGTCGCCGGATTAGCAACCAACCAGTCCTGCGGATAGGAATCTTCAACGACCGGGAGCGATTTCAAACCCGAGTTCCGGCGCCTCACCTCCACAGAACGCCGAACGGAACCCTGATTTATTGAACGAGGGACCGAAGAGCTCTGATCTCGCCCTTTTCCAGGTCGAGCAGCCTTCTCCTCTTTCTTCCCTGTCTTCGATTTTGTGCCAGAATGGATCTCCTTCTCAACTACTGAAGCAAAACGCTTAACCGAGGATTTGATGCCTCTCTACTTCCTCTTAACTATCTTGCTATCAACTTGGGTAGAACAAACGAGGTTATAGTAAGATGCATAGCTTGATAACAATACCGAGCAAAAGAAAGGGAACGAAAGTACCTCTCTGTGTTTCATAGCTTGTAATGAAGATGAGGCTTAAGCTTCCATGGAAACAGAGTCACGATTTACTATATTTCGCTTCCACACTAAAACGGTCACGGCGGCGTTGGCCTCCCTATTCCGGCCAAAAGACCTCTCACCGGTGAGGTACGAGCATTGTTGCTAGGATGTTGTGGAGCGACCGAGTGTGACTAAAGCCATGAGTTTTTGTTTACGTTTTTTCCTGTGTTTTTCGTAGGTTCCTTCTGTCGGATTTTTTCGTCAAGGACACGCTTGTACTTCCCCGGAGTTTCACCGGTAGAGGTGGTTGCTGCCTCTAGTGGCGTGTACGGATGACCCTCGTCATCGACGAGCCGAAGGTTATTAGTCATGAGTTTTTCTCTAGAGCCCGTTTCAATTTGAAAAATACTAAGGATTTGTTGGATTCAGACACTGACATATTTTCGGGTTCTCCAAGTACTACATCATTGCGTCTTCAATCTGGACTGCATCCCCATTACTATCGTCGGTCCACCCTGTGGCCTCACCGGGACGACCATCACATATTTCCGTTTATGTTTTTTTCCTGTGTTTTTCGTAGGTTCCCTCTATTTGATTTTCGTCGTTAAGGACACGGTTGTCCTTTCCCGACGTTTCAACGGCAAAGGTGGTTGCTGTCTTTAGTGGCGTGTACGGACGACCCTCATCATCGACGAGCCGAAGGTTATTAGTCCTTTCTGAACGTTATTTTTCATTTATTCGTGGTTCAAGCCCAAAACTCTAGCGTGCTCAAACTATTCCTAACAAAGGTCTCATTTCCGGACCATTTTACATTTTATAAGACCCATCGAAGACTTTTGTTACCACATAGGAACGCTAGATTGTAGTAGGATGTTTGGTTTGGTCCTTAGGTGATGTGTCACAATTTTGTTAACTGTGTTTGTTTTCATTTCGGAAATATCAAACCCAAGAGTTGAGAACCCTTTATCGCATTGGTCGTTATTGGTCTTTCTGATGACAGTTGGTGGATGTAACGCTCATGTCTTATAAGGTTCCGTTTTAGCAACGAAGCTCTTTCAAAAATAAAATAAAATAAATAAATTGAAGAGCTCGTGAATTGACAAAAGCCATTATGAACTCCAAAGTTCGTTTCTTGAGTATATATCTTATCCTAACCCTTTTTTTTTAAACGTGTATATGAGGTATTGTATTACTGTAAATTGTAAACCTTACAGGTTAGGGCATAACTGCCCAGGATTTCAGATATTTGTCCCAGTCGACCGTAGTCCACCAGGCGCTCATGGATCCGTAGAAAAGTCTGCTTCTGCTCGCACATCTTAACTCAAGAGTTCCCCTTACCGACATTTCAAAAATAGTAAAACTCAAAGTCCTAAAACAAGACAACCAAAGACCTAATCGACCTATGAAATAGAGAAAAAACAGACTTAACATAACCGGGAGTAGTGCTTTGAATGCGGTTTTCCCGAGACTCCCCGACATTGGTAGTCCCGGGTCTGTGGGTATAGGTCCCAGGGAGACCTTCCCACCCCCTCCGAATCCTATCATTTTCCCCGCGGAGGGTCAATTCCCTCCACCTGCAGTTCCTCGGCGCGATTCAGTGTAGCATTCTTGTCCCTTTCTTCCTGATTATTTTCTGCTTCATTTACCCCCTCCTCTTGTGGCTGCATTGGGTGAGGCCATACCACCGTTTCAGTGGTCTCCCCCGACTCCTCGAACCTTAGGATTTGTGTTGTACCGCCCCCCTATTATGGGTTGTCGACTGTGTGGCCTTCTCCACATTGGTACCCCGCTTTGCTTCACCCATTCTTTTGCGAGGTCAAGGTCCGATTGTCGGGTTGTATTTCAGTAAGCCTCTGAGATACACTGACAGACGATCCTGGTTGTAGCGAGGGGCTGAAACCCTAGCATTTGCCGGGAAAGGAATCTTCTCCTTCGTTGGTCGCGATGTCGTCCCCCTACCTCGGTGTGGGGTACCCGAGGATTTGGCCATGCCGGGGATTGGGGAAGCTCGTTCTGACTCTCCTCCTTGAGCCCCACTTGGGCGGTGGCTTTCGGTATGATGCCTGGAGTTTTCCCGGTCGGGGCGGTACCCTTCGACGAGGAATCACCCGGTGTTCGCTGCATGGACTTGGCACATGTGGGTTCGGAAACCCTAGAGGCATCCCAGCGTTCGCTAGTGTCACTCGTGAGGGGTGACGAGGGTCGTGCGTACCTGGGGCCGTGATCCCAGCCTCCAGCCTGGCGTTCGACCAGACCCGGTCGATGATACCCTCCAAACCCGTCGACGGTGACCGGTAGGGTTCGATACTGGTGGTGATCTGGCATCCGATAGTGCCCATACCTGGGACATGTCGGTGCTGGATGGGGAAACCAGGTTTGATCACGCCCGGAGGAGAGGGCTGGACGTTGATGCCGAACGTAGTGGCGGGGGAAGGTTGAATGCAGGTGCCATCTTAGGGTTTGACGTACGGTGGGACGTCGATGGGGGAAAAAGTCGGTCGCACAAAAGGATAGGGGATCCATAGTTGGTCGGGATTCATGGTGATCGGGTGATGAAGGACCGAGGAGAGAGAAACCGAAGGAGAAAGGTAGCTGTGGTGTCGCTGCGGGCAAGAAAATATCAACCCTAATAGGGTTCAAGCACTAATCTTGTTAGGGTTCTCCGAGAACTGTATGCAGATGTAGTTTTCCAAAAAATATCTTATCTTAACTTTAATTAGTAAGTTAGTTCCTTATCCTACATCATGTCAGGTGTATCTAATCTAAATTTTAAACCGGTTGGTGACAAAGATTAATCATTTCTTTTGACTCTTCCAAAAGACAGAACCTAAACGATGATTAGTGCACGCCTGTCATTAGTATGATGTTATCGTTAAAGACAAGAAGGAAACGTGCGTGAAAAATTGAACTCGGTTAGATAAATCTTTGACAAGTATTAAGCATTCAGTAGATTTGCAATAATTATAGCATACTCTGGACTTTTATGATCGTTTCCTATTCATAGTTGACAACGAATGTATTTAAATGCTGCGAACCAGAAGAAAAAAAGGCATGAAGAGTATTGGTTCAAACTCACCTTGTTCAAGCCACCATTCGGTCCCAGAGTCAAGACCTGTAAATCTGTATTGTATAACTAAATGACAATTAAAGTATTTGAGTTGTTTAACCTATAATCTACAAATATATATACTTTTTTATCCTCAGCTTGGTACCAAAAATTGAACAATAGTACTACTCCATTTTATACAAATTTTGTGCAGACATTATCACTAACAACTGATTTATCAATGCCGTGACATAATGGATTAAAATCGAACAATTTAGTTGTCTTCAGGATACAAATACGATCAAAACACATTTTGTTCGGTATCCTGTATGCCCAGTAAGCTTTTATCTTCCACACCAATTTCCTTCATGTGCAAATCCACCAACCAAGTACAAAAAAATACACCCAGCTGCTTTCTTTCAGCTGTCTCTACAACTATACCAATGATTGATTTGTATACATACACTGTATGAATAAATCCAAGTATAAATGAAAAGAAAAATGATGGTACAATTAACAGTCAAGGTCAGTTCCTGAATGACTTTGTTCATTCTGATCTCTTGCAGAGTACATGGTCCTCCAAGAATTCAGTCAGCTGAGAAGTATAGAGTTTCGGGTCACTTCTGAAATGATCGACATGTGGGGTAGATACAAAATTGCAAGCCTTGACTTCATGTCCAGCCCTCCGCTGCTCCTCTATGAAAGATTCCACGCACCCCACAGGGATGACTCTGTCTGCTGAACTATAGATATACAACTGTGGACATCTAGGTTGTTGCAACAACAATAAATCCGCAACATCAGAAAGCCTCCTGTAGTAAATTAGCAGGGTTAAGTTAATTTCAGGTTCATGTACAAACCAAAATACTAAATTAGGCATCAGTTCAACCAACCATATCATTGGCATTTGAAGAAAAATAGTCTAGTTTTGCAACCCGTGTAACATGCACCACACTAATCTTTGGCCTCTTGTTTAGGAATAATAAGTGAGTCATGCAAATATAAAAATTCCTTAAATTTGATAATATTTGTTACCTATTTACTGCGGGAAGATTCAGGATCACACCAAAGAACTTCTCCAACACTAATAGCAAAGCTGCTTCAGTAACAGCAGGTTTGGGATCCACAACTGTTTTGTCATGGGCCAACGAGCTCAGTCCCAGTCCATCATACTTGATTCCTCCCTTTGTCGCCACACTATGTTTTTTCAAAAATGCTGCAGAAAAACCCGAAGCCCATACCTATAGAACAAAAGAAATTGCAAGAAAATTAATCGTTGTTTTGGAAAACTCTAGCAGTTTGTGTAGTTGTGTGCAAGGATCATTTACCTGAGGGTCAGGGGTTGCAACAGGAGCAGAATCAACAACACAACCCCTAATCCGATCTTTCAGGGAAGGATCCTGCTTCTGAAACTTGTCCAATATAGCTCCATATCTGTTACAATATTGATCCAAAGCAAATATATCAAGCAAATTCCTGAGATGGAATAGAAGAGAGTTGTGTGCAGAGAGATGAAGAATACTCACGTTAACCATCCAGTATTGCTGAAAGTGTGGAAAATTAGATTCTTTCCTGGCTCCTCCTCTAACCAATCCGCCATATGGCTCACAAGTGAGTCAATATGTTGTTCGGCTTTCCCACCGAGCTGGTAACTGAGAATCTCGGCTATCGGTAACGTGAAGGTAATGACATGAAACCCCATTGAGGTATACCACTCTGCATATCTCTTCATATGTTTCTGCTTAGCACCCAACCATCCCAACATAACCACCACTGTTCTAGACTTTGCTAAAGAAGAATCAACGTTCTTTGAAAAAGCAACAGCACTTGGCTTAGGCAAATGCCATCTATATGAAACATCAGATGGGGTGGAGATAGGGAGAGTTTTTGTTGATGCAGTGGGCTTGGTCGCTCTGGTCAAATCAGCAGATTGGTACAGATCAAGAAGAACAGGAGAAGCAACAGGAGAGTCCCAGAATGTTGGGATCAACTTGTGGGCCAAATTAGGAGGTG
This sequence comes from Erodium maritimum, assembly GCA_963921825.1. Taxonomy (NCBI): domain Eukaryota; kingdom Viridiplantae; phylum Streptophyta; class Magnoliopsida; order Geraniales; family Geraniaceae; genus Erodium; species Erodium maritimum. The sequence continues at coordinate 68,462,253 of OY997590.1, read as the reverse complement.
GATGGCGAAAGTCAGGCACAGGCGTCTGAATCCTTGAGACAAAGGACAGCCCTGCGAGCTTGGAGTTAGATATATGAGGAGCAACCCATGAAGACTCCGGTTCCTTGATAGAAGTATGGTTTAGATGTTCAGGGATCGAACAAGTGTCTGATGATCTACTTGGTGAGAATTTGTCAGGAATGTCAACTGAAACAGAAGCCACAGCAACGGCAGCAGCAGTAACAAGAGGTCTTTGGAGGATCCCGGAGAGAGAAGCCATCTTCAGTGCACACAATTAAACAAAACAATCTCTTGTGCCAAAATATATACAATTGGTTGGAAGTCAAAATTCAAAGGCAAAACTGGAAAGGACCTAGGAAATGATTAAGAAATGAGAAAGTGGTGGCTTCATAGAGAGCAATGGACACGTGAAAAACAAGTTGAGAATGGTATATTCCCAATAGCATAGTATATAGATAAAAGAGAGATAAGGGGCAAGCTCTGAAGTGGTCGGTTAGTGGTGAGGAATGGTTCAATGAAATCGGGCTGTCAGAATTGACAGACCGACCATTCCTAGAGTGATGGCAGTGAGCAAGAGGCTTCCCAAACACGGTCCTGCAGCTGCAACAAAGAAGAAAGGATCAGCACAAGAGTAAAGGATCACCATTACCATTAGCAGTAGAAACACAAACACACCACGTGCTTCCATTTCATAGACATTAAGATACTAAAGTTATGCCATCCATATTCTGGTAATGCAACGTTGAGAAGTTGGGCTCCACTCATTATTTGGAATTAAATAAGTGGATGAAATTGTTTTATCATTCAGCCTCAAACCCAACGGCAACAAAAAGGGGGAAAGTGTTGTAACCTAAGTTTCCAGAGGTGGCAAATTGAATCAATCAATCAAAATATATGGGATGGAGAGAGATTGGTGAATTGGGAATTGAAATGCAGAAGAAGAGATAATAATAAGGGAAGAAGACTCACCGAAGAGGAGAAAAGGGATATGAGGGTAATGTTGGATTTATGATGCCGTCGTCTCCTCCGCTCTTTCTCGCTTGGTTTTTTCAAGTCCCACTTCACCCTAATTTCAACGCCCACGGCACGCTACTTCATTCGGAAAGGCGTCAATTTTGCTTTAGGTGTATTCTCTCACCAGAACATTCCACCTCACGGTTCTTTTGTTTTTTGAAAAGCAAAAGCAATCATATTAAGAAGAAAAATCGAGTATTACAACAAAAACAACAATTCTTTTTTATATGCCAAGGTTTAAATATGCTTCCATGCAAACACGGGTTCCAAAATGAAGAACAACCAAGGACTATGGGGAAAGAAAAATCGTCATCCCTTACCGCCTAAAAACAAACAACCAAACAAATTAGGTCATCTAGTAGGGTCTCGTCTCCGTCGATCAATGAAAAAAATTACTTTTCAGCGCCGAATCGGGATCGTATCTCGTGTTGAATCAGGACAACTAGTTAGACGGTCTACGATTCTGTAGACCGTCTGCAAAGTCGTTTCTACTTATTCAGTGTTGATCGGTCAAATTAGCGACCAACAGTGGACTGATTCGGCGCGTCGAATCTGACAATACGCGATGATTCTGCCACGTGTCCAAGTCAGCAGATTCGGTTGACCGAATATTTTTTTTTTCCAGATTTTTTTCTATAAATACCCAACTAGTTTCTTCAAAATTGTATTCCAGGACCATAAATTCAATCGTTTTTTCTACAAATTGTATTATCATCTTATCGTTATGGATTCATCAAGTAGCGAGGAGTATGATGACGACGAAATCGACTACACAACTTTACGTACAAGGACACGAGAAGTAGAGGAAAAAATGTTGGAGTCTTTACGGGCAAAGGTTAGGGAAGCAGATGAACGGATGACGGAAACCGTCCGGGAGAAGTAGAAAAGGAATTATATTTTCAGAGATCGAAGCGCTGCTCACGACCGGCTTATGTCCGACTACTTTGTAGCGAAGCCCTTGTACGATGAAAAAATGTTTCTTCGGCGTTTTCAAATGGCGCAATCTATTTTCATGAAACTTATAGATGGCGTGTCAGAGTTCGATGGCGTGTCAGAGTTCGATGACTACTTCACGCACAAAGTTGATTGTCGTGGACGGGCCGGGTTCTCAACAATTCAAAAGTGTATGTCAGCTATATGGATATTGTGCTACAGGGCTTCGACTGACAACCTTGACGAGTATTTGAAAATGGATGAGACAACGGCCCTTGAGTGCATGCACCGTTTTTACTTTTCCGTAATCAACGTCTTTGGTGAAACCTACCTTAGGAAGCCGAACGGTAATGATATTGCTTACATAATGCATGTGAATGAAACTTGTGGTTTTCCAGGTAGTATCGGCAGCCTCGATTGTATGCATTGGGCGTGGAAGAATTTTCTAAAAGCGCATCAGGAGGTTCACGCACGGGGCGATCATTCTAGACCTACGATTATGCTTGAAGTAATAGCGGGTACCAACACCTAGATTTGGCACGCATACTTTGGCATGCGGGGTTAGAAAAAGGTATTAATGTTTTGAACGCTTCGTTCATATTTTCTCACATATATCGAGGTGAGCAACCGACGGTCGTATTTGAGGTAAATGATACGTACTATAACACTATTTTCTACTTAACTAACGAAATTTGCCCACCGTTGGCGACATTTATAAAGTCTATCCCTACACCACAACTACCGAAGCACGTATTATACGCAAAGAAACAGGAGACCGCAAGAAAGGATGTGGAGATGGCATTCAGAATCCTACAAGCCTATTTTCATATCATTAGTAGGTCTGTTCGGGGTTGGGATGATAAGAAATTGTCTATGATAATACGAGTGTGCATTATTATACGCAACATGATTGTGGACGATGAACATGACACTTATTAGGGAGATATTGAACGACTTCCATCCGAAGAACCAATTATACCCGTCTATCGAGGGTCATTACCAGGTTATAGTTACATTCGGAACCAGTCAAGCCGGATCGAGCAGTGCACCATCAACTCAAGGCACATTTGACTGAACATATTTGGACTTTGTTTAGGATGGAGGTCGTTATACATGGAAAAAACTAGTAAACGATTTATTTATTTTGTTTCCATAGTTGAGTTCAATGTATTTCCGTATCTCTATTTCAACCAGAGGTGACACACCTCCCAACCAACACTGGGAGGAGTCCTAGAAGAGCAGAACCGGTATCATACTGATACTGAGCGAAAAAAGGAAACCCTCAACACTAGTATACACAGGTGACCAGTCCCAAAACCCTAATCCCCCAATAAAGGACACAAAGGCTGTCAGACAACATCGGAGACGCGGCCAGTATGAAATCTCTAAAAAATAGGGAAACCGAGGAGGAGAAGAGAAGGAACCAGACTTGAGAGCAAGAGAAAACTCGAACCACAAGTAGCACGAGGCGAACGAAGAAATAGCAGTGAGAAAAATCCTCAGCCAGAACCCTCTCAAAGCTTTAAACCAAAGCCAAACTAGACGAAACCCCTCGCCGGAAGCCAACACGCTCTGACAAGGCCCGAAACATCAAGACGTGACCGAGAACCGATGAAGGAAGAGAGAACCAGGGCCAGGAAGTATCCAGCGTAGCAACACATGAAGCCCAAGAACATATCTGAGGGGGGAGACAACGGGGAGGTCATTCCAGTGCAAGTTTCGAATTAACTTTATCAGTAGACTATTACAAGATGCCGCAAACATCATAACTTTATCCCCTTATCTGTCTCTCCTTGACCTCCATGTATATCTACTTGATATGGAAAAAGTGGAACCACAAAAATAAATTTTGGAGGATAGTCTATATAACAACATAGGCGGCTATGAGTGTTGTTGACTCATGACAATTACTTATCTACAAATCTCCTGTGGTTTGAAGCGTGTCCTCACCATACGTTGAAGAGTGTCCAAATATGCGGCTATTTCTGCTACTTATATTTGCACAACTCAATACACAAAAGCAAGAGGAAAGAATGGAGTTTATTTGGTCATTCGTGTTGGTAAGTTTGGCCCTTGCCGTGATTTGTGCTGTGGCAACCCTGGCTACTGTGGCTCTATCGCTTCCTACTGCGGCCCTGGTTGCCAGACCCAATTTGGTTCCTGCGGCCCAACCGCTGCACCAAAGCCATGATCACTATAGGCGAAAACCTATAACATAATAATGTATGTCAAATAAATGCAGTCCCATGAATGAATGGCAACTTTGTTGACTACATACTCACTCATCTAATACCCATGCAAGGTGTTATAGGATCCAATATTACTTTTTTCATTATTATTGATCAGCAAATTTTGATTGTATAACTAAATTCAACCTTTCCGAGGTTGAAACGAAGGAAAGGAGCTTGAGAGTCAGTACTCCCGATCAAACTATGACAACATAAAGGAGTCCATTAATTATTGGGTTAAATATCGAAACTTACTCTTAAGTATTGGTCATGAACACTATACTACCCACGTTTTCAAAATGAACACTATACTACCCTTAAGTATTGGTCACGCGATTTTGTTAGTAAAAATGGTAAAATGGCGTTTCCCCTTAATTATATGACCTCTACACATTTTATAAGGAACATTACCATTGTGCCCTCGTTATTGTTCCTTATAAAATGTATAGAGGTCTAATACTTAAGGGCAAAAACGTCATTTTACCATCCATTATATGACACTAGAGATCATATGACTAACGGAATGTAAAATTCCGTCCATTTTTACTAACAAAATCGTGTGACCAATACTTAAGGGTAGTGTAGTGCTCATTTTGAAAACGTGGGTAGTGTAGTGTTCGTGACCAATACTTAGGAGTAAGTTTCAATATTTAACCCTTAATTATTTGGCATGTTTCTCCCAATTCATTAAGTATATGGTCTATACGATTTGCATTATAGATAAATGGCCTCAAAATTTTATTCCTAACTTTATCCTTCAAAATTATACGATTTGAGTCTGGACGATTAGATAAATGGCCTGTACGATTTGAGTTAGATATCAGACTTGATTTTCTGTGGTTCAGGGTCAGTTTGGACATGGACAGACCGCTTAGGCGAAAGATACGGTTGCAATTTCTTGGCCATCATCTGTTCACTACGGTAGGGTTGTAGCATGAACGACTCCCGATATTTTGTACTCGGTGTGGACGGCTTACCCATCGGATTCAGGCGTGCAATGCTCAACTTCGGGGTGTCGGTCGAGAGGAGGTACGTTTTGATGATTCCTTACGGGTTCAATTAGGAGTGAACACAGACATGTTGTTGCAGACCCGCTGGGGACCACCACAATATCATCCAGAACCCCATGTGGAGGAATTGCTGACATCCCTTACCTTGGAACCGGGGCAACAAGAAAGCCCCAAGGGAAGACAGTTTATTCCCCCGTCAGGTTTTCCTGCAATCTCGACTAGGGGAAGGGTAAAGGTACCGAGTGTAAGAACCGCTCCTAGTCGATCCCGGTCGAACCGGTGACTTTTAAGACAAGGTTGACTTTCTACCGGAAAAGTCAACTAAGGACTCGGGAAGTCACTCGGGGCTTTTCCGGCGCCCAAAAAGCTTAGCCGTCATCACGGTTGGCTTAATTGGGCCGTTTCCATTCATTTAAGTATAATATCGAAGGAAGTCAAATTTGGTCAAAATCGAGCTTTTTATCGAGTCGTTACATTTAAATTTGGACTGCTGGTTTTTAAATGGAAGATAGTGGTCCCCACTGTGCCAAGTGTCACTAATGGCTTGGAGGGAAGGAAAGAGGCTCAAAAGTCATCTCTACCCTCACTAGTTGTCCACAAAAGGGATAAGAACTAAAGAGTGTTTGGTCTTTTACACCTCTAGGTCTTTTTAAAGTATTAGATGACACAAAATCAGCTCTCACCATAGTGTTGCAGCCGAAAATCACAAAGGGAGAGAGCAAGAGAGAAGCTCATTTCTTGAGGAAGAAGATAGTGAAGAAAGTTTGGATTTTGGAGCTAGTTCTTCATCCTTTTGACTCCATTTTGCTTCCCTCTCCTTCATCTCATCATCCTAAAGGTATGGATGCTCTCAACTCTTCATTTCATCTACTCTCAACTCTTGGGTTTTGTGGGTTTTGGCTTGAAATTGATGAACTAGCCTTGTGTTTGTCTATTGGAGAAGAAGTAGTGAAGTAGGATGATTGAGATGATACTTTTGTTGAAGTTTGATGAACATTTTGGAACTTTTGATTTGATTGTGATTTGGAGAATCATTGGAAACTTGTTTGTTTGTTGATTCTTACCATGGGTAGAGGAGCTTTGATGGTATTTGATGGTTTTGGGAGCTAGAAATGGTTGCAAATGGAGTTTGATAGGGGATTTTCGGAGAAAATGAGCTGGAGGTTGAAGAAGGGCGGAACTGCCCTGGAGCGTCACGGATCCGTGACGGGTCCTGTGACGGGTGACGTCACGACTCCGTGAGGGAGACCGTGACAGCACACGACGTCTTCCGTGAGGGTCGGTGTCACGGCTCCGTGACCGTGTCCGTGACCGACCAGTTCAGAGGGGTTTTTGAGGGTTTTTCCCCCGTTGTGTTCTTGGTTTGGAGCTGAACTTTGGAGGGGTTTTGGAAACCTTTTGTTTCTGTCAAGTGGAGTCTAATTAGAGTTTTGTTTTGTGATCAAAGACCACAAGACCTTGAAGAACGAAAACCTTGAAGAAAGTAGACCTTGCCGGTACCCGTGTGAAGGACGGTGTGGTGACCATCGCTTGTGACAACAGAGTGTTGAGAGGAAGACCACGAGGTAGGGAAAATCTTAACTTCTCATTTAAATAACGCTTAGTATGCATGTTAGGTTAATAAAAATGGAAAGGTCCTAGAATTGCCTATAGGATGCGAATAACTAGAATAATCGCTTTTCAATTACTAATAAATGGATGAGTCTAGTATGCATGTTTAGGATGATGACTATTAGTGAAGCTTGCTTTCAATACTTGGGAATTGATTTACTGGTAGAGAGGCTGTGAAGAGCTCTCGGATTAGTTGTGTGCTAGGTTCACATGCTTGGTTGCTAGTATTAGGATATTCAAGAGTCTAATGGAACTATATCGAATGCATGCCTGATTGTTCTTCGTTTTACTTGAATGCTTGAATGTTCATTATTTACTTGAGTGATGATTAATTGTTGATTGAACGGATGATCGAGTATGACTGGTTGTGCCGAGCAGTACAATCAGGTGATCGATGTACCGTTGGTTCGTGACAGGTAAGTATACGGTAAGTATGGGATGATATTGGATGCCTTCTTTGTGATGAACGTGTGCCCTTCTAAGATTGAGGATTAAGTGAATGTCTTGAGTGTATTGTGGTGAAAGTGTGATTCGATGGGTGTTGGTTAATGGACGCGTTATTGTATGTTTCCTTTATTCTTGTTCTTGAATGTTAATGCTTGTTCCCTTTATTCTTATTCTTGTAATGTATGCTCTTTTGTTGGGTTGTCTGTTTGTTTGCTTGGTTCGGTACTACACCGGGGGGGGGGGGGGGGGGGGGGGGTAATCCGGTGCCGTTATGATGGTTGGAGTGGATGGATATAGTAGGATAATGAGTGATTATTGGAGCCTGAGAGCTTGGCAGATCCTACGGGACATTGATTGATTATTGGAGCTATTGCTCGGCAGATCCTACGGGATATTGATTGATTATTGGAGCTATTGCTCGGCAGATCCTACGGGATGTTGATTGATTATTGGAGCCTGAGAGCTCGGCAGATCCTACGGGATGTAGATTGATTATTGGAGCCTGAGAGCTCGGCAGATCCTACGGGATGTAGATTGATTATTGGAGCTACTGCTCGGCAGATCCTACGGGATATTCATTGATTATTAGTTATTAAGGTTTCACCCAAGTGGTGCGTCACACGGGAGCACTACTTGGCTCCCTATGATTGATGGTCCTATGGAGGCATTTCCGAACTGTTTTCGGTGCCCCGATGCATGTACCTCCTATGGACCGAGGGAAAATCTGACATGACATGGATACTCTGGTGGATTGGAATATGGAAACCGAAGTGATCCCAGAACTTATCCGTCGATCGGAGGCTTGAGAAAGCGAGTGGTTGGCGTGTTGACAATTGCTCTCGTTTAACCTATATGATACTTTATATTAATTCTTTTATGGAATGTTTCAAGCTAAAGTTATATTTAAAAGCATTGTATTTAACTTATTCTGTCTTAGTTCTTTATATCATTTCATCTATTTAACTTATTCTATCTTAGTTCTTTATATCATTTCATCGGATTTCTCTTATTCTATCTTAGTTGTTTGGTTATCATTTCTTCGTACTTATCTTATTCTATCTTGTTGCATAACATTTCATTGTCAATCGTATTTCTGTAATTTTATTGAGTTACCTTTGTAAACAGTTTACTATTTGACTTAAGGGTTGAGTTATTAAGGTTTTTCCTACTGGGCGTAAGCTCATCCCCCTTGGTTTCCAACTGTGTTACAGGTGTGCCGGATGTCTAGTGAGTTCGAGGCTCGGGAGCTTTTGGACCTCTTTGGGTTTTTAGTAGAGTTATGTTGGTCTTGTGTATTGAACATCCCTTATCTTACTATTTACGTTGAGCTATGACTCACGAGGATTTGAACTACTTGTTTATGTATATCTTTTGTTGGAGCGTTTATGAGAATTTTTAAGGTTTTATTAATTGTTTAGGATTTTCATTTATTTCAACTCAGGTCACGTCTCGAGTCCGGACAAATCCGGATTTGGGGCGTGACACCGAGGGTCCCGAGGGGACACCTTTATTGTTTCAAGGGGAGCATTCAGGATCGGCAGATGGGACGAGCGAGATCACGAAGACTTGTGGCTAACCTGGATCAGGAGACTAGTCGGGAGACGATGGCGGGGGAGCTCAACACTTTCCGTGAGAGTTTCACACAGTCACTGTCGCCTTCTTTGGACGGCCCCCAACAAACGATGGTAGCAGCTGCCCGAGGCGGAAAATAGAAGGAGCCGCAGGAGATTGGAGGGGGACTGGGCCACAAGAGGATGAAGATGCAAAAGACCATAAGAAGGGAAAAGTCAGGTTAGGTCTATAGTCGGGTATCCTAGCTCAAGCTCAAGAGGGCCTGGAAGAAACGGACCACCAACCAACACGCTTCGAACTCCGGGACAAGGAGCGCGCTATGGAAGGATCGAATTTGACGAGGGTTGCTAAGCAGCCCCGCCAGGTACTATGAGGCTGCTTGAACTCCGGGGGGTAGATGGTTGGTGGCTCCTTACGACTCGGGATCGGGACTCAAGAGCTTATCTTGGGGGCACAAGACTACACCAAAGGGGCCAGTTTATTTTTGCTGCTTTTGTTTCATTGTTGGTTTATAATATTGTTTTTTATTATGTTTTTCTTAAGTTGTTTTCGATTATTTAGTTTTTCAGTATAGGGTAGGACATATGGATCTATTTCTTTGTTTACGATGTAAACTAGGTTATTTTTACGGGTTCATGAGCGCCGCCTATCCTACGGGAGGCTCGGACCTATTATGTTCCCAGGACTTTTTAGTGCTACTTGTAAGGTTTGGCGTATACTAGTAATGCAATTCCTCGTCGCCCGTTTAAAAAAAGTGAAAATATAGAATTATCTAAATAATAAATTATTCAACTCGACTCAATTCGATTCACTTACTTTTAATTATAAATATTACATAAAAATTTATTTTTACCATTTTAAATAGAAAGAGAACTATTTGAATGTTAAGCAGGTCCAACATAAAACTTAAATTTGACTCAACTCGATTATATCAAAGTTAAATAATATATTTACTAAATCGGACTAGAATGTCTTGTTAAAGACTTTGGTTATTTACGCGTGAACAACTTTCTTCAACCCTCTAATGTTGTTTTGCCGGGTTCAAAATGGCTGCACTCACCCATCCGGTTTTTACTAGTTTTGAAAGAACGATCCTGATCATGATAGAACATTCTTCTTAATAAAAAAACGAGTTCGCAGCCTTAGGTGTTGAACATGATCTTCAGAATTTGAACCGATACCTTCTTCAAATCCACCTCAGCATTAAGCCATGACCCTTTCCTCAAGACCGTCGGCGAACTAAACCGAACCCTGTTAATGTCTCCACAAACTCCATCACCTTGTGCCTCTTCCCTTTATTGTTTATGAATTGACATTCACATATATCTCATATATCTAGTTTAAAACAACAAATCGTTTTTCATCTCATATGTAAAACCCGACTTTTTAAAAAGGGTATTATTTTGAATTGGAAACATGGGGGTAAATTTTGATACAAGTGTACTGAAAAGAAAAGAAATGAAAAAAAGGAGTTTGGTTTAATCCGGTTTTGGGCCAGACCGGGCCCAAATCAAGAAGAGCCCGGTTGCGCGAGGCCAGGCCCATGTCAGCAACGCAGCCCAACCCTACGATCAACACCTACTTTGTGCCGCCTCGTCTCCCATTTCAGCGCACGCCTCCCAAAGCCCTCGTCTACCTCTCGCACTCGTCCTCTCGAGCTCGTGAACCAGAGACGATCTTCGTCTTCTCCGACCACCACCTTCTCCAGCCCTCTTCGTCCTCGTTCTTCACCTTCTTCTTCTTCTTCTCCCCCTTCTTCTGCTCCTACCGTGACCAAAACCCCCAACCCAGAACCCGTCTCTCTTCGTCTTCCTCGTCGTTTCGAGCCACCGCCCCTTTCAAAACCTCGCCGTGTCTGTATCGGACAAACCCACGGCGGTAAGTTCGATTCTCCACCAGATTCACCTTCCCCTCCAACCTCTTCGCCGGAAAACCGCGGGTTCTGAGCTCATTTGGAGGTCAGGCGCAGTCGGAGACCGTCGCCGGAGCTGAGGGTTCTAAATCTGGAACTCTCTCTCAACGGCGAGCTCTTTGGCCGCCAGATCTGAACGGGAAAGTCCGGGGTTTTCCCCCAAACGCCTCTCCCGTCGACACCCAGACCTTGACGCCGTCGCCGAAGCCAAAAGAAGCGTCGGCCTCGTCTCAGCCGCCGTCGTCGGAGGTGGGCCGGAAACCTATCCACCCTCGACCTCGTTCACACCTCAGGACTGAGACGGGCCTAGGTCAGGACCAAGCCACGATCGGGCTCGAACCAGACGGGCCTGGGCCAGAATAGGATTTGGGCTCCAGTGCGGGTTTGGGCCTCAAGCCTGGACTTGAGCTGGGCTCGGGTCGGGTCGGGTCAGGTCCGGATCCGAGGTTGGACCGGGTCGGATTTGGGCCGGTTTTGGGTCGGACTCGGGTTGGCCGGGTCGGGCAGAAGGATTATTTAATTTAATTAATATAAATTATAATTTGACTTAAAATCAGTCAATTTAAAAGACCTCAGACAATTTAAAAGACTGATCTGACAAATCAGAGGACCTTTGGTTAATACCGAGACTGATATCGGACATTAACTGTTAAAACCCAGGCTGGGACTCTGCCCGAGAAATTGGACTTCGCCCTAGAAGACGGAGTTGGCCCGGTCGTCAGCAGCTAGGAGACGTAGCTGTTGTGATCGCCATTGAGGTAGGGAAAAGTACTGAACTCATCTGATAAGTTAAATAACGCTGATAGCATGCCTATAAGATAATAAAACCAGAAAGGTCCTAGAAATGCATATAGGATGTGATTCACTAGAATAATTGTTTATCGATTAAATGATAACCGGACGAGTCTTAGCAACATGTAGGACGCGATTCACTAGTTTAGCTGCTTTCAATACTTGGGAAATTGTCGTGCTGGTAGAATGGTCGTGATGAGCCTTAGGATTGTTTGTGTTTGCCTCACATGCCTTGCTTGCTTAACATATCGGCTAGAATAAGAGTCTAACTAAACTACATAAAATATGATGCTTGGGATAGGAATGATTTGATGAATGCTTGATTGATTGATTGATTGAATGAATGCTTGATTGTAAATTGATTGTGCCAATTGGTATGATCGGGTGAGTGATAGACCGATGGAACGTGATCGGTAAGGATGCCGGTAAGTGTGATTGTTAATATGAATTCGTGCGACGTGTTGTGATAAGATTGCGAGTTACTAAGCTTTGGTTGTTCATGATATGATTGTTTGGCTTGTTATTCTCTGGTATGTGTTTTAAGAGTAGTTGTGTTCCGGTATGGTACCTACACCGAGGGGGTACACCGGTGTGGGGTAGTACCATAGCCGAGGGATTGTGTTCACCCCGAGGGGGTAGTCCGGGAAGACATCTAGGCCGATGTGCGTTTCCGGTATGATGTGAGCGTTCTCCCCGAGGGGGTAGTCCGGGAAGATACCTAGGCCGATGTGCGTTTCCGGTATGGTATACAATTATACTCCCCGATGTGCGTTACCAGGAAGACGTCTAGGCCGATGTGCGTTTCCGGTATGGCGTGTGACTGTTCACCCCGAGGGGGTAATCCGGGAAGATATCTAGGCCGATGTGCGTTTCCGGTACGATATGTCACTGGTGACTGGTTTTCGTCCCGATGATCCATGGTCCCTTGGAGGCATTTCCGGGATCTCCAACGATATGCATTCTGAGGGAATGACTCGGGAAATCCTGATGACATGTGTCTCCTCTGGACCGAGGGGCAATCTGATATGATATACCGATCAGTGTACGGATCAGAGTCTTGGAGTTGATATTTATCATTTCGGTATTTGTGTGCTCCTATAATTAATGTCTTTAATAAGTTTGGTCGCACCTGTTATCTCTGCATTGATACCTTTGAACGTTTCCTTTTATAAATTATTATGATTCTCACTTTCTTATTTAATTTCTGTCGGGTCATTTGTATAAATCGATTTTATTGAGAAACGGGGGCCTTTTAATATTATTACTTTTTCCTACTGAGCGAAAGCTCACCCCATTCGTGTTTATTGTTGTGTTTACAGGTTTCCTTGTTGAGTAAGCCGTAGGACACTTCAGAGCTCGGGAGCTCACTGAGAGTCTGGGCGTTTAATTATTAGAGACGTACTTTTCATTGGTGCATTAAATCATTCGTTTTTACTACTTGTGATATTCTAACTCTTTGGTTAGTTTCGAATTATAAAATTTTCGATGTTATTTATTTTAAGTTTATCTTAATATTTATTATTTAATTTTCGTTTCAAGTTCGCGTCTCGAGTCCGGTCAAAACCGGATTTGGGGCGTGACATCATATATCTAACTACACTTTTTTTAGGATACAATTATGCGTGTGAAGTTAGGCATAAGAAACTCAATCAACTTTTCTACTAAACATAAAAGACTAAGAAATTGTAGAATTCGTCAAACGGATATATCAACTGGACTCAAGATCTCCTCGAACTTCTGACCACCAATCCCTAGGTCAACCACCTTAATTAAATCCGGATAATTAGTCGCATAAATTAACTCTAATAAATGTTCAAACATGAGTTTTGATGACCAGTCACGTTAACTTCTAATAATCAACGTTCACGTTAGCTTGGCTCAACTCTGCTAATTAGAAAGACAGAACAAAATGAGTCATTTTTCTACTCTACATTATCAGCAACAAAACCAAGATAGGAATATCACTCATCAAATTTAAAGAACCATAGCAACATATTGCTATTTATATATAGGACCAACCAATTACTCCTCTTTGCCTCCCAGATCAGCCACACCTCCTCTGTGAGAGATTGATGACCACCACGATCAAGGAGAACAAATAACAACAATTCTCCTAAGCATCGATAGAAATACGCCACCCGGCTTCCCTCTCCCGATTCTGCAACGAAGTAACTTATCTCATACACACCGTTTCTCTAATATTGAATCTTGAGGTGCTTTAGGTGAAGCCATCATAACAATACACCTCCTTTGAACAAGCTTGGTTGTCGAGTTCGAAGTCCAACAAACGAACCCCTACAATTTCATCATCTCTTCCATCGAACCACAACTCACATAACTCATAAGTATCAATTGCCTCTATTCCTTTCTCTCATCATCTACTGACTTGTCCCCTAACCAACAATTGAGTAAATATTGGAGAGTGGAGAATGGTGGCTCACTAGTTGGCCTTGGAATGCTGCAAGCTTGTTGGACAGAGCACGGAGGACTGCTCTAATACCTAATTGCTTAAGCATTTGTTGCAACTGAAGATAAGGATGGTTAGAACGAGTTCTAACACTCCAATGCCCTTTTGAACTATGTCAGGTATTCTCAACATGTTCCCAGCTAACTCAAGCTTGAACCATACATTTTGAAAAAGCTCAAAAGAAGGCGTGCCATTTGTCCGGATGGACTCTACAACCACATAACTCCACTTTCTCTGAAAACTCAAGCATAATAAACACTCATGTCTTCTCACCCCCTGCTTTGATACTTGATGAATATAAGAATAAGAATACCCAAGCTTTAAACCTTATGTCATTCTTCTCTTTAGGTAGTCTATAGACACCAATAGAATATTCACTAGATTCCCTACTATTAGTAGGTGCCAAACCCATTGAAGCCCTTGGTTACGAGGCTAAATGTGTCCTCCAACTCAAGTCAGGAACTTCGCAGAACCAATCATATACATTATGTAAGTTGTTCTTACAAAATTATGAGTCATTAATAAATTTTCATAACATCCCATAATATGCACCAACTCGAGCAACAAACCATGATAGAATACCACTACCAACACTAATTTGAACTACCACACGACCAATAAAATCCACAAAATAAAATATGCCAATTCTAGTAGGCCAATAAAGCAAATAGAGCATTTAACAACCAAAATTCGATAGTAAAACCTAAGGAAATTGATCCAGTTATCTTGCATTTCTTGTCTGGGGTTCCCTCAAACACCTTCTGTGCACCGGAAAATATGCTCGGTTCTCCCTTTCTCGTTTGTTTCTGCTCATCCAACCTCGTTTGCTCCATTTCTAGTCTCTCAATTGCAGCTAGCTGCTCCTCTATATACGTATTAATGGCTTCCTGTTGTGTTTCTCAAACTTGTTGTTCAGCCAAAAACCTCTCTTGAAGCAATTTTTTGACCCGAAGCTCGGCTCTTAACTCATACTTAGCCTTCCTCCAAGCTTCAAGCTGATTGAACATTGTTGTCATTTCAGCTCGACGAGATATGACGTACAACTTCCCCACTGCTAACGAGAAATGACATGATACTCCTCCACCTTTATATCTGAAGAAATGAGAAAATATGTTCTCATTCAACTTGTTTTGATAATACACAAGTAACTAATATATATACACAAGTATTGAGACTCTTCAACTACTCCATTAATGAAAGGATCATTAATGTTGACTTTTCCACTACTCAATACTAATTACACTCCCCCTCAAGCTGAGGCATAGATATTAATCATGCCCAGCTTGTTACAAAGATAATCAACTCTAGTACCCGGAAATGGTTTAGTGAACAAGTCCCCTAATTGATCTTCTGTTTTCACATATGCGGTGGTAATCAAATTTTGCTGAAGTTTTTCACGGACGAAATGACAATCAATCTCGATATGCTTGGTTCGTTCATGAAACACGGGATTTGAGGCAATATAAAGAGCATCTTGATTATCACACCATAATTTTGCGGGCATGGAGACTTTGAGACCAAGTTCTGAAAGGAGTTGGTAGATCCACATTATTTTACTTACAGACTGGGTCATGGCTCTGTATTCCGATTCAACACTAGATCGAGAAACTACATTTTGTTTCTTACTTTTCCATGAGACCAAATTGCCTCCTACGAATACACAGTACCCTGAAGTAGATCGACGATCAATCTTGCATCCTGCCCAGTCTACATCTGTAAAACACTCTATATGAGTATGACCATGATTCTGATAGAGTATATCTCGTCCAGGTGCTCCTTTTAGATAACCTAGGATATGTTCGAGCACGGCCCAATGCTCAACTGTAGGGGAAGACATAAACTGACTTACAAGGCTCACTGAGTATGGAATGTCAGGCCGGGTTACTGTAAGGTAGTTTAGTTTCCCCACAACTCTTCTATACCTTTCTGGATTTTCAAACAATTCTCATTCTTTCATGAGTTGTGTATTTTGAGGCATTGGGGCAGAACATGGCTTGACTCCTAGCTTCCCAGTTTCTGTTAACAAGTCCAGCACATATTTTCTCTGAGATAAGAAAATTCCATTCTTGCTTCTTGATACTTCTACTCCCAGAAAGTACTTCAAGACACCCAGATCTTTGGTACTAAATTGACTGTGGAGAAACGACTTCAACGAAGAGATGCCCACCTTATCGCTGCCGGTGATAACAATATCATCCACATATACCACTAGGAGAATAACACCTGCTGGAGAGCTCATGTAAAACACAGAATGATCGAACTTGCTCTTGTTCATTCCAAAACTTTCCACTGCTTGGCTAAACTTTCCAAACCACGCTCGAGGACTTTGTTTGAGCCCATATAATGATTTCTGAAGATGACATACCAATCCAGACTCCCCCTGAGCAACAAAACCTGGAGGTTGCTCCATATAAACTTCCTCATGCAAGTCCCCATGCAAGAAAGCATTTTTGATATCTAGTTGGTATACTGGCCAATCATAAGTGGCTGCCAAAGAGATAAACAATCGCACAGAAGTCAGTTTAGCAACAGGAGAGAAAGTATCCGAGTAATCCACCCCATAAGTTTGAGCGAAGCCTTTAGCCACCAGGCGAGCCTTAAGACGGGCTACAGAACCATCATAGTTGAATTTAGTAGCAAATACCCACTTACAGCCAATAGCCTTTTTCCCAGGAGGAAGCGGAACCAATCGCCACGTACCATTAGCATCCAATGCACTCATCTCTTCTGTCATCCCTAAACACCAGCCAGGATGGGATAAAGCCTCATGAAGAGTTTTAAGAACCGAAACTGAATCAAGAGAGGCAATAAAGGAACACGACATAGGAGACAACTGATCATATGACACAAACGAAGAGATAGGATACGTACACTATCGTTTACCTTTACGAATGGCGATGGGGAGATCATCATCAGGATCTGTTGGCGAAGAGGAACTCGGCTCTGGACATGCAGCGGGAGGGGCTTGAGTAGCGGGTGGTGCCTGTGTAGTGGGAGGGTCCTGTCGTCGGGAATAAATGTATCGGATTGGCAATGGCGGCGGTGGTGGTGGTGGATTCGGAACAATATGCATAGATGGTGTTGGTGTAGTGGTAGGTGTATGTACAATCCGTTCTCGATGAGAGATGTGGTAAACTAACAAGTCATCATTCTCCCCCTGTCTTGGAGTATGAGGAATTGCCGAATAAAAGAAAGGACAATGCTCCATAAAAGTGACATCAATGGAGACAAGATATCGGTGGAGATCTGGACAATAACAACGATATCCTTTCTGTAACCGAGAGTACCCCAAGAAAACACACTTGACCGATTTTGGATCCAGTTTTGTACGACTAGGGCGAACATCACGGACAAAACATGTACTCCCAAAGACACGAGGAGTAATAGGAAAAAGAGGTTTGGTGGGGAATAAGACTTGATACGGGATGTTACCTTGAAGGACAGACGAAGGCATACGATTAGTGAGAAAACACGCAGTGGAGACTGCGTCAGCCCAAAAATATTTTGGCACATGAGTCTGAAATAAAAGGGCTCTCGCAGTTTCAAGCAAATGTCTATTTTTTCTTTCAGCAACCCATTTTGAGATGGAGTGTCAACACAAGACGATTCATGAAGGATATCATTCTGAGCCATATAAGTAGTGAATGGCGCAGAAAAATATTCTTTTGCATTGTCACTTCTCAAGATACGAACTTTAGTACCAAACTGCGTTTGTATTTCAGCACAAAAAGCAGTAAAATGAGAAAATAACTCAGAACGGTTTTTCATGAAATAAAGCCATGTAGTTCGGGAAAAATCATCCACAAAAGAGACAAAATATTGAACCTCAGTTTTAGACACCACGGGTGACAGACCCCAAACATCAGAGTGAACTAATTCAAAAGGGGAACAAACTCTTTTCTTGACTCTAGGAGTAAAAGGGAGACGATGATGTTTAGCAAACCGACATGCTTCACAATCGAAAGATTGTACCTTTTCAAACTGGGGATAGAGGCGCTTCAAAACCGGAAGTGATGGGTGGCCGGAACGACAGTGAGCTTCAAGCAGGGTTAAGGAGACTGGACAAGCAATTGGTGGTGTGGGTCTTTGGGTATCCATAATGTAAAGCCCCCATGATACATGTCATTCGCCAATAATTCGCTTCGTCAAAAGATCCTGAAACAAACAATGATCAGGGTAAAATGAGACACAACAATTGAGGGCCCGAGTTATTTTACTGATAGACAACATATTAAAAGAAAATCCAGGCAAACTTAAGACAGATTGTAAGGAAATGGACGGTGTAAGGTGGGTTGTCCCAAAACCGAGAACCAAACGCTCAGACCCATCAGCTAGTGTTACAGAAGAACACGAAGAATGAGGCTTATAAGTGTTAAGTAATTTAGGGTTACCTGTCATGTGATCTGTGGCACCAGAATCAAGGACCCATTGGGAAGAGGATGGTGATGAAATGGAACACATAGGTAGATTACCTGACTCGGCGGCAGAGGCGACAGAGTGAGATGAGCGTATGAGTGTCTTCTGGTACTGACGAAATTGATCATACTCAACAGCAGATAGAGTGATTGTTCGATAACCAACAGATCGTGGTTCTCGATTCCAATGCCTAGGGTTACTTTCCATCACAATTGTATTTTTTGGGTCTCCTCAACCATTCAAAGAAGTAAATCGTAGAATTGAATAATAACAGATGAAAAATACCCGGACCAGGCTGGCAGAAGCAGAAAAATAAAGATACTGACTTTCAGCGAACAACCGGCGGCGGAGTACGGCGGCGCGTGACGTCACGGGCGGCGGCAGGTGGTGGCGCGTGGGGCCCACGCGCTGCCGTGTGCGGCGGAAAAAATCCCAAAATCTCCAGAACGGTCGGTTTTTCTCCGATATAGCTTCACTCGCCGGAGGTGAGGAAAAATAAAGTCAAGAGCTTCGTGAAAAGACCGGAACAGGTTCACTACTTGCGTGACTTTGCCTGGAAAGTGTGGCTCCGGTGGTGGTCGGCTAGGTCTGAAATTTCAGATATGAGCAGCCCAGAAAGTCCTCTATCTTATGGGATAGGAGGTGAGAAAAGACGTTGTCGATAACAACACGAATCTGCACTCTTGGGCAGTGGTAGTGCACACCGGACAAAAATGGAGGCTTGCTCCTAATTTCCCTAATCCCCCAGAGCTACCACATGCTCTGATACCATGAAGAAATGAGAAAATATGTTCTCATTCAACTTGTTTGGATAATACACAAGTAACTAATATATATATACAAGTATTGAGACTCTTCAACTACTCCATTAATGAAGGGATCATTAATGGTGACTTTTCCACTCCACAATACTAATTACAATATCCAAATACCTGGCAAGCAATCTTTGCTTCTGGTATACTTGATCAATCTCCCCTTTCAGCAAGATTATTCGTTCAGTTTGCTGCTTTGGTAAACGTCTGACCGGTCTGCAACAATTCTCTCTGGCTTCCTACATGAACTCAGTACAAGGAAGCATGAAATCCCGACTACTATTTCTTGAAGCTACACTCTCCGATAAACGGGTCCATTGTCTCCACAGGTTACAGGAGCGAAGCCTCTGATACCACTTAGTCACGTTTGAGACCCAGATTCATAAAGAAATAAGAACAATAAGCTTGGCTCAACTCTGCTAATTGGAACTTACAACAAGACAATCCAAAAATGGGTCCTTTTTCTACTCTACACTATCCGCTATAAAACTAAGATAGGGATATCATTCATCAAGTCTAAGGAACCCAATCAACATATTGCTATTTATATATAGGATCAACCAATGATGCTTCTTTGCCTCCACGATCGGCCACAATGAAGAAGAACCAATAACAACAATTCTCCTAAGCACCAATAGAAATACGCCACCCGACTTCCCTTTACCAATTCAGCAACGAAGTAACTTACCTCATACACACCGCTTCATTAATGTTGAATCTTGAGGTGCTTGCAGGTAAAGCCATCATAACATAAAATCAGATTTGACAAACTAAATGAACCAAGAGTAACCTTCTATGATCTTTTTGTAAGAGGACTTATCTTCATGCATTTTCACCGATAAGTGGAGAAGATTGGAGTGAAACACACAAAAATTACTACAAATACTTTGAGATTCGTGGTAACAAGACAATATACATATTTTGAAATTCTGGAGTAATGGGGGCTTTCAGTTTCAAGCATACCAACAAATTGCCTGTAGCAAAGAAAATGCTCCACAAGTTTCTCTGCTCAACAACTCAATGCAATGAAACAGAATTGAGAAAAGAGAAAAAAAAACGAAAAAATCGGATAGATTTTCCCTGGCTTTAACCCTCTTCTCAGACTAAGAAAAATAACCCTGATGGTAGAATTCGAACTTACGTCCTTGTGCTGTTCATCCTTCCCCACCATTTCTTCTTGACCTTCTCATTTGATCCTTCTTCGTTCCCAAGTTTGTTCAAAATCACCTTGGTTTCCCTCAGCCTTCCCCCATAATCTTTCTTCCATGCTTCAAACATCTGCTTCAATCTTCTGAGTTCCCGGTCTGGATTCAGGCTCGCTTCCACTTGACCTGACTTCACTTCCACCAAGAACTTGGCATCATCACCAAAAACTTGACTCCTTTGTTCAAATTCTTCAGCCAACCGGCTTATGACACTCAAACCAGCCCCCATTGGCCTGACCCCATTGCTCTCTGGGCCCCTGTAGTTACTTCCTGTATCCCAGCTGAAATCTCTATCCTCGTTGGCGTTCACCGATGCATCTGAGTTTCTCTCTGAGTCATCAATGGCTAAACTCTTCTTTGCAATGGACAGGCTTGATTGAAGTGATCTCATTTGTTTCTGCCACACTTCTTCCATTGACTTCATCTTTAGCTCGTACTCAGACCAGCGGGTCTCATACTGTTGAAGACGTTGGTGGAGGATGTCATTCTCCTCTTCTTTCTCCCTCAGACCAGCCTCAGCTTTGAGGACTCGGCGGTGTAGTTCGGCAAGGAAAATTGACTTCACCAGCACATCCTCTGGCTCATTACCCTATATTTAGAAATTCATAATTGATTGTTTAGTGTAGGATCAAGATATCGGCTGGGTTAAGTTTTTTTTCTTTTGACTTTTTCCTTCGCTTCAGAAGATTTGCCAAAATGAAATTACCAAGTACCTTGATTCCTCCAGATATCATTAATCCTATATCTCCTGAGCATCTTCTTACCAACCAGCCTCGAATAACTGCAAGATAGAGGAAAGAAGAAATACTATTATAATTATCAAAGAGCTGGAAATGTGCATCCCAAGCAATTGCAAACTCCGAACCACTTGTTAATTTTGACATGTATCACCAGTTCTTCAACTCATATCTCAGACATGCACATCCTTTGAAAATTTTCTGGTTCTAGAGTATATGAATCTACATCTCCATAACAAAAAATTGAAATTTACCGGACTGTATCACAACTGAAGCATCAAGAATGCCCTTGAATCTTCGGTTGGCAATCCTGGATTTCATTTCCTTTTGTATAATAACAGCAGCCTTATGTCTCTGTATTAAGAGTGCATATTCCTTTCTGGCCTTTTCTCCTCGGGCAACTGCATGAAAAAATACAGAACCATTTTAGGACCTTTCTTCTTATTCAGAGTACTAGAGCTTTTTATTAAGTGAAAATCATACATGACTGAATAGTTATGATTCCTTTCTTTAGTTCCTTGACATGACGGCGAGCTTGATGCCCTCTTAAGCAACTCTGTACACGTAAAATTCCATGGAGGGTACGGTTCCTCGTATCCTCAAGAACCCCGATCTGAAGAAGTAAAGCTTGTTACCTTTTATATGGGAAATTAATACAATTCGCTAATAACAAATGATATTCTTTTTACCTGTCCAGTTCGAAAAAATAGCTTTGTGTATCCAACTTGATACATCTCAGGCAAAATATTGAACTGATGAAGAATTGCGACTGAAACACTCAGAGGATCCTGAGATGTGACACTCTCCAACAACAGAAAACCGTACCTGGTGTAAGATTCAGAACAGATCATCACCACCCACAACCCAAAATCATTTAAGTGTTTATTTTGAAATGTATGTGTTTACCTCCTGGCAAACTTCTGGTGAGACATCCTGGTAGGAAAGCCAGACCTTGAAATCCGAACAACCTCAAGGACTCCGCAACATCTCAGCTGCTGTAATACAAGACCTTGTTCATACAATCCAGCTGATTGCTGGTTATTGGGCTTGATACATCGTATAAAATGTGATGTGGTGTTCTCCAACCGTTGCATCAGTTGGAACAGTTGACTCTGAGTACAGTTAAGAAAAGAACCATGAGCAAATGAATCAAATCCTATGACCATCTTCCTAATTCTCGCCAAAATAGTTGTTAGAATACAACATAACTTTCTGGTATATTACTGAGGTCAGTATCAGTACTTGTGCCATATTGAAACTTCAAAATTCAACAATATGTTGCATATACATTCTTTTGCGTGATCAATTATGCAGACAGTATTTTTCAAATTAAGCTGACAAAGGAAAGGTCAATGAACAAAATGGAAACTGAAAATAAATATACATATTGGACGTGTATAGGAAGTGTAGAGTGTGTACCTTAAATTTTGTTGCAACACTTAGCTTTTGTGAATCTGCTCCACCGGATTTATGCAGAGGACCAACAACAGGTTTCTCAGACTGAGAAAGCATATTTGAAGCAAATATTTGAGGAAGGTGACAGGAGCATGAAGACAAAAGCTGAATGGAATCTAGGTGTAATAAGTCTCTGTTTTTCTCTAGGAACCCACTTGTATCATACATAACCTGAGTGGAAATATCAAATAGAACAAGCAGTCAGGTAGCAAGAAGAAACGAAACCTAACAATATGAATTCAAAAAAGCAACATATTTCCTATGCTTTCTATTGTTCAGTGTAAGCACAAGCATGCTAACTGAATTATCAAAGTCAGCCTAAGATAAAATAAATAAAAGTAAAACTACAAAGTATACTTCAATGAAGATGTGTATACCTCCCCTGCATAATGACAGACAGTGAAAGCTTTGCCTCTTTCTCCTCTGAAACACGAATTTGAATTTAGATGCTGCTTCAGCTTGTTGGCAAATGTCAGATCAGTGCCATTTGGGAATGTAGATTCTTCATCTAATAGAGACAGTAATCCAAGTGGCTTCTGCAAACAAAGTAAAGGGGAATGTTTTCTTTTGATAAGCAATTTTTGTATTAATAAAAACCAACCCTCTAAGAAAGAGAGGAAGGCAGGGAAAATACAAGTAAATTCCCCCGGTTACAAATCACAAGACCCATTAATGCAAAGTTAATAGCTGATTACAAAAAGAGCCAATGAACACCAAAGCCCGCCACAACACAAAAAAAAAACAAGCAGCCCAAAAACAACACAAGGCCCAGCCAACAAGGGAACAGAACACAAACAGACACGTGAACAGAAATGTGTCTGTCATGGAAACAGCTCAGCATTTAATTACTCTAAATTTCTACAGCGAGTGGAGGATCAAAGAATAGGGACTACAAGATATAGTTAGATACTTTCTACTGAGGCCACTGGCAGTGCAAAGTGTAACTCATTTTTCAATAATGTTCCAGACAACTAATAGGATGCAGATGCATGAGTAGCTATGTTACCTTTTCAAAAAGATTAAGACAATCTTGGTTGTCTTCAAAATCAACTTTTGCCCAATCAATGCCATCTTGGACGTACTCCTGAGAAATAAATTAAACAGTCAATACTATAAGCAAGTCCGGAAGATATGGTTGCGAAAACAAGATTGCATCAAACTTTAGCCCAGGATTTTCAGCTATGTAGACATTGAAACCACCAATACTTGATAGCTCGGTTAAATTATAATTTAAGAATTTGACATATTCCAAATGTTTGCATGAAAATCTCATAACCACAAATTATGTGAGCAGAGCAAGAAAAATGCACAATTAATCATAATGTATTTATAAATAATGCGAAACTCTATCATAGTTCCAATGTTCTCAGTCACTAATGTCCATAGTTTGGTAATACCAAGTCCCTCCCAATACGTGAACATAGATTAGTTGATGGTGAGAAGAAAAACTCTTAAGAAATTCAACATAGGGTAGTGAATGCATAGCACAGCTATTACAGATCACAGAAGTTGAACATATCTTGTTACCTGGCCACCCAACCCTCCCTCCCTTTTTTGTAAATTCTTTGAAAATACCATAACAAATTTATATGCATTTCAAAGCCAGATCTTTAAGCCTACATTTTACACTAATATTCTGTTTGTATACTAATACAAAAGAAAATACAGGATAGCTACCTCCTGCTCCAACTTGAACAAATGACGATTAAAGTGTTGCTGCAATCTCTCATTTGCATAGTTAATGCAGAACTGCTCAAAACTATTGCTCTGCATAACCAAACTATATGGCATTAGTAATTAAACATCAACAAATTAAATGCACGTACACTAACTAACATTGTAAGCTTAATTGAAAAACATACACCAAACGATTCAAAACCATAGATGTCAAGAATGCTGATGGATCTGCCAGTACGCCGTTTTCCTACTGCAAGCGACTTGTTAATTTGCTCGACTAACCACTCAAACAGACATGCATAAATTGACTTGGCCAAAGCATCCCTTGTTACAATGGCCTGAAAAATGAAAAATAGAATTCCGTAATCAGTTTGGATGAGAAACTCTTACAATACTAATCTCATTAAAAGGCCATACAGGATATTGAAATTGGATATATACAATATATAAACAAAACATTGAAGTTCCACTTAAAGATTAGAGTTTTACTTCTAGTTCGATTCAGACACTTGAAATCTATAATGCATGAACTCTGACTCTGACGTAGCCACTTATTGATCCGAACCATCATTCAAGAAAGAAAACACAACCTTGAATTATGAGGCATAAACCTATAATCTTGAAGCTTACTCATGCTACTATAAGCTCAATAAATAAATGAAAGTATGCTCATAAAAATGTAAATGAGAAAAGAAGAAGAAAAATGGTACATATCTATGGCTTGACCATGGTTCTCTACCGTGCAACAAATAAGTGTAAACTATTAGATATCAAACTTGATTATGTCAAACTTGATGTCATAAGCTGAGGCTTCTATCCCGAATCCCTTTCTTTAAATATTACAGTACTTGATTTTTCAAAAGTGCTCTTACTTGTGATAGAGTTAGCTTTTGAATGATAATATCATTCCCAACTTTCATTTTGCGAGTTGACAATGCAAGCTTAAGATTTGAACTATCACATCCAAGCAATTCAGCAGCATTGGCAAGACCTGAAAATAATATTTGCAGCCTGGGGTGAGAGAATGAAAAGGCAAACAAGAACCTGGCAAAACAAGGTGAATGAAGTAATTCAAGTACAAGAAATATGATGCATTGGAACCATGAGAAATGCATGAAAAAATGATGAAATGGATACAAATATCAAAATTATTGCTATGAGAACCTAATCGCAGTTCTTTTAACTCTTCGTTAACAGTAATATGCTTTACATTTGAAATCTCTCTTGTTAAGACTGAACAACCACAGAATGCACACATTGCCACTTTAAAATTCCGGACTAGTCATGGTCACATTAGGGAACAAAGAATTGTCTAAGGAGATCCCAATTACTCCAACACCCTGTCCTTAAATTGCAACCGAGGACAGAGCTTCTGCCAGTAGACCTAGACAAACTACCCAAAAACTTAGCAGTAAGAATGACTGCAATGAGGACTACAGGGCTGGATAGAAGAAGCTACGAAATCAAATGCAAAATGAAATAAAAGAGCAATCTTTCTTCACAGCTGAACATACTAATCAATGTAAATCACACTCCTGAAACCAAACCATAATATTCGTAAACATAATCACGGGGAAAAAAAGTAACCCTGATCATTGAACACGAACAGCTTTCAGTACAATAATCTGTGGGTAAGGAACGAGCAGTTGAAGCAGGTTTAAAAAAAATTATATAAGCTTTCAGAACTACAGGTGTACTTGGTCAAGCAAAATGATCCAGTTCTTTGTTTCCAGTTCATAAAATGGCTAGGAAATCATCAGCCTATTGGAACTTTTGAACCAATTATAACTACTGATTTAAAAAAAAAAAACTATTAGAGCATGTCAAAGAAGTAAGAAATGACTAATCAATCAAATACTCTCCAATTGCTAGTGTGTTCCTCTCTAATGGTGTTCTTCTATTTTTTTATCTTTTGAGACATAAGCCAAAAAGAAATGGATAGAACAGAATACAGATGTCTAACTTTCATCATCAACAGCTTCAGCATGATTTTCATTATCAGTCACGTCGAAAGAGATATTTCCAAGCCATAGCACCGCAGCAAGCATGGCAAATACACTTTCTTGATTTTCTTTGCTGACATGGACGGTATTCAGAGCTTCCTGATGAAGAAAGGTAGTAGAGATAGTAAAAGAAAATTCTAAAATGGATGCAGGAGATTCAATTTTTAAGAGAGGCAAAAAGAGTACCACAACAACACGAAATTCTTCAGCGTCATCAACCCCAGTAATTGAAAAACAACTGCTCTGCCTCAAATAATTATATTCATTTGCATGCTTCAAGTGTAGCTTCTCTGAGTTTAAAAAAAACATGAAAATGAATGTTATTTATATAAAATTGCTGTATAAAAGAAACTACAGAAAGCTATTTCGTGCGTGCACGCATATGAGAGTGGAAGATGGAGAGAGAGGGAGAGGAAGAAATTCTCCATTCATAATGCTTTATCAAATTTCTACAATAAAATATCCACAAAGCATATTTATTCGAATAAGCAAGGATCAAATTGACCATTAAGGATTGAGGCTGAAATCGTCATGTAAAAAAAAGAAGAAATTATAATCAGCGCAACCAAAATGTAATTTTGCATCCTGAATTTTGTACTACTAGTTATAACTAAATAACAACCACACCTCTTATAAATAGGGAACTGGCCATTATTGTATAGGGAGGGGGGCGGAATTTACATAAAATTCTTGTTTACTAACCCAAAGATATACCTCCCCCTTGGTCCAAAAGAACAACCCTCAGATGTGAGTTGGGACTGTAAAGGGAAAAGTAATTTGCTTATTCAACAAGATAATCACCCCTATTAACATCACAACCCACCATAATAACAATCACCAAGGTTCAGTCCAAGCAACATCATCACCCCACCACTTCCTAAGCCTACATCGCCAGAATGATGATCCTATTCCAATAGGAGCCTCATAGGAAAAAGTGATACACAAGAACTACTTTATAACAGATCATTCAGTATTTAAAACAACATGGTGCTTGCAAATTAGTTATTCCAAACAAAAGACTTAAGGCGAAAGAGATGTAATACTGATAAGGGTTAGTTGTCAAAAAGTGCCCTAAAGTTGTCCACAAACGAAAACACACCTAAAGTTTTGTCCACACTTTTAGGGTGCACTAAAGTTTTGTCCACCGACTTCCGTTAGAAAAACGTAACAGGTTAATTGTCAAAAACTACCCTAAAGTATTGCCCACACAACTATAGAATGCATTATGAATTGCCCACACAACTTTAGAATGCATTATGTATTGCCCACTGCCCAGACCATTCATTTTGAACATCCCTGTTACGTTAATCTAGCGGAAGTCGGTGGACAAAACTTTAGTGCACCCTAAAAGCATGGACAAAATTTTAGGTGTGTTTTTCGTTTGTGGACAAAACTTCAGTGCTCTTTTTGACAATTAACCCTACCGATAAGGAGCAAGCAAGCCTCTCAGCAACTAAGAAACATGTGCTTTTAGGGCCTTTTACACAAAGTTATCAGTCACCATGTAGCTTAATTAACAATCATTTCCCATGAAAAAAAGTATCATAAAACGGGAACTGGATACCTCTAAGAGCAGGAGGAGCACCAGCACAAAGCTGATAAAATATATGATAAGACCTTTCTCCTTCCGCACATTGGACAACTCTAGACTGTTCAGTAATATAAATTTGGATAAAATTAAGTAAAAGGTTAAAAGTATAAATGAATATTAAAAGAAGATACTGGAACAGGGAATCTTATAGTACCTTTTCGAGTAGAACTGCATCCAGTCAAACAGGAGCACAAGATCAAATGTTGGGTCAGTTATAACAAACTAAAACAGGTATGCGCGTCTTAATTATTTGAACTTTATAATAGAAGTGATCTTACAAGTTTGAATTTTCGCCCCAGATATTTTTCCAGTTTCACTAAAGTGAATTTCAATCAGCTTTCCCTGTATCATGTTTGTTCACTTTCATCAGTATTTGTAGATTCACAAAACTTTTACACTTTAACAAAACTAATATTTAACCCTTCGTTTAAATGTGCTAAGTTAAAGATGAATAGCAAAATGCTTAGGTCAAGAACAGGGAACTTACAAAACGACTAGAGTTATGATTTCTTGATGTCTTTGCATTACCAAAGGCTTCTAAGACCGGATTAGTCTTCAAAATTTCATTTTCTATGCCACTTCCACCTCCAAGAGCAGCCAAATACTGCATGGCTATCTTTGCTGTCTCAGTTTTTCCAGCGCCACTTTCACCACTAAACAAAAAATGAGCAGAATTGAAACCAGAACTATTTTGCGTCATGCTATAATAAACAATCCATGTAGAATTATACGTTTTTGCAGCTCAGCCAAAAATCATCACCCTGGACGCATATGTGTTTCATGGTTTTAAGTTGTGATTAACATATTTCAGTTAATGATGGCATACAAGATTGATCTAGACAAAGTATGCAAACAGATAAAGAATAATCCGAAGTTGGAGACCATCTACTAACCTTATGATGATAGATTGATTTACTTCATCTGGAAAACAAAGGAAACTACAGTAAGAGAGCTGAGAGCCGATGAGATTGTCAGAGAAAATGTCTCCAGAATGGAAAACTCAACCATGCAAAATTATTAATACAAAATCACCTCGTATCATTTCACGGATAGCTGTGTCTGTAACGGCATACACATGAGGGCTTTCGGTAGATTTACGCTTATATGCTTCAATATAAGCATCTCCATACAAATTAACTTTCTTGAATGGATTGACAGCAATCAGCACTGGCCCTGCTTTTGTCTAAGATGCACATATAATAAATAAGAACATGCAAGCAAAGGGTAGATTATTACTAAAATAGATATAAAAAAAATCACACTTAACATGTACCAACAAGTACTTACATAAATCATGTCTTGATTATATCTATACTGAAGGTTATACAGCACCGATGGTTCATTTAGATAACTAAGTTGCATGAGATCGACTACGCCATCAAGGATATCAGGATTTGCTGAGACCAAACTTTCAGCTGTCACTTTTAAAACCTACAGTTGAAACACATCTTGTAGATTGAATCATCACTCAAATCATGCAGAATATGTAGTTGAGAGCTACAATCAATCTGCTTACCTTCCCCTCGGGTAGTGAAACAATCGACTCTGTCCCTGAAGTCGTCAATATCTTCCCCAGCTCCCAATCCCCATTTGGAAGTTGAATCCAAGCCTGAAGTTTCTGAAAAAATGATTTTTTGCAAAAAAATATCAGGTTGTTGGTGCCTACACAAACCTTGCTCTTTTGACTGTGGCCCAGGACTTGAAAATAATACATAGCATGGCAAAATTGGAATGTATTTAGGGGCTGGGCGTGTGAATATGCAGGTAAAATGGTATCTGCTTAGTGGCATATTATGTGTGGCTACGAGGTAAAGGCTATCTTGACATGTATACAAGTTAGCCAATGACATGAAACTATCATATTTTCATAATACATTACGAGATCAAATACATTTGTTCAATTCAATTCAATTCAACTCAATAAGCAAGCCAATCATGATTGTACCGAAGATACGAAAACATTGATCATAAGCACATTCATAACTAAATAAAAATAAAAATTTGTATGCTAAAAACCATAAATACCTTGTTTGCAGCGTAGGAACGGGTGTCTCCCCACCTGTGCTCACTGAGAGACGATGAAACTGAAGGCACGGGTAAAGATGATGCATCTAAGTCTCCATCACTTGTAGGGGGTCTGTCTTCAACCATTAAGGGATTCCCACTATAAGGGGATTCATCGTTGAGCCGATCCATTTCAGTAGCAGTTTCGCCACTTTCAGAAATACTTGAGGACAGCACATCACTAGCTCTAGCATTCCCATTAACAGAATTGTCAAGACGGCCAGATGTCTGGGAACCAGTAAAGCTATAACCAACAGGCAATGATTTGATTGATTTCAGGGCTGGAGGAACCCTAGACTTCTGAGACATTTTCACAGAAGAATTTTGAAATCCTGGGGAATGAGGTAGAACAGATGGCATCAGAAAAATAAAAATAGAGATCAGAAAGTTCACTTCACACTAGCAAGTCATTTGGAGAAACCTTATCAAGGTCCCACTACACAACTTATCTAATCAAGGTAATGGAGGGGGGCAGAGATTTAGATACAGACCCTAGTGTTGCTCACTCTTCAAGCATTGTTTACAGGTTCAATGAAATACCAATTACACACACCCTTCAATCATCTCAACTGAGCAGAAGATTTCAGCAACAATAATTCAAATTTACAGGTCCATACACTGAAACGATACATCAAAAATGAGTAGTTCATAAAATTGACCATCTACTAATGTCTAAATTCCTCCTAATCCCATATACAATAACCATAGTGCACAGAATCAAACAATGTCTTGGAGGAACACATATTTCAGTCCAATTGCACAGGAAATGCCGAGAAAAGACTTCAGAAGTACAGTAGTAAAAATATACTTTTTTTAAATATCAATTGTTTATTTATATTTTTCCTGAAAATGAGGAAATGATAACTTTGAAGCTTAGAAATGATCCCCAAATCCAAAAGCAACCTTCATTTCCTACATTTCTCATCAACCAAACATAAATTTCTAATTCTGACTGATAGCAAAAGGTCTGCTAAATCTGATCAGATCTCGACTGAAAATCCCCGATCTTTAAGACTATAATCGCGAGAAAAGCTGTTTACTCACCTTAAAACGGAAAAAGGAAGGAAAGCAGCTTCAACTTCTGCTGCTGAGTGAAATTAGAGAAGCTCTAACCGATCTCAAACCTAAGAAGGAAATGCTCAGAAATTCATGAAAGCTGTCCAGAGCTGGACAAAGTGTGCAGAAATCGCGCCGGGAATCTCGCGGCCGGAGAAACCGTCTGAATTAGAATCGCGTAGAGTTAAGTTCAGGTCAGAGAATTTCGGAACCGGGGGTGTTTGGTTGCCGAGAAAGTGAGAGAAAACCAATAGAAAATCCAACGCGTGTGGAGAAGAAGCAGCTTTTGGTCCTCTTCCTTTTCCTCAGCTTCACATAAAAAAATAATCAGAAAAAACCAATTATTTTCTTTTATTATAATTATTTTAATCGCGAATATATATAGATTAGTGGTACTATATATTTTCCCTGAAATTTTGAATTTAAAAAACAGATATAATTGACGTTTAATGAATCTCTGCTCAAAATGGCATAACTAACCTCCTCTTGTCTTTCACCAATTTTAACCGCTGACACCGCAGGACACGGGTGAGATTATGGCAAAATCTGGAGGTCAATATGGTAAAATCAGTGTCATGAAAATCCGCAACCGTTACAATCATGTGTTTATTGACGACCGCGAGATTAACCGGTTTTGAAGATAGTGGCGCAGAGTGACACGGCGTGGAGGGAGTCAAAACGGTACGCTATAGTTTTAAAACCTGACCGTAAGATATGAAGTAAAGGAAATGGACGGCCAGATCTGAGGGAACAGGTACAGATGGTGACCGTAGAGGATTAGATTGAAAAGCCGGCAAAAGTTCTGCTGTTGTGGATGCGTAAGGTGTAGTGTTCGTATGATACTGTCGCCTTCTGATTGTCGTAAACGGGGCAGATCAGACGATGCAAATCCAAATTCAAGATCTGGTTGATTGGGTCCCACCTTGACAACACAACACTGTTTCACTTACGATTTTAGTTGGAAAAAATATTAATATTTTTATAAAATAAGAGAATCCACACAACTAGTCATTTATTAAATAGCTAAATATTATATGTTAGACTTAGAAGCATATACGTTTTCTTCATCTCGTTCTTTTTGTATATTCAATTTGGAAAATATCTCATTCAATTATACGATTAATTCGTTGGAGATTAATAATATTATACCATAAACTATCAAGTGTTTGTTAAAATTTATAGATACATAGATTAACGCAGCCGTTCTCTCTCTCTAGGGTTTGCACGATTTTTGCGATTTCAGCCGCACACCATGGAACTATCGAAGACGATGGCGAGCGGCGAAGGCGGCGAGGCAGACGGTGTCCATTGGGGGCCGTGTCTGGCGGAGTCAGGTGAACGGGGAGTGTCCCCGGTGATGGGGGATGACCTCGGTCATTGGCGGGTGGAGCCGGAGGAGGAGACGGTGGAGGATGTCAGTCCGGTGATATCGACTGGGCTTTGGTCGGGGAGGGCTTCGGGACAACCGGAGATGCGTTTCTCGGCCTTACCAGCGGAGGAGGAGGGCTGGGTGGTGGGGGGTCGAATCCGATCCGGGCCGCCCACCCTCCGTCGTACAGCGGCGAAGGGTCCCAGGGCGAGACGGCCGGGCTCTGGAGTAGGGCGCTGCAGGGTGGTTTGGGAAGGTGGTGCTGTAGGTGGGGAGATGGAGCACAGCGAGGGTGGCGCTCCGGTGGTGATTTCATTGGACTCGGCGACTGGGACGGATGGGAGGACGGGGTCGCCGGGCTCGGAGTCGGAGCTGGCGGCGAGGGAGGTGCCGGAGGAGGTGACTTGGCGGCGAAGAAAGGGGAAGGAGCCTATGGCGGCTAGGGTTTCGCCAACTCGGGCCAGGGAGGTTGCGGGCTTGGCCCGGGGCTTCATGACTGATGCTCGTAGGGCTGGTCAACCGCGGGCTGGGCTGGGCCCTCATCCGGGCTGGACCCGTGGAGGCGAGGGTGATGTGGCGAATTGGGCTGCCCGTTATGGAGCGGGTCGAGGAGCACAAGGTGGGTCTGATCTTACGGTCGGGGCGGACTCGAGGGCCGGGTCGGGTCAGGTGCTTGGGTGTGATCCGTGGCTAGCGGGTCAGCGGGATCAGTCGAACCCGGTTTTCAGGGGGGGTCCATCGGTGGGTAATGGATCTGATAGGGGGAACAATTGGCACTGGACCGTCAGATGGGGGCTATGCGGATCAGGGAAGTCGTGGTACCAGTTCAGGAGGTTACTGGCAGGGGGAGCTTATATAAGTACGCGCTGGCAGCCAAGGTCCTGACTACCAGGAAAGTCTTCTGGAAGTCAGTGGTGGCAAGGATGGAGGATGTCTGGGGTATGAAGGTCGAGGCGAAACCATTGGAAGGTGGTCTAGTTGCTTTTTTCTTCAGAATGGCTAAGGAAAGGGAAAGAGTTCTTCTGGGGGAACCCTAATCGTTTTGGGACTCTCTGGTCCTCTTTACGGATCTGAGAGCGCATATGCAGGTTAGTGATCTGCAGTTCCACCATTTCTCGGTCTGGGCGCGAGTGTCCAATCTACCAGTTGGGGCATGGACGAGAGATGTGGGATTTAGAGTTGGCAATGCACTGGACGTCTGTCAAGGCGTAGATGTGGACAAGGATGGGCTATGTTGGGGGGACTTTATGAAGGTCCGAATCAGAGCAGATATCAGGATCCCCCTGCAGAGACAGCTTTGGTTCCGGCTCTTCGGACACGTTTGATTATTTCATATGAGCATTTACCTGAACATTGCTTCGGTTGCTGATGCGCGGGTCATCTCTTCCCGGTCTGTCCGGTTGTTGGAGGCTCTAGGAGAGTATCCCTGAGGGCACCAGGGGACCCGAGGTCGGCCATAGAGAAGGCGAAGCACGGGAAGGCTACCCCAGGAACAAACTGGACTTACTTAGGGGGGTCGGACAGAGGTGGACGATCTAAAGAGACCCCACGAACACCAGTGAGGAAGGAGGGACCGGGGTGGTGGGGTCATAGTAAAGCTGGAGTTGAGGAGGACCAGGACGACTGGGTGCCGAAGGATCTGGCACCGTCACTATCTGGGAATAAGAGGCTAGTGCGGGAGGAGGAGCCGGAAGAGGAAGAAGACTCGGCGGCGTCAAATGAGGTATCACCTACAGCGGTGGGGGGCTCCAAGCACCCTCGCCTCCAGGAATGAGTCCGGCAGGGGCCAAGGAGGGTTTGGTCGGTTGTACCTTCTCCCTGGTGTATAGGTGGCATTGGTATCACCAACAGCTGATGTGTTACTACCCTACCACTTTGGGGTCAGCATTCCCGCGTTCAGGAGCCCTACCATTATCAAGCAAGGGAGGACGACGCACGCTGACATACCGGGGGAGTAATTGGTCCACCGTTGTTTGTTTATCCTCTGATCTGCTCGGTCAGTCTCTTCTGGTTGGAGTATACTGTATCGGTATCCCCGGATGCTATCGCAGTCCCACACCCCCGACCGCAATTATGCTACAGAGCACTTTTAAGTTTTCTGCACTTGTCTTTCCAATTATTCTAGTTTGGATTATGTACGGTGATCTCCTTCTGTGGGGTCACCAAGTTATTTTACATTAATAAATATCTCAATTTCCTCTAAAAAAAAAAGGTCGCATTCAATTATTGTTTAATACTAAATTACTTATTTTTGCGTTTCAAAAAAATTTATTTATTTTTGCGTTTCAAAAAAAATACTTATTTTTATCATCAAGCATATTATATAGCTAAATTATTATATTTATTTATTTTCTGAATAGGGTCGATTTGGACTAGTAAAACTAAAATGGATAGGCCGGTGTAATATTAATAGGCATTAAAACGAATTTTGCAATCCCATACCTAACATAAAACAGTAATGCTACTAAGTATGTAAATGGAAAGAGTACAAAAGAGTTAGGAACGAAATTTGTTACGTGAAATTGGAATGTATTAATTACTATTTACTACACACTAATTGCTACCAATAATAATAACTCACAATCAAATCAGAATAAGATAATACTGGAATAGTTAGTTTTTGTTTTAATTCAACCGTTTACACTTGTTAAATCTCTCTTTAAAATGTTTAAACTTAATTCATAAAACAATAATTCAATTAATGAAATTAAAATCCTTCAAAAAAAAATTAATGAAATTAAATTCAATGAGTTTGTAGGTGGAATAAAAAGATATGGAACATGGCAAGCAAACACAAGCGGGAAGGAACTATTGTAGCTAACACATCTACATCAGTGAACCTACATTAGGTCACAAGGGAAAAAGCTTCTCAATCAAAGGTCCCACTGCTTTGGTTTTGGTTATGGCCTTTCTCAAGCTACAAATGCTTCGGTGAAATGTTTGGATCCTCAGTCGGATTATATTTTTTGCACTACCCTCTTCGAGATTGCCTTTTTCGCGCAGATATGGCACGAAATTGTATGCACTCATGCTTGGGATAACATATTCTGCAAGACAAGAGGAGAGGAGACCACTTGATCACATTACTAATCATATTGAGACTAACATAATAATAATAGAGTGAGAGTTGGAGCATGTGAGAAGGAGAGGAAGGGACTGACCTGTTGCCACTTTCTTCAAAAGCACATGTGACTCTTGTCTCTAAATATATGGCCACAGTTATGGCCTCACTCTCACCTTTTCCAAAATCATACTTACACTGAAACTACTCTCTTCTTCCCCACTAAGTAACACACAACTTGTAAGTTTTTACCATTTCAAAATCATAGATGATAATAATATATCAGTACCAACATATTTCAATTCGCAAATGGCACCCCAGATGGAACAAGATTTGCATACTCCACATACTCCGACCCAAAGAACTGTCTCAAGTAATGTTCTTCATAAGGTATCCTTTCTGCAAAGAAGCGCCAAACAACAACTGAGAAAGCAACCGATGACACGGGATTGCATAGCATTATCTGAGTCCCCACTGACCAGATGAGAAAACCAGTGTATCCTGGATGGCGCACTATGCTGTATATTCCACGAGTAACCAGCTTGTGATGATCCTCATGGTGAATTCTGATTACATGAGTGAAGGCCTGACCCGCTGTCAGGATTGCCACCTTGCGTATTATTTCCCCTATTACAACCATTGCGAGTCCCGTGATGTTTATCCACCAGTGTTCCTTCAGCCTGGGTAAGTAAACAATTTCTAGGGCGTACTCTACCAGTGACAGTAGCATTGCAAGAAGATAGGCTCTGCTGATTAGGAGAGACTTGAGATTTACGCTTGATCTGCCGTGAATAGCCATTGCCAGAATGTACTCAGAACTGTGAAAGAAGAACACTGCGAAAAACATCTCTGATAATTGTATGTAGGCTGTCCAGCTCAAGATTTCTGCCATCTTTGTCAAGCAAAGCAATCAATCAAGTTATGTCTCTTATGGGCGAGAACTAAGCTAGCCAAGAGAGACAGTGGCAGAAATATTCTGATGTTCGCTACAGAAACAAGACAGGTTAAGAGCTAATCTAATGTTCCACTAATAATGGCTGAGACTTCACATCAACCCGTTTCTTCAAGAATACCAATGTTTGAAGCGTAGGCATCTAATACAAGACCAGGAAGTTCCTGACAAAACATGGTATTAGCAATGAAGCACAATGATAAGTGAAATTTATACTAAACGAATGCATGCCATCTTTGTGTGAGTGGTGGTGGTCGTGGTATCAAGAGAGCTATTGATTTTGAAAGTGTACAAACACAAGGAAAGCAAAAAATTGATGTCTAAGCAAACAACAAAAGCAATTTGCTTTCGCTATGTTGCGTAAGAAGGGCATAAGGGATGTGAGAGAGTGATTGCCCAAGTGCGAGAGGTTTGAAGAAGATGCCACTGGGTGATGATTATAAGACCAATTATTAACCACTGAAAAAGAAGGATGTGTGAGAATGAAGCAGAGAAGTGAATGGAAATTTTCATGAAATGAAATAAAGAGTTGAATACGAACTCTACCACTAAAACGAGACAGGAGATAGCAAAGCACGATGAGAAAAACAAGTAACCGGGTTGTTCTCATTAAAATGGAGGGGGCATCATAGTAATTGAAGAATGGAATATAGTAAGCTGAAGCATAACATGATTAAGACTGCATAAATGATAGTACGAATAATGTGTAACACACAAGCAATCGTATTAACTTTGCCATTGGGTGGGTTGTTGAGATCATGACACTAAGATAGTCCAAATCAAGCACAAACAAACAAATGACCGAGTCAAGCAAGAAAAAGAGCACATGAAACGGAACAATTGACAAGCCAAACCTAAGCATCGATAAACAAAAATAAGCATTCCCTCCAATTAATACAAAATCTCAAGCTGATGGGTGGAGTCTCGAGACGGTCATCACGCAGTCATCAAATCCAAGGATTAGTGCATAGTTTCTATTTTAGTTAGTTAATTAGCAGCCAAGGATTAACTTACAAGTTACAACTACTTGATTCAAGTCACTTGAGTAGTGAAGACACTAAGATAAGGTATTGGAAGTAGAAAACTAAACATGGAATCTTCAATCTTTGCAAATAGCCGTCCATTGATCTTTAACTAGGAATGAGTGTTATGATTAAACCCTCTTAGATGCAAATCCATGCCAAGACTGTCGTTACCATAGTTCTATGCTCAGACGACAATGGTGCTAAGTATACAACAAGGTGAAGAATTTAGATTCGATCGCGGTCAGGTCAGGAGGCGAAAACAACAAATGATTCGAACAAGAAACGAAGACAAATGCATCCGAAGCGTTTCAGATTTCAGACAAAGATTCAGTTTCGGTCACATAGTTGAGAAAAAACCAGTTGTGTATTTGCATAGGTTTCAATTTTACCTGTGAATAGTTACGAGAGATCGATTTCAGAGCTGAAAATCGAGGAGGCTCCGACCAGCCGGCGATCGGTTCTCAGTTGAGTAGAGGATGGAGATTGGGAATTGTAGGTTGGAATCGTTTTTTCCTTCGATGAATACGATGTCGTTTCCCTATCCAACCCAAGTGTTCTGTTTTTTATTTAATTGGGTTTGGGCCCAGCGGAAGCCCAGCCCACTACAGAACCCTATAGTCGTGTTATTGTGATGATTCTGCGGATTGTCTTCTCCATTTGAGACTTGAGAGAATCTAGAGAGGAAGAGAACGAGAGATGTCGTATTTGCTACCACATCTGCACTCTGGATGGGCAGTGGATCAGGCCATATTGGCGGAGGAAGAGAGGCTCGTCGTCATTCGATTCGGCCATGACTGGGACGAAACCTGTATGCAGGTCTTACAATTTTACCCCAATTCCTCTTTATTCTTAATTTATATCTCATCGCTATTCCCTTGTATAGGGTTCGATTTTCTAATTTGTTTGGGTTGATTAGGTTTCTTTTCTGGTTCATTAGTTGCTGGGTTATTGCCTGGACCGTTTAATTTGTAGAAAAAACACTAAAATTCGATCTTCAATCGTAGCTTTGCCCGATGCTAGGGTTAGTACTTTTGAATTTAGGGTGATTGAATTGCTTTTTCGGGTCATCAATTTTTGGGTTATAGCCTACAATGTTTGATTGTTTAAAACAACACTGAAGTTCCAATTTCAAGACGTAGCTGTGTTAGATGCTTGGGTTAATATTTACGAATTTGGTGGACTGAAATGCTTTTTCGGGTCATTAGTTTTTGGGTTATGGACGATACTGTTTAATTGTTCAAAACAGAGTTGAGGTTTTGATCTTTAGTCATAGCTTTGACGGGTATTTTATTGTGCATCAAGTAATGACAGATCATTTTTTTTATCTGAGGCATTTGGGATGCAAGTTGGTCTGTGGGTAATTTGTCATTTAGTTGTGTTTGTAGTTCTGTTTGTTAATATAAAAGAATCTGTATGTTTGTATGAACATATATAATGCGAAGAATAAGATCTTCTGACTCATTTTAGGAAGCGAAGTCTGTACATGGGTTTGGTTCCTATTATCTCCTGTTGTCTGTCACGTCTTTCAGACTGTACACCTATTCTCTATGAAAGTTTTTGATCTTGAATCATTGTCTTCATCTTAGTTTGTATCATTTGAATTGCTGCTTGGTTTTGGACATATATTACTATTGATGATGGTAAGTTCTTGGTTATGCATATCTGATCACCAGTAGCATGGTGTCTTTATTTGCTGAGTAGCATATACTAGTATCTTAGTAGCTTCCTCGAAAAGTAGTTATGTTAAGTCCTAGTTGTTCTGAGTCTATGTTTAGAATGTCAGATAATACTCCATACCTTATAATTCTGGATGATTGGTTTGTATGAGCTTCAGAAAATTAAGCATGCTGCAATGCAGTACTAATGAGTTACATTCGGTTTCATTTTGTCATTGCAGATGGATGAAGTTTTAGCATCAGTTGCTGAGACGATCAAGAACTTTGCTGTGATATACCTTGTTGACATCACTGAGGTCCCTGACTTCAACACAATGTATGAATTGTATGACCCATCCACAGTTATGTTCTTCTTCAGGAACAAACACATAATGATTGATCTTGGCACTGGAAACAACAATAAGATCAACTGGGCTCTCAAGGACAAGCAGGAGTTCATTGACATCATCGAGACTGTCTACCGTGGGGCAAGGAAAGGTCGTGGTCTCGTCATTGCTCCCAAAGATTACTCCACCAAGTATCGCTACTAGATGCTTTCCATGTTGTACTTCATTTGAACTTCTGTTTGCTATCAACAGAGATCGATTACTGTGTATGAATACGGCTGGAAATCATATGCAGCTTATGTTGGATATTTAGTTGGTGAAATCCATCATGTCTGTTGAACCTTGGTCATATTTCTATAAGATCTGTCATAAAGGGTATGGCCATTGCTGATTTTAATTTCGATTTGAATAAATAAACAGGAATGATTAATTTGTATGTATATCTGATAGAAAATCAAAAGTCGACTTCGATCATAAATGGGACCATGACACAAGTATTATAAGCTTTTTGCAGGTTAGTACCCAAGTCTTTGAATCGTGGTGGATTGTAGGCATGAACTTAATGTCTGTTGTACTTTGTATGAATTTATTTAAATGACAATTTGTGTTTTTGAAATTATAAATTAGGAAAAATTAAAAGAAAAAACTAAGAATTTTCATCACCCTAGTGTCCTTCCTCTGTACATAAGAGTGTGTGTTAGTCTATGACTATCGACTATTAGTGATTTTTTTTTGTTAATAGTCAAAATTATCGATTATATTTTATTAACATAATGGATTTTTTTTATTCTACTAACCAATTTTAAATAGACTGATGAATATTACACAACTTTTTGTGCATTTTTTGTTCATATCCACGGAAATTTTCAATTAGGTTCACTAATCAATTTAAAATTGATTAGTACAAAATCAAATCAAAATAATTTGATGATTTGATTATGTTAACAGAACGATCCTTTTTTTTTACTGTGATGATATTGTGCAGTTTTGTCGTTTATTTTGTAATTAGAAATTTAAAAATATATTTCTTATTTTAGAACAAATTAACACAGTGCAATTCTTTCAAATCATGTAAGGATAGAGTAGATATAGAT
Source organism: Erodium maritimum (assembly GCA_963921825.1). Classification (NCBI taxonomy): domain Eukaryota; kingdom Viridiplantae; phylum Streptophyta; class Magnoliopsida; order Geraniales; family Geraniaceae; genus Erodium; species Erodium maritimum. The sequence continues at coordinate 68,421,748 of OY997590.1, read as the reverse complement.
TAACTGTGTTAAGAATTCTCTGATAGGCGAAGATGCTCTCCCTGCGGCTAGGGTTTGATGTGCTGCCGCCGCCAGGGAGATGGGGTGCTCATCTTCACCAATCATCAAGGCCTTCCCTTGGCTATGATGTGCGGAGCTTATGGAGGGGAAGCATGCAAGAGTGCTTCGAGACAGGTTCATATGCGAAGAGGTTAGTTTCACCAAACTTGGCTTTGGTATTGAAAGAGAAAACAGGTTTAGATTCTGCGCAGAGGCAAGGGCGTCTCGAGCGGGACAAGAACATGTTTGATTTCATCGCAGCCCTTCCTTCTCTCTCTAAGAGGCGGTTAGGGTTTTGCGAATCGTGGACGGCGGCGGCGTCGAGGTTCTCGGCGAACTCCGGTCACACACAACACGGGAGGACAGTGAAGGCCGACGGGTCTTGGCCGATGCCGTCTCTGTCTCCTGAGCAGGTCTTTCCTCGATCCGGCTCGCCGATGGCGACGGAAAAGGGCGGCCATCCGGGGATGCTGGAGGGATCGGGACAACTACCTTCGTTGTCTCGTGAACTCCCGGGGAGGACGGTGGCCCGAGGTGAGATGGGGGTCTTGTCGGGAGACGGGTCAACGCCGGTATCATCGGATAGGGCCCCGGTCACAGTGGAGCCACCGGATGCGGTGGCGTGGCGGCGAAGCAAAGGGTCGGCGGCGATGGTGCGCGGATCTGCTAGGGTTTCAGACGCGGCACTGGGCCGGGTTCGCAAGGATGAGGGGCTGGGCCGGGGCCTGTGTGCGGACGTTCGCTTGGCTTGGCAGGCTGCCTGGACATGGGCTCCGTGTGATCATCGAGCTGGATCAGGCAAGCCGGGCTCGGATGGGGAGTCACATGTAGCGGCGGGGGGCTTCAGGCACCCTCGCCTCCGGAAATGAGTCCGGAAAGGGCCAGGGAGGGTTTGGTCGACTGTACCTTCTCCCTGGTGTATAGGTGGCAAGGGTACCACCAACAGTTGATGAGTCACTTCTCTACCACTTCGGAGTCAGCAATCCCGCGTTCAGGAGCCCTACCATTATCATTCAAGGGAGGACGACGCACGCTGACTTACCGGGGGAGTGATTGGTCCACCACTGCTTGTTTATCCTCTGATCTGCTCGATCGGTATCTTATGGTTGTAGTATATTGTATCGGTGTCCTTGGACGCTACCGCAGTCCCACCCCTCCGACCGCCCCTATGTCAAAGAGAAAAATTTACTTTTCTGCCTATGTATTTCATGTATTGTTAGTTTGGTTCCTTTGTACGGTGTCTCGGGCTCCCGAAGGCACCAGAATGCTTTTATATTAATAATATTATCATCGTTTATCTCAAAAAAAAACACAGTGCAACAGTATCTCAAAAAAACACAGTGCAACAAAATACAAACTTAGTTGTTGTAATTTTGCGGTCTAAGTCCTTCGTGACGTAAAGCTTCCGATTGGAAAATACTGAGATTTGTCAATAAAAGCAAAAGAAATATACCGTGATGGGTTCTTTGGTCGGAGTCTGGGGGGTCGCAACGTAACATCAAAATTTGGGTAAATTACAAATGCATACCCTTAAGTATGCCCGTTTAACCGATGCATACCCTTAAGTTTGAACTTAACCGATGCATACCCTAACGTTTCATTTATTAACAGAAAACCCCTTCCGTCAGTCAGAACCGTCAGTTTACTGTTCATATTTTCAAAAATACCCAAATTGCCCTCAACTATCTATCAATATTACACAGTTATGCCATTCCTTTTCTATAACTATTTTATTTTTTCTTTATTCTTTATTTTTAATTCCTTTTCTTTGATTATTTTTTTAAATTTCAAATTTTAATTTAAATTATTTTTTAATTCTAAATATATTTTTTCAAATTTCAGATTTTAATTTAAAAAATTATATAAATCATTTTTTTCAATTTTTTTACTATTAATTTTCTGAAAATTCTCTTTTTCCTACTAATCTTCTTAATAGATTTTAATTTTAAAATAATTTTTTTTAAAACTTGATTGTTTAATATATATATATATATTCAGAATTTTGTTAAAATAAATTATTTTTTTCTTTTTTCCATTTCCTTTTTTTCCTTACTATTTTTCTCTTTTTAGAAAAATGAATAAAAAATAAAATCAGTTCATCACGATTCAACCCATATCAACATTTTCTCAGAATTTATAGATTATTCAAAATGAATTATTAGATCTGAAACCAAAAATGAAACCCTACTTGACTTGCTCGGATCTATAGGTTATTCATGACTTGCTCAGATCTATAGGTTATTCAGTATGAATTTAACAACAACACATTCCTACAAGCTTTACGACTGCCATAAATTCTTCTGATGAACCCCTAATTTTGACTTCAGCAAGATCCAGAGCTTGAGCCTCCTGTGACAGAACCACATATGTCCGACAATCCAACTTCACGGACAGCTCTGCTCGCATAGTCTCATTCGGATAATGCTCAGCTAAAAATCAATGTTGACCACATATCAAAACACACTCAACCCAAGTAAAAAAAATCCTAACTTCATAAAAAACCAGAAAGAAAATAGAAGATTAGAGAAGTACCAGCATAGGTTTTTTCGACAATTTCAAGCTAGGAAGCCGTCTTCAGTTTGCACTTCGTCTTGGGCTCTCCCTTCGATGGCTTCTTCTTCTCTTCGTTTTGGGGATGTCTCTCTCTAAAATAAAGGGTCTTTCTCTCTCTAAAAGACTGAAATTAGGTTATGGAATTGAGGGGTTTGACGAAGAAGAAAAAGGGGAAGAATATAAGTATGAAACTAAGATTGGGTGTTTTGAAGTCTGTGATTTAGATGAAGATGGAGATGAAAAAAAAGGTTTGGGAGATGAGATGGAGATGGAGATGGAGATGGAGTGAGGTGAAACGGCAGAGAATGGGTAAGGTTAGGGTTAGGATAGTTTTCCCTAAATAAATTAATAATATATATATATATATATATATATATATTATTTAATTGAATAAATAAACGAATAAGGGTAGTTTGGGTATTTTTGAAAAATGAACAGTAAACTGACGGTCCTGACTGACGGAAGGGGTTTTCTGTTAATAAACGAAACGTTAGGGTATGCATCAGTTAAGTTCAAACTTAAGGGTATGCATCGGTTAAACGGGCATACTTAAGGGTATGCATTTGTAATTTACCCTCAAAATTTTCCTCACTTGAAGCATCTCCAGTAGTATGGACGATTAATCCATGTGAATAGCATCTTTATCAAGTGATTTGTGCAGCCCCACAACGGTATTAGCTCAATTTAAGCTAATAGGTGTTCTCACTAGCACGTGTCCCGTAACAAGGGACCATAACTCTTTCTCCCAATTTCATTTGTGTGCATAGAGAAATAGCCAAGGTGAATAATTTTTCACCCCACAAGGTGGACAATTCATCCACCCAAACTTTGTTTTGGGTAATTCTTCTGCTCAGTTCAATCCATTACAGAATGTATATCGTTGGGGTTTTTATTAGGGGTTCAGATTCATAAAAATTGAATTGGAATATGTGCTTATGAATCGATTGATTAAAAGATGTTGATTTTCACACCGTGAATTTTTTATGTAGAGTTTTTAGGGATTCTTGTCTGTTGAATGGATAATTAATATACAGATTTTATTAAACATTGAATTGAAATAGTTCATACCACTGAATACGTATTAATAAAATACTTGAGAAATAAACCATAAAAATAATTGAAGAAAACAAATAAAATTACTAATAAAAGAATAAAAGAAATATTAAAACTTATTGTGACTATCAGATTTGATTGATTACTAGCTACTTTAATTCGGAAATATTCGAATTCACTCTATATATATGTCTTATTCTTCGTATGATCTTCATTTATCCATCTCTCAACATTTCTTCCTTTTCCGATAATGAAACTCATCTTTCATTCATTGAGTTCGAGTTCAATGAAGACCAGAGCGATACAAGCTGCTTTTGCGCTCAAACAATGCAGTATTGGTCTCCAACCATGGATTACGAGTTTAACATCGTCAAGTTCGGGTACGAGTATACATGGTCAGTTAATGAGTCTCCAACCATCCTACCCGAGGTTATGGATGAGGAGGCGGGATATGATGGTGATACACATTGAGAGACAATTGACACATCTGACGAGTAGCCATATACGTCCGTCGATGAGTTCTTTGAAGACTATATGGATGAAAGTTTATGTATAAATTTAAGTTAAAAATTAGTGTAATATTAACGGCTAAATGTTAGTGTAATATTAACGAATAAATTTTAAATTTTACAAGTTGAAATTATATTCATCGTCGAACAAGAAACGAGAAAAGCATACAACCCCCAACCATCCTACCTAAGGTTATTTACATACTCCCTCAACGCACACATCAATTATGTTTGAATTTCAATCTAGACTTCAGACATCCCATATGTGTCCTCTTGTTGTATGTGCTTGTATTCTTTGAAGAGCTTGTTCAATTGGCCTTGTAACTTGATCTTTTTATCCGTAAATTTTAAATTCATCGATCTATATCTTCCCTTGCTCAATTCATGTTTGGCACTGTATTTACATGATCGTTCATAATTTTCCCTTTTCTCTTCGTTGACTTCTTGCCCAACGGATACTCTTGAGGTGATGGGAAACTTAGGTTAACAAATCCCTCGTTCAGATCTATGGAGACCCAATCCGGTTGGCACTCACCACCGACATGATTTGAGGAATCATCACTGGTCGGAGTAGAATGGGGTGGTATGGAGCTATAATTCCCAACTCGATCCAACCTTGTCTCTTGTCCTTAGTCGTGTCTTCCTACGCAAAGAATTTATCTTCCGTGTGTAGAATTTTCCACCAATGGTAGTGATCGAACTTCGTTAGTTTTTCCTCCCGAGAGATTGCTTCCATAGCCATGCAAACATAGTCGTCGTGGGAGTAACCGCTTGTAAAAGTCATTTGTACCTTCATCATATGCTCGTGGAATTTCCTCACCCTAGGCATATATCTATTCTAGTGGTTTGTGCATTGAACCACATCCTTATACGAAAAATTGTTTCCTTGGTTGAAATCTTTCGTAATCTGCCCCTAAAATGTATTATGCTTTTGTTGGATACCCATCGCTGCGTATTGCCAAATATATATGAGGTGCTTATCTTCATCAAGCGTCCATACTTTTCTAGGTCTTCTAGATTTGGAAGACCCGAAAGAAGACGACTAAGAAGACATCTAGATCTTGTTGCTAACGTCTTGGGACTTAGTGGGATAGTCGTATTATTGAGGACCGAGTTTGGATTTCATGAAGGGGGTAGGGTTAAAACATGGTTGCATAAAAAGGGATTGGGTTAAATCCTGGCTGTATGTACGTGTTTTAACTAATGAGTTGGTTGATTTTCAACATACTTTGGAAGCCCCCGGGCTACACTGCATTGAACTTGTGCTGCTGTGCATTTATCTCGGGTGGAATAGAATTCTAAGTATCGTCGTTGAAAAGAATTTGAGAGAGAGAATTTTGAAACGAATATAAATTTTTAATGGAATGATGAAATAGATTAGTTGGTATTTACTATTTATAGATGATAAAAAAATATTTTTTATCATGTTAAATGTATTAAATAAAAAAAGAAAAACAACCCTTTATAGCTGTTGGCAAAGACAACAGCTAATTTTGTCCACGCCAGCCACCATGTGGTGTCAAGATTCAAGAACCGCTCTGTTTCAATTCACAGTAATGAATCGGACCCGATCGGTTCATAAACTTGGTACGCTATTTAGTAAATCGAAACCCTAAACACTGAGCGATGTACCATACAACTCGCAACTCGTGATTCACTAATTGATAAATCGGAACCCCATTTTTTATATGATGTGCATGCTCCTAGAAATGCTCTTATAGATTTGGCCCTTGCCTGTTTACCTGGCCCAATCTACACCTGACTTGATTATCTTTTTTTATGGGCCGAAAGAAGGCCACAAAAGCGGTTTCTTTTTGGGCCCAAAACTCATTAGTCTTGAGCTACGGTTAGCTAAAAATCACTACTTTTCAGTCCTGTGGGGGCAGGTTACTGACGTGGCATCACGAGTTTGAAGTCTGAAAGAGAGAAAGGAAAAAAAAAGGTGGGTAGACGATGATGTGGGTGGGGTCTTTCTAAAAGACTTAAGAGTGTTGTTGTTTTTGTCCGATCTTGACTTTTTGAAACATGCTGCTGTTGCTCTTCACTGTCTAAGGTTCTCTTCTCCTCTTTGTTTAGGACTTTTTGACTTACTTGTCTTCTTCATCAACAACTGATTGATCATGTAATGGATATTTGTTTTTTGCTGATCATCTATTAGTTTCGCTGAAGATATATATATATATATATATATATGTTTTTAGCTTTATGTTCTGTAATAGATCAGTTTCTATGCTTCCCAGTCTCAAATCCAGGGCTTCCTTTTTATTTCTTGTTTGATATAAAACTTATGTCCGTGAGAGAGGAGTTGATTTGTGTGCAATTGATCTTGTTGGACTTCATTGATTTTGATTTGATTGGCTCAACCCAGAATAGGTGCAAGTGTCAGCTACCATGTCTTGCCTTATTGATGTATTGAGATGCATTTTGTGCTTTGAAGATCACCAGCAACAGACGAACCCTCCTCTTCGGCCTACTTACTTCCACTCCACTAGTTCTAATGTTCCTAGGTCCTCTAATGCCTCAACTTCATCTTCCCAACCCTTACTCCCTGAGAATCGGATACATTTATTGGAGAAAGTATCAGAGAGTGAGAGGACTAGTAGTAGACTCTCTCAAACTTCAAACAATTTGGGGTCATCTAAAGCTCCCCAAAATCAACCAAAACCTTCCCTTGTAGCCCCCAACCTCCCAACACCCTTAAAACTCTCTTCATCTTCTCCCAAGCCCCCTCCCTCATCACCCGCTCGCTCACCAAGTCCCAACACCCCCACTCCATCCTCTATAAGGCAACCACCTTCTTCTAAGCCCATTTTGTCCCGCCTACCCTCTCACTCTAACTATGTCTGGGTTCAAAAGGGGACGTCAAATGCGTATGCCATTCCACGAGATATCAAAGACTTGATCGACAAAGATATTGTGCCCAGAGTTCTCAACAATCCCTTATCTCCATCAACTTATGCTGACTATTTTGCAGCGCTGCTCTATGCAGAGGACTTCTATATTGAGGTACTTAACCGTTACGCAGTTTAAATCTCTATCTATTATGATTATATATGGACTACTTCTTTGTATAGGCATTATTGCTTCATGCCATATATATTTACATGTAGTTTAATTTTTATCAGAAATGGAGCCAGTTTCAACTCGAGAATGTAACCTTGGAGTTGGAAAAAGCAACAATTTATGACAAGTCCGCCAAGAACAAGCGCCTCAACATAAAGGAAGAGAAAACTTTTGTGGTACTCAAGATTGATTCTCCTCGCGAGGAGAGGCCATTCCTTTTATCAAGGGACTTTGTGTTCGTTCGCCCTTCTGCTACTCAACTTGAGCCCTTCCAGGTTACTTTGATAAACTTGCATTGCATATCAACTCCAAAACCTTTCATCCAATCTGTATACTATTACTTGTTTATGGCTGATCAGACCCCAGATCATCATTTCATATAAGTTTTTTTAGGGGAAATTGCAAACAAGTGCCTTGAAGTTTTATGTTTTAACTGGAGTATATTGGGTCAGTGAATTTGATCACACACAACCGATGCTAAAATTGGCATGTCTTATTAAAACAAGCTTGTCGAAGCACGATCTAGTAGAATTCTCTTGGATGTGCATAAATCCCATTCCTTTATGTTGTTTGTATGGTTACATTGAACAGGGTACGGTCCATCGCGTGCTGAGGAGCAGTGACGTATTAGTAGAATTCGGGAGAGATTTTCATTCTCAGCACCTCTCAGCTCGCAGATACGACGTTAGCTTCTCATTTAACCGAGTCTGTTTAACCCGTGCCCACAAAGCTGTGGAAGCTGCATCACATCCTCTCTTGAAGAACATCATATTCCCCAATCACACCTCCAGAGTCGACTTGACCTCACACTCACATCCTGCTAACAATGACATCGCTACTCTGATCCTCAAGTCTCCGACCCCTTGTATTGTAACAGGCCCGCTCTGCGTAACCGGAGAGCAGCTATCAAAAACAGGATCAACGGTCTCAAAGGCAGTTCTGGAGATATACAGGAGGTGTCCAGAGTCCCGAACGCTGATATGTGCACCCGCAAACAGAACATGTGATCTGCTGATGAGAAGCCTCAAGGTGGGCATTTCAGAGTCCGATATGTTTCGGGCCAATGCTGCTTTCAGAGAGATTGACGGGGTGCCCGTTGATATCATGCCTTCATGTGTGTATAAGAGGGAGTGTTTCGTTTGTCCTTCACTCAAGGGACTGATGAAGATGAGGGTCGTATCCGCAACTTTTGTGAGCAGCTTTCGCCTCTGCAACGAGGGCATTGTTGCGGGACATTTCAGCCACATATTTCTGGTGGACGCCTCGGAGGCCACGGAGCCGGAGGCCATGATAGCGCTGGCTAATCTGGCTGATGGCAAGACTAAGGTTGTGGTGACCGGTGCTCCGGGGAATGCTCCGAGGTGGGTTCGTTCGGATATTGCTCGGGCCAATGGGTTGAGGAGATCCTACTTTGAGAGGCTCTGCAAGGGAAGGGAGCCTTCATTTCATGGATAGAACACGGCTTGTATAATTAAACAAACTATGATTGATTCTACTACTTGTTCAATAAAGTGTTGTGTGTGGATCATGATTATGCAGGAGGCAACATGTGTTGTTCTTTAAGGAACATATATGGCAAGTCACAGAATCAATCTTTTCTTTATTGATCGGAAGGAGATGAAACCTTAACCAATTAACATCAAGAGAAATGAAAAGCTTGTTTCAGTCTTACAAATAGTGATCATTTGACACAACAATTAGGCACCTCTTGCTTCAATTTTGCTGGTAGAAAGAACCACTGCAGCTTTCATCCTCCATGCTCTTCTTTTTCGATGCAACCTATACTTTTATTTGTTCAAGAAAAGGTCACAACTTCAAATGTTCAAAGTAAGCAAAACAGATATAATCCTAGAATAAGTATACCAAAGGATTCAATTTTTAGTGTTTCCAACCTTTAGCCCCAGGTTGTTAAGACTAATTGACGCGGAGATAGATAACATTGAACCCGTATCCGTCAAGAACGGGCTCTGATACCATTTAGAGAACCAGCTCAAATAAAAACTTAAGTTGATAGTCTTGAACTAGAAGAAAAAAAAAACACATGCAAAGGCCAGCTCTAGCTGCAAGTAAAGCTGAAACACTGACCTACATCATTCAAATCAACATACAAGATGATAAACAAAAGCTTCCCTATAAAAGTCCGGGCAGTTTAAGTTTTGAGCATTAACTTAAGTAACCAAATCATCAGCATTCTTGAGTAGTCCTTTGAGTCAAGGACCCGACTCTTCAAAGGTTGTAAGTCTCATTTGTGTATATAGTCAGTTTAACCCTCCTCAGTCCTCAGTACAGATAGATTCATCCATCCTAAAGGTGACCAAGTTGCTAAAACTAATGTAAAAAGGAGCTGGGGTTGAGCAAATTTTAATTGTTCCAACTAGATAGTTATGGCTTGAATGAATAAAAGGAACGTGTTAGTTTCTAGCAACTAGATTCAAAAACAAAGTAAATTACAGGTTTAATTCAATCCCATCCAATTAAATTCAGACCTAGAAACAATATGGAGTTGAGAAAAGTGAAAAGGAACCCTACCTCGTCCTCCCACTTCGTCATTTTGTAACACCTACTTCGTATATATAATTTAGAGCATCCACATCGACCTGACTAATAAAGCATATCGCGGTTTAATGAACCGTGGACCGTGTTGTGGTGTGTAATTTGTATGGTTCTGACTCATTAAATCGTGAGTTGCGACTCGTAAGTCTTTCCAACTAATGGAAGTGTGCCACGTGGCGCAAACGTGGAGAAAAAATCAAACTGTTAGCTCCAACGGTTTGAAACGGTAATTCTTTCTAATTAAATAAAATCCGAATTTAACCTTAAAAATATAATATTTCTCCATCTATAAATACTCTCATCCCTCCCACGATCACTCTAGCTTGATTTCTCAACTTTCTCTCTCAAATTCTACCTCCCCGAAAGTTTATTTTCGATCAAGAAAATATCTGAAGACGAGACTCAGACGTCGTCTCCACTAGAGCAACACCAACACACACCGGAGCAACCCGATTTCAACACGGATCAGCCCGTCGGCTTTCAATGGATGTTGAATATCAATAACCTGACCAACAACTCGTTCATGTAACTAGGTTATTCTTCGATCCGTTACATCTGGTTTCAATGCATATATTTTCAACAAAGGTAATTTCACCCCCTACTTTTCATTTCAATTACTAATTTTTTTGATTTGAAGTTTTAATTTATTTTATTATTAATTTCAACATAGGTCCCTTCAATCCCCTACCTTTCATGAAGTCTAACTTTGGTCCTAATTATTACGGCTACCCCAACAATTTTCAATACAACGTCGGTCAAAGTAGTGGCACCTAAATGTTGTCTCAGTCATCCTTTATCGGTCATTCCCAACAACGAGGAGGAGGCTATAGAAGTAAATGGAACTCTGAAGGGGAAAGAACCTAATCCATATCTGGTTACGCACGTCGAGAGATGCATCGAAGGAAAACCAGCAAGAGGGTAGTACCTTTTGGGGCCAAATTTCCAGAGGGTACAACGAGGGGAATTGTCGCCCGCATTTTGAATGGAAACAAATCAAGAATACTGGAACAGAAATTACGCCCGGGTGAAAAGGTACCACAATATTTTGATGAAGCTGAGGGAAAGTTTTTCTAACAGTTACAATGATGAAGACTACACCAAGAAGGCCAGAGAGATTTATGCGAAGTCAGTGAAGGAGAACGAACAGAAGGTGTTCGACCTCGACCATTAGTACGACATTCTGAATTTTGAGCAGAAGTGTACGGTAGAGGAAGGCACAGTTGGTGCACTGAGACAATATTTGGATGAAGTTGGGGCTTACAACTCAACCCCACCCAATTGTCCTCTTACTGATGATGAAGATACTACACCTCTCGGTAGTGAGTCCCAACCGGATTGGGTATCCATTGATCTGAGCAAGAGATATCTTAATAGAAGTGTCCCTCCATGTGAAGAGCGGTCGTTGGACAAGAGATCACAAAGAGAAAGGGGAAAGGTGTCCAAGATCAAGCCAAGAGACCGGTAACCCCTCGTTGGCCAACACCAAGCGAGGACCTTAAGGGGAAGGAATGTAGTTATACCGAGTACGAACCAACCTGAACCCAGATAGATCTGACATCAACCCTAACAAAGAAGCGCAACTCCACGATCGAGCTTCCGACCAACACGCTCCAACAAGTAGACAGCAGGCAGTCAATACTTCCAGTGATATGAGGCTGGACTAGAGCTGAGCGTTCCGAAACCGTGACCAGTAACCCCTCGCCAGCCAACACCAAGCAAGGTTTCCGAAAGGGGAGGCCTATAGTTATACCGAGCACAAGCCAACCAAAATTCCGATAGATCTGACACCAAAGCCTTTAGAGAACCGGAACGACCATCCGCGATAACGGGGGATGAGAACATATTCACAAAAAATCAAAGATCCAAACGATCAAGAAACGCTTCCCACGAAAAATCTGCCACATGCCGCTTGAGAACCATCATGAACGGTTCCGGAAGAAGAACAACAATCCAGCTTCCACCACCACACCACCGACCAAAAGTTGACCCCTCCACGATCTGGGGATCCGAGACTGGAACTCGAGCTAAGCGTTCCGATACCAAAACCAGTAACCCCTCGTCGGCAAACACCAAACGGGGACCCGAAGGGGAAGACCTATAATAATACCGAGCACGAGCGAAACCAAACCCGAAAAGAGCCCAAAACCACATCTGACATGTAACCCAATCTGGTGTGCGAGCTTGGACTCCCCTATGAAAGGTCCCGAGAAACAGAGAAGCCAGAAGAGGAACACAACAACACGATGAGACCTTACCACTCAAAACTCTAACGACGTCGAAGAAAAAGTTCATAGCATGGAGAAACATTCGCATACCTGACCCAGTTCATACCGAATCGGACCAGAACCCATCCCTGTCTAGGCCTGAACCGATCAACACCATAACTCGTCCAAGACCCCGATTCGGCCTGGCCCTGTCCAACAAAACCACATCGGACCAAACCAAGTCTGACCTGCAGACGAATGGAGCAGCAGAACCATACTACCGTGAGGTCATGGCTGGAATGCACCGTGCAAAAGCCCTGGTTGCAAAACTCCGGCAAGCTGCAAAACATCGGCAAGCAGAGGAAACCGATCTGCAGATCTTGGGGGTGCTTTAGATCTGCAAAACTTGAAACTTGAAGCCCTCGCAACCCACATACCACTAGAAGGAGAAAATCTCCGGCGAACTAAAGGAGAGGTTGGGAACACGCACTTCCCGAAGCTGACCCAGAGCTGCAGCCGGAGAAGCTTCAACAACTAAAAAATCTTAAGGAAAAAAGGGAGGGAAGAGAAAGAAAAGGGAGGGGGAGGAGAAGGTCGCCACCAGCTACAGCCACGACCGGAGCCGTAGACGTCGTCGGTGGAGAGGAAGGGTAGAAGGGGGTGGCGGCTAGGGTTTTAGAAAAGGAGGAGAATAATTTTAGAGAGAGAAGATAAGGTTTGAATTCTGATGTCCTTTTTTGAAATCCACCCTCAATAGTTGAACGTGTCTATATGTTGAACGTGTCTATAAGTATGTCGTTCATCATCAACTACAATGTTAAGCAAAATGATACTAACGTACGTGATATCTATTAGAGTAGGCCAACGATACACAAATTAGTCGAAAGTTCTACAAGTTAATGATCGACATCATTTTGTTATATTGCAAAAATTGAAGTAGGATTTGAGAGAGTTTGGAAGAAAAAAATAGTGGATTGAAATGAAATGTGACACGTAATTTTTATAAACGGAGAAGAGACGTTGTATTCAGAGGCGGAGCCACTAAGGCCTCGGTGGGCACGTGACCCCCTCAATTTTTTTTTTACTTTTATCATATAATTTTTAGAGAATTTCTATTTGTACCCATTATTTATTTTGAAGTTGTGCCCCCTCAAACTTTCTTTAATTTTTTTTATCACTTGTTTTGTAAAATTTTATACTAGTGTTCCTTAATTTTTTTTAAAATTTTTTAATCATGTCTTTCCTTGAACCTTCAATTTTCTGACTGTTTTATATTTCTTATTATTTAAGATTTTTAATTTTTTTAAGTTTTATAATTTTAGTTAGTTTACAAAAACTTATCATTGTAAATTTAAGTCATCGGGTTATTATTTATTGGTTTCTATACGATATTAATATTTTTTAAATGTTGGTTCATATTATCTTAACGTTATGTATGAACATAAAAAAAAGTTGGTACCCCTTTCTATATAGGCTGGCTTCACCGGTGGTTGTATCCCAACGACTATTTTTCCTGTCGAAATCCTATCGTGACATCATGTGCTTGGATGATAAGGCGGACAATTTTGAAACTTGGGAGGCGTCTAGAGCTAATGAGGTCTTGATCGTAAACTGATGACCTATACTCACTAATAAGGTCTTGATAGTAGCGCCGACGGACGTATTTGTCGTAAACCGATGGCCTAGCGATGCTCCGACGGTTATATTCTGGGACTGAGAGCATCTCCAATGGTTAGACACTGCACAGTGTCTATGCGCAGTGTCTAGCCATTATTTTTTGCTTCCAGACACTGCTCCTCCAATGGTAGTGTCTACGCAGTGTCAGGAGCAGTGTCTACACAGTTTCAGTAAATTTAAAAAAGCACCCAAATATTTCTGACACTTTTAATTAAACCCAAATACGAATTGCATAACTATTATTTTATTACAAACAAAATAGAAATTACATTAACGTTGCTGATTAATATTTAATTGCGGCCGCCATCTCCAAATGTGTTCGATGAGATCATCGTGGAGTTGGTGATGCACATTCCGATCCCGAATCCTTGCTCTATGGCCCAAGATACTGTCGTTGGTCACCGCTAGGGGTGGTCCTCTACGTACGGTGTGGTCCGGGACAACAAGATCTGCAAGCGGATCAGTGGGCCACGACCTACGTTCATCCTCAACAATCATGTTGTGTAGGATCACACAAGCAGTCATGATAATTGCGAGTGAGCCCCTATCCCACATTCGACCCGGGCGAGTAACGATGTGAAACCGGGCCTGTAGAACTCCAAACGCCCGTTCGATGTCCTTCCTACACGCCTCTTGGTATCTAGCAAAGCATCGTTGTTTCGGCGTTTTTTGGAGCAGGTATGGACTTCATAAATGTTGCCCAAGCAGGATAGATGTAATAACCACTTCTGGTCAACCTCAGTCAAACCTGCGAAAAACAGGAAAATTTAAAAATTTTAAGACAGACACTTAACTTAACTTAAATTGACCCCGAGGGTCATACCGGACTTAAGTTGACCCCGTTATCGACTAAAATGAGTTACGGGGGACTCATGGCAACTTTCTGGTCAATTTGGGAAAGATTGATTTTTCGCTGGAAAAGTCACCCGAGCGACGTTTTGGTCCATTCGAGGACCGTTTTGGACCCGAAAAGCTTAGCCGTCGTCGTAGCGGTCTTAGTTGGGCCGTTTCCTTGAAGCCCGTCCAGTTTAAAATTTTTTTGGGAAAAGTGCCCGTTCGGGGCCCGAAACGTCCTTTTTTCGCGAATCTGATTGGAAAATATCAACTAGATATTTTCCAAAAGGTGTGGGACCCACCTTGACACATGTCAACTACTTGGTGGAGTTAGTTTTGGGGGGAAAATGGATGGTTGTGGTGTGTTGGCCGAAACACATGGTTAAAGGGGGGAAAGTTGTGTTTTGTGTTAGTTATTTTAATTAGAAAAGAAGAAGAGAGAGTTTAGAGAGAGAAGGAGAAGAAGAAGAAGAAGGAAGAGAGGGAAGTTAGGGTTTGGAGGAAAATCAAACCTTTGGATCGTCTTGAAGCAAAGAGCAATCACGTTCCCCTCATTCTCCTCTACGGTAATACCCGAACCGATTCTCGTTTCGATTATTTTCAAGAGCTAGAGTTTGGTTATAAAATTTGGTTTAGGGTTGTGTAGAGATTAGAGAGGTGTTGGAGACGTTTTAGAGGTGTTTGGGAGAGAAACTTCACGTTTTCCGGTGACCGGAGGCTCGGGAGGAGCTCCGGCCACCGTGGGTGGTGGCCGGCCGGCCATGTGGTGGCTGGCCGGAGGTGGCAGCAGCCACCACTTGGTGGCCGAGCCCCTCCCTCAAACCCTAGGGCACGGCCAAGCCCTTTGGGTGGGGCCCACGTGCTCGGTTGTTCGTGTTTTAATTACTCAGGTAGTTTAAAACGTTCCCCGGACCATTTATCCCAAACCGAATCGAATTTTGGAATTAAATTGGAGAAGTTGTAATTAACAGGTTTTGGGAAACTTTAAACGTTAATTAATTGATTTAGAAGTCGGAATTCGATTCCGTCAAGTGCGTTGAGTTCCTTGATTTATTCTAAGACCGTGGAAACGAAAACGGGGGCTTTTGGAGCCCCGGAAGGCAATTAACCAAAACCGGGCAGATTCGCCATGTCGGGCGAATCTGGCCCTTACGGGTCCTTTTTCCGCAATATCGAGTAATGGGGAAGTTTGGGAGTGATCGGCATTGTCGGGGTTACGTTTGGGCGTTAAGTATGTTATTTTTCGGTTTATTCGTACTAGTTTAAAAGTACTTTAAATTTGTGTTCTGTTAGATCGTGCTACGGACCGAGACAAAGGGAAGCTCGGCGAGTGACTGGGTGTACTTCGGGTTTTGTTGGACCGCTTTTGGATCTATATACGAGGTAGGGAAAAGTAGCCGGATCTCGGCCCTGATTAGGGAAAGTTAATAGTAGAATTGCATGTGACACCGGGGTGTCGTGGGTTGAGTAGATTTATTTAATTATTAGAAAAGCATGATACGGGATTGTAGCGTTCAAGAGAAAAGCATGTGACACTTAGTAGTGTCGTAGGAACAGAGAACTTAGCGATAATTGAATTACTGGAGGCATATGACCATGCTCGGAGGTTGTTTGTGAAACTAGTGATTTTAGGACCGTTGGAGGCATCGAGTATGCCGGAGGTTGTCGTGCGCTTTATTTAATTGTTGAGTTTGGGTGGCCTTGAGAGCCCGTATTTAATTGTTGAGTTTGGGTGGCCTTGAGAGCCCTATTTAATTGTTGAGTTTGGGTGGCCTTGAGAGCCGTATTTAATTGTTGAGTCGGGGTGGCCATGAGAGCCGTGTATTTAATTTGGTGTCTTGAGTGGCAGCGAGTGCCCGTGGGGTTGTTGAACCCGAGTCTTGACTGTTGAGGTGTCTTGAGTGGCCTTGAGTGCCTGTGTGATTGAACTTGCCTGTGATTGTGATTGTGGTTACCTGGGGTGGTGAGTTCTAAAGGTCGACAGCCTGATCCGACTTAGTGTCGATGAATTGCGAGTTCTAAAGGTCGACAGCCTGATCCGACTTAGTGTCGATGAATTGCGAGTTTTAAAGGTCGACAGCCTGATCCGACTTAGTGTCGATGAATTGCGAGTTCTAAAGGTCGACAGCCTGATCCGACTTAGTGTCGATGAATTGCGAGTTTTAAAGGTCGACAGCCTGATCCGACTTAGTGTCGAGGAATTGCGAGTTTGAAAGGTCGACAGCCTGATCCGACTTCGTGTCGAGGAATTGCGATAGGTCGAACCCTGACCTGATTGAGATTGGTTACTGAGCAGCTGGTGTGCGATCCTTTGTGATCTTGTTTGGTGTTGTGTCGTTTCGTTCGAGTCCTTGAGGAGGTCGTCGATAGTTGTATCGGGTCTACACTGTTTTTATCGAGTGTCGAGTCTGTTGAGGAAGGTGACGGGTTGTGGGTCAGTTGAGTACTTGAGTTGGGGACTGTAGTCCCGGCGTTGGGTTTGGTTTTAGTGTTACTGGCTTTTCTGCTAATTATGCCATAGTCAGTCTGTTATCCGTGGAGGTGAGCGAACGCTCACCCCTAGCTGCTTTTCCTACAGGTACTGATCACCGGACGGACTAGGTTAGCTCTTGAAGTTCATGGAGCTTGGAGCGGAGTCTGGTCTTTACTTTTGTTGAGTCTAGTAACGGATGTTGTACCTTGTCCACTTGTTGGGACGTTTTTGTATTGTAAATACTATTATTTTGAGAAGTAAATGGAAATGTCAAAGCTTTTATTGAAAACAGGTTTCAAGTGTTCATGTTTTTAAACGTTCGCGTCCCTAGTTCGGTTTACTGAAATTGGGGCGTGACAGCTTGGTATCAGAGCTCGAGGTTTCAAACCTCGGACTGTCCGTCACTTAGGGGGGAGAGTCGAGTCAGTGTAGACCCGTCATGTCTTGAGTCTTCTTTGTGTTTGTGCGTATGTTACAGTATTTTGTTGCTGGCATACTGATTGTGTGTGATTGCGTGAACTGTTTTAACTGTCGCGGGTCGACTCAGGAGCGCTCCTGTAGTCGAACGTGACGGTGTTGATGTCAAGTCGGTACAACGTGGTTCGGGGACGCCTGAACCGGGTTGTAACTACGTGATGTCAAGGAACGAAGTTTTAAAATGAAAGGGTGAAGGTTTTAAAATTATTGGCCCTGTTGGCATGTCTTGAACTTGATTGGCCCTATGGGCATATGTTTGATTTTTGATTGGCCCGGTGAACGGGGGTCGTCGTGTTGTGTGGGTTGGTTTGCCGTCGCTTGTTTGGTGCACGTCGGTGCGGTCTCGTTGTGGTCTCGTTTACTAATGCTAGTATATAAAGTACGTTTAGCTTGAGCGGTGTAGCGCTTTAGTGATAAGCACGTTAGTGTAAGCTTAAGAGGGTGGACGTTAGTGCGTTTGTACTGTCGTTTTTATTTAAGTTCGCAAACTGAACGTTTGCGTGTATCCGTGCAGAGGATACTGTTTATGGCTCGCGGTAAGCGGGGACGACCATCAGGAACGCGGGGCCAGGCACCCACGCGAGGCCGGCGGGGACGGTCAGCAGGGGCACCAGGGAGGGTGCCGACCGTCGAGCCCGCCGACTATGCGGAGGCACAGGGTACTCCTGTCGGAGAAGACAGGAGGAGTGATGCGGGGCCGTCTGCAGGCACCCCCAGTGTTCCGCCAGTCGCGGACCCTCCAGTGATGACTGCCCTGGATGAGCTTACCAGGACCGTTCAGAGTTTGGTGGCGATCATCGCCAGCCGAGAGTCGGCTTCGCCAGCACCAGAGGCAGCCGCAGTCCCGGTGAGGGCCGCTCAGACAGAGGATCTTACCTCCCGAGCGCTACTAGATTTCCTGAAGCTCGGGATACCTGTTTTTGTCGGGGAGCCGAATCCCGACCTGGCTGAGCGATGGATAGAGCAGGTCACACGAGACTTGGACACATCGGGTGTCGAGGATGGCCGTCGGAGAGTGTCCTTCGCGGCCCATCAGCTGAGAGACAGCGCCTACCACTGGTGGGGGCGGGTGAAGGACACGGTCGGATACGACTACAGCGTATTCCAGGAGGTATTCATGGCACAGTACTTCCCCGAGTCGGCTCGGCTGGAGCGACATCGGCAGTTCTTAGACCTGGAGCAAGGGGGGATGACGGTAGGAGAGTACGAAGCCAGGTTCACAGCCTTGGCCAGATTCGCGCCTGAGATGGTGACGAGCGAGGCGAACCGTTGCCTGCGGTTCCAGGACGGACTGAGGCTGGGCATCCGGAACCAGGTTCTCGCCTTGAGGATACGGAAGTATACCGACCTCGTGGACACCGCAGCTACAGTAGAGCAGGGCGCCAGGGATGCAGTCAGGAGCCGTGAGGTCCGACCTCGGCCGATCAGTTGGGCAGGGCCGTCAGACTCACGAGACTCGCGGAGGCAGAGGACCGCGGGATCCTTCCGACCACCGCCTCATCAGAGTGGATCGAGACAGCAGGGGTCAGTGGCATCAGTGGGGCCAGTCGCCTCAGAGAGGAGGCCGTCATGCTATCACTGCGGGCAACCAGACCACTTACAGCGAGACTGTCCGACGAGGGGAGGAACCGCGGCAGTACCAGCTACTAGCCGGACAGGCCAGGGCTCGGGGTCGAGGGCTGACGAGATCAGCTGTTACCGATGCGGCCGGGCCGGTCACACTATGGCATGGTGCCGAGAGCAGTTGGGGGAGACATCAGTGCAGCGACCGCAGCAGTCGCGGACAGTACAGTCGCCCAGAGGTCGCCCTCGACAGGGTCAGCAGCCGAGATCATCACGGCCGTCTACGAGCGCACCAATTCCGAGACAGCAGCAGAGTCACGTGTATCCAGCAGCCAGTGCGCAGGGTCAGAGGCAGCAGGCCTCGCAGGGGAGAGTATATGCAGTCACCGACTCCAGAGCCCCAGGACCTAGCACGTACCGTGAGACCATCCAGGGTACGTGTTTGTTGTATCATTTATGGGCTTTGTTCTTGTTTGATACCGGGGCATCGCACTCTTTTATTTCGTCGGGTTGTGCTGAGAGGTTGGGGTTGAGCTTAGAGCCGTTGAGTCCACCCCTATGCCTGGACACCCCAGTTGGGGGTGGTGTATCGTTGACTAGAGTATGTCGTGCCTGCGAGATTAGAGTCGCAGACTGTCCTTGCCCTGGTGACCTTCTCGTGTTGGGGATGACTACCTTTGATGTGATTTTGGGTATGGATTGGTTGTCGAGGTACCGAGCCAACATCGATTGCTACAGACGACGAGTGACAGTGACAGTGGGCGGTACGAAGGTGACGTGCGTGCTGGGGAGTAAGAGTGGGGTCCTCCTGTCGGCGTTGTCTGCAGAGGAGGAAGTACCGGCTGTGCAGAGCCGAGAGTTACCGAGAGTGGTATGCGAGTTCCCCGAGGTCTTTCCTGAGGAGTTGAGCGGGCTACCACCGATTCGTGAGGTGGAGTTCGGGATTGACCTAGTGCCGGGAACGGCGGCGATATCGATGGCGCCTTACAGGTTTGCGCCGGCAGAGTTGACTGAGCTGAAGCGTCAACTGGAGGAGCTTCAGCAGAAGGGGTTTATCCGTCCGAGTGCATCGCCGTGGGGAGCACCAGCACTCTTCGTGAAGAAGAAGAGTGGAGAGCTACGGATGTGTATAGATTACCGGAAGCTGAACCGGGTTACGGTGAAGAACCGGTACCCGATGCCGAGGATCGATGACTTGTTTGACCAGTTGAGAGGGGCGACTCACTTCTCGAAGATCGATCTGCGATTCGGTTATTATCAATTGCGAGTCCGTGAGGGGGACGTCGCAAAGACTGCATTCCGGACACGCTATGGGCATTACGAGTTCCTGGTGATGCCATTCGGACTGACGAACGCGCCAGCAGCGTTCATGGACCTGATGAACAGCATCTTCCGGCCGTACCTGGATCAGTTTGTGGTGGTGTTCGTGGACGATATCCTAATATATTCGCAGAACGAGGCGGCGCATGAGGCACATCTGAGGGTTGTTCTGACCCTACTGCGCGAGCACCAGCTATATGCCAACCGGGAGAAGTGCGAGTTCTGGCTCTCTGAGGTGAGATTCCTCGGCCACATCGTATCCCGTGACGGTATCCTGGTCGATCCATCGAAGATCGACGCGGTCTCGAAGTGGGCACGGCCCACGAGTGTTTTCGAGATCCGCAGCTTTCTGGGATTGGCAGGCTACTATAGGCGATTTGTCCAGGATTTTGCACGACTAGCCGCACCGATGACTCTGTTAACGCGCAAGGGTGTTGGGTTCGTGTGGACAGATGACTGTGAGCGTGCGTTCGCGGAATTGAAGACTCGACTGACTACAGCTCCAGTGTTAGTGGTGCCCGAGCGAGGGATTGGCTATGATGTTTACTGCGATGCATCCGGAGAGGGACTGGGTTGCGTGCTGATGCAGTCGGGCAGAGTTGTGGCTTATGGCTCCAGACAGTTGAAGATACACGAGCGCAACTATCCTACCCACGACTTGGAGCTAGCAGCAGTCGTGTTTGCGCTAAAGAGCTGGCGATATTACCTGTACGGCGAGGGGTTTCAGGTGTTCTCGGATCACAAGAGCCTCAAGTACATATTTTCCCAGCGAGACCTGAACATGCGTCAGCGACGATGGATGGAACTACTCGAGGAGTACGACTTCGAGCTACACTACCACCCAGGCAAGGCGAACGTTGTCGCCGACGCCTTAAGTAGGAAGTCGGCTCCGAGCCTCGCCAGCATATCTGTCCGAGAGTGGGACATGATGGGGGAGCTGAGCACATTCGGGCTTGAGCTAGAGGAGGTTACTGGGGGTGTTGCCATGTGCTCCCTAGTGGCTCAGCCCTCACTGCTTGCCCAAGTGTTGGAGGCGCAGAGGGAGGACGTCGAAGCATCAGAGATCCGCGAGAGAGTCGTCAGGGGTGACGAGGTGGTGGGCTGGCAGGACAGTACTGATTGGGGACTACGGTACCGCGGGGGGCTGTTCGTACCAGTTAACTGTAGAGATGCCGTGTTACGAGAGGCACACCATTCGCGTCTCGCAGTGCATCCGGGGGGCACCAAGATGTACCGTGACCTCAGGAGGCACTACTGGTGGCGCGGCATGAGGAGAGCAGTCGTAGAGTTTGTGTCGAGATGCCTTGTCTGTCAGCAGGTGAAGGCAGAGCATCAGCGTCCCGCGGGATTGTTACAGCCACTACCGATTGCTCAGTGGAAGTGGGAGCACATTACGATGGATTTCGTGTGTGGACTACCGAGATCGCCCAAGGGAAACGACGCCGTGTGGGTGGTAGTCGACCGGTTGACCAAGTCGGCCCACTTTCTGGCTATGAGGATGACAGACCCGGTCGACAAGTTGAGCAGTCTGTATATCCAGGAGATAGTGCGCCTCCACGGGGTCCCGGTGTCGATAGTGTCTGACAGGGATCCCCGCTTCACGTCCAGGTTCTGGCCGAGTCTGCAGAAGGCACTGGGGACAGAGATCCTACTCAGCACAGCACATCATCCTCAGACAGACGGTCAGTCTGAGCGTACCATTCAGATCTTGGAGGACATGCTGCGAGCATGTGTGCTGGATTTCAGGGGATCTTGGGAGACCCACCTGCCATTGGCCGAGTTCTCCTACAACAACAGCTTCCAGGCCAGTATCGGGATGGCACCGTTCGAAGCGTTGTATGGTAGGCCGTGTCGGTCACCAGTATGCTGGGCAGAGGTGGGGGACAAGAGTCTGCTGGGGCCAGATCTTGTCAGAGAGACGACGGAGAAGGTCACATTGATCCGCGATCGGTTGAGGACCGCGCAGAGCCGGCAGAAGAGTTATGCAGACAGGCGACGTCGACCTCTTGAGTTTGCAGTCGGGGATCACGTGTTCCTGAAGGTGAGCCCGAGGAAGGGGCTGGTGCGGTTCAGGCGCAGCGGGGGAAAGTTGGCTCCGAGGTACATAGGCCCGTTCCAGATCTTAGACAGAGTGGGAGTCGTGGCTTATCGTCTGGCGTTGCCACCGCAGCTTGGGAGAGTACATAACGTCTTCCACGTATCCCAGTTGCGGCAGTACAACGCAGACCCCTCCCACGTCATCGAGTGGACTGATATCGAGGTGGCTGATGATGTCTCCTATGAGGAGCAGCCGGTTCGGATCATGGACACACGGCAGCAGATTCTGCGGGGAGGCAAGATTATCCGCTTGGTCCGAGTGCAGTGGAAACATCACGGAGCTGAGTCGACGTGGGAACGCGAGGACGAGGTTCGCGCGAAGTATCCCAGCCTGTTCGACTCCCGAGGTACGTCTGTTTTAAATTTCGCGGACGAAATTTCTTTAAGGGGGGTAGACTGTAATAACCACTTCTGGTCAACCTCAGTCAAACCTGCGAAAAACAGGAAAATTTAAAAATTTTAAGACAGACACTTAACTTAACTTAAATTGACCCCGAGGGTCATACCGGACTTAAGTTGACCCCGTTATCGACTAAAATGAGTTACGGGGGACTCATGGCAACTTTCTGGTCAATTTGGGAAAGATTGATTTTTCGCTGGAAAAGTCACCCGAGCGACGTTTTGGTCCATTCGAGGACCGTTTTGGACCCGAAAAGCTTAGCCGTCGTCGTAGCGGTCTTAGTTGGGCCGTTTCCTTGAAGCCCGTCCAGTTTAAAATTTTTTTGGGAAAAGTGCCCGTTCGGGGCCCGAAACGTCCTTTTTTCGCGAATCTGATTGGAAAATATCAACTAGATATTTTCCAAAAGGTGTGGGACCCACCTTGACACATGTCAACTACTTGGTGGAGTTAGTTTTGGGGGGAAAATGGATGGTTG
This sequence comes from Erodium maritimum, assembly GCA_963921825.1. Lineage (NCBI taxonomy): Eukaryota > Viridiplantae > Streptophyta > Magnoliopsida > Geraniales > Geraniaceae > Erodium > Erodium maritimum. The sequence goes on along the minus strand of OY997590.1, from coordinate 68,398,458 downwards.
TGGTGTGTTGGCCGAAACACATGGTTAAAGGGGGGAAAGTTGTGTTTTGTGTTAGTTATTTTAATTAGAAAAGAAGAAGAGAGAGTTTAGAGAGAGAAGGAGAAGAAGAAGAAGAAGGAAGAGAGGGAAGTTAGGGTTTGGAGGAAAATCAAACCTTTGGATCGTCTTGAAGCAAAGAGCAATCACGTTCCCCTCATTCTCCTCTACGGTAATACCCGAACCGATTCTCGTTTCGATTATTTTCAAGAGCTAGAGTTTGGTTATAAAATTTGGTTTAGGGTTGTGTAGAGATTAGAGAGGTGTTGGAGACGTTTTAGAGGTGTTTGGGAGAGAAACTTCACGTTTTCCGGTGACCGGAGGCTCGGGAGGAGCTCCGGCCACCGTGGGTGGTGGCCGGCCGGCCATGTGGTGGCTGGCCGGAGGTGGCAGCAGCCACCACTTGGTGGCCGAGCCCCTCCCTCAAACCCTAGGGCACGGCCAAGCCCTTTGGGTGGGGCCCACGTGCTCGGTTGTTCGTGTTTTAATTACTCAGGTAGTTTAAAACGTTCCCCGGACCATTTATCCCAAACCGAATCGAATTTTGGAATTAAATTGGAGAAGTTGTAATTAACAGGTTTTGGGAAACTTTAAACGTTAATTAATTGATTTAGAAGTCGGAATTCGATTCCGTCAAGTGCGTTGAGTTCCTTGATTTATTCTAAGACCGTGGAAACGAAAACGGGGGCTTTTGGAGCCCCGGAAGGCAATTAACCAAAACCGGGCAGATTCGCCATGTCGGGCGAATCTGGCCCTTACGGGTCCTTTTTCCGCAATATCGAGTAATGGGGAAGTTTGGGAGTGATCGGCATTGTCGGGGTTACGTTTGGGCGTTAAGTATGTTATTTTTCGGTTTATTCGTACTAGTTTAAAAGTACTTTAAATTTGTGTTCTGTTAGATCGTGCTACGGACCGAGACAAAGGGAAGCTCGGCGAGTGACTGGGTGTACTTCGGGTTTTGTTGGACCGCTTTTGGATCTATATACGAGGTAGGGAAAAGTAGCCGGATCTCGGCCCTGATTAGGGAAAGTTAATAGTAGAATTGCATGTGACACCGGGGTGTCGTGGGTTGAGTAGATTTATTTAATTATTAGAAAAGCATGATACGGGATTGTAGCGTTCAAGAGAAAAGCATGTGACACTTAGTAGTGTCGTAGGAACAGAGAACTTAGCGATAATTGAATTACTGGAGGCATATGACCATGCTCGGAGGTTGTTTGTGAAACTAGTGATTTTAGGACCGTTGGAGGCATCGAGTATGCCGGAGGTTGTCGTGCGCTTTATTTAATTGTTGAGTTTGGGTGGCCTTGAGAGCCCGTATTTAATTGTTGAGTTTGGGTGGCCTTGAGAGCCCTATTTAATTGTTGAGTTTGGGTGGCCTTGAGAGCCGTATTTAATTGTTGAGTCGGGGTGGCCATGAGAGCCGTGTATTTAATTTGGTGTCTTGAGTGGCAGCGAGTGCCCGTGGGGTTGTTGAACCCGAGTCTTGACTGTTGAGGTGTCTTGAGTGGCCTTGAGTGCCTGTGTGATTGAACTTGCCTGTGATTGTGATTGTGGTTACCTGGGGTGGTGAGTTCTAAAGGTCGACAGCCTGATCCGACTTAGTGTCGATGAATTGCGAGTTCTAAAGGTCGACAGCCTGATCCGACTTAGTGTCGATGAATTGCGAGTTTTAAAGGTCGACAGCCTGATCCGACTTAGTGTCGATGAATTGCGAGTTCTAAAGGTCGACAGCCTGATCCGACTTAGTGTCGATGAATTGCGAGTTTTAAAGGTCGACAGCCTGATCCGACTTAGTGTCGAGGAATTGCGAGTTTGAAAGGTCGACAGCCTGATCCGACTTCGTGTCGAGGAATTGCGATAGGTCGAACCCTGACCTGATTGAGATTGGTTACTGAGCAGCTGGTGTGCGATCCTTTGTGATCTTGTTTGGTGTTGTGTCGTTTCGTTCGAGTCCTTGAGGAGGTCGTCGATAGTTGTATCGGGTCTACACTGTTTTTATCGAGTGTCGAGTCTGTTGAGGAAGGTGACGGGTTGTGGGTCAGTTGAGTACTTGAGTTGGGGACTGTAGTCCCGGCGTTGGGTTTGGTTTTAGTGTTACTGGCTTTTCTGCTAATTATGCCATAGTCAGTCTGTTATCCGTGGAGGTGAGCGAACGCTCACCCCTAGCTGCTTTTCCTACAGGTACTGATCACCGGACGGACTAGGTTAGCTCTTGAAGTTCATGGAGCTTGGAGCGGAGTCTGGTCTTTACTTTTGTTGAGTCTAGTAACGGATGTTGTACCTTGTCCACTTGTTGGGACGTTTTTGTATTGTAAATACTATTATTTTGAGAAGTAAATGGAAATGTCAAAGCTTTTATTGAAAACAGGTTTCAAGTGTTCATGTTTTTAAACGTTCGCGTCCCTAGTTCGGTTTACTGAAATTGGGGCGTGACAATAGATTCCATCTGTCAAGTAGTACGGGGTTTCGTATTCTCTACCGCCGATCTTGAACTTCACATCTGGGGCGAAGCCTTTTACTACTTGGGAGAATAGTGTAGACCTATTGAGCACGTTGATGTCGTTGTTGGAGCCCGGTGTCCCGAAGAAAGCGTGTCAAATCCAAAGGTCTTGGGATGCTACAGCTTCGAGCATGATTGTGGGGACGTTCCCGTGGTCCCTACTTGCGAACTGTGCAGCCCATGCCACAGGACAGTTCTTCCAATCCCAATGCATGCAGTCCAGGCTCCCTAACATCCCCGGAAAGCCGCGGTCTTCGTTGATTCGCAACAACCGTTTTGTATCGTCCACGGTCGGGTGTCGTAGATAGGTTCGCCCGTACACCTTGATGACGTCAATGCAAAACTTCTTCAGGCAGTCCAGCGCAGTAGTCTCCGCCATTCGCAAATACTCGTCGCAAGCATCGACTGGACTTCCATAACAGAGCTGACGAAGTGCTACCGTGCACTTCTGGTGTGGAGTAAAAGAGGCCCTCCCCGTAGCGTCCTTTCCGTTACGGAAGTAGGCGTACCGGCCACTCAAACCATTCATGATCCGGATGAACATGTCCCTCGACATCCGGAACCGTCGCCGAAATTGTTGCTCGTTGTACACCGGTTGAGGCGCAAAGTAGTCACGGATCAGCCCTTCGTGTGCATCTTCGCGGTTGCGCTCAATCACTCTCCGCTTGGGTCTCGGCGCCGACAATGAGCTCTCGGCCTCATCATCATCATCATCATCACTCATTGGTTGTACGGCTGCCATCAGTTGATCCTCCAATGCTTGTTGTGTTGCCTCCAGATACCTATCCACCGCGGCGTCTATTTGTTCTTCTGTCATTTGCTTCATCTCGTCTAGCGTCGAAAGACTCGCCATCGGAAAAAATAGAATATGAAAAACTATAGGATTTGGAGAGGAACAAATGAATAGAAGCTTGAAAGAAGAGAGGAGAAGTGAGATTTCAATTGGGGCAGATCTGAATTTATAGAAAACTGTAGGGCTTTGTGGGGGTCGGCGTCGCCACGTGGCGGGTCGTGACTGGCCAACCGACTAGCCGTTGGCGCCAGACACGACCAGCAGCGTCATTGCCAGAACCAGCAACGACGCCCAGCAACGACCGCCCTGACACGACTTCCAGACACGACCGTTGGAGGTGCTATGAGGTGGAAGTCACGTTTGCAAGGGGTTCATGCAGCAGTACAAGCTTTGTATACTAGAGCGAAAATGTGGTCCATATTGTACTACATTGGTCCAACTCTATCTCTACTACAAAATCACTTACTTGTAGTAGTCTTTTCTTGTTCTCGAGTCAATGATCCCTTTGCATGCAAAGCAAAATACTCATTATATCCATCTCCATCCTCACCAAGTATCAGTATCAGTATGAGATCAGTACTACTACATCTACAAGTATCGCCCTATCCTTCATTCCTCTTTTATTAAACACTTGCCATATCAAATCAATATTACCCATATCGTCCTTTCTGGGTTTTTCAAGCACTAACTAACAAAGGAAGGATTTAAGCACTAATTGATCATTATCGTTCATTTGAGTGCATACATCAACAGACAGCAGTGTGTTTGAGATGGAGAGAAAGAGAATGGGTCTTTTTATTCACACCCAAGGCAAAGGCATAAGCACCCAAACTAAATTCCCCCAAAAGAACAATCCACTTGGATACAAAAAAAACATGATGACTCATTCCTTGAGCTAACACATTATTTCCACACTAACAAATGCCTAACAATACACAATTTCAAGTTTTGCCAAAAACAGGGACTCACTATCTCTCGTGCATACACAAACACCAATCCAATCTCCTTTGAGATCATCATCAGACCAACAACATACAAATACAAAACCCACCGGCAACCGCCAAGCCGCCGGGGAAAGCCCACTGCCGATGTAGGACCCGGCATCCTCGGACACCCGCCCAAGTTTCTTGGACATGTCTGAAAAAGCCACTTTGTGATGCAGGAAGTTGATTGAGTGTGCCTCTTTCTCTTTGGTCACTAACCAAATTGCAGACTTGAGAGATGAACCATTCATGTCTTGAGCTCTGAGAAAGCCTCCTCCTTTCTTAAACAAGTCTCCAGATTCTTCATCTGTCACTCTCCATCTTACAGATCATCACCGGCCCACCAAAACCCTAAAACAATTTCGAATTCTACAACCCTAATTGATGGACTGCTAAAAATCCCTAAATTCAAGTCAAGTATGAGACTTCCCACAAACTCTAAACTCTAGAATGCGCTAATCAAGAATCATCTCCACAACACACATAAACAAGACTAGTAATTAATTAACATAGACATAATTATATATATAGCAAACACCACCGGAGAGAGTAATGCATCACAAACCGCAACCAAAACAGCTCAGCGAGCCTCGTCGTCTCTCCTCCCGGAATTTCCAGGCCCGCCGGACAAGGATGCTAGCAAGTTGAGGTGACCCGGCAGGTAATTCCCCACCCTCGCCGCCGATGCCTCTCCCATCGGCTGCTGGTGCTGTAAGAAGAGCGACGGCTGCTGACCCATCATCTCCGGCGGAGGAGCCGCGAAGCTCCAGAAGTCCGGCCTGGCCGGCACCCAGAACCCGCCCTGGGTGGTCGCCCCGAGGATGGAGCCGACGGAGACGCCACCGTCGTCCTTGCCGTTATCCTCGTCGGCGCGGACGCGCTTGCCGAGGATGAAAGGCGTGGGACCGAGCAAGGGCTTGTGGTCGAGAGAGGAGGAGAGCGGGGATGAGGAGGGTATGGAGGGCGAGCCGGCGGAGGAGCGCATGGAGACGGAGACGGTGGAGAAGCTGGCGGGAGTGGTGCCGGTGCCAGTGGCGGCGATGATGGAGGGCTCGGCCTGGCGGAGGAGCCACTCGATGGTCTGGCCGTCGGACTTGTGACCGAGCTCGCGGGTGAGCTGGAAAACGCGGGCGGCGCAGATGATCGGCATCCGGATACGGCGGCCGCGGCCATCGACCTTGCTGTGGCGGTCCTTGGAAGGGGGCTTCTTGACGGCCAAGACACCGTTAGCGGCGGCGGCGGCGGCCTGGCGCTGAGCGTCAATTATAGGTCCTCCGTTAGTGGGTCCGTCCGTATTTGACATGGCTGAGGTTGAATTGAGAAAGAGAAAGATGGGCGATGGTGGTTTTTGAGAGAGAGGGAGGTGGTGAGGGTTTAGGGGTGCGGAGGAAGGAGAGGGAGAGGGAGAGGGAGGAGAGGGAACAGAGAGCTAATGATTGAGCGGCAGGAGCTGGTGGAGACAGGAGGGAGGGCACATGGGTGGTGGGCCCCCAGTACTTCACCCCCACAGCTCACGCCCTCCTCTCTTCCCCACGCGCACTTCCTGCACTCGCCCCTCCCATGCTCAAGTATTGGAACATATTGTAGGCGAAAATGAGAGGGCTCTAGTATGGTCGTAGTCATTGTAGGGGTCCATTTTTTGCCCCCGTACTTGAAACTTGGACCAGTGTCTTAATGCTCCCATCTTATTCCTAACCAGTAACTACGTACCCTAATACAGTTATACATCCTTGAGCATGTACAACGGTCCGGTCATGAAACTCGGCTTGCGTTTTAGCGGGCCACAGGACGCGGGCCGTTCTGTTGTGGGACGGTATTTACGTGTCATGTGTCCTGCAAAAATGCGAGCCCGATCGAGGCCCGCGTCCTACGTCCCAAAACCGTGGGACGGGCAGAGGCCCGCGTCCCGCGTCCGGCTGTCAGTCAATCCCCACCTGCTATGTGTCCCAGCAGAAGAAAAAAAGTCCAACCGTTTGCCAACGGTCGGAAACGGCAACAATTTTTTTATTATTTAATCTACTTCATTATGTACCCTATAAATACCTCAATCCCATTTTTTTCACTCGCCCATTCTCCAATTTCACTCTCTCATTCTCAAATTCTACTCTCTCATTCCCAATCTTCTCGTGAATAATGTCGAGCGACGAAGATACCCGTTCACAATCAGCGGATGACGATGTAGGATTCTCCCCCGAGGAACTAGCACGGGATTTCCGCGATATTTTAACGCAACCTGGTGAGAACTCCGTTTTCTCGCCATATATGTAACTGGGTTCGAGCTCAGGTAATTTCAAACTATCGTTAAGTGTTTCATTTATTGTTTTTTAATTAATTTTTGTAAGTGATTGTTGTTTTTTAATTTATTTTTGAAATTTATTTGTTTTAATTTCATTTTTTTAAATACTTTTGTAATATATGTTTTGTAATTTCATTTCTTCAAGGTCAATTCCGTCAATCACAATTCAACCCATCTCAGCCACAGTGGTACCAGACGCCGCCACAAGGTTACCAGCTTCCACCACAATTCTATAACTACCCCGATTTCCCACTACCCACCTGTCCCGGCACCCGTATGTCGTCGCATTCATCCTCTTTCGGACCTTCCCAACGACGACCTCAAGCACTACCACAGCCACGGAGGACATGGACCATCGAGGGAGACAGACACCTCATAGACTGCTGGCTCTCGACAACAAGAGACCCAATTAAGGGAAACTCCCAATCCGGAAACACATTCCTGGTGCAATGTTGCGAGGAAGTACAACGCGACCGGTGAACACCACCGCTACGAGTGGAATGCTATCAAGAAACATTGGGCCAGAAATCAGTCGCAGATAAGGAGGTTCCTCGGTTATCTGAAGATCTCCAAGAGCGAGTACCGCAGCGGATGGAACCATGAGGATCACATGAGAGCGGCGAAGGAAATGTAGGTCAATACCCCGGAGGAAGAAAGACCGCGGGAGCACCCGAAAAATTTCGACCTCGATCATTGGGTTGCCATGCTTGAGGGCAATGAGAAGTTCGTTGCCGACGAAGGCACCATGGGTACTGTCCGTCGAAAACAACGCCAACAACGACAACGCTTGGATGCGGCTGGGAATTATAGCTCAACCCCACCCACAAGCACAGGGGAAGATTACACACCTCTTGCTGGTGAGTCTGAACAACCAGAATGGGCACCTTCCGATCTCAACGAGGGGAGTGAGGTCCCTCTCAGCTAAACACCCCCTCCCATACGGTCGATGCAAGTCCCTCTCAAGCAACTCGCCAAACGCGACCGCAAAGAAAGAAGACATGGAAGAAGAAGGGGACCAACCTCACGGAAGAACTTAGTGCCTACCCGGAGCTGGAATGATCAAGGCTGGAAGGCAACCTAGCAAGGAGTCGCCTGTTATACCAGTTAACCGAAAAGTGGGAACAATACTTAGTTCAATACAATGTCATGGCTGGAAAGGATACCTCCAACTTCAACGAAGCCGAGCTGGAAGAGCATCAATCGATTAAGACCCGAATTTCGAAGTCATGGAAAACATGGAAGATGAAATTGAAGCTCTTCGACAACAACAACCACCGCCGCCAGCACCACCAAAATGATTCTTAAACTTGTATTTTTTGGGGTTGTATTAAAAGGGGATGAATAAAAGTTCAAGTTTATTTTTATTCGTGTTAAATTTATTTACTATTATTTTTTAGGGTTATTTACGATAAGGTACCCTAATGTTTCTTCCACGAACGATAAGGTACCCTAATAAAAATTTTGTCCGATAAGGTACCCAAATGTTTCGTCCACGAACGATTTGGTTTAATGTTGTTAAAAAACTAACAGACCTACGTGAAAAGACCAATTTACCCTTTTAGTAGATGTGGTTGACTTGTTGACTTTTTTTTTTGATATTATTAGAATATCCTAGCATTGGGCACAATGACTAATTTTCCCTTCATAGAAAGGACAAACCCTTGTCTGATGTGGACAGGCAACGATTGAAATTTCTTAAGTACGAAAAAGACTCTTCGTCTCCATCGTTTCAGTCGCGCGCGAGAGGGAGGTCTGACGAAGCAGTAGAGGAGTTGATGGCGTCGAAGCTCTATGGGTGTGACGGTGAATGGACAGGCGGCGCTCGTGTGTGGGACGGGGAAGGGAAGGCGACGCTCCTGTGGCTTTTGTTCCTCGACGGTGCTGAACTCGAAGTTGAAGCTTGTAGCCGACGACGACGTTCTGTAATCGAAGGAGGCTCGCATTTGATTCAGGTACTATATTTCCCCCTATCGCTTCCTTCTCCATATCATTTTCTGGGTACATGATGCAAGGGTTTGGTGCACGGGAATTACACCCCAATGCATCCGGCTGGGTTACTGCGAGGCTGCCAAAAGAATGGGTGAAAGCCTATTTTTCGGAGCGTGCCAAGACCTCCACTTAGGTGAATAACATGGCCGAGAGTTTCAACGCTTGGATTCTCCATGCGCGAGACATGCCTATCATACATATGATAGATTACATCAGGAAGCAACTCATGCAGCAGTTCTACGACCGCCGTACTGCCCTGGATACTTACACTGGCCCAATATGCCCAAACATTCAGGTCATGCTTGAAGAGAACAAGGCATTAGAAAAATACTCGCTCGGTAGACCGAGTGGAAGAGGTCAGTATGAGGTGGACGAAGATGAGCGACGATTTGTGGTTAAACTCGGTGACCATACTTGCAGCTGCAGGTGTGTATTTATTTGCATGTACACTATACTTGTATACACTAGGTATTAGTACTTTGAAACTGCCTAATATGATCAACTTGTGTAGGAAATGGAAATTGTCAGGGATACCATGCCCTCATGTTATTTGTGCCATTCTGTGCAACGGGGAACAACCAGAGGTGTACGTCCACAACTACTACAAAGTTGGCACGTTCAAGGAAATCTACAAATTTCAACTGTTCCCCGTTGGAGGCGAAGTTGAGTGGGTTATTAGTTCCAAACCAGCACCAGAACCACCAATCGTTCGTAAAGCACCTGGTCAACCAAAAAAGAAAAGGGTCAAAGCAAAAGGAGAAGGCAAAAATCCATACAAGGTAACCCGCGATACTGGCCTAGGTGCTTGTACCCTATGCAAGGAGACCGGCCATAATAGGCGCACATGCCCCTCGGTTTGGGCGAATACCCAGCAAGAGCGGAGAGACAAAAAGAGGGAGTATATGAAAAAGAAGCGGGTTGAACAGGCTTCCGGTTCCGGGACTCAATCCACATCTGCTCGTCCAGCCACCAAGAGGAAGGCCACCGAGCCTCCTCTAACAGGGCCAGAACTGGAACGCATAGAAAACAGTAGACGGGCAGCCCTTCAGAAGCTGAAGCGGAGGAGACAGAAGTCTACCGCATCTGAACCCCAAGCCCAAGAGCCGGCTTCGCAGGTAACGAATTTTACATACTTTATAGCTTTTTGTTATTCACTCCAGATTACCGTTGGATCACTAACCTTTTATAATCCAGGATGAGAATACCGTGCATGGAGTTGGTATTGCCCAACAGGAGCTCGACAATGACTTGGCAGCTCATCCTGTAAACTGGCTTCATCTAGTTTTATGACACATAAGTTATTTGTATATTCATGTATTTTCTTGTATGGACGACGCTAATAATTTCATATTTCATGCAGTCTGAAATGGAAAGGGTCCTACATCAAGGTTCGGGGACAGAACTTATGTTGGCCGCCAAACAAGGAGCAGGGCACGTGCAGCAGCAGAGGGATGCGAAGGAGCAAACTGAAATTGTGTATTCAGGAGTTTATCATTTTGATTTTTGATATTACTAAGGGACAACAGGTTTTTGGTCGCCAAACTAGGGCATACATAATTTTTGGAATGACTTTTTTTGTACTGGAGATTGCACTTTAGAATGTACTGCTGTTGGAATAGGTTAATGTTTGGAATGTAATGAAACAGGTTAATGTTTGGAATTCGATGATGTTGGAACAGGTTTTCATGTGTCTGTATATCATGCCAATTCTTGTTGTCATATATTGTCCGTGACCATATCATGAAGTCCCCAAAAGGATCTGTTACCAAAACATGAGTTACCAACCCTACTTTGCGTACAATTGCTAAAGTTATAATAACACAGGCCAATTCGCAAATGCCAGTCATTGGAATGTGACAAAAACATGTTAAATATAAAAGGCATACACATGTCAGACTTAATTAAACCACTTCAAATGAATTGACCATTTGTGACCAATTCATGAACATATTTTGCCTCATGTGAACAAATGATGACCTGATTTAGTATGCTGTGACCAAATCATGAACACATTTCGGATATGTGTGACCAAATCATGTACACATGTAGTCTGCTGCGACCAAATCATGTACAGATTTAGACATCTGTGACCAAATCATGAATACTAAACAACAGACAGTACCACCTGTGAAATGTACAACAAGTAGACATCAACGGATTGATTAAACAAATAATGTCCCAGTATTACCAGAATGACATATGTGTGCCCACATCATGATTACTGAACATTCAACACTATCAACTGTGTACTATGTACTAGAATCCAAGTTAGGAAAGGTTTAACATAACAGGTCCCAAATGACATGAATAGGAATGTAACACATTTATGAAGATCAACAAATCAAGAATTGAAATTGACCATAATTCAAATTGACCATAATTCAAAGTGCACATAAGGTTGATTACGATGAATATCCCAAACCCTACTGACTACCAAACCACATAACCACAAAAAGCGCATACGATATGCACAAAAGCAAAACTAATCTACTATTACTTCTCTTAACCGTTTCCAACTGAATTTTTAACTTCAACTTTTGTGAGCGATGCTTGTTTTGGGATTCTTTGATTAACATTGTCATGGACTTCAATTTATCCTCCAAACATTTGTTCGTTTCCTGTAATGCCTCGCTCCTTCTTTCCACATCCTTCAACCGTGCTACTAAGACATTCACCTCAACCTTTGGCTCCACCCAGTCAAAAAAATCACATTTCGGACCACCCTGATTCCACAAAAGCATAAAAATTATAAACCTTTACAGTATCAAATTTTTATTAACATTAAGGATGCGATATGAACATATTGAACTAATTATTGCATACCTTCGACTTCAAAATCCCACATCCTGCGTATCGTCTGTCGGGGTTATCTTTGCTCCATGATGTTTTTGTAGACACGGAAATTCCGCAGAAACATACCATGCTTTTTGTGAGACCACCATCACTACCCATCGACATTGTAGCCTACGAGATTGAACTGAGGATGAACAACAAAAAAGCCTCACATTTGGGGCTTCGGCGGTCACATTACACATGAATTTACAAACCCTAAATTTTGGGGCTTCAACCCACTGAGGATGAACAACAACAAATTAAAAACCCTATAATTTGGGGCTTCAAGCCTATGACACTGAACTGAAGAAGAACAAAAAATACAAAACACACAAATTATAGGACTTTTGTTGTCATATTCAAAAAAAATTGATAACCCTAACAGAGCTTCGATCGAACATGATATGTTGCCCTCTTATAGACTCAGATTCAAATACTGGAATAGACGAAAACGCTTGATTTTGAAACCCTAACCTCAAATCCGACTGTAGCAGACACGATTACTTTGGCTCTATACTCCAAATTTTCGTCCCTTCCTCAAATCTGTGCCTCTGCCCTCTCTTCGTCGATTCCCCACTGTTCGCGAACGTCCCTCTCCACTTCAACTTCTCGTCGTCTGAGCTTCGGTCAAGCTTCAATGGAGTTCTGGCATGAGTCGTGAAAAGAATGAAGGAGATACGATTGGAGGTGATTGCATCACGATGGAATGTAATGGAACGAATGGTCAAGATTGTTTGAGGGTATTATGGGTATTATGGAAATTTAAAAATCAATGGTCCAGATGCATGAGGGGTAAAAATGGAACAAAAAATTGTCCAACCTTCACATGTGGGTCACGTGACTTCACTAATGGTATATTCTGTTAACTTTCTAACAGAATATGCCCATTCCGTTAGTGGACAAATCATTTGGGTACCTTATTGGACAAAAAATTCATAAGGGTACCTTATCGTTCGTGGACGAAACATTAGGGTACCTTATCGTAAATAACCCTATTTTTTTATTATCATTAATTATTTGTTTTCACATTTATTTAAATTTTATAAAGTTTAAACTATTTTGATAAATAATTAAATAAAACAACAAAATATCAATTAATTAACCATTCAACATCGAGTCAGTATCCAATAACAATATAAGTCTCACATACAAGCCTCTCATTATAAAACACTCACTATTCTGAGCCTTGAGTCCCACTATTTTGTCTAGTTAACATGTGAGTCTTACTTATGAGCCTTAGATATGAGCTTTTCCATTGTACATGCTCTTACAATCATTCAAATCTATTCAACTATTCCCGAGTATCGTACAGATTTCCCTATAAGGTGTTCATAATTTTTTATTTTGAACATTGATGTTTGATATATATGCTTCTAAATCTTAGACATCACAATCCATCACAAATGAAAATATTGTCGAAAAAGGTTTTTAGGAATATCTCAATTTATAATTTTCCAACATCAAAGTAAGTATTTGTAACAATGTCTTTTCGGTTTCGAATTACGCATCGAAACCGATTGAAAAACTCAATTGATTTGTCGTTTGGTCGAAATTGGGTCTTTTCCAAGGTCGATTTGGACTGTCTGTAATTGGTCATCCACGATATTGCACACGTCCCTAGTTATCGTTTCTACATTCACAACTTTGACCAACCATTTCAACGGGCAACATATGTCACGCCCCAAATTCGGTTTTGACCGGACTCGAGATGTGAACTAAAATAATAAATAATAACAGCAACTTTAAAACCAAAATGAGTTTCCAATAATAGGTTAAAAGATCCAAGTAACATCACGAGTCAACAACTCGACAAAACCAAATAGTAAATAAGTTTAGCGACAATGAAACAGTACATCTCTAGACCACACTAGCCTAGGACCCTCGCTAGCTCCCAAGCTCCGAGAACCCCGCTAGACCAAATCCCGCTCAAAACCTGTAAAACAAATAAGTAAAGGGGTGAGCTTTCGCTCAGTAGGAAAAAGTAGTAGAGGTGATGAGTATCCGCTCACCACCACGAGTAACCGTCCATTTAGGGCATACTAGCAAGGCACAACCACTAACGACAAACATGGAAACCACACAATCACAAACCATACTTCCGTGACCAATATCACACTCAAATCACATAACCAATCCTCAAGCATACAACACATAGTAAAGCAATCACACGTCCCGTACAGTAGTCCCCGAACTCCGCCGGCTATCCACAACCCGACTCAACCATATCGTACCGTATCACACAGCATCGGCCTAGATGTCTTCCCGAAACCACATCGGGGCACAATCATAATACATTATACCAGATCACACAACATCGGCCTAGATGTCTTCCCAGAACCGCATCGGGGTACAATCGCAATACATCATACCGGCTCACGCCGCATCGGCCTAGATAGCCTACACCGGCATACCCCCTCGATGTAAGTATCGTACCGGAACCACTACCCGGGGAACCGCTTACGTGGGACCACACCGTCGGCCTAGATACCACCCCACACCAGCATACCCCCTCGGTGTAGGTATCATATCGGAATACACCTCATCTTGGAACATACATCAAGAGAGTCTCACGCATCACAATGCCATAATTCAACCACGGCATACCAACCGAGCCAACTTACCACAACACATCACATCGGTCTATCAATCACCCTATCATATCACAAACATTGGTTCACATCATGCCACACATATCACACTTGCCAAAACACAACAACATATTACACCGAGTATACCATATCATGGTTCTCAATCTAACAACGGATAACCACACATCAAGCATCACAATCATAGATCATGACATTTCAATCAACATACAACCTAAGGGCTCGACATGACCCACATGCATATCTACAGCACGACAATTCCCAAACTTACGGCTCGACATGGCTCGTAAGCTATCCCTCATTTCACTCGTTCCTCACATCCTACATGCATACTATAATTAAATCAAGTATTCACAACCTATATGCATACTAGTAACTTTACGCAATTAAACCGGTATTCGCTACTTTCCCTACCTCGATCGCTTTCCAAACGCTTAGTCAGTTCACGATGTCCAAAAGTCTCCTCCGCCGAGCTCGGGTCCAAAGTCTAGGATCAAAAATTATTACGAGAATTAAGAGTAATTCACGATTGGTTTAAAGAGGAAGACATTCCCAATTAACCCCAAAAGGGCTCGGTTATAGGTAACCGACGCAATTACTCGAAATCCACCAAAAAGGGCCCCAAAGGCTCAATTCTGATCTATCACGGTTCGTGTCACGGAGCCTTGACGGGCTCCATAGCGGGTCGGGTCACGGACCCGTGATCTGCACCGTCACGGTTTTCCTCACGGAGCCGTGACTTGCGCCGTCACGGTCTCCCTCACGGAGCTGTGACGTCCTCCGTCACGGTCCCCGTCACGGATCCGTGACGGGTCTGGACATCTTCGTCATTCTTCTTCCTCCAGCTCCGATTTCACAAAAATAAACCTTAAAACCTCCATTTTGACATTCCCAAACCTCCAAAACAGCTCCATAAACGTCAACACCTCACTACCCATCATGGGTCTTCATCAAAACAGCAAAAATCCAATTGATTCTTATCAAAAACACCCTCTTTAACTCCAAAAATCAATCATCTAAGCCTCTAACTCAAAACCCATTGTAATCCAACCATGTTCATCCATTTTCTCCCAAACCCATAAATTAAATTGCCACAAAAACGAAAAAGGTTAGAAGATTCACCTTGGAAATGGAGATTAGAAGAGGAATATGATGATTTTGATGAGATTTGAGTAGAAAGCAAGGTCAAGACCACTCTTTTCCTCCTTTCTTCTTCTTCAAGCTTCCATAGCTTTCTCTCTTCCTTCTATCTCTCTAAATTTTGGCCAAGGCTTGTAAAATAGGCTGAAATGTTGTCCCGATCCACTTAAAACTTAATTTGGTATTGACCCAAATGCCCCCTTTGCCTAAAAGCCTTTCATGTCCAAATTTAAGGGTATAATGGTCTTTTCTCCCTTGTTTCTTCTCACCCAAGCCACTATGGACATGTTTCCATGTGGGGACCACCTCTATCCAAAATATCTCAGCAAACAATTAATTAATTCACTAAAACCCAAGGTTTGACCGAAATTGATCCCGGGTTGACTTTTTCACAATTACAGCCGTTTGAAAGGAAACGATCCAACTAAGCTAACTGTAACGACGACTAAGCTTTTTGGGTCGCGGAAAGGTCCCGAATGATTCCCGGTGTCATCGTTTGACTTTTCCACAAAAAGTCAACTTTTGTTAAAACTCACCGATTCGACCGGGATCGACCGAGGGCGGTTCTTACAACATATGGTACGATTCTGTCACTTGACGATGAGTCATCAGAACTAGGGTTTTAAAAATAAAATAAAAATCAAACAATTTAAAGTCAGATTTCATTATAAATAACCATTGAATTTTTTCCCACCATGAACTATTTCTTTGTTCGCTTTATACAATCATCTCGACGACATTTTTTTGACAAGTGTTTATGGATTCGTTCAATGGTGATAAGTTTGACTCGGCCTCAATCGACTATGCGACATTATAGGAGATGAGGTGGAAGACAGAGAATGAGTTGGTGTAGTCGTTACGGGCTACTATGTAGGAAGTCGAGAAACGGATGATGAACCCGATGCTAGTGAAGCATAATAGGAAGTACATTTTTAGAGATCGATGTGATGATCATGAACGTCTTATGCCGACTACTTCAGTGACACCCCATTGTATGGTCCAAGAACGTTTCGTCGACGATTCTGTATGTCGAATGCCGCTTTTATTCAAATGTTAGAAGGAGTGCCCGACTTCAACTTATACTTCACCCAAAAAGAGGATTGTCGGGGTCGGGTCGGGTTCTCTACTTACCAAAAGTTTACAACCGCTATCCGGATGCAATTTACAGCCCATCGGCGACAACCTGGACGAGTATTTGAAAATGGAGGAATCAACGACCCTCTAGTGCATGCATCGGTTTTTCTACACCGTCATTAACGTCTTCGGGGATGCCTATCTCTGTAAGTCGAATGCGAATAATATTGCCCACTTATTGTGTGTCAATGAAATACGTAGGTTCCCCTGTTGCCTCGTCACTTTTGACTATATGCATTGGACATAGAAGAATTTCCTAAAAGCACATCAATGGGGCACACGAGTGTGGCTATCATTCTGACTTGACCGTTATGCTATAAGTGGTTGTGGGTCCTGACACCTGATTTTGGCACACGTATTTTGGTTTTTCTGGGTCTAACAACGACAATAATGTGTTATTATTGTTCGCTCACGCACAAAGAGGTGAGCAACCAACAACTGCATTTCAGGTTAACGATCACGATTACAATCGTCGTGCTTGGAAGCAAAAAGACGAACCTTCGTATCCCCGCTAGTAGAAGCAATTGAAGGATCACTGACAAAAATGAAACCATCAAGTCAAATCACTTGGGATGACGTTTTTGGAATTCTGGAAAACACTCGGACCAGCTGCCACTGAATTGGAGGTTCTCATTGAGGCCCATACAATATAAGTATAATGTCGTCTTCCCATTTCCAAAGCATGAGTGTGGATGATGGTCCGGAAATGTCTCAAATGACATCGGTACAACGAGATCATTCAAGTTTAGATTTTAATATCCCATATTTTTATTGATTGTGTTTTATAGTTTCTGTTTATCATTTCGTTTTGTGAAACTATTGGCTATCTAACCAGTTTTATGTTTAATCACATGTTTGTAAATCATGGATAATTTTTTACAATGACCCTAATTAAGCTTAATCGGTCTTTTATCAGTGCACCACTAAAATTCAATAGTCATGTGAATTATCGAAACATAAACTAAATTTAATTGAATTAGATCCTAATTAAAACGAGTGATAGATCATCCAGGCATCAGGGACTGGCCAAGGAGGGGTCCCATGTCGATGCTATGCCTCCCACCATTGCTGTTGAAATCCTTGGCCATTACTGCTGCGATAGTCTTCGAAGCAAGATTTCCAGTATCATCTTCGCATTTTCCGCTTTCGGTTATGACCTTTGTGGCACTAAAATACCGTTAGTGACGGTCTAGTAGAAAAAGGATTGGTAAACTTTAGTTCTGTACTGTCCTTCTTAAGTGATCAGAGATTTGTTCCCTGATGCACAACAATATAATAATTTTTAAATATTAATAATATCTTTAGCTTTTCGTTAAAAAAAAAACGAATCAATCTCTTACCAGTACCGATGCTCTTAATATTCCAATCAAGACATGTTTGAGTCCTTGTTATTTTTTCTAGTACATATACATGCACACGAGATATTGTAGGTTTTCCTGTTAATTAAATTCGTATCCATTATACAGTATTTTGAATTTGTATCAAACAATTAAGTCATAGGCTTTAGTGGCTCTTGTCTAGTGATAGAACTATGTCTCCAACATCAATACATGCACATGGGTGACTTTGCTCATGTTTGACAAGGAGAACTATGTTTAATAAAATTATTTAGTTCGTATTTTATTTTGTACTTATTAACTATACACATGTTTGTGTCAAAATTAAAAACCAAACCTAAATTCTCTGTGGTTTTAAAAAGAAAATAAGATGAAACAATTTGTGTCTATTCATCACCAGTCTCTCTCAAATGCAAAGTTATATGGAATGATTAAGTCGGAAAGTAAAGAAAGACCCAACACAATCAAAACTAGCACCAACAAGCCCAAACAGCCTCTACAAAAACGCGAGAATTTGGAGACGTGTTATGGTCAAAAATAGGAAGAAAAATGTCGGTAATTTCGAAAAATAAAACAAATCGTGGAGCGTGAGGAGCACGCGGAGGACGGCGGAGCGTGAACTACCCCACTGGGCTTTAAATGAATTCAGTCAGTAACTGAGTCAGTCGCAGAAAATTGACACTTGGCCAGCTGTTTATTTACGTCCTTTGCCACTTGTGTATATATCGCTACAATCATTTCGTTTCTCATAACACCACACATACTACTCCGGCCACTCTACGATACGTATCCGATCTTCCCACGTAGCACATCCGACGGCTCTCCTTCCTTCTCTTCTTTCTGTGGGGTCCACACCCTTAACCTTATCTGTTCTACAGAGAAAGTGTCGAGTGTGTGCTGTGCTTTGCTGCAGCTCACCCCCACAGGTCCTAATTACCCTCCTTCAATTCGACTCACATCTCCTTCACAGTGAGGGTATGATTGTCTTTTAGTTAATTGTGCTCAAATGATATATTATTAATTTAAGTGTTGCTGCAAATAGTATAATAAAGCAATTAAGGCATGTTTTGGTAATTGGGATTTGGGACCTATGTATGTCTGATTTCTAATTTCCTCTTCAAGCACCTGGTCTCCTTATATGGGCCTCACTGGTCCAGATATAACCCAGTCAACATGAGTCAAAGTTTAGCCCGTAATATAATTATATATTATTTTAAACAGCGATAATATAACAACTAATCCAATGTGGATATCAATTTGACATTCTCAAAAATAATCCTAACCTCACTGAGGTTCTTCTCCTAACCCTGCTAGGGTTCCAATCGCCGCCGCCTGCTCGCTGCCCTCTTCCGTCCCTCATCCACCTGGTAATGCCCTTTCTCCTCGCCTTTGCTCCCTCCTCCCTCATCACTATGGTGTTCCCGATTCAACGATGTCATCACGATGGATATCCCACCCAGACCCCGTGGTCGTCGACCCTTCGCCCTCAAGATCACCTCTTTGAGTCTGGTCAGCCGCGCCCCCCATGACCGATCAAGCCAACCTCATTTTGGTGCTGCATAATTGGGGATGGTCCATGCACGATGTGCACCACGACCCGACGTGGTTGCACCAGGCTCCCTGGCACCGTCCCACACCGGAGTCCGTCCGGCCCTTTGCAGCCAACCCCGACAACCAACGCCCTCTCCCAGACTGGGATCAGCCAATCCGACGACATGGGATTCCATTTCAGGGCCTGGCTCCCGTTCCCCCACCGGAGTGCAACGTGAACCCGACCTACCATTGGGATCCGGTGCACTATTTTTCCTGATCTTCAACTTATCAACCAGGTAATGGCCAATCGGGGATTGGGATACAATCGGGTAGGGCTCCCCACTACTCGGGTCCCACCATCCCTAGGAGGATCGTGACCAACAGGAGTCGGGCACACCAGGAGCATCGGAGTACTACCGTGGGGGTGTTGCATCCGGCTCCGATAATAGCTAAACGTCAAGACAAGGATAACACAAGCCCTCAGTCTCGTTTGAAGATCGGGGCCAAGTGGAAGAGGCCTGACCCGCGGCTGGGTGATATGATGAACTGCACTTTGGCTCGACGAGGGATCCTGCGATTCACCACAGCCGTTAGACCAAGACCCAGGGTGATCAAGACGGGTAACAAACCAGAGTCCAAAACGCTGCCAACCTCCATTGCCCAAGTACAGGAACGGGAACTTAGCCTGGGGGACTGGAACCCCCCGGGGGAGGAATGATCCCCCAGAGCGGGGGTGGGAAGGACCGCTAGGGACCTATACCCACAGACCCGGGACGTCTAAAGCCGAGAAGTCTCGGGGAATCCGCAACAAAGGCCTCCTCTCTTTTCAGTTTGATTGTTTTAGGACGAATAACAATTTGGCTAGGTAGTTTCTATTTCATTAGTTTGGGTTTTTTTGAAACAGTGGATCGAGGAACTCTTGAGTTTGGATCTGTGAAACAAAACAGACTATTTGTATGGAACCATGTGCGTCCGATGGGCCACTGCCAATCGGGACAACAGCTGGTGTCCGGGACTATTAAATCCCACATTGTAAACACGATGATATTCTAATACTACTTCTTTTCCGTTTCAAAAAAACTAATCCAATGTGGTCACTGTTTAGCTGGTTTTTGCAACCGCATTGAACCACTTAAATTGATATATATATATATGAAAATAAACTGAATTAAAAGAACGATACAACTTATCCTAATCTTACGAATATTATCACCATCGAAAGTCAAAACTATCCATAATTTAATCATTTATGAATTTGGTGATTTATTTGTTTTTTAATCAATATATCTTGGCCGCTAATGGGTTTTCAGCTATAGGGAATTGGGCCCACCGATGTCCGTAAAACGCGGTTTCCTTGACACTGAGACTATAAATGACGTCATAATATCTACTTAACTTATCGTATAGAAAGTAGAAACACACGAGCGGCAAATACATATATATATATATTAACAATTGGCGGGGTTCATGGGCTTCTCTTCTACCATGAATATTAATGAATAATTTAATTAATTAAATATGAATTTCTGTGCTGTTCTGATACTGATACCTACAAATGAAATTTATTAATGGTCTGGATTAATCCAAATGGCAGCCCATCTCGACGATCCAAGAATGTCAAGCAGTGGCATTTTTGTAAATTTTCGGGATTGATTTTTATCTTATTCTTCCGAAAACATTTTTATAAAAAAAAATAGGGAGAAACATTTTTTTGAATAAAGCCAATATGATAATTATTTATTAACAGTCACAACTCTGCTAGGGTTTAGCTCTTTGCTAGGGTTTTGTGTTTCCGGCCTGCTATCCACGCACGATCATAACTGAAGCATCGTCAGAAGGGAGAACGGGTTCGGCGAGTAAGGCCGGTGATGTACCAGGGGAGCCTGGGATGGATACCGTTGGGACGGAGAGCCCGAGACAGGAGGGGACTCCGGAGTGGATGGTAGGGGACGGACGTGGAAGTCCGGCAGGGGCGGAAGGGGTGTCGATCACCCCGGAGATATCCTCCCCGACAGAGCGGTCGTCGTGCACGGATGCCGAGCGCAACATGGAGTTCTCGGCGCAGCCGGGAGAGACACGGCGAGAGGTACGAGTCTCACGCCGAGTACAGGCGGTGGGACCTCGGCCGAGGAAGAAGGGGGTTCGTCGCGCGGTGGTGACGCCGGTGGTGCAGGAGGAGACGGGAATGGAGGACGAGCCGGTGGAGTCGCTCCAGGATGTGATGGCGTTGATTCCGATCGTCATCTCATCGGCGTCGGATTCGGAGTCTACTGAGTCGTCGAAGGCGATGACGTGGCGGCTACGGAAAGGAAAGGCGTCGGCGGGGTCGTGCCCTAGGGTTTCGGATGAAGCTCATGGTAGGGAAGTGGGCTCGGGCCTGTTGGCTGATGCGAGACGTGGGTACCAGTCTGGGCTGGGTGGGCCAGCTAGGCCTGCAATGAAGACGGACTGGCAACCTCGGGCGGGCTCAGGCCCACAGACTCCTGATGGGAACATGAGGCCGGGATGGACACGGGCCAACCCGGGTGATGTGGCCCAATGGGCGGCTCTCTACGGGTCGGGCTCGGGTCCGGAGCTGGGATCGGGGTCGGGCCCGGGGGTGCGGGTAGAGATGCCCGGGTCGGGTCAGGGGGTCCGGGTTGGCCTTGGACAGTCGGATCCAGAGCTTTTTTCGACCCATGGGGGTATGGGCTATAACCCGTTTGTTTCGAGGGGTAATGAGGGAGGTCGATCGGGGGATCAGTTGGGGGATCTGGGTTCGCAAATGGGGTTGATGAGAATCAGGGAGGTGGTGGTGCCGGTGCAGGAGGTCTCAGGGCAGGGTAATTTGTATCGTTTTGCGTTGGCAGCCAAAGTATTGACGACTAAGAAGTTCTATTGGAAGTCAGTGGTAGACAGGCTGGAAGATGCCTAGGGGATGAAAGTGGAGGCTAAACCGCTTGAGGGGGGCCTGATAGCTTTCTTTTTCAAGACAGCAAAGGAACGAGAGAGGGTCTTACTGGGGGAGCCATGGTCGTTTTGGGACTCACTGGTATTCTTTGCTGATATTCGAGCCCACATGCAGGTCCAAGATCTGGAATTCCACCATTTTTCAGTCTGGGCGCGCGTATCGAATTTTCCAGTTGGGGCGTGGATGAGGGATGTGTGATTTCGTGTGAGGAATGCTCTGGGTGTTTGTCAAGGAGTGGATGTTGACAAGGATGGACTATGCTGGGGAGAATTTATGAAAGTCAGGATCAAGGCAGACATCAGAGTCCCTCTGCAAAGTCAACTCTAGTTTCGTCTATCAGTCTCTCAGGTACGTACTCGACTGATGATTTCTTATGAACATCTGCCTGAACACTGTTTTGGATGTTGCTGTGCGAGACACTTGTTCCCAGTGTGCCCTGTGGTGGGTGGTAAACGGGGCCCATCGATGAAGGCACCAACGGATCCGAGGTCTGGGATGGAGAAGGCGAAGCATGGGAAGGCGACGCTAGGAACAAACTGGACGTATATGAGAGGCTGGGGTACTGGGGTCCCAAGGCGATTGGACCGAGCACTCCTCAAAGGACCCAGGAAACACAGGGACAGGGGAGACAGCCACTCCACAGGGAGGAGGAGATTCCGGTCGGGTGGCTTCCACGAGAGATGTCGCCATCCCTTTCTGGGACGAAACGTGGCGAGAGGGAGGTAGAACCGGAGGAAGAGACTGGCTCGTCAGCTTCGGGAGGGGCATCCAATATAGCGGGGGGGGGGGGGGGGGGGGGGGGGGGGGGGGGAAGCACCCCTGCCTCCAGGAATGAGAGCCTGGAGACCTAGGAAGGGTTTGGTCGACTGTAGTCCCTTCTTGGCAATTTGCTGGCATTGGTTCTGCCAATAGTCGATGAGATACTCCCCTACCACTTCGGGGTCGGCAATCCCGTGTTCAGGAGCCTTACATTTATCATTTCAGGGAGGACGACGCACGCTGACTTAATGGGGGATTTATCGTTCCACTAATGTTCAGTTTTCACCTGGTCTGCTCGATCAGTGTTTTATGGTTGGCGCATATGTATCGGTATCCATGGATGCTACCGCAGTCAACCCCCCGATCGCCTCTATGCATATATGAGCACAATTTATTTCTCAGCATTTATGTCTCAGTTTATTTATCTTTAGTTTACTGGTCTGTAAGAGATTTGTCGTTAGACGAACATCTATTTACTTTTTTACCGTAATAATATTGTCATTTCCTCTCCCAAAAATAATAATAATAATTTATTAACTAATAATCTAACACTAGTTAATACTAATTGTTTTATATTATTATAATCGTAACCCCACCCTGAGATATGCATATTCCTTGGAATGTGTTTTGATGTCTAGAGTTTAGAATTCAGCGTTGGCCCAAACACTCCTTCCAAACCAAACCAAACCAGATCTTTTCACTTTTGGCCTTCTTTTGTTATAATATTTTTTTAATGGCCATGTGAAATCTCATTGTATATAAATCCAGTCGGTAGTATATATTAATAATTTAAAAGACGAGTTAGTGGAGTCAAAATTCATGAATCGTTGCTATATTTTCCAAGAGTGCAAAAATCCAGACTTTGGATATCTTTTTATGAAATTACATAAATTTTTAATATATGTATTTTTTTGATTTGATTGTAAATTCACAGATACGATTTTATCAGAAAAACATAAATAATGTTTAAAGTTTAAAATATATTGAAGAAAGCTGAAAGAAGATTTAACATATGAATGATGGTAGATAAATGTGAGAAATTGTCAAACATGCCAGGCAGGTGGAGCCCATAATAGATGAAAAGGACCAGAGAAAAGAGGATATACACTATACAGACACAGCTTGTTTGTATAGTATTATTAATGGTTTATTGCATTCTATTTTGAATTTTAGTGCTAGAATTTGATTCCCATGACAAAGGTAACATCAACAGCAACACCTTTGCATTTTTATTTTCATTCTCTTCACCAAAAACCTGATTAAAAAAACAAAATAAAATAAAAGGCTTTGCTTTACCATAGACCATCATAAATGTGACACATCATCAGTATCAGCAATTTAGATATAAAGCAACCATCATTTCAGAATCACCTCTTACTACATTGCATTATTGCATTATTCCAGCAGAATAACCAGAAACTATGAATCATAAACTTCCACATGAAATACTTGGAAATGACTCTAATTTGCATATCTTCATTCTGTATTTTTATCAATTTGGTTCCAAACACACTTGAATCAATTCAATAATCATAGAAATAGCAAAGTCTCAGACAAATAACATATGAAATGCTAACTTTTGGTATGTTTGTTGTCATGTACTTGTTAAAAAGAACATTACTATCATATTCTATAACATGAGATAAGAGTTGTTGATCATGGTCAGGGTTCACTTGGAAGAACATTGAAGAAATGGTAGATCTCATCTTCGTCGATTACACCGACATTTGTTGTGCAAACTGAACAGCAGACTGGCTTCACTGATTCAATAGTACTAGTTGGATGTGTCTCACTCTCATCACAATCTCTCCCTCTTTTGCCTCTTCTCGGTTTTGCATTGTTTTTCTGCAACACTTTTCCACTCCCAATTTTGCAATTTAGAACAAAAACTGCTCTGTACTGTGTCACGTATATTTCATGCCTACAGCACCAGCATGGAAGCTAAATAAGAATGAATGCACACGCACCACGAATAATTGCATAGAAGCAAAGCTAGAAGATTATTCTGAGACAATAACACTCATCTGAGCACTTGGATAGTTAACTACAGAGTGTGTTCAGAAATGACCCACAAACCTCATCTCCTTAAACTTATTCCGACCTACAATTTACTATGCGAACTCCCCAAAGTCCCCAACTTCCAAACCCTGTATCTATATTCCCCAATCCTCATTATGAATAAATTTACTTATGCTATTGACAAATCCTCTTTTGGGGGGAATAAACTGCCACACACTCTGAACCAGTGAACTAGAATACTTCGTTAACTATCCCAGAATATCAAAACCCATTTTTTGTCAGAAAAATGAAGAAGCAAAAGGTTATTTCTTATAACATTAGTAGATATTATGGATTTAGCAATCTCCCCATTGAAAGCATCTTTCTTTGTTTAGGAAAATAAAATATATACTTATAGCAAGCACCTATAATGGAGAAATTTGTCTTGTGTACCTGTATAATCACTAGCATATTTGGTCTATCTACTAATTCCATGTTTAATTCTGCAGAAGAAAACATGTTCAAGAAACTGAACCAGAGTGGAACCCTCCAATTTATTCAAATCGCTTCTTTACTATCTGTAAATCTATAAGATGCACCTAGTTCTTGGTCCTGTAGTGTTCATGTTTTAAGACTCGTACATGTGACTAACGACTGACAGCCACCAAATACACATGTCAAAAGAAAAGAGATCATATAAACTGTACTCTTCCCATAGCTACCACTGCACATATAGATAGACAGAAAAGGTGCATTGTTTGAACATCTCCCCCCATTCAATGAAGCCACACTACAAGCTTATAGCACTGTACCAAGTACCAATGTACGGAATATAATGCACATACCTTTGCGACTCTAGGCAGAGGGTAGTGAAACATGCTGGACAACTAAGCACGGCATCAGATGTGGAACCTTTTTTCTTTTTTTGAACCCATAATTCATCTTTAGTGTCAAGCTCAGGGTCATAGAATTCTGGTTTGACGGAGTAGTCAATTTCATCATCATCAGACACTAAAACACACACCAAATTGAAGTGGATCAGCCAGATTCTGAACTCGTGTAGATACTATATATAATTAGGTTGCGTTTGGATAGTTTTCTTGTGGGAATGAGAATCACCCCCTCTTTTGTGTGTGAATGAGGAGAGATGCAAAGTTTTTGTGATCCCTATGTCTATTCTCATTTCTTCACATCACCCTATTTTCATTCACACTATAAAAATGGGAATAGCATTTGCTTGAGGGATGGTTAAGAAATGGAACCAAAATGGCGCTAATTTAGACACAAATGAAGATGATTATCATTCTCATTCCCAAACTCTTGTACTAACGCAACCCTAGTTGCTACCCGGTTCCATATCAGACATTAGAAGATTATATGAGATTCGAGGTTCAAACCAAATGCTGGTAACTTCACTACCGAACAAGTACTACCCTACTTCTGTACAGCAACTACAGAGAATCTCAGATAAAATATTGATCTTACAAGCAATGAATATACAAGTATGCTTATGGTGGTGGAACCTTTGAAGTCCATTGACAGTTTGAAGAAAAGGGTTTTTGAATTCAATCCCACCGGGTACCCCAAGCAAGTTCTTGGAGCAGTAGCCATTAACAGAAATTGCTAGCAATTTCTGCTGGTTGTGTTGAGTACTGGCCAACGTATATATATAGTTACAAAGGGTGAATAATTCATACAGCTTCAAGCCTTCAACACCAGCGAATACTTATAAGTATTTACCAGAAAACGAAAAGGAACACGTTCTTATGCCCTAATAATATGAATCAGGGAGGAATTTCAGCATGGGATTTTCTGTTTCAGTTTCTGGACAGCCAAACACGTAGTTATAAATAAAGCAGGAGAAAGGTAAGAGAAAAGAAGTACCAGTTTGCTGGTACTGTGATTCGGTCGGAGAATCCATGTCCTGCTTCGCCTTCGCCATTTCCGTCGCCGACGACGGCTCTTCTCTGCTGGCTCCTTCCTCCATGGTTCAGTGAACAGAATGGAAATGGGCCAAGTCCGCTTGTTTTAACCCAGCCACGGGCTTTAAAACGGCACCATTCAACTAGACTTTTGGGGTTACACCTTCTTAGGGCCTCACTTATGGCCACATCTCTCAAATGGTAATGTCATTGCTATGATTTGATGCATGACTTTCTGGTTAATTTGAGTTTGATGGTGTTTTTGACATGATTTGAGGCTTTGAGCTTTATTAACGTCCGATTGCTTGTATGGGTATTCATCTATATTTAAGTCACTCGATGTTTATGCATGATTCTCTTACTTTGTGTTCGATTTATCATGATTTTAAAACCCGATTTCATGTACTAGCTATTTCATCTCTCGGGTTTATATCAAGTTCTAGGTTAGAGTTCGTAAAAATGCAAACTTTAGCCATTTAGTGAACTTATTTAGGATTTCTGATATTTTTATGTCATGATTTCCTATTGACGGGATATAATGTGTTTTCTCGATTCTCTTGTGCGTTTCAAGCCGATCGAACGATTTGAGGATTTTCCTATGATTGTTGTGTACACTATGTAGATTGATGTTTGGAGCGATCCATGATTTGATCTAGTGTAAGACGAGATTTCATGTTTATAGAATTTGCTTACGCTTGAGTATTACTAGAACGAGATTCTATTTAGTTCTACTCGATTACCGAACTCATCTTGATCGGTGGTGTTTGGTTTTTGAGAAGTGAACTAGGCGTAGCTAAGTAGATTCTTTTATTGATTTAGAGTTTACTCATGCTTGTGTATTACTAGAGCTTCGTGATTCGTTGCTCTATTTAGTTCTCCTTGATGATCGATTTATTCGGTCGTGAGATTGATTGAACTAGGCGTAGCTGAGTAGATTCGACATTTATTTTAGAGTCCTCTCATGCTTGTGTAGTACCAGAGTATCGCGATTCGATACTCTATTTAGTTATACCTGATTTTCGGTGTTCATCTTTATTGATTGCATTCGGGAATTAAGAAGTGAACTAGGCGTAGCTGAGTCGATTCGCTGAGTGGTGTAGCTATCTCTACTTGTGGTAGTTGGTAGCGAGAATGACATGCATCTGTTGCCGTTATCTCTCGTTCGATGATTGATCGAGCTTCGCGCAAGATCATAGAACTACATCCTATTTTATTGCTTTCCGATGATTGGTGGTTCGCATATCGGTCCGGGCAATGGTCTCGTGCCCTCTCCCCGTGACTAGTATGTGGTTGATTCGTGATACCGCATATATAGGAACTTAAGTGTTCTAAGATCATAAGGAAAGCATTATTTGATCTCACCATCGTTAACCAAACCATGCGTTAATTGGAAGTCAATTTTACTTGTACCCGTGACCGGCTCTTTGTGTGAATAAAACGTTATGTGTCTTAGGTGGTAGCGTGTAGATAGATTTTATTTCTTTTAAAACTTAAACAACTACTTTTACTTTTTGCCCTTTTATTTTCCCTTTCGAGGAGGTAGAAGTGACAGCCCATGTCCCCAGGTTTTAGCAAAATACTAGTGAGCCTCTACTCCCTGTGGGATCGACCGGTACTTAACTGTCTCTATATTGCTTGATGACCGTGTACTGATGCACGTAAAAAGAGGGCTTTGACGCATAGTCATCCTCACTCATCACAGACTCCAATATTAATGAAAAACCCAGGATTGAAACCATCAGGACCTGGGGATTTCAAGGCATCCATGCTAAAAAATGCTTGAGTAACCTCCTCTTGACCAGTCGGTCGTACAAGCCGAGCATTATCCTCCTCCGGGATCACACTCGAAATCAAATCACTGACTGTAACCTGACCACCGCCTCTGGCTTTAAATACCTCATTGAACCCTCTACTGTCTCCTTCAACCCCCCCCCCCCCCCAATTAACCCATTCATCCAATTGATTACGCAACCGAGTTAGTTTATTCATTCTCCTCCTAACCGAAGCTTTTCTATGAAAATACTTGGTATTTGCATCCCCCTCTTTTAAGTAGTATTGTTTCGCTCACTGCTTCCACACAATGTTTTTCCTGTGCAATAATTCAGTCATCCTTTCCCTCAACCGCTGAATACGAATCCCTCGGTCCGTGCACCACGAACCCAACAACTTATTCATTTCGGTTTGACATTCCTTAACTTGCTTGTCAACATATCCATACTCCTCTCTTGCCCAAAACTCCAACTTCACAGCCACTCTCTTACACATTTCAACTAAATTAGCACCAACATTATTATCCCAAGCTTCTTTTACAACACTGTCACAACCTCTATCTCGAATCCATCTTTGCTCAAACCTGAATCCCCTCCTTCATCTTACATTAACCGAGCGCTCTCCATAACATAGGATCGACACATCGTCTGAAGTTGACAACCCACCATGGACTAGTCGAGTATCAGGGAGTCAAACCGCCCTTGCCCCACTAACGAGGGCACGGTCCAATTGCGACTCACCTTCATCTCCTCTGTATCATCCCTTTTCCCAAGTGTACCGGTGGCCTTCTATCGCCACATCCCTGAGCCCACACTCATCTAGGGCCATCTGGAACCCCTGCAATAATCGATCTAGGTAAGGGTTGATACCTCGAATGTCCTCTGATCCCAGAATGTTGTTAAAATCTCCAATCATTAGCCATGGTCCATGCCATTGAACTGCAAGAGTCTTCATCAGCCTCTATGTCTCCTCTTTTAGCTATCTTTTTGGTTCACCGTATATACATGTTATCCTGAAAGTGGTTCCCTGATCCGTTGTAAACAATAAATCAATAAACTCATTTCCATATTTTCGGATTATACCGCTCTCCTTCTTTCTCCATAACATTGCCACACCCCCACTGGCCCCGGAGCTAGGCACCACCAATAAGCCATCCGTTCCCACCGACCTCCTTATTCCCTCCAAAACTAAATTTGACACTTTAGTCTCGCACAAAAAGACTACACCGGGCTTCTTCCGAATAATGTATTCGGTTATGAATTGTTTGGCCCCAGGGTTCCCAAGCCCTCGATAGTTCCAAGATGATGTTATCATTGAGCATGACAGGGTTCCTTCACAGCCCTCGCCAATTCAGTTGAGTTCGCCCAATTCAGCAACTTGCGGCCTCACCTTCACTTTAGGACCAATAATGGTCTCTCCACCGGATGAATTATTAAAAAGGCCTTCTGAGGCTAATATATTGCAAAAAGACCTTCACATGTTATATGTTTTGTAAAAAGACTTCCACTTTATGTTTTCCAATATTACCCTTTTGTAATATTGTAAAAAATACTTAAATCTCAGCCCCCCTTTTCGCACCCAGAAAAAAGCCGGCCGACGACCTCCATATCCAAAAAAAATTCCGGCGTCCACCACGTTCCCCGTCGCCGTCCACCACCGTCCAAAGCCCATTGAGTCCATTCAAGCAATCCTCCAAGTAAGGTAAGCTTGATTTCATCCTAAATTTGAATGTAGTGAATTTAAGTTTTAGGTTTGAGTAGATCTTCGAATGTAGGAGTGTAACAACGATAAGTTATGGTTTAATGTGTGTGTAAACGTAGTGAAATAAACAAATGGTAGAATTGGGTGGAATAGATTCGTATGTCGTAGGTTTTGTGAATTTTCTGAAATGGTGAACCAGTAGGGCCGGTCGGCGTCGGATGGGGAAGACGAGGGACCGATCGGCCTCGGAAGCAGGTGAATATATGCAAGCCGGACGGCGTATATGCAAACCGATCGGCGGGCCGATCGGAAGGGTTATGAGCGGGACGGCTAATTGCATATACTAAATCATACTCGATTAGTACAATATGTCCTTATGGGGTTGTAATTGTTACAAGAATGGGTGAAATTTTAGTCCGTGCTACTTACGGTGGTGAATATAAGCTAGTGGATGGGAAGTATGATTGGATATCAACAACAAACAATGGTTGCGTTAGCCTTATTGTGGACGATAATACAACACTGAAGAAAGTGAAGGACCGGCTGTATTTCGAAATCGGGGTGAATGAAAGGGAGATAGAACTGAATCTTAGTTTTGTAGGTGTTATGCCCAATTTTGTAGGAGTTATCCCAATAGAGAAAGTGTACGATGATTTCACTCTTCGGGGTTTTGTACTTGAGAACAGAATTATAGAGACGAGAACCGTGTTACGTGTAGAGCTGAGCAAGAAAGATACAGTTTGTGGGGAAGATGATACTGTTGAACAGGGGGGAACAATGTACCGGAAGCTGTGGCATATGAGTATGATGAACATGACAATGGGGGGCATGACGCTTATTTTGAAGTTGGTATTTGTAGTGTTGCAGGTAATCCAAATAATGTAGATAACCCAATTATTCGGCGGAGAGAACGTGATACGGAAGCACAAGCATCATCGCCTACGCCACCATCGGCAAGCTTGGACAATATCGAGGAGAACCGTGAAATGGTGGAGTATGTTCATAGAAATGAGGAGTTTCCTGCGGATTCGGTGGATCCAGAACAAAGCACTATCGGTTTTAGGGATGGGTCAAGTTTAGTAGTTGGTAAAGAGTTTCCGAACAAGAGAGCACTGATGAGTTATCTGAAAGACATTTCAATTAAGGGTGATTTTCTGATAAAACGTGATAGATCTTCAAAGACTTTATACATTGAAAAATGTGATGGTGCTACTTGTGGGTGGAGAGTGCGTGCAGCAAAAGATCGCGGATCCCGTGAAACGTTCTCCATTAGAACGTATGAGTCTTTACATACTTGTTTGGTCAGTGAACGGAACTCCCGAAAAGGTAAATTGACTACGGAAGAGATTGCGTGTAGGTTGGTAAAAGAAAATAGTGAAGTAGAATATCTTCCCAAACCACGTGCCATTCAGAACAATTTGGAGTTGGAGAAGATGGGGTTTTATAAATACTGGCAATGTTGGAGGGCAAGAACACTGGCGATGATTAAACTTGTAGGGGACCCAGCTTCAAGTTATGGACTACTCCCTGTTTATTTGCAGCAGGTTCGGAAGATGAATGCAGGTGTAGTAACTCATTTGGAGGTGGATGTGGAGAGTAGATTTAAATATGTTTTCATAGCATATCGGCCATGCATTGAGGGATTTAACTATGCCTTGAGAAAAGTGATCTTAGTAGATGGTACGTGGTTGAAGACAAGGTATAAAGGGGTACTGATAGTTGCAAGCGGGGAGGATGGTAATGGTCACCAATATCTTGTGGCTTGGGCTGTAGTTGACTCGGAGAACAACGAATCATGGAAATGGTTCTTCCAAAAGTTGAGGTCAGAGATCCCGGATGGTGAAGACTTGGTTATCCTTTCGGATAGACATGTAAGTATCAGCAATGCAGTGAAGATCGTCTACCCAGAAGCCCAACATGGGCATTGTAGGTGGCATCTGACCCAAAATGTGAGAGAGAAGGTAGGGGCTAAGGAAAAAAACAGATTATCGAAGTTGTTTCAAGAAGTTGCTGATGTGTACACAATGGAGAGGTTCCATGAAAAGTATGAGCAACTGAAAGAAATGTACCCGAAGGCGGCGGAATATCTAGAGGAGACAACCATACAACATTGTCAATGGGCGAGATCTCACTTCGTAGGGTCGCGGTACAATATAATGACAACGAACGGGGTTGAGTCTATCAACAATGTAATAAGAGCAGCGAGAAAGCTGCTTGTTATAAAGTTGTTGAACAGGATGCAGGAAAGGGTTACCGAATGCTTCATGCAACGTCTGGATGTGATGAACAAGATACCAGACTCCCATACTGTAACTCCAAAGGTAGAGAAAATCATGTCTGCAAGAAACAAGCTAGTCAAGCAGATGCAGATAACACCACTGAACACACACGGCGAGTATCAGGTGAGGGATGAACATAATGACGTATTGGTTCATTTGGGGATGAGGCAATGCAGTTGCCGGGAGTTTGACATAGACATAATTCCTTGTGCCCATGCCCTAGCGTGTTGTGAGCATGCCAATATAGATCTGTATGACTTGTGCTCGAACTATTACACGCTACAAAAATGGGCTGAAGCATATTCTGGGACTATGTACCCAGTGTCCCGTGCAGAAGAGTGGAATATAGATGAATTTGATCGTGAAGTTCTTATCGATGTTCTTCCTCCAGACTATGAAGCGAAACGCGGGAGACTGCAGGAAAGAAGAATTCCTTCAGGAGGTGAGGTTCAACGAGCGACTCAAGCGGCTCCAAAGCGTCCCAAGAAATGTGGACATTGTGCTACCATTGGTCACAACAGACGAACATGTCCTTCGCTTCGATCTGCTTCTAATGTTTAGGGTAGGTATGTTTCCATTTATGACAGACTGTGTATATTTATTTATTCCTGATTATGGTACTATTTGTTGAGTGTACTTTGTTTGAATTGCATGTGTTGAATGCATTTCCATTTTCATTACATTTGCGGAATGCAGTTATGTTTGGGATACGATAGTGGTGTATATGCATGAAGCCGATCGGCAACATAGTGAGCCGAACGGCTTAATTTTGAAAAAAATAAGATCTCCTCTGTTGCCCGATCGGTCCAGGTTGTGGCCCAGACGGCGCCGATTGGGTTAACAAGTCATATAAAACCAAACATCGTTCAAATACCACGAGTTACATGTAGTTTGATTCAAGGAAAATGGTAAACACATTACAACCCTACTTTATTACCACAAAGACTCTCATATGGAGTTGAAAATTTGAGGTTTTTGTGTCCGATACAAACCAACTCATATTACCAAAGGGTAGTGCACTCGTCTTGGTGAGTGAAGGACAAGACGAAGTGTCGCAGTCCTTCGAGCTGCTCCAACACGATACGAGCATTATTCTCGTCCGCATCTGTCCATCCAGTTCTATTCGCCTGTCTCAGCTCGTCCATCAGTGCATTAGCCTTCACTGAAACCCGAAGAAGACTTATCCTAATCTTCTGCAGCTTATCCAGCCTCTCCTTGTGTTCAAGTTCAACACGTTGCGCCGTAAGGGTGTGTCTTAAAGGTGAAGACATTGAGGATGAAGTGAGTGAAGAGTAGTGATGAGTGAGTAGTGAGTGAAGGTGGTTGGAGTGAGTTTTATAGGCGTGGTGAGGTCCATAAATGTTAGTTGGGTGGTGGGTTCCATTAATATGGGGTAGGTGGATGTTGGGAAAACAGGGTTAGTGGTTGGGATGACTTAATTTGATGGAGGAATGGCCCCAAACGGCGCCTTATGAGGTCAGTATTAGGGTTAGGGTGGAGGGATGGCCCCAGACGGCGCCGTTTGAGGTCAGTATTAGGGTTAGGGTGGAGGGATGGGGCCAGACGGCGCCGTTTGAGGACAGTATTAGGGTTATGGTAGTGTTGTTGTCAGACTGCGCCGGATGATGTCAGTATTAGGGTTAGGGTAGGGTTGTTCTCAGACTGCACCGGATGATGTGTCAAACTACGCCGGATGGTGTCAATCGGACACTCAAAGGGCGCCGTATGAGGTCAATATTAGGGTTAGGTGTAGGGTTGTTCTCAGAATGCGCCGGATGAGGAGCCAATCTGCGCCGTTTGGGGGCCAATTACTATTGTTTAGAATTTGGAAGGTCCCATTCCATTAACATTCAACGACAAACATTACAACCCTAATGAATACCACAAAGCCTCACATCTGGAAAATGGAATTGGTATCCTAAGTGAAGGACCGTACAAGCTGTGAGTACAATTCAACACTAATTATTACCACAAAGCCTCACATACTACATTGGAAAATTGAGGTCTTTGTAAGCCGATACAAGCAAACTCACACTAGCAAGTGGGATCTCTTAATAGAAGGACCGTACAAAACGTAATAGGCCTTCGAGCTGGTCCATGGCCTCCTTCAACTCCTGCTTGAGTTGATCTGCCTTATATTGCACCATCTGAAGAGTTTCCTTGATCTGGTGGAGATCGTCCAATATCGCAATGCATTCTTCCTCAACAAGCCGTGGTGTATTGCTGCCCGAAATAGGTGAAGACATTGTTGATGAACTTAGTAAAGACTATTGATGAGTTCATTGAAGTGAATATTAGGGTTTATAAGGGTAAGTAAAGAATATATTCCTTCCGTAAAGTATGTCCCATCTAATCAACGTCGGAAGGAATATATTCCTTCCGTAAAGTATGTCCCATCTAATCGACGTCGGAAGGAAATTTGGGACCCGATCTGCGCAGATTGGGACCCAAACTGCGCATATTGGGATCCAATCTGCGCATATTGAGTCCCAATCTGCGCAGTTTGGGACCCAGTCTGCGCATATTGAGGACCAAACTTCGCCGATTCGGGCCTCAATCCGCGCAGGTTGAGTCCCAATCTGCGCAGTTTGGGTCCATGGGAAGACCGATCGGCCCACAGCAAGCAATGTAAAACCCAATAACTTATTTTATTTCATCCAAACAGCATAATCATACAGCCTTATTACTACATTACGCATCTAGCATAAAGTTAAGGAGCCTCTCCTCAGCTTCTCTAGATCTGTCCATCCACTCTACGAAACGTTGAAACCATGGAGGCTCCTCGTAAGGAAGCCTCATAATGTCACGATCGTTTACAAAATGAGGGAAATCAAATGGGTGTTCACCATCTAGAGGTGGAGGACATTCTACATTCTTCTGTTGGACGAGTTCCTCTATTCGGTCCAACCGCTGAATTGAGTCATCGAGTATGCGGTCGTACTCAAAGGCCCATGGTGGTGGCGCCACAAAGACCACTGTTCCGGCGTTCTCCCGCCGCCTCCGCCTACGCTCAAGACGAGGATCGTGGTTGGGTTCCATCGTGTCACAAAAATTATACCTACAAAATGAGGGTTGGAGTGAAAACTATTCAAGTGGAGAGTGGGTTTTATAGGCGTGTAAGGAATGAAGAGGGTTGGAGTTGGTGTGTCAATGCATTAATGAAACCATTAATGTGTTGACTGCGTTGATTGTAGTGCATGCATTGGGACGTACATATTTTGTATAGGAAATGTATCAAATCAAAGCATAAAAGCATTGTCATTCATTGCATTAATTATACAAAACATAAACATCATTCATCCAAGTACCAAATCAAATTATTAATAACCAATACGTACATTAATTGATAATAATGCTCTTATTCAAATTGTATTAAATGTTTTACGTACCGTAAATAACGGGAGCAGACCGCATATGGTGTATGAGGCCCCCTACCTCCCAGCGATCGCTTGGAACTTCGCTCTCAACTCTCGAATACAATCCTCCCTCAGATGCCGGAAGGAGATATACCCCCACGGGTACCGGTTGAACAACTTCAGGTCTTCTACTAATCCCATCCACTTTGGCTCAATGGGTGTCGTCACTTTTGTGTGAGGTATCAACGCATCAGTGACGAACAACAGCTGAGCCATCTTCACAATATTGTAATCTGGCTCGGTCCTCCTGGTCCTCGGTTTCAACCGGGTAGTCACAAGGGCGGACAACTTGTTTTCCAGGTCTAGTGGAGACACTCCACGCAGGTTCGAATCAAAATGTCTTTTCTCGAATGCTGTGGAAGTCAATTGCCTCTGAAAATTTTCATCTCCAGTTCTGGGTCTTGAGCAATTAAATCCCGTCATCAGTGCGTATTCCTTTAGGGACAACCTGATCGGTTTCCCTTTCAACACGAACCACATTTCGGAGTCCCTTCTCACCGTGGTACTCCTGACTATTAGCATCCACGCCAGGTTGTTGGAGGGCTGGAACTTCTCCGGTAACCTGGTGAACATCCCGAATGGACCCGCTCTTAATGCTGCAGCTGTCAGCGGGTCTACATCCTTCAGCTCATTGTACTTCTCATACAACACCTTGTACCCACACCTGGCTGTCACACGACAGTTGAAGTAATCCCCATCTTGCAGTTCTGTTTCAATTCTTCGAAACCGTTGAGGTGCTTCTGACGGAGTAGCACTCGGTATCGAAACAGAACCTTCTTCCTCTTCCACTGACTGTATTATGATTATAAGATGCATCCTAACATTATCTAGTAATCCTAATTGTAGTTCTAATATTATCATTATAAAATAACATTAACTAGTAATCAAAACTGTCATGGGCCGAACGGCCTTTCACCTAATTGTCCTAGGCCGATCGGACAACAAAGAGTTTGGTCACTTTCCCATCCGGCTCAGACTGACCCCATTCGGCGCCGTTTGGACCTTGCTCCACAAGATCAAAACGCCGCGTTTTACTACCGATATGCGCCGTCTGGATCCTTTGGAAGGCAAATGATTGGGGGCCAAAACGACGTCGTCAGTGGTGAAGGGGTGTCATTTTGGGCCCTTCACTGGGCCTCACCGAGCTTATTGGGCCGTGGACTGGGCCTCAGTGGGCCCAACCTGCTCCGTTTGGTTCAACCTCATGGAGATGGTCGGTCCCAAAACGACGTCGTTATGGGGTCTCATTCGGCTCATACTAGGCATATCAATCGGCGCATGTTGGTGGCAAAACGTTGTCGTTGTGTCCCCAACCTGCTCCGTCAGGAACTCCGGCGACTCAGTGGGCTAAAACGCCATCGTTTTAGCCCCAATCAGCGCTGTCAAGACCCCAGTCGACGACACTGATTCCTTCTCCGGCAACGACCCTATTCCCTTCTACGCCTCCCCCATTCGTCGTAGCCTCACCGGCGATTTACACTAACTAAACCCTAGGTTTTGCAAAAGGGACCTAAATCTAACACAAATTGCAGTAGTTCAAATCGCACGTACCTGGTTCGACATGAAGTCGGAATTGTAGGAATTTCCTCTCGCCGGCGTCGTTGCTTTCTCGGAGATGATCGGGACAGATGAAGTCGTCGACACTCGTTTTTCTGACTTTGACTTAGTGACGAAGACGAAGAGCCAAAGAAGAAGAAAGGGCGAGGGTATATTGGGCAGTTCATAATGTTTTCAATTAAAAGAAAAACAAAAATTCGATTTAATTCGAATGCAAAATTACCGAGGCTGCCCCGTAAATATATTAGCGTGATAAGGCCCTTTCCAACAATTCCTACCTCTCCACCAAAACCTCCGATGTGGACTGTGAAAGCTGGTTTGCCGAACTTCCCTTTCACTTTCGGATACAACACCTTATCCACCATGCATTCCTTCTCTACGTGATCCAAACGACCACAACATAAACAAAAGTCAAGGATCCGTTCGTATTGAAAAGTTATATGAACTGACTGATATATTAAAAAGTAATGAAAACCCCAAATCTATTTTTGTTTAGTTAATGAACATTTGATGTATATTGTATTTAGTGATATTAATATGAATTTATATCTAGTGTTGAATATATGTGAATTAGCTGTGATAATATTGATATATAAATTAAATTTGGTGATATTTATACGATTGAACAATGAATGAATGAAAATTAACAATCTAATCAATTGCTTGTATTTGACATAAGATTATGCATTGTTCCTTTTATAAAAATAAGCTTGTAGAAAAGGACCATACTTAAGCCTAACAAAAGAATAAAAATGAACGATCTGGTTAAAACCGGTCAGATCTCAATCAACAGTTTCAACGCCAACAGTATGGAAGTCCGAAAAACGGACGACAGTATAGAATTTCTGAAAACCGGTAAGTACTATTTGGGACAAAACCGGACAGGTCTCAATTAACAGTTTCAGCGAAAACCGGACGGCGGTGTAGAATTTTCGAAAACCAGTAAGATCTGTTTGGGACAAAACCGGCCAGGACTCAATTAACAGTTTCAGCTCGACTACGGTACCGATGAGTCCGGTTTGAGGCTGACGGTTAGTTACTCCATAAGTCCAGTTTGAGGCTGGACATGAGGCCATCGGTCAGTTAACCGACCAATGCCCACCCTACCCAATGAGCCATCACCTTTCTTCTCATTCCCTCCACATAACCTTCATCCACAACTCATTCATACACATTTGCAGATCAATCACCCAAAATAATGAAGAAAAATACCAGCAGAATAACAAAAATTAAAAATTAATGAAAGAAAATTTAAGAGCAACTTCATTGTCTGTATGATGATGAGAACAAAATGACCAACAATATGTGTATTGTCTGTATGTATGGAAATAATCATACAAAACTCTGCTTTCCTGCATTGAAATCTACCCAGTTGCCCATAATCCATCCATCACAAATATGCTGCAGAATACCACACACATAATACATTAACCATTAAAACTGCATAAAAAAAGAGAGTAAGCAGCAGATAATCCAACCACCAATATAATAAACAAATTCAGTGGACACTGAGTAATGAAGTAGATCATACTAACAAAATAATTCAAAGGTCCAAAATTGCAACTGTGTACACCTTATTTCCTGTTTACACCTCTAGGATTACGGGAAATGCAATCCCCTTAAGTTGCAGTTTGATTAACTTTATGAGAACTGTAATGAAGAATGATAATCACATCTAGTCTACATGTGTAAACTCAGAACGATTCTTTACAAATTTCATTCCCATCATGATTCTGATTCCCTCACATTGCCCATTTTAAACCATTTCAATGCAATTCTGATACCCATTTCCAAATGGATAGACATATGTTTTTCTATGAAGAAGAGGGCTGATATTCTCATAGAAAGTAATCTTAGTTTTGATATGGTTTTCTAATAGTATCAGTCACATATGATATTGGACCTAGTAATACGACATGTGCTCTGGCTCCTTACACCTCAGAACATGGGCAGGCAAAGTAATCTAGCTTTAATATTGTTTTCTAATAACATCAGTTACTAAAATATTAAACCGGCCTAACAGGGGCAATCAGTCCCTACACCTCAAGAACTTGGGATATGGGAAGAAAAACACAAATTAGCTTTCATATGGCCTACCATATTAAACACACATTCATTAATAAAGCAATTAACAGAATATGAAGTCCAACAAGGGTTAAGAAAATGTAGAATACAAGAGCACCTTCACATACAAACCGATAAGCAATTAGTCAACAACACATACTACTTCACAAAATGAGTGTCCGTCTACTTTCTTTGGAAGTAAAATATGCATGAAATGGCAATCTTATCCTTCTTATTAGTTAGCTATCGTCCTCTTAGTTGGTTAGTACCTAGTTGAATACAAGTACAAGCTCATCATGGGACAGGGAGTAACAAATGCAAACAACCCATCAGAAATGGGATATCTCAGTCATTAGACAGCGAATTAAGTCATATTTTGGTACAAACCTATACATTCATTGCCACAGTAAATACCATGACTCCTGAACATAATTGTGCAACATCCATATTTGTTTTTTTCTATAAAACCTAAGCATAGCTGTATGATATATATGCAGAACAAATCAGAACAAACCCAGAGCAAATTTATATTTCAGTTTAGAATGAATGCTAGTTTACCAATGAGATGGAAAAGGAGAGAACAGTGCATACCCCCTTTGGAATTTAAAAACCCCAATTGTTACTATCACTGTCTCCACTCTCAGAACCAGAGCCGGAACCAAATCCGCCAAGAAACGCCCATGGCAAAGATATCCTGACCGTTCTCTCCACAGTCTGGTTCTGCCCGGACCCTTCTCCTCCACCACC
Organism: Erodium maritimum; assembly: GCA_963921825.1. Classification (NCBI taxonomy): domain Eukaryota; kingdom Viridiplantae; phylum Streptophyta; class Magnoliopsida; order Geraniales; family Geraniaceae; genus Erodium; species Erodium maritimum. Next base: position 68,358,113 of record OY997590.1, on the reverse strand, counting down.
TCGTGCAGTCTCTCCCTCAGTTTCAGACTCATTGCGATTTCCGGTAGCATTCCCTCTTCTCTCATAGTGAGGATCATCAGTTGGCAACTCATGTCGACAGACGGGGCACGAGCTATGTAATTCGAGCCAAGGCAAAATGCAATCTTGGTGGTACAAATGCTTGCAAGGCAAGAGCTTGACTTGGTCCCCTTTCCCGAACTCGTCCTGACAGACGGCGCACTGGTTCATCTCGGAATTGAGGTGCTCCTCGGTGATGCTCACAGTAGGGAGGTTCTCCACAGCCGATTTGGAGGCCGGAGGAGTGCCATAGCGGTTGGGGTCGTTGTCCGCCAGATGCTCGATCAGCTGCTCGAGTCCCGGCCCGACGAAGTAGTCGCCGATGTTGGAAGGGATGCGGAAGCCAGGATCGGAGGGGTGGTTTTCGATGACCAAATGGATAGGGGCGCCGCCGTGATCGGCACTCATGTTCTGGAGACGGTTCTGGAGGAAGGCGAAGGGGTCGAATTCGCCGCCGCCGGAGAAACTCGGTGACCGGGCTCTGGGAGAGGGCCTGGCGGTGGGGTTGGAGAAGTGGCTAGGGTTTTGAAGATCGATCAAGGTAGACGATACCAGAAGAGGAGGCAACAAGGACGAAAAGGGGTTGGAGAAGGGAGACGGGTGGAGAGGGAATTGGTCCTGAAATTGAGTGATAGGGTTTTCGCATTCCTCGAGGAAGCCATCGTTGCAGTGAGGGCAGGAGGGATCGGAGGATGGAGGCAGTGCGACCGATACAGTGCGCGAGCATTGGTAGCAGAAGTAGGATTTTGTGCCGGAGAGGACGTCGGCGAAGTTTCCGGCGGATGACATATTTTTCTACTGCTGGAAGGGAGAGAAGAGGCGTGGCGGAGCATGTACAAAAGAAAGGAGCTTGGTCAGGGGTGAGAGTGCAGACCTTGTGCTGACTGGACAAAAGTCAGGGAGTGGGAGTGCAGAAAAGTGGGTGTTTTGCAACAGAAAGGACCTTGAGGTCCTGGGAGTGCAGAACAGTGCTGACTGGATTATTAATTTGTTATTTTCCTGTTTTATTTAATTCGTTATCAGAAACTGTTTAATTTAGTCATAATTTAAACAATTTTGGAAATAAATAATTAAAGACAATCAATAATTAATAAATTCAACACGAATAGAAATGAACTTCTAATTTTATTCAATCCATTTTAATACAACCCAAAACAAAATATAAGTTCAAGAATTATCCTCTGTTGGGTCGGCATCTAGTGGTGGGGGTTGGTTTCGAAGATCTTCAATTTGGGCTTCAAGGCTAGTGATGAGTCTTCGCACTTGGGTCTTGCAAAACTTATGGTCTGCCAACGCCTCTTCGTCGTAGGAAGATGTGTCCTTCTCCACCAGGGCCTTGTAATGAATGATGTTTGATTCCCACTGTTGGGTTAATGACTGCATGAGGCGATGCCTTTCTACATGTTGTTCGCGACGTGAACGTTCAGCATCCACCCGTGATTTTTCCAGCTCGACGAAGGCAGACATTTGGGCCGTGAGGACGACCCCCTTCTTTGCGGCCTTCGCTGCCTTCTTCCCTTGCGGTCGGGGAGGGGGACTTGGGTCGGCCTCGGGGGATGGGGGTGTGTCGCTGAGAAGGACCTGAGTCCCCTCGTAGTTCTCGCTTCCTCCCCATTCTGGTGGTTGGGACTCACCACTGAGAGGTGTGCCCTCCTCCCCTGTGCTTGTGGGTGGGGTTGAGCTGTAAGCCCCAGCCTCATCCAACCGTTGTCGTTGTTGGCGTACTTGACGGCGGACAGTTCCCATTGTGCCCTCCTCGGCACTGAACTTCTCATTGCCATCGAGCCTCCAGACCCAATGATCCAGGTCGAACTTTAGCGGGTGGTCTTTAACCACTTTCCCATCTTTCTCCCACAATTCCTTCGCACGTCTCAAGTGCTCTTCGTCGTTTGCGCCGCTCGGCTTCTCGTCCCTGGACCTCTTCATATAGCCGAACATCCTCCTTGTCTGGCCGGAACCTCTGAGCCAACGTTTCTTGATGGCTTCCCAGCGGCGAGGTGGGTAACGGGTCTGGGAGTTGTATTTCCTCTGCACTGAGCACCAGAATGTGTTGCCGATTTGCGAGTTGCCCTTGACGGCGTCTCTTGTTGTGCTTAACTAGCAAGTTATGAGGTGGTTGTCCTCCTCCTTGCTGAATGTCCGACCATCCGCCTCTGGTTCTTCGGGTTGGGCTCGGGCAGGGGCTCGGGCTCGGGCAGGGGCTCGGCCTCGTCGTTGGGAAGAGGATGGTTGGGGGGTTTCTACGTCGGGTAGTGGATGACCCTCGTAGTTGTAGAATTGGGGTCCCATGCCCCATTGTGCTTGTGATTCTGGTGGGGGCATGCTCCATTGTGCTTGTGATTCTGGTGGGGGCATGCTCCATTGTGATGGCACTTGGAACCCTTGTGGGGGCATGCTCCATTGTGATGGCACTTGGAACCCTTGTGGGGGCATGCTCCATTGTGATGGCACTTGGAACCCTGGCGCCATTTGGTATTGTGGGGTACGGGTTTTCCCTAACAAAAATATTTATACATTAAATTAAGTGCTCAAAAATTTAATACAAACCAAATTATACATTAAATTAAGTGCTCAAAAATAAAATAATAAAATAAGTGCAAATAATTAATAAAAAAAATGAATACAATGCATTAATACAATAAAATAAGTTTGCACTAACCTGAACTCGACCCCGGGTTCGAGCTTGGGGTACGAGTTTGCCCTAACAAAAATATTTATACATTAAATTAAGTGCTCAAAAATTTAATACAAAAAAAATTATACATTAAATTAAGTGCTCAAAAATAAAATAATAAAATAAGTGCAAATAATTAATCAAAAAAATGAATACAATGCATTAATACAATAAAATAAGTTTACACTAACCTGAACTCGACCCCGGGTTCGAGCTTGGGGAGTTGGAGCGAGGGCCCGTCAGAATGTCTCTGAAACCTCGTCGTAGTTCTTCCTCGGTGAATTCTCGTTCTTCACCAAATGAGTGTGCACGAGACCCAGCGTCGCCCGACATTTTTCGCGAGAATAATTGAAACGAGAGAGGAGAATTTGGGAAGGAGAGAGTGAAGTTGGATAGTTGAAGTAGGAAGTGGTGTGAAAAATATGAGAGAAAAGGGGTATTTATAGGGTTTTATTTGTTGATTTTTGAATTAAAAAAAAAACTAGCCGTTTGAGGTGCAATGGTCGGGACACGTGGCACACCCACACGCTGCCAGCGCAGCTGACGGCGCGCAGGCGCGTCCAACGCGTCCGGCCAGCGAGTGAGGAGCAGGGGCGTGTGCAGCGAGAGCGGGAGCGCGTGGAGGGGGAGCGGGGCCGTGGTTTTCGCCATTTACAGCGGAACGGCCAGCGCACCCGGCCAGCGAACGGAGCGGCGCGGGGAGCAGGGCGGGGAGCGGGACCGTTCCGTTGTTCTTGCTCTAAAGGAAGGAGTTAGATTTCAGAGAGAGAGAGAGAGACAACAAAGAGACAGATTTGTTTACGGCGGTTGAGTTTTTATTTTTTTATATATAAGGTTTAACATTTGTTGGAATTTCTCTCTTTGAGGTATGTTGAGCTCATCAGCCCGATCAACGTCATCGGGCGAGTATTCATGTCGTTTTGATGAATTTGTCGATTGGTTCGAATCGTCGGATATTTTTGATCATTTTTAGTAGAGATGAAGTGGATAATTTGAGAGTACAAATTGAGAAAGATGGTGTGGTTTGGATGAACGGGGGAATGAATATTTATAAGAGGGAGAAATATTTTTTTTGTATTAAATATGTATTGATTTTAATTAAAAAATTACATCAACACGACTCGTGAGAATGGAGGGAAACATGCATCAAACTCACTGAGGAGGCGAAACGAGCACTAGAATTCAAGAGGACCCAACCTAGAGAACCACCGCGCCAAACCCTTAGCTCCTAACAAAAGAAGCCCGTCGTTGACAAACATCATTCAACGACCCAAAGAGGGGAGGAAACGATAGTACCCTCAATATCACCACCATCGGACCCACGATCTCAGATCTGGAAACCATGTGCAAGCGGAGAAGGAGAGGGGAATCGGAAAGCGAATCCAAGACTTACAAAGTACCAGAGGAAAGATGACCAAAGGAGACCCTAACCAAACAAGAAAGAAAACCACTGGCGATATGCATAGCTTACGAGAAAAGCCCACAGAGCCGCTGGCGGCTACAGAAAAAAAGGGGGACTGTGGCGGGGAAGGGTTTCGAAGAGAGGGTAAAAAATATATTAATCCTTACTTGTGCAAATTATTTTTACTTTTGTAATATAAAGACAAATAGGGATTTTATACTTACTATGTGAACTTTGACTATTCGAGAAGCTTTTGATTCAATTAACTACTTAAGATTGTCTAATACAATAAATTGAAGTAAGAAGACGATAATTGATTTCATTAAAAATTAGGTCATTAACTAGAGAAAGAAGACGATCATCAGTTTCTTTAAAAATAATATTATCAATTAGAGTAAGAGCATCCATAGTGGTTAACCACGAGTTAGTGGTTAGAACATTTTTTCACTCTCTTTCGCTGTCAAACCACTAGTTGTTACTGTTGGTTTTTGTGGCCTAGGCCAATCGTGATTATGGACGGCATTATCATTTCATTAATCCATCGGCACTACTATTATCATTTGTGAAATGTTAATAGTGTGAATAATACTCTTTCTTAAGATCATCGGGTTGAGGACCTGATAGTAAAACTCTTAGAAGTAATAGAGTATTGTTCACTTGATCCCTGGTCTTACTGATATACTAACACTAGTATGATGTTGGCTGATGATCACGTTTTACTGATCATACATATTGGATATGAAGTCAAATCATAGATGTCATTTAGGGAAATGACATTGGATGACCCACTGTGAGAATACTACATAGGAACTGTCATGAGTATTTCTCAATACCGTAATATGACTTAAGTCCTCTGACCTTATAGTCATCATGATTTCTGCATAGGTGGATGTGTGCTTTGACACAGTTAAACGTTGTCTTTAACCGGGCAATTATAAAGGCTGTGATTGGGTGCATAAGTGTCTATGTGAGAGATATGGTTGACTGATAAGGGATTTGTCACTCATACAAATATGAGAGATATCGTTTGGGCCCCTTGATAAGTGAGACTGCAGGAAAAAGCATGGCCATGCGAATTGATAAAGAGTTATCACTGACAGTCTACTTAAGATCAAGAAACAACGATCGAGTAAAATAAGGATGACGACCCTATGCCTTATTCGATCGAGATATCGTTGACAGAAGGTTTAGCATATTAGCGGGTAAAGGTTAAGTCGAATTAACGATCATCATAAACGTTTGGGTAGTCATAATGCCTTGCTAGAGGCCAACTATGACATGTGGACGAAACGAGTATTTCGGGCCCACTGCCAACAAGTGTTATCAGACTACAGGGTCGCACACAACAACGAGCCCAAAATCGAATAGGACTTTTGAAGTCCCTCATGTGAATAAAATAATATATTATATTCGATATAATATTTATTTATTCATTTAACTCGTTTTTCGAATTGCTAATATAATAAAGATTATGTTGAGCAATTAAAATGCAAAATGGCTCTTGAATTTTCGAAATTCAAAAAGGGTATTTTTGCATGAACACTACTCTTAAAATAAGACACTTGTCATAAAAGAAAGTCCAATAGTTGGACTTGCTTGAAATGACATAGTGAGTCATGTGAATAAAATAATATATTATATTCGATATAATATTTATTTATTCATTTAACTCGTTTTTCGAATTGCTAATATAATAAAGATTATGTTGAGCAATTAAAATGCAAAATGGCTCTTGAATTTTCGAAATTCAAAAAGGGTATTTTTGCATGAACACTACTCTTAAAATAAGACACTTGTCATAAAAGAAAGTCCAATAGTTGGACTTGCTTGAAATGACATAGTGAGTCATGCAAAGCCTTAGAAGGCCACTTGTCAAATTTGGAAGTCCAAGTGTTGGGTTTTTCCAAATAAAATAATGTGGCCTTGTTGGGAGATATATGCATGCAAGAGAGAGAAAAAAAAAATCAGATTTTTCATTGTGTTGAGAATGGTTCTCAAAGGGTAGAGAGAGAAACGAGAGGAAGAAGTGTTCTTCCTTTGTGCTAGCACACAAGAGATTTGGGATATCTCGTTGGTGTAGATACCGGTAGAGGACAGATCCTTTTGGAAACGTCTCAACTCACACTCAATCCACCAAATCAATTTGTTTTGGGTGTTCTTGGTTTGCAAGAAGAGAAAAATCTGCCCAGATTTTTCTGCCCAGTTTCTGTCCGACCAGCCCCTGGAAATAGCTCGATCGGAGGTTCATCCGAGGTCCGAACTTGCTAATTTTTGGAGTGAACGTTCTACACATATTGGTATTCAATCTGACCGAAGGAATTTGGATTCCAATGGTTCGTTGCTGAGATATATGAGCTGTAAGTTGGTCCCTGTCTCGAACCAAGCTGAAAAATTGAAAGAGTTAATCTCTCCTTTAATTTTTTGTTTGTTGGTTTATTCGGAATTACATGGATCCTGAGGCTATTCTAGGGAAAGTTTTTATTTTCCGCTGCGTTTTTCTCCCTAGAATTCCAACAGTTACCACTAGCCATGTAGTAGTAAACCACCAGCTAGTGGTATTTTCTTGTAGTTAACTGTTTTTTGTCAATTCTAATAATTTCCAAAAGAATGAGGTACAGTCCCTTAAAGCTACGAAATTGAGGTATAGTCTGTCCCAATATTTCCTATCGACTAGCATTTTCTGGTCACGTGAACATGAGGTGCATTTCTTCCTCAACAGACCATATGGGGGGCCACAAGCCAACAAACTCATTCTTTGCAAAAACAAAGAGAGGAGAATAAGTATATGAAGGAGGACCGGATTGGAGAGAAGTGTGTGAGTGAAATGAATGAGGAAATGAGATTTCATAGGGAGGGAGGCGTCGGCTGTGTCGTGTTAAGGGGGATGAGGCATCCACTATTCCTTAAATAATGTTCAAAACACGAAAAACGAGAAATCAATCATCCGTTCATTAATTTTTTGAAAAAAAAGTACAAGGCGGATAAAAAACGTACAAACCGATCTATATTTTTACAATGCAATGCAAATTCAAAGTTGTCCCAATTTTTTCGCGATGCTCTATAAAAGCATGGCTCAGGCATTCAATTCCGGCTGACTCATCATCGAAATGTCTTGGTTACTGATTGTTGCGTACGAATCAAGCAAACTGCTAATGGTCTTTTGTTTGCACTCAGCAATGATGCGTCACTTCGTCACCTAAACACTTAGATACTTAATTTCATATCGATCATTGGTGTCCTCCTTCTCAGTTCGTTGTCTTTGGCTTTAGCCTTCGTTTTTTTATCTTGTCGGATGTTCCTCGAGTACCGGTGAGGTCAAATTGTGCTCGGTTCCTTCGGTCTATGTGTAGTTGCAATTGTCTTCTAATCTTGTACGCTTGCTTGCTTTATTTTCTATGTCGGGTTCTATGTCGAGGTCTACTTGACATTGAGAACTTCTTGACACTCCACTTGGGGTAATCCTTCACTATCTTCCAAACATGCTTTAAAGAAAACTCATGTCTCTCATTGTTTTTGTAAGCAATTTCTTCTTCGGCCATGATTTGATCATCGCTCCTCATACTTTTGTACGTGTCCGCAGTTTGCACCAAAAAACTCTGATATTTGTTGACCTTTTTGTTTACTTGATGCCAGTGGTCCTTGCAATTTTTCCAAGTGCGAGTTGGGTCAAATAGTTTTCTCGTATATCTGACCTCCTCACCGACTTGAATGTAGTAGGCTTTGATATTTTTGCACTTCCCTCTGATGCTATCAAGAGTGTTATTGGGTCATGTCTTTGCCAATCGTTCCTCCTCATCAAAGCTATATTTGATCCTCTAAGGTCTAGATGATGTTGATTCATCACTCGAATCATCGAGGGCTTGGACAACACCGATTGGGAAGGTTGCTCTAGGCTGAATTGTGACGGTGTTGATTGTGTGGGTTGGATTAACGAGCCTAGGGATTAGATTTAAGAGTGAAGTTCTTCTTCATTCACGGGCTCGTTCAACTCCATATCTTTGAGGAGTAATTTGTAGTCTTTGGTGTTGACCATGGAATAAATCTTGTAGAGATATAAAAGGAGTTTGTAGAAAAGAGAGGTGTGATTTTAAGTTTAGGGTAAATAGTGTATTTATAGGAATTTTTTTAACTGATGGGATACGTGTCGCCGCACCATTGGGTCGGCGTCTAGCCGTTGGGGTCACGTCGGTCCTACATAGTGTATTTATAGAAAAAAATTTAAAACTAGTGGAACACGTGTCGCCGCACCATTGGGTCGGCGTCTAGCCGTTGGGGTCATGTTGCTCCTACCTACCACGTTGTTCTGCGTCGCTGTAGGATCCTACAGCGAGCAACGCTTCATCGACGTTCTGCAATACCTCTTGCATCGAAGACTCGTAGTAGGCGGCGAGGCGACTCCTGCGACAAAGATACTACAACGCTCCACTAAAGGTGCTCCAATAAGTATTGCCTAATTATTTATTAGGGGAATTGAGAGTTATTCTTATTTAGATTATTTAAAACTGGAAAACATAGTTGCAAAGAAATATACTTGCAAATCTTAACAGCTCTCTTCTACCTCTACGTGAGGTCCTCTCTACCCTACCCAGGGTTTCGTCGCCGCTATTCTTGTTCTCGCCGAGCACCGCCTGCCTCCTCGACATCGTCATCGCAGCACCGCTGCCGCAATCGAGCCTCGATATTCGCTCTTGTTTCCATATGTTCATCGTTGTACCTATCCGTCTCCGCCACCCCCGACGACTTCCCTGCAGCCGTCCATCGTCATTTCCGTCCACCCAACACCGGATCTGTCTACCCCCTACCGTTCCCAGTTAGAAATGACGTCCAACAGTCAGATCCATCCAGGTGCGGGCGATTCTTAGCAGCACGTTGTCCCCGACCAGCTAGGGTTCCTCTACGGCGACTTCGTCATGCCGTCGTCCGAGGCTGCTCCCTCCCTTCCCCTACCGGACCCCGGCGGCTGACGGGCCTCCTGGCCCTGAAGGACAAACCTGGTACGAACCAGGCAGTGCCCGAGGACTTTGAGGCTCCGGCGACGGTCTCAACTCAAGGCGGACGCCACTTGATAGTGATGGAGACTCCTCGGGATCTGCCGCCCCACTCTCAGCCTCAATCTTCGAAGGTGGTGCCTAGATACCGCCCTCCGTCAGATCGGATATCGGACACGAGCCCTAGGTCATCAGGCGGACGGGGGTCGACAGGTTGTCCACCTGAGGTCCAATCAACCCGTATCTCCCCGGTCCCGGATTGGGAGGACGATGATGACGAAGTGGTGGTCTCGGAGGATGGGGTCCCACTCTTCACCAAGGGCACGTACCAGTTCTCCCTTGCAGCCAAGGTTACAGGGTACCGGGTCTACAATCAGAACATCGTCTGCGCGATGATGCTACAGAAGTGGAAGGTGACTGGAATCCAGGTGGAGTTCATGTCCCGGAGGTCACATGCTATCATTTCCCGTCCGTTGAGACGATGGAAAATATCCGACATATGGGTCCCTGAAGCTTCAAGGGTTTTCCCCTTCTGCTGGAGCCTCTCAAACAATTTTTCCGGGCCAATGAGATTAATTTCCATCATGTGGAGATCGGTGTTCGGGCGCTCAATATCCCGGGGGGAGCCAGGAACGGTTACATCCGAGGCCTCAATGTAGACAGTATTGGCACCCAGGTCCCATCGGCCCCGATCCCGTTGGCTCGACGGGAGGACATGTACTTATGGATACGGGTCCGAATGGAGTTGCACCGACCTCTACGACGAAGACTTCGCCTCAGATTCCCAGGTACCACAACATCCGTTGTGATTGATTTGCAATATGAGAGGATAGTGGATTTTTGTCGCAGGTGTGGAATGTTAACCCACAGAATCTCGGGTTGCACGACTCAGTTGCCGGGGATTGGTCGGGAAGAGATTCGTTATGATCCGTCTATCCTGGCCCCAAGCCAGATGGATGTGGATCGGCTGCTAAGGACGGTCTGGAATACACCCCCCCCCCCCCCCCCCCCCCCCGGTGACACGCCCGACTATTACGTATCTCCTGAGTGATCTGTCCCTGAACCCGATGATTCGCTCCAGGGAAATCACTATGGGTGAAGCTCTACCCGACGCAGACATTCCGAAGTCTGACAATCTGGCTAGGGTTACCCCAGGAGGGGCATCCAATGTAATGCATGAGGGAGGGCGTCGAGTCTCTAGACTGCCACCGGGCTTCACAAAGCCTGACAATCTGGCTAACGTCCACCCTACTGCTGATACTATGGATCGAGCTGAACCCGGAGCTATTGCAGTGACCGAGGAGGGGAAAGAGAAAGATCCCCTGGGGCAACATAAAGATCCCCAGGCTGGACTAGGGAAAGGAGGGCCCAGCCGAGGAAAGGGTAAGCTGACCACCCTGAAGACTAGGAGCGGGTCCTTGTATGCTCGTCCGCCGGAGTCGAAGAAGCTGCTGGATGATCCGACCCCCCAACATCACATAATGTGGCCGGTATACCAGAAGGAGGAAAGGGAAGAGCAGACGGAGGCACAACAGCCTCCGATGCAGGAATGAACCGACCCGGCAGGGGTGGGTGGAGTCGTCCTCAGACTATACCTACAGACCCAGGACAACCAGTGTTGGGAAGTCCCGGGCAACCTGCACAATCATCAAAGTTTATTTATCTGTTTTCTTATTATCTGCATTATCTTTGGGACATTTTACTTCCTGTTTGTTTTAGGACCTTTTACTTTATGTCTCGTTGTGTTGGGACGATGGTAAGGAGTTGTCTTGAGTTTGTGCCCACGATTTCAAGTGGGCTATTATTATGGGTTCATGAGCGCCGGGCTAGCTACGGTTGTCCCGGATATACATCTGGAACCCGAGGCGGTCACGTCTCATCCTGTTTGATTACCTATTGGTATTAATGAAAGTCTCCGGTTACCCGTTTCAAAAAAGAAAATAAATATACTTGCAAATATAAATTATAAGTAAGTTTATATCTGATCAAACATTTAAGAGAAAATCTCATTTTAATACCCTATCAAATATTTATTTTCGAAATGATACCTTGATAATTTTTTGTAATTTAATACCCAAACCAAACATTTACCAACATTTTACTACCCAACCGTTAGATATAAGTTAATTTTTCATTTAAAACAAATGAAAAGTCCATAATACCCCTAACTATCATTCAAATTTTCAAAGGCTTGTCATTGGATTCTTTAAATTAGTTTTATTATTTAAAAACAAAATTTTAATTTCTAAAAAATCATTTTCGTTTTCAAAATGCAAGTTTTTTTTATTAATAAAATCGGTTTTATTAAAAAAATCATTTATTTTCCAAAATAAAATTTAAATTTAAAAAAAAATCAGTTTTTATGTTAAAAATTAGTTTTATTTTATTTTATTTGAATAAAAAAATTTATTTTATAAAATCAGTTTTTATTTTCTACAAATCATATTTTTATTTAAAAAATAGTTTTAAATTTCTTTTTATGAACATTTTTAAATTTAGTTTTTAATTAAAAAATGACAGCAAAACTAAAACCAGTATTTTTAAAAACTGAAGTTTCACAACATTTAATACATTCGACTTCTTTTATGATTTTTCTAGATTGCTTTCTAGAAATAAACTTATTGCGAGAGGCTTCGGACGTCCCTTCGGATTGCCTACCATATCGAGCCAAAGTAACAAGACGACCTTGATTTTCATTACAACAAGGTCATTAGCAAAAACAACGCATTTATGTTTTCGTAGTCTCTATTTGATTTTTTTTTATTTCTATATAAATACATTTTTTTCTAATTTATATATTTTTTTTTCAAAAAATTAAACATATTTTCTTCTTCTAATATTTATTTATTTATTTTATGAAAAGTTAAATACTTTTTTTTTATAATTGTTAACTTTCCATTATATATTATTTTTAAGAAATGAAGAACATATCTAGGTAGCCTCGGTGGAGAAGATGACTTCCTTACTTGTCGGCGTTGTTTAAAGATGGGTTCGAGCCGCGGACGGCGTCTTCTCGAGTGTGGATGGAAGCCTAGAGATCGGTTTTCGATTCTTTTTCAACGAAACCGAGAAATCTGGAACAAAGTGAGCCGAAATCGATGACCTTTTTCCTAGATTTGTAACTCTTCGACCTCACAAGTCTGCATAGAAGACAAATGCCGAGCTCGGTGCAGGTCCATAGGTCGAATAACTCTACTGACAACATCCCCTACATTCAGGATGAGCTTGAATCAAGACAAATCCTAAGAGATGTACACAATTTCTGAAGCCACCGACTAACCTTATAAGATCTGCTCGATTTCTGAAACCTACAGGATTGCAAAGCTTGATGGGCCAAAGCTGCAAGGAGTTTGGTTCATGTGTCTCGGACCAAGGGAAGAAGAGAGCCCAAGCCCGAGCCTGGAGTCAGTCCACAAGCCTAGCTATGTAGACGTTGTTGTCTTCGGTCAACGAGCTCATCGTCTCAGGGAGAGAAGACAAGCTACATGTGACGAAGGGACAGGGTGGATCATAGGTTTGAGGTTCAGAGCATCATGCATCTCTTTTGGTGAAAAGTAATATTAGTAGAAGGAAAAGTAGTTTTGTTAGGATCATCAGATTAAAGGGAACCTTGTAGCAAGGAAAAGGCTCAAAGATTGAAGCAAGCTTTGAGGCCATCTCTGTAATTCGATTAAGTATTTCCAGTTTCAATCAAAGTAGTTCCATTTCTATTGTCATTAAAATTGCTTCCCTCACACTGGTATCAGAGTCATACGATCCAGCCATGACCTCGTCTGAGGATTCATCCGAGCATAGCAACACTTCTGTCTTCGACAAGCTGGAAACAGTACATGCTCAGTTCAAGTCGAACCTCCAAGGGGTGAACGCGCGGATCGACGAGATTCATCAGAGCCAAGCCAACCTCAAGGCGTCCGTCGACGCCGTCTTGGCGGAGTTGCATGGCCACGCGCCACAAAGGGAAGCATCTGCGAGTCATCCCGGAGACAACCGAGACCGCAACAAGCAACCACTCCACGACCCACCTCACATCATTGGGTCCTCGGTTCCTCCTACCTCGATTCCACAGTGGCAATCAGCGTTCCCTCTCAGAAACTTTCCATCCCAACCACCACATGCCGACATTCCCTAAAACAGAGACCACACTAGTCACGAAGCCACCCATCAAAACCACCAACCACAACCCCATATCCCCACCTCACCTTTCCTACCTTTGATGACTCCAACCTTCGTTCGTGGATCCAGAAGGCTGTTGGGTATTTTGTTATCCATCATATACCCGACGACTTCAAGGTTCAGTTGGCGTCTCTCCACTTTTTCGGCAAGACCGAGACTTGGTTCATGATGTATCACCTGGGCAGACAAAACCTGTTGTGGGAAGATTTGTGTTGAGATATGGCATGGAAATTTGAGGCCTTGGGGTTTGACGGTTCGGTTGGGGAGTTGAAACACCTGATGCAAGTGGGTACTGTTGCAGAGTACGAAGACAAGTTTGATGAACTCAGGGCCATGGTTCTCACCGATTATCCCTATTTTTCGGAAGGGTACTTCATCTCCTGCTTCATTAGCGGCCTGAAACCGCAATTGAGGGCCGACGTCAAGATGTTGTCGCCGACATCGATCTACCAAGCCATGAGGCTCGCGCATTTGGAAGAACAGAGGCAACAAAGCAGTCACGGACCCACTATCTCTCTCTCTCGGGCCATAGTCCCTTATGTGGGCCGCCCAAGAAATGCCAACCCATCAGGCTTGGTTCAAGGCCCACAAAATGCAGGCTTAAATCATGGAGGCCCAAGAACACAACAAGAAGGGCCTGGCCCAAGGCGGAGGCAGCATATCTTCTAGAGAGAAGACGAAAATGGTTATGCTTCAACTGACCGACGTGATACATGGAGGAGCACCGCCACGTTTGTCCTAACCGGAACCAGCTATACATGCTGAGTCAATCCGGTGACGAGGACGAAGGGGAAGGCGCCGTGGACTAGGGTCCCCAAATCGAGGCCGAGGCGGTCGAACACGGGGAGGATGAAGACGATGCCGTCGCAGAACGGATTTGTGCCATCGACGACCTCATGGGGCTCCCAATTGGGACGAAAACGATGAGGATCGAGGGCTTGGTTGGGGCGAAACCTATGTCTATCTTGGTGGACACGGGGGCGACCTCGTCCTTCACTGACGAGCGCACGACCAAGGCTCTGCAATTGCGCCTCAAATCCACCCACCGTCGAAGGGTTCGCTTGGCGAATGGTAAGACATTTCTTTGTGGTTCGAATTTTCGAGTTTTAAGTGAAATTGCAGGCTTCACCTTAGAAGGCTCCTTCCTCGTGATGCCCTTGGGCGACTGCAATTTGATTTTAGGGGCAGATTGGCTCGCTTGTGTAAACCCGATTACGTTCGATCACATCCAACGCACCATTACAGTGAAGATCAATGGTCGACTAATAGTCATCAGAGAGGCAGGCATGACGCAAGGTCCTAGGCTGATCAATTTTACCATTCACCAGAGGGAGGTAAGAAAAGGGGATGATCTTCTCTTGGGGCAATTCTGCAAAGTCGAAGAAATGGAAGAAGGGGGTGAAACAATTAGGGACAGAAGCATGAGGCCAGAATTGTTGGAAATTCTCGACAAATATTCAGAGGTATTCCAAGAACCCAAGTCACTGCCACCAAGGAGAAGGTTGGACCATGCAATTCCCCTTGTGCAAGGTGCCAATCCACAATCAATCAGGCCGTATAAGATTAGCCACGAATAGAAGGGAGCAGTGTTGTAAAAATCGCTAGGCGCCAATCGGGCGGCAAGGGGTCCTAGGCGCTAGGCGGGGATTAATCGGGTGTGTATTTTTTTTTTATTATTATTAATAAATATAGATTATCAAATTTAATATATACTATATGAAAATATTAAGAAAATTAAAGATTATATATATATATATATAGGGGGACTATCCATTGAAAACTATTATTTTACTATAAATTAGAAATCCATTCTAACTATTAGATTGAAATAGATCCAATGGTCCTTATCATTTTATCACATATTAAAATTAACTAATTTATTAATTACAAAAGGACAATGGTGGAAACTATATTTTTTCTCTCTCCCTGTATCCACGTATGCTTTGAAAGAAACCACTAATAACTACTCATCTACTAATTACAGTTATATAATAATTATTTTAATATAAGTTAACTAATTGTTTTTTCATAATAAGTTAACTAATTGTTACTGCAATAGTCTCTGAATGTGTATATGGCGGTTGTTTTAATTTGTTGGTACTCTACACGTACAAAATTTGAACACTTTCAAAAAACTTTATGAAATGTTTCATTCATTTTATCCTACCATTTTTCATTCATAAACCATAACAAGAACTAGATCATTGATGTTTCAAGAACTTGAAGCAAAAATCATGCAACACATAATTTACTTTTGTTACCAAAAACTAAAAAGAGTTTTTACTAAAAGTTTCATGGTACAAATGATAATGAAACATGTGTAGTAAAATGTTGAAACACTTTGTGATGTGAATGATAATTCCAATTACTCTATCTGAGAAAATTGATAACCCATATATGAAACAATAGTAAAAGTATAATGATTTATGTAGTAAAGTCAAACATATTATTTCTTATATAGTTAAGCTAGTCAATGAAAAATGAAACGTTAGCATTAAAAATTGTTACACTGCATGAATGCAATTACTCTTAAACATACTGGTTTCCTGAAACAATACATGTGAGATTCTGAAAACATTTATAATGTATATGAGATTCTAAAAACTTTTACAATAATGAACTAATGTTTCATAACTATTACATCAATACTTCATAAAATATAACATAATATTGGCCTGGCCCGCCATATCGTGAGGAGGTCACAATAATCCCAGATGCTCATCTCCACTTTGCTCAATTGCCATACTCTCTTATTTTTAACGTAAAGCTGCAATTAGTAAACAAGCTTGAAATAAAAATGAAACATTTGTTTATAAACAGAGGTTCCTGATTTCCATGGACATCATATGGGCGAGGATTATTGGGTTCTTGGTAAGCCTCTCCCAAATTAAATTAACATCCTTAACGTCAAACTCAAAGGTAAAACAGGGAATTACCGGGTAGCATATAGCATTATGAACATTGAGATATATGAAAATGTAACAAACCTTCGATCCTTCTGGGTCATACCATCAGTTCTTGGTTTTGCAATTCCATGATCATCGTTTTCTTCAAATTCTGAGCTGCTTCCATTTTAGCTCCGGCGTTCTCAACAATCGCCATGATCGAACAACAGTGGAGAGACGATCGGGAAAGGAAGTGGCTAGAGGATGAGAGGGAAGCACGCCGCTCAATCTCCCCGGAGAGGACGAAGCCCTCTTCGTTGCCGTCCGATCTCGCCGGGAAGAAGTTTTGCAGTTTCGGTGAGAGAGAGAATGGGGTGAGAATCGTGGGTGAGAGACTGAGAGTGAAGTGAAGATACGTAAAAGCCCTTTGATTTGGGCTGTATAAAGACAAAAGGACCCTTTTCAACATTTTAATTTGTTAACTAAAATGAAAGAAAAAATAAATTACAAAACTGCCACAACAAATCACGGCCACACATATAAGGTAAATCAAGGGCTAAAAACAGTTTTCAAATTATAGTGAAATATATAGTTTCTAGTTGATAATGGGCCTATATATATATATATATATATATAAAAGATAAACTTTACACCGACTAAAACATGTATATATATATATAGTCTAAAAATATCATATCATCCTAAAAAACAATATAATTTGACAAAAAAATATCAATAAGGTGATTTGAACTCAAGACCTAACACTTGATTAAGGTGTTCACAACCAATTCAACTAGCACAATTTAATAGTAATGTTTAGTTTGTAAAGTATAAATATTGGTATAGCATGCAAGTATTTCAAATCAACCATTTCAAAGTCTCACATCGCCCAAGTTTCACTAACACTCTCTTCTTTTCTTCTATAAAAGTCCATCCCTTGTGCCAACTATTAATCACTTAATTCTTAACTAATTTTGGGCTCCATCTTTTTTGGTGCTCAACTTTAGTAACGAATTAAAAAAAAGGTTCAAGTTGTAGCCTTTTATTAGTTTAAATTTTTTGTTTTTTTTTTCATTTTTTTTGGGCTCGGTGTGATTGGGCCGATTAATTGGTTATTGGGCCGATTAATCGGCGATTGGGTCGATTAATCAACCAAGTCTCCGATTAAATGCTTGAATCGGGTTGGGCCGCCCGACCCATAAAAAAATCGGGCGCCATTGCCCATTTGGGCGCTTAGGCGGGCGCCCAGCCCGATTTTTACATGCCTGGAAGGGAGTAGTAGAGATGATGTTTGAGGAGATGATAGAGTCGGGTATCATCAGGGACAACTCAAGCCCATTCTCGTTTTCGGTCATCCTAGTGAAGAAGAAGGATGGGAATTGGAAGTTCTCTGTTGATTATCGCAAACTTAACGACCTCACGATCAAGGATAAATTCCCTATTCCGGAAATCGATGAGCTGTTGGATGAGTTATGTGGCAACACCATCTTCTCAAAAATCGATCTGAGGCCGGGTTACCATCAGATATTCTTGAAGGAATGGGAGGAGGAGAAGATGACTTTTAGAACCCAACATGGCCATTATGAATGGAAGGTCGTGCCCTTCAGCCTCACTAACGCGCCAGCAACCTTTCAAGCTGTGATGAATGAGGTATTCAAGAGCTTTTTGAGAAAATTTGTTCTCGTTTTTTTATGACATTTTGGTTTACAGTAAGAACTAGGAAGAGCACATCCAGCATCTTGATTTAGTTCTACAGAAGCTGAAAACAGAGACACTATTTGCAAAAAGGTCCAAGTGTGAGTTTGGAAGGGACTCTATTGAGTATTTGGGGCACGTCATATCAGAAAAAAGGGTTGCCACGGATCCAAGGAAGATCGAGGCAATGAAGGTGTGGTCAGTACTGAAGAATTTGAAGGGGCTAAGGGGATTTTTGGGCCTAATCGGGTTTTATCAAAAATTTATCATGGGGTACGAGATCATTACAAGACCCCTAACCAACCTACTGAAAAAGGATGCATTCCAATGAAGGGAGGAGGCGCAGAATAACTTCGAGAAACTTAAGATGGCGATGATGACATCCCTGGTTCTACAACTTCCGAACTTTCAGCTTCCGTTCACCACAAAAACGGATGCCTGTGACACCGGAATTAAAGCAGTCCTAATGCAAAACAAGCAACCGATAGCTTACTTGAGTAAAGCTTTGGGTCCAAAAAACAATAGGCTGTCAACCTACCAGAAGGAGCTGCTCGCGGTGGTGATCGCAACAAAACAATGGAGTCACTACCTCTTAGAGACGAGCTTCACAATCAAGACCGACCACCAGCCCCTCAAGTTTCTCCTAGAGCAGAAACTAACCACTTCGTTCCAACAAATGTGGTTAGCCAAGCTCTTGGGGCTAAACTATACCATTAAGTACAAGAAGGGAACAACCAACAATGCGGCAGATGCTTTGTTGCACCGGGATAGTCACGAGTGTGGAGCTACAACGGTCTTCATTCCGGCATGGATGGAGAAAATATCATTTAGCTATGTGGGAGATCCAGAAGTAGAAGGCTTGTTGATGCTGTTAACGATCACTCAGACCCAACTTCCAAACCACCAGCTAAAAAATGGAGTGGTATACATGGAAGGGAAGGTATATGTAGGGAAAGGAGCGGGGACCAAGGAGAATATACTTCAAGCTCTTCACGCCTCAGCCCTAAGAGGCCATTCCGGAGCAAGAGCTACACTCAAGAGGGTCCAATTGCAATTCTGGTGGCCGGACATGGCTAAGGAGGTCAAGGAATTCGTTAGATCCTGCGAAACATGCCAAAGGTGCAAGAGCGAGAACATTCCATACCTGGGGCTCTTACAACCTTTCCTGATTCCCACAAGGCCATGAAAGGAAATCGCCTGGACTTCATCGAAGGCCTACCGAAATCATCAGGGTATGAGTGCATCCTAGTAGTCATCGACAAGTACTCCAAATACGGGCATTTTATTCCCCTGAAACATCCCTTCTCGGCGTCCTTGGTGGCTGAAATATTTGTCAACAACATCTACAAACTCCATGGGTTACCCGACTCTATTGTCACCGACAGGGATAAAATATTCACCAGCTCGTTTTGGGGAGAGTTGTTCCAAGCTGTGGGTACTCAATTGAAGATGTCATCGACCTATCACCCTCAAACGGACGGCCAGACGGAGAGGCTAAATTAATGTCTTGAGAACTACCTTCGTGCAATGGTTCATCAAAAACCGAAGGTATGGGGAAAATGGGTGGGGTTGGCCTAGTATTGGAATAACACGAGCTTTCACACTTCTTTGGGTATAACTCCGTTCGAAGTGGTATGTGGGTACACACCCCGATCCTTGAATGTTTCGGATTTGGAGACCTCAGTGGCTGCCGTAGAAGAGTTTGTGAGGAATAGGGTTTCCATTGCTCAAATGCTCAAGATGAATTTAGGTTTGGCTCAAGAGAGGATGAAATTCCAGGCGGATAAACATAGGTCGAAACGGGAATTCCAAGCAGGTGATTGGGTATATCTCCGGCTCCAACCTTACTGACAGGCTTCAATTGTCCCAAGGAAGAACATGAAGCTAGCTGCGAGGTACTATGGGCCGTTCGAAATTGATTCAAGAGCGGGAAAGGTTGCCTATAAACTTAAGCTACTTGTCACAGCCAAGATACACAATGTATTTCACGTTCCTCTTCTAAAGAAACAGCTGGGTAAACACCATACATTCATAACATAATTACAAAAAACCGATAGGGAAGGGCAACTCCTAGCCGAGCCCGGCAAAATCCTCAAGCTCCGTCTAGTTCAAAGAAACAAACAGGCTGTAGCGGAGTATCTCGTCCAATGGGATCCAGATTGTGCAGAAGACGCAATGCCAGAAGAAGCGCGCTCTTTCAGGGATAAATTCCCCGAGTTTCCGATACCGGACTTGAGGTCAAGTCCAAATGAAGGGGAGGGCATTGTCAGGATTGCAAAGCTTGATGGGAAAAAGCTGCAAGGAGTTGGGTTCGTGTGTCTCGACCCAAGGGAAGAAGAGAGCCCAAGCCCGAGCCCGAAGTCAGTCCACAAGCCCAGCTATGCAGACGTCATTGTCTTCGGTCAACGAGCTCATCGTCTCAGGGAAGAAGACAAGCTACATGTGACAAAAGGATAGAGTGGATCGTAGGTTTGAGGTTCAGAGCATCAGACATCTCTTTTGGTGAAGGGTAGTATTAGTAGAAGGAAAAATAGTTCTGTTAGGATCATCAGATCAGAGGGAACCTTGTAGCAAGGAAACGGCTCAAAGCTTGAAGCAAGATAGTATTTCCAGTTTCAATCAAAGTAGTTCCATTTCCATTGTCATTAAAATTGCTTCCCTCACAAAACCCATCTCAGGGAAGACATGCCACGATGCACGAATATGTTCATCGGTGAGGAAGAAGCACAAGAGGCGACATAGTGATTTACAGGTCGTGAGCCCTAACCCCACGCTGATCCTCTTCGTTTGACACAGTGATTTACAATTCAAAGGGTACTCTAGGAAGAGATGAACTTGTCAGATAAGGGAAGTGAATTGATCGGCGAGACCTTGGTGAACTAACCAAAAAAATCGAAGAAGAAGAGGGCTCGAACTGAGGATCCATAGAGGCGGATTGAAGCTCAATGTCAATTAAAGTTGTTTTAGAGAATAAATGAAGCTAAATGCAGATGAGGGTACGTGAAGATGAAGATAAGGTTCAATAAAATTTAAAGATGAAGTAGATAAAGATATGTAAATAGATTTGTAGTTGTGTTTTAGGTTTTTGGGGTAATTACATTGATAAATTAGTTTTTTTTATTCTTTATTTTTTAATAATTAAGTTTATAACTATTTTTTTAATAATTTATTTATTATTTACAATTATTTTTTTTAATTATATTTATTGTAAAATAAGGATAAAATAATCATTTTGGTTATAAAACTCATATGATTGAAGTAAATAAAGATAAAATCTTCCTTTTATTTTCCACTAACTAATACATGGTATTACTTGATTAACAAAATACAATATTTTTTTAACTCATTTAAAAAAAAATAGTAGATACTAGATAAGTATCTTTAACTCATTTAAAAAAAAAGTAGATACTAGATAAGTATGTGACCAAAACAGAGAATACTAGTACCGTTGCAGAGCCAGCTTTGGTTTCGACTATCAGTATCACAGGTACGTACTCGTTTGGTGATTTCATATGAACATCTGCCTGAGCATTGCTTTGGGTTCTGTTGTGCGGGTCATTTGTTCCCGGTATGCCCGGTGGTAGGATGCAAAATGGGCCCATCGTTGAAGGCACCAACGGATCCCAGATCTGGCCTAGAGAGGGCGAAACATGGAAAGGCGACGCCAGGAACGAACTGGACGTATATGGGAGGCATGGGACATGGGGGAACCAAGTCAGCTGGACAAAGCACTCCTCCAAGGAACCAGGAAAAAGGGGAGCCAATCTTCTCACAGGGAGGAGGTTCCGGTCGGATGGCTTCCACGAGAGATGTCACCATCACTTTCTGGAAAGAAACGTCTAGAAAGGGAAGGGGAACCTGAGGAAGGGGAATGATCGTCGGCTTCGGATGGGGCGTCCAATGTAGTGGCGGGGGGCTGTAAGCACCCCCGCCTCCAGAAATGAGAGTCTGGAGGTCCAGGAAGGGTTTGGTCGACTGTATCCCCTTCCTGGAAGATTGGTGGCAATGGTTCTGCCAACAATCGACAAGATGCTCCCCTACCACTTCGGGGTCAGCAATCCCGCGTTCAGGAGCCCTACACCTATTATTTAAGGGAGGACGACGCACACTGACTTACCGGGGGAGATACCGGTCCACCACTGTTCAGTTTTCACCTGGTCTGCTCGACCAGTAACTTATGGTTGGAGCATACTGTATCGGTATCCATAGATGCTACCGCAATCACCCCCCCCCCCCCCCCCGACCGCCTCTATGCCTATGAGCAACATTTACTACTCAGCATTTATGTTTCAGTTATCTGTTTATGCTAGTTTCTTGGTTTATAAGGGGTTTGTCGTCAGACGAACACCTGTTTACTTTTACTTAATTAATAATATTATCATTCTGTTTCAAAAAAAAAGAATACTAAAATGTATTTAATTCCAATTTTATTTTAATGTATTTGACTCTAATTTTATTTTAAAGTTTAACAGGTATATAAATCAATGAAAGAAATGTCCAGAAAACCAGAGTCTAAGGTTGGAGTCTTGTAATCCATCCACAAATAAAATAAAAATAAAAAACAAAAAAACAAAAAAAGATATGTATACGTAAAGGGGCAGAATTTAAGGTGATCTCTTTTCTTCTCCACTAGAAGAGGATTGGATTAGCCGTAGAAAATGGACGCAATACTCACAAACTCAACATTGCTGTTGGGAAGAGCTCCGATTGTCCGGTCGATGAGTAATTGTGCTATCTTAGCTCCGATTGCTTGTTCGCTCAACGGCACCAAGAATAAACCGCTTCTCTTCAGATCTCCGGCGGCTCCGAACAAGCTACGACTGGTTGCCTCTCCTAATTCCTCCAATCTTCCGGTGACCTCCGTTGTTGCTTCCGCCGGTGGCGGTGGAATCACTCAAATTGATGAGACCCAGTTCTCCGAAACCGTACTGAAGTCGGACCTTCCGGTTCTCGTGGAGTTCGTCGCCAATTGGTGCGGTCCCTGCCGCTTGATTTCTCCTGCCATGGAAGCCCTTGCTCAGGTACTGCTGTTGATTGGAGTTTTTATCCCCATTCTTGCTTGCAAGTGGTTCGTTTATGATTGCATGTGGTAGATGAAATTCAGTTAATGGCTTATTGTTATTAGTATGATTTTAGTGAGAAATGTCACTGATTGAAGTACTAAATTGGAATTTTAATAGGAGTAGAATCTCTATGAAGAAGAGTTTAAAAGATTGCAATAAACAGAACCACATCGAATTGGGTAGAACTTCATTGAAGCAATGAGAGTGATTTTTGAGCTTTCAAATAAGAATAATTCCTTCACCACACCACAAAGGGAAGGTGTGCTCTAACCGGGAAAGCTAATTAATGAGCTTGATGTGAAAATTGAATTCTAACATGCTCATATTCAAGTTTTCTCATCACCCAATTGCACAAGTACCATGTTTACAGTTGGAACGAAGTTACACTTTGCACAATTATCACCTGTTAGTATAATTAGCACAAAATATTGTTTGAAACATCAATAGGGTTACCATTTTCTACTGTATTCATTACATTTTGCCTGGGTCTATTGTGATACCTTTTCATTTTCTTAAAGCACTGTCATTCTTATTATGATTCTTTTCTATAGGAATACAGTGACAAGTTATTGGTTGTGAAGATTGATCATGATAAGAATCCAAAGCTAATTGAAGAATTCAAGGTCTACGGGTTGCCAACTCTTATCCTCTTCAAGAACGGGCAGATAGTTCCAGAAAGTAGGAGGGAAGGTGCAATTACAAAAGTGAAGCTCAAAGAGTATGTTGACACTCTTCTGAACTCAATATCTGTTGCATGATCAGTCAGTCATGTTCCATATTTTTCTGCTGTATTTGACCAAAGAAAGATGCTGATCTGATTCCTTGTTCTCATAGTGAGTTCAAAGTTCTGGAATTGGCTTATTATTTTTCTTACACAACCTCTTGTAATCTTAGCATTCCATTTTATTGTATAACTTGGCTGGATATGGAAAACTAAATAAATGGAAAAAGTGGCCTTTTCGTAATCATTTTGTTATGCTTTTCATTTCATCTTGTTGGGAATTCGTATGCTTTCCTGTGAGTGTGTTTGAGCTCTTATTGACCCAATTGCAAGCATGAAAGAGTAGTGGAGCACTGCTTATCTGTCAAAATAGATGTTCATTACAACTTAAGAAACTGAAGGAGCCTTCTAGAGCCGTCACTATACAATCAGAAAACTAGGTAAGATCCTTTTTGCTTGTTTCAATTGCCTAATCTTTCATGTTGATTTTTAGGCTTCACATAACCTATCTGACAATTCAACCCCAACAGCGTTGTCAGGGATATATTTCCCCCAGAACCAGTGCTCCTTCCAGACTCTATTCATCTCCTCAATAGGCACACCCTTGGTCTCAGGCAAGAACAGGTAGATGAAAAGAGTCATTATACCTTCCCAGACAGCAAAGAAGAAGAAGAGAGCAAACTTTAAGTGGCAAAGCATGGTGAGGAAAGCTTGGGCAATGATGAAGGTAAAGAGCATGTTGACAGAGACATTGATGGCTTGTCCTGCTGATCTGATCTCCATAGGGAAGATTTCACTGGGAACCAACCATCCCAATGGTCCCCAAGACCACGCAAAAGCTGCTACAAACAGGCAAACCAGCAACAATACCAGATTTGCAGTCATTTTTGACATGTCTCCTTCACCACTGGTTCCATACGCTAGCCCTATCAAGACCCCTACAACAACCTATGCCAGAACAAAAATAAGACAGACAGATTCAACACTGTAAAACTAGGAAATGTAGAGAATATATTGATGATTTCTTGATACAGAACAAGAGTAACTCTCTTTTTATTTACCTGGCAAATAAGCATTTGGATCCCGCCTTCGATGAAGAGCATTCTTCTTCCAACCCTGTCAACTATGAAGCATGAAATCAGGGTGCAAAACACATTAGCTACTCCAGTTATCACGGCAGACATGAGTGCAGCATCATCACCAAAACCCAGAGACTTGAAGAGGACAGGTGCATAGAACATAATGACATTGATGCCAGTGAACTGCTGGAACATGGGGATCATGATTGACATCACCAGGTGAGGCCTGTACTTCCTCTCGAAGATGTTCCTCCATGGATGCTTCACTAGCTTAGCAGCGTCACTCGCGTTCACGAGGTCTTGATACTCATCATCCACCATGTCAGTGCCTCTGATTCTGACCAGCATCTTCCTCGCCTTGTCAGAATGGCCTCTCTCAATGAGGGAATTGGGAGTGTCAGGGAGGAGCAAAGACCCGACTGACATGATTATTGCAGGAACAGCAGCAAGACCTAGAGAAACTCTCCAACCCCACCCTCCCGCTATTTTGTTGGTTCCGTAGTTGACCAAATTAGCACCCAAAATGCCAATACAGATGGCTAGCTGGAACCCGATGTTGAGTGCACCTCTGATTCTAGCCGGGGCCATTTCAGACAAGTAGAGGGGAACTGACTGGTTCGCAAAGCCCACCCCAACACCAAGCAACAAGCGGCCCATGATGAGCATTTCAATATTGACTGCAGCACCATTGAGGATTGCACCAGTGAGAAACACAAGGCCTCCACACAGCATGGACACTTTGCGGCCAAGGACTCTTGTCACCATAGAAGCAAAGATTGAGGCCACAAGCGCAGCAATGTAGAGGGACGAGGTAAATAGCTGCAGGAGCTCGCTGTCGAACGTGCAGTAGGTGTTCTTGGGACCTCTGTAATCATTCATGTTTATGTATACAGATGGGAAGAACTCCTTCAAGAAGGACTCCATGGAAGTGACTCCTCCTGCAGTTGTTCTTCATTTCACATTAACATTCACAAGATCAAGAATTGGGACATGAACTCGTGTACAAATCAAAAATAGTGCTTTACCTGAGATACCGATGTCATATCCAAAGATCAGACCACCCATTGCAGCGACGAGGCAGGTAACTATCACGAAGAGAGTGATCCGACCTTTATAATCCACATTCCCTCCGGTGACTGTAACACCCCCTTCCATCTTTCAGGTAAACCAGATTACACTGATCACAGGTATTTTCTTATCAAAGAGAAACCATTTGGTTGATTTTGAGTTGTGGGAATCCCAATAGCTTGTCTGAATTCTATCCTTTTGTTATGGGTCATTGACTGAGTGAGGTTTGATGTTTTATTTCGTTTCCTTCGTTTCAAGTTTCTGAAATGTATGTATGGCTGATAGTTAATTAGGCCTGCATTGGTGGGAATCTGTCCTCAAACTACATAATCTGTTACTAATGTCCTATGTACACTCTGGTCCACTATTTGGGTATACATACTACAGATGCTATTTTTGGATTTGTGGATAAGTTTAACTTCTTTTTCGGGTTCTAATAAAATTAGCAACTACTCCAGCGAAGCTGGAACAGTAATGATAACCTTGTCATTACACAGTAATATATGTTTATAAATTTGTTACTATTTACAAGTATAGGTATTTATTTTAATAAATAATTATAGAAAATAATAATCCGATTCTTATTTGATTAAATAATAATAAAAAAAATAATAAAGTTTAGGCTGACCCTTGTTATTACGCAGTGATATATATTTATATATTTATTAGAATCGTTATCGAGTCTCAGATACTACTTTGTTAGGGTTTCCTCTCTTCTCTCACTATATCGCCCCGGACCTCCAATTCCTCGTTGCTACGCTTCCGTCGCTACCCAGCCTTCCCCCTCACTATGACAAGCTCTGCCACGTCCTCCTCGTCCCATGCCGCTACAAGCAATGAGATCTCCTCTACCGCGACTTTGCTGCAGAAAGCCTCCACCACGGGGCTCTCGGCCATGGTCATCAGTGGACCTTCCCCTTCTCAAGGTCCTCTCTTGTCAACTCCGTAGGATTTACAACCCTCCACCGAGTCGACCCCAGCTTGGCCCCCAGCTCAGGCTCACCCAAGCACTACTCTATCGCCCGCTAGTGTTACCCCGTACTTTTTCTAGGTCTGGACAACCACTCTCGACCATTTCTTCGGTTCCGGGGATTGTTGAGGAGATCCAGAACCATATTGGGGCATTTTCCATCGATGCAGATTCGGACAATGAGGATATTGTGGTGGTCGTCCCGCTCGAAGACATCTCGATTACGTTGGACGGCCGGTACCAGTATTCGCTGGCCAGGCGGATTGTGGCAAACATAGGGTGCAATCTGAAGGCCCTATGTGGCGTCATGATCTAGCTATGGAAGGTTTGCAAGTTGGAGGTTGGCTATTGTCCAAGTGGCTTTCCACTTCCCGACCAGCACGACATGGAGAGCATACGTCATAGGGGCCCATGGGGTTTCAACGGATATCCGTTGATCTTGGTACCTCTCCTACCCTACATGCAGCCAAGCACGATCCCCTTTTGCTTCATGTAGATAGGGGGATTGCGTTCAACGTCCCGGGAGATGCACGAACCGCCCATGTCCGAACTATTTTGGCCAATGCCCTGGGCATTGAGGTAACATCCGTACCCTTACCGTTACTTTGCGGGTGGGATGATTATCTCCGATTCTGAGTTAGCCTCGATGTTGATAGGCCATTCTGCGGAGAACCCATCTTCGATTCTCGGGTCACCTGGAGCCTACAAATGCCAGTCTCCAATACGTGCATCTGTTGGGGTTTTGTTTCCGTTGCGGAAGACTTAACCACCGGATTTCGTCCTATCAGACGAATATTTCGGGAGTAGGACGAAATGAGGCTAGGTATGATGACTCCCTTTGAGTCCCGATAAGATTCGACACGAACCAACTACTTTGAACGAAGTGGGGGACGCTTGGGCACAACGGGTTCCCCCGATTAACGAGTTATTCACCTCTCTTACCTTGGAGAACGAGAGGGGAAAACCAAGGGGTATGAGGATTTCTATCCCACCTCTGGACTTCCCAGCACTTCTTGGGGAGGGGGGAGTCTGCCTCAAAGACCTGTGATTAGACTAAAGAGTATTCCGGGATGATGGCTCTAAGAGTTCAATGGGCCCATCCCAAAACGTTAGACGGGACATGCGAGACCACAAAGACCTATGATATGTATAACGAGGTACGATGACTCCCTTCGAGTCCCGATAGGATTCGACATGGAGCAACTACTTAGAACGAAGTGGGGGACGCCTTGGGCACAACGGGTTCCCCTGATTAACGAGTTTCTCACCTCTCTAACCTTGGAGAACGAGAGGTGAAAACCAAGGGGTAGGAAGATTTCTCCCCTGTAAAGACATGATAATTTAATAGTTTAAATTACGGTTTTAAAACGGCGGGGTTGGCAAACGGATCAAAATTTTGGAACGAGTGCGAAGCTAAAAGAAAAATAAAAAAAAGGAAGAGTTTGAGTTTGGGCCAGCCCAGGCTCGGGCTTGGGCCGAGCCAGACGAAGCCCAGCTTCAGCACGCTCGAGCCCACGTCACCGGCCCAAAACCCGCGTGAACAAAACCATCGTACGCGTCGTTTCAGCTCAGTTCCTCGCACGAAACCCGATGCGTCTTCAACCTCTCGCGAAACCCTCTCAACCTCGCCGCCTCTCTCTCGAACCAGACCACACCGACCTCACTCCGTCTTCTTCTTCGTCTCTGCTTCTTCCTCTTCCACCCTTGAGCGTCCCTCGCTCTCAAAAACCAGAGAACCTGCTTCCTTCCTCCTTCTTCTTCGATTCGATTCGACGCCGTCGCACCGTCGAGCTCACCTCGCCTTCTTCAGACCCATTCCTGTACCGGTGAGCTTCTTCCCGACCTCAAACCGTCTTCCTCGTCGTTCCCTAACCGGAAATCGAACTGTGAGAAGTCGTTTTGTCCGAGATTTGCCTGAGAGAAGTTCGTTGGAGTCGCGCGTTCCAGATCTGGAGTTTTCCCACTCCGGTGAGCTCTCACGGCATCGGATCTGGAAGGAGAGGCTCCAACCTCGCACCCTCTTCTTCCCCAGCCTCTCCCGAGCCTCCTGACGCCCCTCACCGCCGTGAAGAACGTCTCGAGCTTCCCGGCGCCGCCGCCGTCGCCAGAGGGAAGCCGGACTGAAACCATAAACTGAGCCGCGTCGTTGATGGTTTTGGGCCTGGGCCAGATTCGAGACAGACGGGCCTGGTTCGAGTTGGGCCTCGGCCTGGATTGGCCGGGCTTGGGTCCGGATCTTGTACCGGATCTGGACCCGGGTCTGGACCGGGTCTGGGTCGGGCTCGGGTCAGGTCCGAGTCTGATTCTGGATGGGTCGGATTTGGGTCCGGGTTTCAGACTCGGGTCGGATCCGGGTCAAGGCTTTAATTTAAAATATTAATTTAATAACCGGACTTAAAATCAGTTAAATACCTGGACTTATCGGACAATTTAAATGACTTTGGACAAACTTTTGGACTTAATTTGTTAATTAGAGGACCGTTACGGACTGGACCGAGACTGATGACCGTCCCTTTTGTGTTAAAACCAGGTCTTTACCCCGAGCACGGAGAAGACCGGAGGTTGGCCCAGACGTCAGCAGCTAGGAGACCCAGCAGTGGTTCTTCTTGAGGTAGGGATTACCTCGAAACCCTCTTTATTTCGGATGTACTAGAATGCATGTAGGGAAACCTAATAACCGGTTAAATAACTAGTATGCATGTAGGATGTGAATAACTAGCGTAGACGTATAAACTGCGAACATTTACGATTACTGTCTTGGGAAATTGTCGTGCTGGTAGAATCGGGCCATGTCGTGTCCGTAGGGTTTGTGTGCTGAATGTATCTACTTGTGTGCTCTTTGATGCTTGAACTTTTAATAAATAACGAACATGAAAACGAGTAGAATTGAACTAGTGATACATGTTGATGACTTGAGTGGTTAATTCCTGTTAAGTGATTTGTTGAATTGTGGGAAGGTTGGGGATTGAATACCGGTTAAGCCGGTTGGGTTACCACGCTGAGTGGGGTTTCGGTAAGTGATGGTAAGTGCGTGATAGTGGTGTGAGTGTGATTTTGATTTTGATTGTGGTTGTGATTGTGATTGTGAGTGCTTTGGTTACTTGAGAAAGGTGGTTTCCCTACCTTCCGACCTCGAGTCGGTAAAATGATGTGTCCCGCGAAGAGGTGATTTCCCTACCTTCTGACTAGCACTCGATAAAACGTTGTGTTGTTCCGCGATGCCGCGATGAGGTTGTTCCGCGAAGAGGCTGGGCCTGTGTTCCGCGATGAGGTTGTTCCGCGATGCCGCAATGAGGTTGTTTCGCGAAGAGGCTGGGCCTGTGTTCCGCGATGAGGTCGACCGCCTCTCCCGACTTTGTGTTGTGGAAAGTTGCGTACGGCTTCGCCGGGCCGAGCGGGTTGTTCTCGAGACCGTGCATTTGTGTGAATTGGTTGTGTTAATATTATCTTGGTTTTTGATTGAGCTTTTCAGTGTTTTGAGTGTTACGGTGCCTGTGGCTGTGGTGGTTGTTTTCTTGGGTTTGCTTCTTCGGTGTTGCATTGGTTTATTGACTAGTGTCAAGTTGAGGTTGGAGATTGTTGGTCTAGGGAGTCACCGGGTAAACTGGTATTGTTTTTAAAATGGTTAAGTGTCGCATCGACTTTATCAACCCTTGTATTAAACTTTAAACTTTAAAGAGGTTACTCCATGTCCTAACGTTGTACTACACTTAATTGTCAAATCCGCACCCAAACTTTGGAAAATTGTCAAATAGTAACAAATTTCAAAACTGAATTATTAAAAACCAAAAAGTACTGTTTAAATTGACTATTTCCGTGAACAGTGACTCACGTTCATCTCACGGGACTCATTTTATAATTTAGCTTGGGCGAGCTGAGGTCATGAAGAGATGAAGTTCGAAGCTCGGACACAAAGAGATGAAGTTCGAAGAGCTGAGATGAAGATATGAGGTCACGAAGAGATGAAGTTCGGCCAAGTTAACGTCCGAAGGAAGAACATATTTGAGGGAAAACTCAAATTTTCACTTGGCCAAGTTAACGTCCGTTTAAAATTAGAAACAGTTGGGAATTTCAGTTAATTGACCGTTACTACATGACAATTTCAGTTTTATAGGGTTAGGATTTAACAATTTCTGAAAGTTTGGCGTTAGGACATGGAGTAACCCCAACTTTAAACCTTGGGATTGCGTTCTTTGTAAATCTGTAAAGAGGTGGTTTTCGTGGTTTTTCCTACTGGGCGTCAAGCTCACCCCTTACCGTGTTTTCTACAGGTAGTAGCTTTGTTTTGGAGTAGAGGACATCGCGGAGCATGGGGCTAGCGAGGGTCCGGGATTCGTATTTACTTTATGTTATTAGATACGTACGGTTATTTGACTCTTGGATTGGACTGAGCTTGGGACTCAGGATTTGAACTCCGTTTATTTATATTTCACTCTTTTTTCAGACTTTATTGCTTTTAAATTCCTGTTATTTAAATTTCACTGAGTCACGTCTCAGGTCCGGTCAATACCGGATTTGGGGCGTGACATCCCCCACCTCTAGACTTCCCAACACTTCTTGGGATGAGGAGTCTGCCCCAAAGACCTGTGATTTGACTAATGAGTATCCCGAGATGATGGCTCTAAGAGTTCAGTGGGCATATCCCAGATCGTTAGACGGGACATGCGAGATCACTAAGACCTGTGATATGTCTAACGAGGACCGGGAAGATGGTCGGGATGCGTAAAAGGGACTACATAGCTACATCGGTGGGAGTAGTGCATAATCATTGACACCTTCTATGGAGCACTTACAAGGAGAGGATGAGACCGCTTACTGAATGAAAAAGCAGAAAGACCCTCGGAAGCAACTGGATGGGTTAAGACCCATACGAGCAAAGACTCTAAAGACAAAGGGGAAGGGCAAAACGGGTCAATACTACACCCGTACTTACCAACTAAATAATGCTCTTGACCTATCGAGTGTCCCTACCACCCCGCATCAGCTGTTGGATGAGGAAGATGTCAACTTTCACTAGGCGAGGGCTGCTAAACTGCCCCGCCAGGAGCCATGAGGAGGGCCGAGAATGGGGTGGTAGATGTTTGGTGGCCTACCCTCGGGATCGGACCTTCCTGACCGTCCTCGGAAGAGCAAATAAGCACCTTAGTTATTTATTATCTTTATTTGTTGCATTTCTAGTTATTATTTTGTTTTTCGACTTATTTACTACTTTCTTTGTTTGATTATTTTGAGGATAAGACGTTGGAATTTTCTTAGGTGTCTCAGTTTTACGAGTCTCAGAGCGTTGAGTCACCTACGGGAGACCGGGACATATTCTGGAATCTAGAGTTTTAACCTACTTATGTAAGATTTGGTTGGCATGATTAATGAAAATTCCTTGTCACCCGTTTCAAATATATATATATATATAGGATAGCTATCAGGTACAAACTTGTATCTTTCGTCAGAACGTAGAACTTTCAATCTGGGCCATTGGATCGTAAAATTAAAGGCCCAGATTTAATGCATATCTTTTAATATCTTTTTAATTAATGCATATCTTGTAATTGATTTCGTAATCAATCACCCCCCCCCCCCACCCCCCCTGAATTTCGGTGGCCATCCGATTTGGATAATCAATGGTCCAGATTAATTCTACGTTCTGACCCGAAACAAGGTTTTTACTCGATAGCCCCCCTATATATATATATATTAAAACCCGACACAGTTTATTGATAAATATATATTATTAAATATTATATTATTTAATTTATATATATTGTTATTTCTATTAATAAAGTTTAGACTGACACGTTTTTATTTTTTGAAATATGACACTGTTTATTATTATTGAATTTTTTTATACAAGTATATTAAACTAACATGAGTTATATTATTCCAAGAAATGTACGCGACTCTTTTTTCTCTATGAAAATTAGCGTTTGAGCGAGTATGGCGGCATCTAATTTTTTTAACTCCAGTAGTCACCACATGTTGAGCGGCGGAGAATCGGATGTAGGAACGGTGGGTATCTCCCCACAAATCTCTCCCTCCTCGCGGTCTCATGAAACACCACGATCTCCAACAGTGCTATCACCGAACTCGGGAGGGGCGACGTTGGGGGATCAGCACCATATCTTTTCGGCCAGTAAGGAGGTGGAGAACTCTATGGTGGTCCCTAGAGGGAATGGGGGAAGGAGAACCCAGGGCTACCTACTAGAACAGCTGCGTGAACTGGTGCGACACACACCGACGGGAGGTCCGAGGCCAAGACTTCGTCGAGTAGTACAGGGTCTGGAGATCCTAGATTCGACGAGGGTTGTGTTGCCTCTAGCCCGTCGTCTCCAGTGCGAACTAAGGAACTCAGTGCACCGGAAAGTTTCCAATGGGGACGAGTAATGATAGAGGAGTTGGGGTCTGCGGATCACAACACCTACATGGAGATCTGTGGGGGATGGCTTCCGGCAGCTCCTAGTGTGCCGGTACCGGACGACCACCGAGAGAGACCGACCTGTCGGCGGCGTGAGGGTAAGGAGCCGGTTAGGGATTCGATGAACGGGCTGCAGGATGTGGGAGTTCAGAAACTGGAGATGAAAAGGATGTGGCTTCATCTCAAGGTAGTACTTGTACACCTTCTAGTCTATTTAGGAAACCAACTGGGTGATTTGTGTTAGTAAAGTATATGAAATACTAAGCTTATGACGATGCAGTTTGGAAACATGGTACAAATACATTAACACTTGGTTCTCATACAAACACCTCCCTCAAGAGTTATTTGGGGCTTTAATACAACTGGATTAGACTCTCTCATCCAACATATTCATACATGGCTACATATGGGAAATGTTCTTGCTCCTGGATAGCACAATACAAAATACAACCCTTAACAAAAACCAAACTATATTATTTATACACTCAGTTGTTTTCCTATTTTTCATTTTCTCTACTCCTAGATCTTCTTCTAGTCTCGCAATCCTGTTATACAATTCAGGCAGGCCTTCACCACGATCAATCCATTGAAAAAAATTGAACTCCTTCCCCTACAACAACCAGTACATATCAACAACTGTAATACAAACTCACAGAAACCACATATCAATTACCAGGAATATCTTACATTGTATTTCCCACAACCGTAAAATCTTCGACCTGAGTTCTTTTTTTGAGTTGCAGATCAAAATAGGAGCTGGCACTCCGCGATAGCACAACACAATGTTTTTCCTTCCACACTCATCATCCTTACACAAATATGAAAACACTACATTTGAAGTCTGGTTTTCGCCAAAATTTAGTCACCATGAAAGTTCTAAAATTACAGATATTTTACCCACATCTATATGCCCATTTTCTCAAAGCATTTATTGTATTCCAATCTAAACGGATGCTAGATTAAACCTAACACTACAGTTGGATGCTTTGGGGTGATCTGAAAACACAACCACATAAAATTTTCCTTGCTTTTCTCTGATTTGGGGTAACCTTAACCCTAATTATTTGGGGTTATCTAAAAACACCACAAAAAATAATTCCTTGATATTCTCTGATTCGGGATAACCATAACCCTAAATATTTGGAGTTATCTGAAAACACAACCACAACAAAATTTCCTTAATTTTCTATGCTTTGGGGTAATCTAACCCTAATTATTTGGGGTTTCATCTCATTCTGTTTAGCACTAACCCTAATATGTTGGGGATTTGGTTTTCAAACAGTAATAGAGACACAAATCGAGCTTAACCTAAAGGGTTAATGGGATTTACATACCATTTCAGCTTCATCAGCTTCCTTCCTTCCTCCACTGTTCTTCTTCTTCCTCGTCTCCTCCTTCCTCCTTCCTCTCATCTTCGTATTTGACCTGTCCTAGCCTTCGTCAATCGATCCTCGCCTTCCCCACGGTTGAACTCGTCGACTTCCTCTCTTTATGTTTCTCCGACTCTGTCTCTCCTCAACACATGGGAACAACAAAAATACCCAAATGAAAGCACTAAACTCGTCTAAATTGCCAACTTCACTAAACTCCATATAGCTAGTTCTTAGGCCCTTAGTTAGGGCATTTTCTCCATTTATAATTACCACATACATCATGTGCTGACTACATGTGTTTTCCGTAACGTTTTCTGTTAGTTTTAACAGAAAACGTTACTTTTTGACAATATCGTAACTGTACAGTTACTATTTGCTCGACTAGATAGTCAATAATTAGTTTTTGTGTTGTACAAAGTCACCATAGTTAGCTCCTGGTGTTGTCCCCAGATCTAATGAGAAAGGTGAGAGGTTAGAGTTGGTCAAGTAAGGTCGGGAGGGTGAGGGAGGGGCTGGTAGTGGCCTGTGTGTTCCTCATATACTCCTTACTTTATTATTTTTATTTTTTAAAAAACAAATCTCACGAACTAACGCTGCAACGCCAACTAGGGACCCACCTGATCGCCTCCTCCCACAAAACGTGACCCGATCGAAAAATCAGGCCAGAACCCAGCCTGGAGCGCCCTAGGAGGGGAAACCGAAGCCCTTTTCTACGCCTAACAATATTTTTACATCATTGTGCCAGACATGGCTACATGACAATTTAGCCATACCAAGACTCAAGAAGTAAAAAAATAAACGAAAGAAGCCTGTGATCACAGAACAAACCAGATAGTTTTACCTTATATACACGTAACTCCATCACTCTTACAGTGCAAAGTTTGTAGCTATCTTAAACAACCTAAATGAATATCTTATACAACCTGAAGAATGACATTGACACACTCCTTATTTGGCAATGAAGAACCCCATTTATTTGTTCACTTTGCTCTCCTGATCAATTAATAATGGCATATACATTACAAATATGGACACTATTTTTGCACAACAGCTTCGCTGGATTGGGTATACAATTCTATTAGAAAACGTGTCTTCAATTCTTTGTTTATCTCTTCAACAGGGACTCCCTTGTGCTTTAAATGCGGCAAAAAGAGAGAGAGACAGATCTTCATGTGCCAAAAATATTCCAGAGGAAGAGATGAGTTTGTCTGCAATCCAACATATTGACATAAAATCAGAGATCATTATAGTTAAGTTTTCACTGGCTTGGATTTACAAACAACTAAACAGCTACCAATCTCTGTACATAAGCATTTTGCAGACCATCTAGGTAAAAGCCCTTTCCCCATAGACAAATGTGGCAAGCAAATTAACCATCATCACCAAAACGCATAGTTATGTAACTGTATTCTGGATTTCGGACTGTGTATGAGTAGATAAATTATCTTTAGTATTACAAGATAAACCCTAAATTTAGAAGAGGTGAATTACATAATATTAGCACCAAAATGACTGATTACCTTGATTTATGATTCCTGAATCCTTCTGGTGAGAGAATGGTCTCACAATGACTTCCTCATTCAGAAAGGCGTCATTGATGGAATGTGTCCCTCTGTAATAAGTTTCTTAACATCCAACAAAGTCCTGTCATCTTCCAGCAACTTATGCACCGCATCTTTAATAGTTACATAGCTTTTGTCTGGTGGATTTGGAAATTTTCCTTTATCAACCATCTCTTTTAATATCTCTAATGCCAATGGCGGTTTACCACGGGATAGAAAAGAAGTAATCAACATTACATACACATACATGTCAGGTTCCATTTTCTTCTCTTCCATCTCGTGAAAATAAATTAGACCATCATTTGGCCTGCCACACTTGCATAGACCATGAATAAGAGCCATAAAGGTAATTCGATTTGGCGTGCACCCTTTTATACCCATTTCATTCCATAGCAAAAGAGCATCATCCGGTCTTCCAGAACCGCATAAGCCATCAATTAAAGTAGTGTAACTAATCACATTAGGTTCTCTCTGTTTCCCAACCATCATGGAGAGACAAATCAAAGCCCGGTCAATATCACCGTTTTTGCACCAACAATCTATCAGCAAGTTGTAGGTAGCTACTGAAGGAGCAAGTCCTTTGGACACCATCTGGTTCAGAAGATCATGTGCTTCTGAAGCTCTTTTGGCCTTGCACAGTCCATTTATCAAGACATTATAAGCAATGACATCGGGACAATGCCCGCGAGCACAAATATCATTGAATAACTCTAAAGCCTTATCTATTTTTTGAATCTTGATCAAGCCATCCACAGCTGCAGAATAGGCGATCAAATCAGGGAGGAAGCCTTCTTGAACCATCTTTGCAAGAAAGGTACAAGCTTCCACTGCCTTTCCATGGTTGGACAACCCTTTTACAAGCAAGATAGTATGTTTTATCCATGGTTGATGTCCATAAACACGCATGTCCTTCACCAAAGCAAGGGCAGACATAACATCCCTTCCTTTACACAGGCACCCAAATATAGAGTTGTGTGTAAACTGCGTTGGTTCAAGTCCTGACTCCTTCATCCTCCTCAAGAGCTCATAACTTTCCTGCACTCTATTTGCATTGCACATGCCATCAATCAAGTTGTTATACAGTAACACATTTGGCTTACAGCCAACTTGGACCATATCTTGAAAGAGGCATAGGGCTATATCCAATTTATCAGTTTTGAGTAGACCATCAATAACAATCCTAAAAGAAGTGGTGTCTGGGTAAACCATTTCTTTAATGAGGTTGCCTTTCCCTTCATCCTCACTCCCCATCATTGCTTTCAATAAACCGTAAGCTCTATCTATTAAACCATCATCCACAAGACGTCCCATAACAGAATTGTAAATCAAAATCAGAGCTTTGGCATCCATACCTTGTGGGAATTTAAGTAGTAATACTTCTTCAGGAAAAGAAGATACAAGCTTGGAAAACACTCCAATGTCAGGCTGAATCCCAAGCTCATTCATTTCCAAATACAAAGTCATCACCTTCTTAAGCTCTCCATTCCTACACAGTTCAGAAATTAGCACATCAAAATGTGAAACATGAGGACTGAAACCAGATTCCCGCATTTTACTAAACAGTTGGAGGGCCCTGTCCACTCTGTGCTCCTTCACAAACCCATGAATCAAAGCACTAAAAGTCCTCTCATTCAAGCAAACATGGAGGTCATCCTCCACTCTCTGGATCAACTTCATTGCCTCATCCACCTTGCCAGACTTGCTGAAAGAAACCAGCAAGATAGACAACACATAGGAATCAACCCAACTTCGCCCACACATTTCATTGAACACATACAAAGCTTTGTCAAACAGGCCATTAGAGCAATACACCTGCAGCAAAGGAGTGAGAGTGTACTTATCGAATGGGAACCCAAAGTCCCGCATCTCGTTCAATCTCGTTTCAACCATATGAACCGACCCAGAAGACTTGGACAGAACCTCCAACAAACAGTTATAGGTATAGCTGCTGGGAACGCAGAGACCCTCCAATCTGACCCGATCAAACAATACATTGGCGTCTTCATACAAACCCACAGCTCCCAAACACCTAATGAAGAAACCCAGAGCCCCGGGAGAGACGTAGCAGCGGGAATCGACGAGGTCGGAGGCCAAGAATCTCAGCTGGGCATTTTGTCGAGCACGTGATAGGATCGATGCGAGGGCGTTGTAGGTGTAGCAATTGTGCGTGTAGCCATGGCGGTACTGGTCGGAGGCCCAAGTGAAGAAGGCGCAAGCTGTTCTCCAACTGTTGAGACCTCCCAAGACGGATTCGACGATCTGACGGGTGAGTTTTGGGGCAAGAGTTTCGAGTTGTGGATGGTCGATAGCAGCATGGTCTGGGTGGTGGTGATTGGTGAAAATGGAGATGAGACTGTGGGTAATGGAGTGGTCTGGGTGCAGAGAAGAGCTACAGTAACTGGGTCGGTGCCTGTATAGATTTATCAGCCTAAAGCTGCTCTTCTTAATCGTTGCCAACGCCATGAACAAAAGGCTGAGGTTGGGGGAGGAGGAACCCAACCTAGTAGGGGAAGTAGTTTGGTCTGTCAGATATCATTTTTGTCAAATTTATAATGGGCTTTTCTAGTTCGGCCCATCAATGTATGGGCCTCTTTGGATAAGAGTTATGGAAATATGGTTCAATTTGAAAAATGGGGGTTTAAAAACAAAATTAACATAAGAATGATAATTTGACAAGTTTTTTTTTGAAACGGGTAACCGGAGATTTCATTAATGCCAACTGCCAATCAGACAAAATGAGGCGTGACCGCCTCGGGTTCCAGATGTTTGTCCGGGCCGACCGTAGCAAGCCCGACGCTCATGGACCCATAATTTTAGCCCACTTGAACTCGTGGGCAACAACTCAAGACAACTCCCTACCGCCGTTTCAACATAAAAGGGGAAATTAAAGCAAGTTCCAAAACCAACATAAAAAACATAGTCCCAACAAGCATAAAAGTAATAGCAAGAAAATAAAGTGGCTGGTGCTGATAGTGCAGGCTGCCCGGGACCTCCCAGCATTGGCTGTCCCGGGTCTGTGGGTATAGTCTGATCACTGATGTCGACTCCTCCCACCCCTGCCGGGGCTAATCATTCCTCCATCGGAGGCCTTTGGACCTCCGCTCCGTCTGCTCGCTCCTCCCCCTGAAATAACAGGTCCCAAGGCTGGTGGTGGGTAGTCCGGTCCCCCTTCTGCTTCTTAGTCTCCGGTGGACGGGCATACATCGAGCCACTTCTGGTCTTCGAGGTGGTCATCTTGCCTTTGCCTCTGCTGGGTCTCCTTTGCCTAGACTCTCTTGAAGATCCACCGGGTAGCCCCGTGGATCTGTCTCTTCTTCCTTCCTCATCATCGCATTGAATCCGGGGGGAGCTCGGGTCGCAGGACCATCGGTAGGGGGGATGTTAGCCAGGAAGTTAGGCTTTGTGGGTCTGGGTGGCGGGTTGGGTTCCCCATGGCCTTCCCCCTGTAAAGTAGTGGTCAACCCCTCGGGGTTAACCTTAGCCAGAAAGTCAGGCTTCGGAATGCCTGCATTGGACGACTCAACTGTCATTGTAATCTCCCTGGAACGGGCCATAGAGTTCAGAGTTAGATCGCTCAGGAGGTACATGATCGTCGGGTGTGATGTTGGAGGCGGTGTCTCCTAGACCCTTTGGATCAGCTGATCCACATCCAGATCATGGGGGACCAGAATGGATCTATCATAACGGATCTCCTCCCGGCCGATCCCCTGTAGTAGAGTTTGACAGTTCGGTAGCCTGTGTGTCAACATGCCGCACCTGCGACAAAAATCCACCACCCTCTCGTATTGCAGGTCTATCACAGTGGAAGAATCAGTACCTGAGAAGCGAAGTTTGGTTCGACGCCGCAGCGGCCGGGACAGCTCCATACGGACCCGCATCCAGAGGTGCTTGTCCTCCCGGCGGACCGTTGGAATAGGGGCCGACAGGATTTGTGTGCCTATACTGCCCGCCAGAAGGCCTCGGATGTAAGAATTTCTCGCTCCTCCCGGGACATTCAGTGCCCTGACCCCGAGTTCCACATGGTTGAAGCTGATGTCTTCCGTCTGATCGAAGCGTCGGAGCGGTTCAAGCAGGAAATGGAAGCCCTTAAAGCCCCAGGGGCCCCTATGGCGGATATCTTCCATGGTCCGTGCAGACGGGAAATGGTAGCCTGTGACGTTGGGGGTCAGGAATTCCACTCGGATCCCCGTAACCTTCCATTTCCGTAACATCATCCCGCAGACGATGTGCTGGTTGTGCGATCCGTCCCCTGCAACCCTTGCTGCCATTGAAAACTCGTACGATCCCGAGGTAAACACCGGGATCCCCTCGTCCGAGACCACCAGGTCCTCATCCTCGTCTCCCCAATCCGGAATCAGGGAGATCCGAGTTGCCTGAATCTCCGAGGGCGTCCCCGATGGCCGGCCACCCCTCGGATTGATGGGGTTAGCAGTCCGTCCCCGCTCGATCGAAAGAGGGCGGTGGGTATTCGCCGGAGTCTGGACTAGCCGGGGAAGTGTGATAAAATCCCGGTAGACCTCCCTCGGCGTTGAGGATAGGCCGGGATAAGGCGGGCAGAGCTCCGATGGATCAGAAACAACATCGTCGACCAGGGGCGGCGTGATGGGCGAGGTCAGGCCCGGGGTGTCCGTCAGATCTGTCGAGGACGAGCCCGACTTGTCCTTCAGATCCGACGTCATGTGTGCCTATTGCCGAGGCGGTACATGTGCCGGACCGAGCAGCGGCGGGAACTCGGCGGTGCTGCGAGCGTGGTATTGGGCGGAGGCCCCGAGGCCACGGGCGACCTCAGCATGCGAGCGGATCTGGTCGGAGTTGACCATTTCCGACTCAGTGCGGCGAGGAGGAGGAAGATCCGTCATCGGTGGAGTGGAAATGGACGCGGTGGAGGTATAGAGGATACGGTGGCGGCGATGACTAAACCAGTCACAGCCGGTCGGAGGCGGGCCAAAAGCACGACAGACGGGCTTGGCTGGGCACCGCTGGGAGGGGAGAGGCCTGCTGCGATGGAGACGGTGAGGGGCTGGCAGCAGAAGGTCGGAGACGGTGGATGTGTGCGGCGGCGGCTAGAACCCAGTTAGGTTTCGAAGAGAACCTCTGAGAGGTTTTTTTGGAGAGCGTTTTTCTTGTTTTT
Organism: Erodium maritimum; assembly: GCA_963921825.1. Taxonomy (NCBI): domain Eukaryota; kingdom Viridiplantae; phylum Streptophyta; class Magnoliopsida; order Geraniales; family Geraniaceae; genus Erodium; species Erodium maritimum. The sequence goes on along the minus strand of OY997590.1, from coordinate 68,316,863 downwards.
CTTTTACTGTAATTTGACAAGTTTTCTATTTTTGAAACAAAAATAATATTTATTTCTCGTATTTTTTGTAACTTTTTATTGTTATTTTGAATTTAATTTGTGTCACGCCCCAAATCCGATTCTTGACCGAACTCGAGACGTGACTAGTGATTTGCAATAAAAACAAGATAAGTGAAAATAGATAGAGTTCCAGACTAATATAAAACTTCAAAAGTAAGAGTCACAACTCAGTAATAAATATAAAATCCAACACAAAAGGTGCACGTCTCTAAACCTAGCTAAACCCTCATAGCTCCCAAGCTCCGAGAGTCCAGCTAATACTGCTCCCGCTCAACACCTGAAACACCATAAAGACAGGAAGGGTGAGCTTACGCTCAGTAGGGAAAAACAAACATAACCAGGTTACCCTTTTTTTTGTTCAATAATAAGCCTTCATAAATTCAGTTCAAATCTCAAATGCGAAGAACCTTAACCCTTGTAATGAGTCAATAATAATCGTAGGAAAGAAATACGGAAATCAATGCATTTCGTATATAATTAATGAGAAAAGAGTGTTCAATTAATGCCGTGGGACATGAAGTCGCCACCCTCCGATCCACAATAATCATCGTGTCATGTCGGATTTTCCCTCGGTCCAGAGGAGACGCATAACGTCACAAAGACGTGTAACGTCGGGGCTACCGGAAACACCCTTGAGGGTGCATATCGTCGGGATTCTCGGAAACGTCTCCAAAGGACCATATGTCATAGGGAACCAAGGTAATACTCCCGCAAGACGCATACGCTTGGGTGAATCAACAAGTAACCAAACCCACAAAGTAAACCATCCGAATGCCCCGTAGGTTCCAATAATCAATGCCCTCCGGCTCTAATCATTCCCGTAAACCATTCCCACACCGGAATCCTCAACAGTGTGGGTACCATTAATCATTTCTCTTCCTACACCAGACTCCTCAACGGTGTAGGTACCATCGCGTATCCACAATAATTATTATCTCACCCTACACCGGACTCCTCAACGGTGTAGGTCCAGTAACCAAAGCCCCGTAGGGTAAACCATTATCTGCACCGGAATCCTCCACGGTGTATATCCAATAACCAATACCCCGTAGGGTAAACCGCTCCCCACACCGGAATCCTCAACGGTGTGGGTACCCTAACCAGTATCCCGCATAATCTATCAACAAAGCCCCGCAGGGTCCACAAACAATCATAGAAATACACACGTTCATCAATACACACCACACGGGATTCATACCCATAATTACACTTACCGTCACTTACCACTTGCTCTCCACTAGTCAATCGATCACCTGGTCGTGCCTCCTTGGCACAACCAGTCATACTCGATCAACCGTTCAATCAATCGACTAATGATTCAAGCGTTCAAGTTCAACATTCAAACATTCAAGCATGCGTTCGGTCTAGTTTCGTTAGACTCTTAATTATCCTAATGACTAGCAACCAAGCATGTGAAGTTAACACACAACTAATCCGAGGGCTCAACACGGCCTCTCTACCAGTAAATCAATTCTCAAGTATTGAAAGTGAGTTAACTAGTGATTTGCATCCTAATCATGCATTTCTAGACTCGTCCGGTTAATAGTAACTAAAAGACAATTATTCTAGCTGTTCGCATCCTATATGCAATTCTAGGACCTTTCCGATTTTATTACCCTAATAGGCACGCTAGTATTGAAATACCCGAGTAGTTAGACTTTTCCTACCTTGTGGTCTTCCTCTAAATACTCTGCTGAAAAGTCGAGTTACCCTACTCCGTTCTTCACACGGGTCCCGGATTGGTCTTCGTCTTCTCGGGCGAAGTCCCATTTCTCGGGCAACGTCCAAGCCTGGGTTTTAGCATTTAAAACTTACAATCAGTTCAGTTACGGTCTAAAGTAAATTCAATACGTTTTTAAAACTCGAACGGGTCCAAAGCGGGATTAAACGACGAGTCGGATTCGAGTACCCGAGCTCCGAGCACAAAACCCGGTGCACGTTTCCCGAGGCACTGTTCCCAATGCACGGACCTCGGGTACGGGTCTCAAAGTACGATTCCCGAGGCACCCGATTTAGCGTTCCCGCTTTTTACCCCCGTCCTAAGTCTGATTAGCAGTCTAGTTTAGACGTTAGGGTTTCCAAAACCGTTCAACTTGTTCCACAGTCCCAAAAAATTAAACCTTTTTAGTTACAACCACATTTTCCTTTAATTTCTTCGGTTTTATTGCTCCAAAACTGATCTGAACCAAAACTGATTTTCTTTCATTTTAGAAACCTTTTAATTTCATTTCCAAATCAAACTCTAGTTACAACCCTGCTTCAGAATAACAATCAGATCCGAAGGCACGGGAAACACAGAAAATAAACAAAAGAGAGGAGAGGATGATTTCGGTAAAAACTTCGACCGGCGACGGCGAAGATGCCGGTGACCCAAAACCCCGCTTTTTTTTTGTGATTCTCACCGTGGGGAAACAAAGGGCGGCGGCGGAAGGGCTGAGCACCGCTCGACTCGGTCGGAGGTTGATTGTGGTCGCCGGAAACGGGCGTGGGAGGCGGCGGGTTGAGGCTCTCCTCCCTCGCCGGCGGAACCAGAAGGCACAGGGAAGGAAGGTGTGACGTGACGGCGGTGCTGGACGGAGTGGCCGGTGGTTTTCGTCCGAACGAAGAGCAGGAGGAGCTCGGGCGTGAGAGAAATGGGAGAAGGGTTGGTGAGACGGAACGGAGAAGAAGAAGGCGGGGAGATTGGCCGGCGAGCTCTGATTCGTCGAAGGGTGAGAGGCGTCTGCGTGTGGAGAGAGAAGGAGAGGGTAGGGAAGATGAAGGGGAAGGGATCTCGGCTGCGTGAGAAGGAGGAGAGGCAAAATGTCGCTGAACCCTAAAAAATTGGAGTATAAATACCCGGGCCAAAATGAAACTTGGGCCTCTAACTAGCGAGTTGGGCTTCACGGCCCAACACCAGCAGAAGACCAGGTCTGGTCTGGCCGCCCAAACACATTCCTCTTTTTTTTCTTTCTTTTTGATTCTTTTTCTCCTTTTTTTTCAACCGAATTCAATTTACAACTCGATTTTCCAACCTCGACGTTTCAAGTCGATGAAAATAACTTAAAATAATAATTTGCTTCTTTTAATTTAGCCGGTCTTTACAATTTGATTCAAATTTGATGCGCTAAATTTCAAAAATCTAGTTCAACTTAATATAATAATGATAAACCTAATAATATAGAGACGTGCAAGTAAAAACTCTCGTTCTCTCGTGCTCGCTCCTCTAGGATTTTTTTCGATGACTCTCTACAATAAACCAACACGGCGATAGTAGAAGGTGGAGGCTCGACCTCCTCGTCTTCTCCTCCGATGTCCCATGAAGTAGCTCCCCTTTCTCGTTCACTATCTCCGGCTCGGATCGGAATTGCTATGACGACGGGGCAGGGGCTTGTGTTCTCTGATAGCACAGGCGAGAGGTGGCAGGCTTCGCTAGGGCTCTCTCGTAGACATGCCTAGGAGCATCGTGCAACAAACACCAACGAAAGGTCCTCGACCTTGAATGTTACGACGAACCTCTCTCTTCATCGTGCTCCTCCTATCGGGTTCCGTCTCTTCTCCACCGGATATGGCCTTTCAGACGGGTCGTCACAGGGAGCAACAAAGTCGTGGTCATTGTTATGGGGACGATGAATCCAAGGACTAGGATACGACTTTTATGGGGGGCGGAGGTGTCGGACTCTTGGACGATGAATCCAAGGACTAGGATACGACTAGTAGACTGTCTATGCGTTCTTTGGCAGATTCAAGATGTAGAAGCCCGCTCCTTGAAGAATGAGGCAGTGGGATTCTTTTTCCGGACAGCATGCGAACGGGCTCTAGTCTTTACTAGGGAGCCATGTGCTTTCCGAAGGTCCCTCATGCTTTTTGCGGAGTTAAGGCCTCAGATGAGGCCACGAGACATCAACTTCACCCATTTTTCGGTGTGGGCTCGTATCTTTAACCTACTGGTGGGATCTTGGAATAGGGGCGTCAACTGGCGGTGGATGCTGATGCTGATTGCATGTGTTGAGGCGATTTCACGAGAATCAAGATACGAGTTGATGTCCGTCTTCCTCTCCAAAGTTAGTTGTAGTTCAAACTGATCGGGTCTCAGGTACGAACCTCTTTTCACATATCATATGTGTTGGGTCTCGAGGTAGGGTTGGAGATGAACCAACTCGCAGCGGAAAATCAATGAAAACCAAGAGACGATTAAAACCATGAAACAACTAACAAAGAATGGATTCACAAGAGAAAAATTCAGCACTAGTTCTTACCAAAACAAGAACACCGGTTAACGAATGATTGGCTTGAGTCTCCAAGACGCCTACGTATCCACATGGGAATCAAAGCCACGTAGTTCTTCTCTTTGAGGACTCAAGAACACAAACATGGAGGTGGAAATTAGCCAAACCCGAAATGGCCATGGAAGAGGGAGAGAAAATGTGTTTCCTATTCTTGTCTTGTGTTTGTTATGTTGAAAAAGGATGACTTAAACATAACAAAACCCATACTTGTCCAACTAAAGGCATGGGACAAGTATGGTATCAAGTAAGGTGTAAATAGGACAAAGTATGGCAAGACAAGATTGGGTTAGGTGGTGAATCACCAACACCTTAATCCTTGTCTTGCTTACTTAGTACTAATTAATCAAGAATTGATTAATTAGTTCCATGGGCCTTGGTTGCATGGGCCTTTCATGGGCCTCTTGGAACATGGCCCGTGACCATTTCCAACGAGGTCCCGTGATTCGCTCATCGCCTCCATGCCTTCCATACCGGAAATGTCCAACATTATCCGACGCGATCAATCCCAAGACTCCAAGCCTTGTCTCGATCCGTAAAGTCCTATTCACTTACGGGCACATGACCCAAAACCCAGTTTTGGTCATGTCCCGAGACAACTCCCTTTTGGCCATTCTCCATAAATGTGTCAATGAGTTTCATCCTCCGGTGTGACCCTTAGGTTTATGCATGTCAATAGATCAACGTAAAATCCCATTTTACTTGATCCTATTTAAGTGGCAACTAACGAGACTTTAGTATTGTCTGACACTACATAACGAATCGACCCTGTCGATTCTAACCTTTCCGTCGTCCCTGTCATTATCCTTTTATCTCCGATATCCTGATTGAGATAAGGCATAGAGCCGTCATCCTTATTATTCTCAATCACCGTTCCTTGATATGTGAGATGACTGAAGATATGATACCCAGTATCATGTGCATGGCCATGCTATTCTTCCAGTCACTCTCGATCAAGTGGCCGAGAACCGATATCTTTCCCATACCTTAGTATGAGGGATAAATCCCTTAGCCGTCTTTCGTGTCACTCATGTAGCCCGTCCCCAAGCCAATCCTGGCCGTTATGGAAGCCCTGTTACGGACAACGTTAGGCTCAGGTCAAACTCAGTTGTTGACTACATAGCGATCACAAAGACTCCTTGGTCTAAGGATACATGACAAGCTACAACACTGAATATGTTCATGACTTAATCTATGGCACATATTCAGGGCGGGTCGTCCAATATCATGTCCCACATGATATCTATGATCAGACTCCGGAATCCCATTCCAATGACTAACAGAACGTAAGCCATAAAGAGCCATCTTTCATACTAGTCGCTTCTAGTGAAGCTTTGTTGACTAGGGACCCATCGAGTGTGATCTATCTCGATCTATGGTTCTATTCGCATGGTGGGCATAGATCAGAGCACACATCGATATATTACTCCAACACATAAGTAATATAAAGCCGCTTTAATTTTATTGCTAACGATGATATATACATTTGGACATTTAGGATTGAACTACGGGCACTAAGACTAACAATCTCCCACTTGCCCTAGATCCAATCTAAACTCCAATATGTCCCCATCGACTTTACATGTCTAACATGTTCAGGCAGTGACACTGCCTTAGTCAAAGGGTTGGCTATGTTATCATCTATTGCAATATCGGTTATCTTCACTTCACCTCAGTTCAGTATTTATCTGATGAGGTGGATACGCCGCAGTACATGTTTGGATTTGTTATGCGATCTAGGCTTTTAGTTTGCGCAATGGCCCTTGTGTTGTCGCAAAATGGATTCACCGGACTGGATGGGTTTTTAATTACACCCAGCCCTGCCATGAATTTCCAAATCCACATAGCCTCCTTAGCTGCCTCTGCAGCATCCATGTACTTGGCCTCTGTCGTAGATTCGGCAATGGTATCTTGCTTTACGCTTTCCCAGCTAAAGCTCTGCCATTCAGCGTAAACACATATCCTGATTGACTTCTAAAGTCATCTGGATTTGTCTTGGAAAACTAGCGTCTACTCATCCTTCGACGACTAGTTCAGCATCATATTTCCCCCGGGTTAGAATGATGTCTACTGGTACAACATAAGGCTTACGAGACGTCTGGTCTCATACATGTCATGGCATATATGATCGATCCTGCCCCCAGGCGCATAGGATTCTCATCATCCTTTTCAGCTCATCAGGTGTCTTAGGACACTAAGTCTTGCTGAGATGAATGCCATGACTAGTGGGTAAGAGTCCTTTCTTTGAATCGAGCATTAAGAACCTACTCAATGCCTTGTTCACATAGGTTCCCTGACTTAAATCCAAGACCCTCTTGGTGCGATCTCTACATATCTTAATCCTTAAGATATGAGAAGCATCGCCTAAGTCCTTTATTGAAAAACACTTCCTCAACCAAGCTTTAGTCTCGTGCAAGGTTGGGATGTCGTTTTCAATGAGAACCAGAAAGGTAATATTGCTCCCACTAGCCTTCTTATAAACGCAAGATTCATCTTCGTTCTTGATTAAGCCAAATCCAATTACAGCTTCATCAAAACGAAGGATCCAACTCCGAGAAGTTCGTTTCAATCCATAAATGGATTTCAACAACTTATAAATCTTTCCTTTATTCTTCGGATCGTCAAAACCTTTGGGCCGAGACATACAAACGTACTCAGTCAAATTTCCATTTAGGAAAGCGGTTTTGACATCCACTTGCCATATCTCGTAATTATGATACGCAGTTATGTCAAGAAGAATTTGGATCGATTTTGACCATAGCCACTAAGGAGAAGGTTTCCTCATAGTCAATCCATTGGATCTGCCTATAACCTTTCGCCACCAGTTGAGCTTTGTAGGTCAGAGGGTTGCCGTCCATGTCCATCTTCACCTTGAAGATCCATTTGCATCCTATGGTCCTCACACCATTGATGGGATCAACCGGTTCCCAGACTCGGTTGTCCGACATGGATTGCATTTCCTCCCTCATGACTCCCAGCCATAACTCGGAGTTGGGCCCATCCAAGACTTCCTGAAAGGTGGCTGGATCATCGTGATCCACCATGACTTCATTGTCACCTCCGGATACCATATCTTGGAGGTGGAAGATTGATCCTTTCAAATCGCCTTGGACCTTCCGGAATTGTAACAGGAATTGGTTCTTACTCTACGACAATCTCTGGCTCCTTTCTACTGGGTTGCCAATTGGTTTAGACAGATCTGTACCATCCTGAATTCCTTCGAGATGCACAGTCCTCCCAATGACGTCTTTGGAAACAAAACTTCTTTTCCACAAAGACCCCACCCCAAGCGACGAACACCATGTTCTCACTGGGATTGTAGAAATAGTATCCCCTTGTTGCTTTGGGATACCACACGAAGGTGCATATCTCAGATCTTGGTTCGAGCTTAGTCGAAACCAAATGTTTCACATAAGCCTCGCAACCACAAATCTTTAGGAAGGACAAAGCGGGCATCATCCCGTACCATTTTTAAAATGGTGTCCCTTCCACACCATTCGTCGAAGCCCGATTCACTATGAATGCGGTCGTCTCTAGAGCAAAACCCCTAAAAGAGATTGGGAGATCAGTCCAACTAATCATGGAACAGACCATTGTTTAACAATGTCCGATTTCTCCGTTTGGCTACACCTTTCAACTACAGTGACCTAGGAGGAGTCCATTCCAAAAGGATCCCATTCTGTCTTAGATGATCTAATAACTCTGTGGTCAAGTATTTTCCACCTCGATCCAATCGAAGTGCCTTAATACCTTTGTCGAGCTGGTTTTCTACTATAGTCTTAAACTCTTTGAATTTATCAAAAGCTTCAGACTTATGTCTCACCGAATAGACATAACCATATTTACTGTAATCATCAGTAAATGTGATAAAGTAGCTAAAACCCCTCCTGGCAAGTGAACTTATTGGTCTAAACACATTCGAGTGTATCAGCCCCAATAATTCACCCGCCCTTTCATCGCGATCGATAAAGGGCACTTTAGTCATTTTTCCCATCAAACAAACCTTGCACCTATCGATCGAATGGAATTCGAATGAACCTGAAAGCCTGCACTTCTGAAGTGCTGATAGGCGCATCTTGTTTATGCGACCCAAATGACAGTGCCATAACAGAGTTAGGTTTAAATCGTTGGATTTAGACCTCTTGGTATTAACGGAATATATAGAACTTGAGGCATTGTTACCCATATCTAATATGTACAATCCTCCAACCATGTCAGTACTGGTATAAAACATATCATTGCATAGAACATTGAAAACTCCATTTCCAATATTAACATTATATCCTTCCTTGTCAAACACGGATACAGATATAATATTCCTACTAAAAGTAGGTATGCAATATACATTATACAATACTAAGACAAGGCCTCTTGGCAAAGCAAGACTCATGGATCCTACAGTAGTTGCCACAACTCTGAGGTGCATTTCGTGCTTTCCAAATCTCTCCTACTTTCAGCCACCATATATTAGTGCATGTGTGAGATTCAGTCATGGTATCTAATACCCATGAATCTTTGGAAGTAGAGAGATGTAGCTCTATAGAGTTAATACCGATTGAAGGCACGATCCCACCGCCCTTCCTTAGATCATCCAGGTTTCCTGATGAAGGCGCAGTCCTACTGCCCTTCTTCAGATCATCCAGGCTATTTGATGAAGGCACAGTCCCACTGCCCTTCTTCAGATCAGCCGTGAACTTCCTGTAATCCCGGTTCCAATGACCAGGCTGTTGGCAGTAGAAGCAGACATTCCCAGGTGTCTCATCTTTCCTGCCAAGTGCGCATGGGCCCAGCCCTTGCCACTTCCAATTCCCTTGTTGACCATCAGAATATCCTTGGATCCCAGATCCCTGAGATATTCTTCTCAGCAGCTGATGACACTTCATGTAACTCTGATATGGTCTAAGAGACAGCCTTGTCAAGGACATATTCTTTGCGTTCAGACTTGAGGACTATCCTCAAAATTCTGTATCAGTCCAAATAGTTTGTCCCATTTAGCTTGACCCTGTCAAGAATGGTTTTTAATGACAAACTATTAATGTTCGCTGAATTTGCCATTTGATCTACAACAGATAAAATTCAATCAGTAAACTGAATAAATTTTATGAAGATCAAGCTTAAACACCAACAATCGATTTTAAACCTTTAGAATCTGAAACCAAGATCCTTGATTCACTCGATTAAGCTGAACTAATGCTCACCACTTAATCGAGCTATGTAGGTAGGACTTCATCCAATCACATCCAATGTGACTCTTGGCTAGGGTATGTACTTATGTACACGACTTACCCTATCTGTTACCCTAGCTCAACCTCAGGCTGAGAATCGTAGTCGGGTCCACCAATTTTCAACTATGGCTCGTCACTATGTAGGTGCTCCGCTAATGCGCACGACACCCACATATGTCGTCCAAACCTACTACCCCGCTTTCCCATGGATGCTCCGCTAATGCGCACGACACCCATAGGACGGGGAGGTAGTAAGGTGTTGATGATTGGGAGGTATCGGACATGACCCGCTTTTACTTGTCCAGTTGTGTTCAAAACTTTGGCACATCCTAGATGCGATGAGCACATCAACTACATTCCAAATGCAATGATGCCTCAAATTACATCCAATGTAATTCTTCCTTTGAACCCGTCAACTACATCCAATGCAATGACGGTTCTAAGGGTTCACACACAAGGATTAAAATTCCAATTTTATCTTTGCATGTGAGGTGATATGCTCGGTAAATAAAGTTAAGCATGCAATTCTAAAGCACATAGAATTAATCATGCATAAACTAAACCAAGCATAAAGCGATAAATGTGCACATAATAGTCCCCTAAACTAACTCCCACTAGCTTCTTGAGCTCCACCGACTCCAAGCCGATGCCAACACCCGAAAAGCCACCAAATGACCTTTTCGCCCTTTCTTCATCTTGAGAAAAAAATTACAATTTAATACACGACTCGCAGGTCGGGAATAAATAAATATTACAAACAAGTGGTTCGACGACCACACCTTGAAAGAATAATTACACGCTAACACTAACGGCTCGCAGGCCGTGAAAAGCGATAAATAATTAAATTGAGCTCGGGGCTATTATGTACACCATGCCAACATCACATCACACATCGTGTTATCAAACAAGCATGTTATCAAACATCATGTGATTTTCCGGTTTTAATTAATAGCCAAGTTTCGAATTTTTTTTTTTTTGATGCTCGGTTTATCGAAACCGTTCAAAAATGAAACTTTTGAACATTTGATCTTCGAGTTCGTCATGACGGTTCCAAACTCGTCATAACTAACAAAACGGTTTAGCCTTGGCATATCAACCATCCAATGGTCATGCTTGGCCTAGCTCCGTCCAACGGAGCCCCGTTCGGTCCCGGTTTCGGCTCCCCGAGAGTCCCGCTCCCGAGACCCGAAAAATCAATTTTTTTTCAAAATTTCCAGATTTGAAATAATTTTCAAAAATTCATTTTACATGCATTAAATCCATAAACAATAATTTAAAACATGTTATCAAACAATTTAGCAAAACAACATGCCAAAACGAAACTTTCAAGCAAAACCAAAACTTTGAACACCGTCTTGTGAATCCCGAAGGTAGCACGGCTCTGATACCACTGTTGGGTCTCGAGGTAGGGTTGGAGATGAACCAACTCGCAGCGGAAAATCAATGAAAACCAAGAGACGATTAAAACCATGAAACAACTAACAAAGAATGGATTCACAAGAGAAAAATTCAGCACTAGTTCTTACCAAAACAAGAACACCGGTTAACGAATGATTGGCTTGAGTCTCCAAGACGCCTACGTATCCACATGGGAATCAAAGCCACGTAGTTCTTCTCTTTGAGGACTCAAGAACACAAACATGGAGGTGGAAATTAGCCAAACCCGAAATGGCCATGGAAGAGGGAGAGAAAATGTGTTTCCTATTCTTGTCTTGTGTTTGTTATGTTGAAAAAGGATGACTTAAACATAACAAAACCCATACTTGTCCAACTAAAGGCATGGGACAAGTATGGTATCAAGTAAGGTGTAAATAGGACAAAGTATGGCAAGACAAGATTGGGTTAGGTGGTGAATCACCAACACCTTAATCCTTGTCTTGCTTACTTAGTACTAATTAATCAAGAATTGATTAATTAGTTCCATGGGCCTTGGTTGCATGGGCCTTTCATGGGCCTCTTGGAACATGGCCCGTGACCATTTCCAACGAGGTCCCGTGATTCGCTCATCGCCTCCATGCCTTCCATACCGGAAATGTCCAACATTATCCGACGCGATCAATCCCAAGACTCCAAGCCTTGTCTCGATCCGTAAAGTCCTATTCACTTACGGGCACATGACCCAAAACCCAGTTTTGGTCATGTCCCGAGACAACTCCCTTTTGGCCATTCTCCATAAATGTGTCAATGAGTTTCATCCTCCGGTGTGACCCTTAGGTTTATGCATGTCAATAGATCAACGTAAAATCCCATTTTACTTGATCCTATTTAAGTGGCAACTAACGAGACTTTAGTATTGTCTGACACTACATAACGAATCGACCCTGTCGATTCTAACCTTTCCGTCGTCCCTGTCATTATCCTTTTATCTCCGATATCCTGATTGAGATAAGGCATAGAGCCGTCATCCTTATTATTCTCAATCACCGTTCCTTGATATGTGAGATGACTGAAGATATGATACCCAGTATCATGTGCATGGCCATGCTATTCTTCCAGTCACTCTCGATCAAGTGGCCGAGAACCGATATCTTTCCCATACCTTAGTATGAGGGATAAATCCCTTAGCCGTCTTTCGTGTCACTCATGTAGCCCGTCCCCAAGCCAATCATGGCCGTTATGGAAGCCCTGTTACGGACAACGTTAGGCTCAGGTCAAACTCAGTTGTTGACTACATAGCGATCACAAAGACTCCTTGGTCTAAGGATACATGACAAGCTACAACACTGAATATGTTCATGACTTAATCTATGGCACATATTCAGGGCGGGTCGTCCAATATCATGTCCCACATGATATCTATGATCAGACTCCGGAATCCCATTCCAATGACTAACAGAACGTAAGCCATAAAGAGCCATCTTTCATACTAGTCGCTTCTAGTGAAGCTTTGTTGACTAGGGACCCATCGAGTGTGATCTATCTCGATCTATGGTTCTATTCGCATGGTGGGCATAGATCAGAGCACACATCGATATATTACTCCAACACATAAGTAATATAAAGCCGCTTTAATTTTATTGCTAACGATGATATATACATTTGGACATTTAGGATTGAACTACGGGCACTAAGACTAACAATATGAACGTCTGTCATATCACTGTTTTAGTTCCACGCCTACCAAATCCAGTTGAACGTCTGCCATACAACTGACGCTGCCAGAGTCAGTTGTGGTTGTCCATCTCTTTCTTCCCCCGTGGACCCAAGATCAATCGGTTTTCTCGCCTATCATGAGAGGGTGGTAGCGGGTACAAACTGGGCATACTTGTGGGGTTTGTCAGGTCAACCGAAACCTAATTTCACCCATGCGGTGCCAAGGCTTGTAGATAAGGGAAAAGGGAAGGTGGTGGCAGAAAAGGCTTCCAGATGGATCGAGCTCCTCCTTTTCCTATCAAACACAATAATCCGTTCCAAGACTCGAAGGCGCGACCTTTACCTGTCATGGGGAACCATCCAGGAATATGGTGGGAGGCATAGGTAAAGGCCCCCGGACTCACCCTTCAACTCCCAGGGGTTATTCTCATTCCTTTCCAATGAGTAGGGAGAAGGAACATCCACACGCTTCTCGGAACTTAGCCACATACTCTCTTCCAACAAGACGGAAGCGACCAGCAAGGGAGGACCAGGACTTGGAGTCAGAGGGATCCACATGCTTCGAGTGAGCGTCTCAATCAACGGAAGGGGGATTCAAACACCCTCGCCTCGATGAATGAGGAGTTCGTGGTCCAGTGGGGATTCGACCATCAACACTATCTCACTAGATGTATGGTGGCGGTGGTCCCACTAAGTTCTAGCACAATAATCTCCTACCACCTCGAGGGGCAACACTCTCGTGTTCTTGGAGCCCTGCATTATTATTTCAGGGAGGACGACACATGTTGGTACCCAGGGAGAGTATACAATTCGTTTAGGCGACAATCCTTAAATGGACCGACTTTGTTTTAACTTTCCGTTGAGATTCGTTATATTAGTTTCTTTAGAAGCTACCACAATCTCCCCTTTCGAATATTGTAGTGAAGCACTTCAGTACCTGAGCATTTATATTTAGTTGGTAGTTTCTTTTCCTATTGGGTCCCATGATGTTAGGACCTTTATTCTTGTACTTTTGTGTTTGAATTGTGTTGTGTCCACTTTGGGTTTGACTTATTTATCCTTTTAATACATGGTTACGATTACAGTTTAAAATATATATATATATATAGAGGAGAAATCTGGTGAGAACCATGTTTTAACGTAGGAACCGCGAGAACCAATCTAAGTCATCAATTTTAAGAATGGATGGATGAGATGCATTTGAGTAGTTGACTTGTTGACTGCAAAAAAACAGCACTTTTTAGTTAGTGGTAAGGGCTTTTTAGTAAAACTATCATATTATTTTTTTTAACCAATTCACCAATTTAATTTTTCCCGCTTCGTTTGAACTCCGATTGGCTTCAAACTTGCGCCATTAGTTTTGTTTTTTTTAAGGGCTTTCATTCAAGATCAGTCATGAATATATATTGAAGCACGAAAAAAAAATTATTTTGGGGTTGTTTTTTTTGTAAAAAAAAATCTGGGTAATTTTTATCAACACGTTGCTCTGGATTTATCAACACTTTTACATTGGTTTTATCAACACTTTACACTGGTTTTATCACCTCATTTTCCAAAACAGATCATGATTTTATCACCTCATCGCGTGCTTTTTATGAACACTAGTTTTATCAACACTAAACACTAGGTTTATCATTCAAATTACGTGTGTTTTATCACCCCCATCACATGTTTTTTTGAAGCACGAAAAAAAAAATTATTTCGGGGCTGGTTTTTAAAGATATTATATATGGGTAATTTTTATCAACACTTTGCTCTAGGTTTATCAACACTTTACCCTGGTTTTATCAACAATTTACAATGGTTTTATCACCCCATTCTCCAAAACTGATCATGATTTTTATCATCTCATCACGGGCTTTATATGAACACCAGTTTTATCAACACTAAACACTAGATTTATCATTGAGCTACGTGTTTTTTATCACCTCATCACAAGTTTTTTTATCAACGTTAAACTCTAGTGTATCACACTTATTATCAAAAATGAAAATGGTTTTTATCACCTCATTATTTGTTTCTTATCACATCGTTACATGTTTTTTTATCAACATTTAGCACTAGTTTGGTACTCCGATATAAAACATTTATTAGTGAACATTTATCAACACTCAACATTATTTTTATCACCTTGATATAAATTTTTATTTTCGTGCTTCAAAATATATTCATGAGTGATCTTGATTTAAAGCCCTTGAAAAAAGAAAAATATTGGCGCAAGTTTGAAGTTAATCGGAGTTCAAACGAATCGAGAAATATTAAACTAGTGAATTGGTGAAGAAAAAAATGGACACTTGTCCACATGGCACCATGCTATTACAATTCTGCCCTTGCTTGTGAGAATAGATGAAATTGGCGTGGATGAGGGTTGGATTGGGGTGATGATGTGGCATTTTGATGAGTGTTGGATCTTAGGTGATAGTGGTTAGGATTGGTTCTCACGGTTCCTATGTTAAGAGTGGTTCTCAATATATTTCTCCTCTATATATATATAAATGATATAAATAAGGGGAGGTGAAATCGGCTACAAACCACTCTTAATCTAAAAACTAGATAACCAATCCTAACCACACACACCTAAGATCCAACATTCACCATGGTGCCACATCATCACCCCAATTTCACCCAAATTCACGCCACTTTCATTCTTTCTCACACAAGCAAGGGCATAATTGTAAAAGCATGGTGCCATGTGGACAAATGTCCATTTTTTTCTTCTACAATTCACTAATTTAGTATTTCCCGATTCGTTTGAACTCCGATTACCTTCAAACTTGCGCCAATATTTTTATTTTTTCAAGGGCTTTAAATCAAGATCAATCATGAATATATTTTGAAGCACGAAAATAAAAAGGTATATCGGGGTGATAAAAATAATGTTGCATGTTGATAAATCTTCGCTAATAAATGTTTTATATCGGAGGTATCAAACTCGTGCTAAATGTTGATAAAAACATGTACTGAGGTGATAAAAACCATGTTCAATTTTGATACTAAGTGTGATAAACTAGAGTTTAGTGTTGATAAAAAAACATGTGATGGGGTGATAAAAACACATGTAATTTAATGGTAAACATAGTGTTTAGTGTTGATAAAACTAGTGTTCATAAAAACACGTGATGAGGTGATAAAAATCATGTTCGGTTTTGGAAAATGAGGTGATAAAACTAGTGTCCAGTGTTGATAAAACCAGTGTAAAGTGTTGATAAAACCAATGTAAATTGTTGATAAAAATTACCCAGATATAATTTTTTTTAAATCAGCCCCGAAATAATTCTTTTTTTCGTGCTTAAAAAAAACATGTGATGGGGGGTGATAAAACACACGTAATTTAATGATAAACTTAGAGTTCATAAAAAGCACGTGATGATGTGATAAAATCATGATCAGTTTTGGAAATGAGGTGATAAACTCAGTGCAAAGTGTTGATAAAACCAGTGTAACAGTGTTGATAAAACCAGAGCAAAATGTTGATAAAAATTACCCATGTATATATTTTTTTTTAAATCAGCCCCGAAATAAATTTTTTTCATGCTTCAAAATATATTCCTGAGTGATCTTGATAGAAAGCCCTTGAAAAAACAAAACTAATGGCGCAAGTTTGAAGTCAATCGGAGTTCAAACGAAGTGGGAAAGATTAAATTAGTGAATTGGTAAAAAAAATTAATATGATAGTTTTACTAAAAAGCCCTTGTCACTTACTAAAAAATGCTGTTTTTTTTTTGCAGTCAGCAACTCAATTGTATCTCATCCCTCCATTCTTAAAATAGATGACTTAGATTGGTTCTCTAGTTTTTAGGTTAAGACATGGTTTGTATTTGATTTCTCCTCTAAATAAGGGTATAGAATTATATTTCCATGTATTAATTCAAAGGAGTAAACTTGTATCTCCATTCCAAATGCCGTATCCAGTATCCACAAGAAATCAATTGAAAACCATTTTTTTAAATAGAAAACAATGAGAATTAGTTTCGTTTATTTATTTGATAAAGTAAATTTTCAATTTGTTATACATGCTTTCACCTTAATACACCTAATTATAAAATTCGTCTAACAAGTACTCTAACTTTCCAAAAATTTCACGTTACTCACTCACGTTAATTTTTGAACGGAAAATGATTATGTTCGAAGCACATGACCTTAATGTCTCCAAAAACAACTAAACTAATCTTGTTGGTTTTAACTAAACCTAATACCAATTCACCACTTTCAACCCCATTACAATCACTTTCGTTTTTGGGTTATCTCTTGCAAACCCCAAAAAAGCCGTTGGGAAATGATATGGAAGAAACCTAAACTAAACGAACCCATGTAAGTTATCAATCAACCCTCAATTTCAGGCTAAACCAATTTTCTCAATTATTCTTTGATTATAACTACTGTCTAAAGCTTGCTAAAACTGTGGAAGGGAAGCCATAAAGAGAAATGTCATTAGAGCTCCTCTCTCTCTCTCACAAGAAGATAAAAAGAAAAATGACGAGGAAACTCGTACAGAGATATGGATTCAAGCAGGCATCAATAAATCACCGACAATAAGTAGGCAAGAGTAAGAAAAAAAGACGACAAGCGGATTGAAGTGAGTCAGATACCTCAAAATTGTTAGAATCTTTGCGTCTTGGTGGACTACGAAGCCCAAGCTGCGACGTCTCTTTATGAGGGTTTATGACTTTGGGTGCGATGAGGACATGAGAGTAGAAGGACCGACAAGGATGTAGAAGCAGAACAACCTCATTCATGTTGTTCTGTTGTTATAGATTCGTGTAGAGTCAAAGATTGATTTCTTAGGTGGAGGTTCATATGCTGACTGAAATTTGGGGTTTAATTGGGATTTAAGGTTTGGTCTCCCATTAATGAATTCAAGGTAGTTATAAATTGAGGTTGCTCATTAATTTCAATCGAAATTGGATTTTCTCCGCTTTATCTCCAAGGTATAATTGTTCGTTACATAAATTACTATTTTGGATTTCTATATCTTGTTCATACTTCACTTTTCCATGTATGTAATTACATTGCATTTCGAAGCTATAAGGGCTCTATTCGTTTTTCCTGCCTCTTTCATTTTGTGGGTTTGATTGATTCGCAAGTTGTTCATTTCTCTAATTACTTCTTTTTGTTGTTTTGCGGTGATTTTGTTCATTCTCTTTCAATTTTAAGGTCTTAATTTTTTTTCAAAGCCTCATTGATTATTTCTCTTTATTTCTCGCATACGCATTTTTCGATGTTGGTTTTTCCAATTACAATTATGTGTTACTAGGTGGTTGCATTGTGCGCGGTGCTACTTGTAACACTGTACTAATATAAAGATTCGTATCTTCATACGCAAACCAATATTAAAACGATAATTAGCAGCATAAAACAATGACCGGTTTTATTGTTTATAAATACACACCAAAACTCACAGTGCTTGAACATAAGATAAACCCGATGGTGCTACTTGTAACATATTATGTTCGAACAACATGGTTCAAAATAGTCTACACAATTATCAAGATCATGTCCAATTATCTGGTGATGTGAATGTCATGTTGGTACATATATATACTATTTATTTGTATTTTTCCTACACGAACCAATACTCAAAAAATCATTAAGAACTCACATACTCACATACATAATTCAGTAAGGAGTGCCCACTGGACTCATTACATTTCCATATTTACATAGCATGCAATAGATGAAAACAACTACCATAATATAAATAAGTTTGTATACCTTAGATATGCCACTTCTTCTTGTCAAAGCCAACACCATATACGGAGAGAAATACAATGGAACTTTGCAAGGAAGATATCTGCTAGATACTTTAGGTCAATTTTGATAATTTTTATAGACTGCAAGTTTGGCGGCTAATATGGCACTTAACCTAGCATCTATATCCATTAGTAAGACTTGTAGGTGGCTATCCGCAGGACAATGCATCTCTCGATGCTCATAATGCTTGGTTGGGCTAAGGCTCTTAATTATTTTCAAATTGTCTAACACATGGAATGAAATCAAGTCCAACAGTAACATTACAGACTAACCCCTAGAGGGAAATACCTCAATTGAACTCTTATTTTTGGTTTGGCCATCCTTCATTATTTCATCAAAACTCTTATTTTCATTCAGTTCCATCTTGAGTCTCTACACAAGATGGAATCATGTATACTTGATTGGGATATTTTCTTGCTAAAACTGTTGTCCCCACATACTTCGAAATATGGATTATGTATATTTGAGGGGGGATGGGTGCATTTGTGTGCATTTGAGACATGGTACATAAATTATCTTCTCTGTCTACCTCACGATTGTCAAGACAGAAATAATTTAAGAAGTTTTGTGGTTTGTAGGCAGTCTTAAACAAAATTAGAGACCGAAAGGAATTTTTTGTTGGTCACTAGGGGTTCTCAGACCCGCTCCTTCTCCAAGTTTTCGCCACTAGCAGTACTAGTTCCCGCCACCAGGTTTGGCTTATACGACCTCCGATTCCTTTCACAAAACCAACATCAAATCTCCATTCTTTAGTAGTAGCTCATTGAATCTTATCTAGATGTGATAGGGAAAAAACTAATCATTGCCCATCAACATATGGTTTCCTCCACTAGGCCGTATCACATGCATGATTCTTGAAGATCAGAGGAGGTCCCCATAAAGACGCGGACGTAATGAAGGATGAACATCCAACTCTTATCCCAATTGGTGTGACCAATCACACTCCTACACCAATTGATGAGATCCCTGGTCTACTATAACACCCATAACAGAAAGCAACAAGCCCCTCTTATAGGATGAAGCGATAGTCAGACAATATTTTTTTTATGGTTTCTCTCTAAAAACCTCCCCTTCTGCCTGAAACACTAATATGTTCCCTTAGCCGCCCCTGGTGGCTTTGGTGACTGTGGTCATGGTAGCAATCGGTGGATCTCTTTCCCTCATCCACTCTTCTCTCTTCCCTTTGTCTTCTCCCGCCTTCTCCGTTTGATTGTCTTGCTCCTGTTCTAGGCCCACGACGCCTCGCCCCTCCCGTGGTTGTTCTCTTCTCTCCATACTTGGCTCCAAAGGTACTTTTATTCCCTATTTCTCCATTCTTCGGATGTGGTGTCAAATTATAGGGGTCTCGTCACCATTTTTTCTATAGCTGGCTAGCGCTGAGGTGTTCCAGTTGAGTTTGGCTTGTTTAAAGTTCCTTTCGGTGTTGGGCCATGATGTTAAGGGTGATTTTGGTTCCCTATATAGCGTTTGGTCCGTCGACCTTCATCACTCTTTATCGATTTTGGTGTTGGCCGCCGACGAGCTCACTTTTCTTCTGGATGTTGTTGTTGATTTTAGAAGTTGGTGGTGCGGGGGATCCTTCAAAAGGTGATGTAGTATGGTGGTTCTTAATCGGAGGCTCTATTTGCCCCGACCATATTCGGTGGTGGTGTGCGTTCGATTGATGCCTTTGCTGAGTTCGTTTGGCGTCCCGTGGCATGCTTTGTTCCCGAGTCATGTGTGCAGCTGGCTGTGTTTAGTTTCACGATACTTTGTCTTGGGCTTTGGTTTGGGTTCTTTCCCATGTTTTTAGGCCAATAGTTATAGGCTTATTGTAGGCCCATACTTGATTGTTGTTTGGGCTCTTGTTGGTTTTAGCACAGAAGCCCGATCATAGATTGTTTACTTGTTGGATCGTTGTTTTTCAGCTTTTCGGTGCTTTATTTTTTTATTTTGGAAAGTTGAGTTTTTTTATTTATAAAATTTGCTGATAAAAAAATGAACCACGTTGAGCTATAACTAGTTACCATTAGAATTTATTTGGATTGGTAAACCCAAGTTCCAACTCGAGGATATCAAACTCTTTTCTGTAAAAAGGCCGGCGGATAAGACCCCTTATTGGTTTGTCAGGTAGTCTCGTTCTATGCCAGTCCTTATGAGGTCGGGGCAACTACTGCCTGATGCACTTTCCTATGCAATATTGCTTTAGACAATCAATAAACGGTATCAGTTCTGTTAAAATTAGCTAGAAATATTTAAGACAACTACAAATATAAAAGATCAAGTTACCAACACAGATCTTACAATCAAAGTTTGAAAAAAGTATTCAATATTCTCAATCAAAGTTTGGAGTAAATCTAACATCCCAAAACAATAAATTAACCAAAAAGGATCTATGCAATTTCAAAGCCAGGAAAGAGCATATTTAAAAGACCATTTGAGCTTAGCACACTTATTACATGCATATTTATTTGGTTCAACAACATAAGTTTCTATAAAACAAAAAGCATAGCTTACTTACCGTAAACCAACTAAGATCACAAACAACATATAAAATATTGAAACTTTTAGCTCATAACCAAAATAGATGTAAACCCAATTCCTCGTGGGGACACATAACATGTAAATGAGACCAAGTATACCTCAAAATTGGTTAAATCCAATTTTGTTAGAGCATATAGTATATATATACGATTCTTGTAACCATACAAATCAGTTCTTATAATGTTTTAATTAAGAACGAAGTTTGATGGGATTGTCCTCTCGTGTATTTTTTTAGTTATACATGAAACACTATTATTATTGTTAAGATAAATTATTGTGCTCTGTACTGGTTAGATAATTTTTTAATCATATTCTTTGCGCTGCCTCTTTTATGCTAATAGTAGTTTTTTTTTCTTCAACAACCATCTTAGTACTTCATCCTCCGATTTTGTATCTTTTCAACACCACCCATTTAATCTCTCTTTCCATTCCTTTATTTCACGGCGAGTGGAAATCATATCTATATCTCATGCATTAGCAGAACCCTGACAATCGAAACTCTAACAATCGAACTTGCTTGAATGTTTTAAAAAGAACTCAGTCAAATATATACCCCTGACTTCTTCAATTTCTTCCTCGCTTGTTTTTTTTATCAGCAATACAAAGATAAATTAGTGCTCCATTTCAGAAATTGAAATGTAGAAGTCAACATTACAAAAATAAGGCATGCTAACACAACAACCGCCCAAAAAAAAATCAAAGAACAACCCATACAAGATCAAGTAGGAACCAAAACCACAGGAAATTTTTGTAGAAACAACCAAAGCAACATGATAAGAATAGGCTGAACCAAGAGCAAAAGTATTGAGGAAATCAAAATACTAATAGATCACTACAAGGAATTAGGGAGGATGAGAGGGCTTGACTTTCTTGAGTCTCAAGCAAGAAGCTGGATGTTGCTGCCAATCCAGATAAGTGAATCCATATGTAAAACCCGACTTATTTTAAAAGGGTAATTTTTTCGCAACTTGAAACGTCGAGGTAGGTTTTTGCAACGAGTGAAATTGGAGAAGAAAAATAAAATAAATAAAAGATCAGGTCTGGACCAGGCCCGGCGTGCAGGCCAAGCCCAACCCAGCCAGTCTTTAGGCCGTGAAGCCCATTGCTTCGTCGAGGCCCATTTTTTGTTTCCAGGCCGAGCTATAAGACCCCAATGTTTAGGGTTTCAGCTCATTTTTCAAAGCCTTCGTCTTCTTCACGCAGCCAAATCCTCCCGACCCTGGCTGTCGCGCTGGTTCGCCGGCCACTCTCCGACCTCCACCTCCACCTCTCTCCTTCATCTCCTCCCTTCTCCGTCTCGACGCCGACCTCCCGACCTTGCTCCCTTTTCTTCTCCTCTTCAGTTCACGCCACCACCGCAAGCCACCGCCTTTCGGACGTCTCCATCTCCGACCCTCTCGCCGCCGTCCTCACAGCCCTTCCCCCCTCGTCTTCTCCGTCCTCAACCGCGTAGACCGAGACCCCGTCTCTGTGCTCGACCAGGCGAGCTAGCCGGCGTACTCGCCAGATCTGGGACGAAACCGCCGCGGCCGTCCAGATCCGAGGCGAGGTTCGCCGTGGTCCACCGCTCCTATTCGCTACAACCACCACCCCGCCACCGTCATCCCTTCCTTACAGTGAGCGTTGAAACCCCGAGCTTCGGTCGCCGACGGTGCCTTCACCGGTGGCCGGCCGGTTTCAAAACCGATTCCTTCTCCTTCCTTTCCCTTTTGTTTCTCTCGTCCCGAGCTTATTTTGGATCTGGGCTCTGTTGAAACCGTGTTCTTTTTGGATCTGAACTGTGGAAGCATCGTTTTTTTTGGATCTGATCGTTCTGTGGAACAGAAACTGTAGAAACAAAAAAGTAAAGAAATTAAACTAAAGATTTAATAAAAAGAAAAAGGTTTTGAAATAAAAGAAATTCAAAATTAGATTTGACTTAAAACGGGTTTTTGACTGTGAACGGATTTGGAACCACGGGCGAATAAAATCGGACTTATACGAGACTAAAAGTGGGACGATGAAGCGGGCACCTCAGGAATCGTGCCTCGAAACCCATGTCTCGGAAATCGTGCCTCGAAACCCATGCCTCGGGAACCGTGCATTGGGAACTGTGCATCGGTAAACGTGCACCGGGTCCTGTGCTCGGGTGCTCGAACCCGATTCGTCGTAATCCCACTTTTATCCCGTTCGAGTTTAAAAATCAACGTGTTGAATTTATTTTGTACCGTGCCTGATCTGATTGTAAGTTTAACTGTTAAAAACCCAAACTTGGACTTCGCCCGAGAACTTGGACTTCGCCAGAGAAGACGGAGTTGGCCCGGTCGTCAGCAGCTAGGAGACGCAGCTGTTGGTTCGTCATTGAGGTATGGAAAAGTCGTAAACCCTACTCCTAAGTTAAGAACTGCTAATAGTATGCATATAGGGAAACCTAATAACCGGCTAAATAACTAGTATGCATATATGACAGTATTAACTAGAGTAGTCTTATAACGTGCGAACGACCTACGAGCCTTGTCGTGCCGTAGGTGTTGGGTTGTTGTGTTGGTAGAATGGCTGTGATGAGCCTTAGGATTGTTTGTGATTGCCTCACACGCCGTGCATGCTTAGCATTTAGGTTAAGATAAGAGTCTAACTAAACCCGATAAATTATAATGCTCTGTTATGAATTGTTGAATGAATGACTGAATGATTGATTGAATGAATGCTTGACGAAATGCTTGAATGAATGCTTGAATGAATGTTTGAGTGTAATTGATTGTGCCAAATGGTATGATCGGGTGAGTGATAGACCGATGGATCGTGGTTGGTAAGTATGATGGTAAGTGTGATTGTTGGTATGAATTCCTTGTATCATGTTGTGTGAACTTAGACGAGGTTGTGGTTGTTATATTGTGTCCGATCTGACATTGTGTGGTGTTATTTGCGTACCCCGAGGTGTGTTTCCGGGAAGACATCTAGGCCGATGTGTGTTTCCGGTATGATGTACGTGGTTGACCCCGATGTGCGTTTCCGGGAAGATGTCTAGGCCGATGTGCGTTTCCGGTATGATATGTCACTGTTTACCCTGCGGGGATGGTTACTTCTGGTCCGGCATGGTACCCACACCGACGGGGTATACCAGTGTGGGGTAGTATCATAGCCGAGAGATTGTTTACCCTGCGGGGATGGTTACTTGTTGCTTCACCCAGGGTGTATGCGTCCTGCAGGAGCATTCCTGCAAGGTTACTCTGTTTCACCCTGATGACCTATGGTCCCTTGGGAACATTTCCGAGAATCCCGACGATGTGGATCCCTTTAGGGATGTTTCCGGTAGCCTCGATGATATGTGTTTCCCCTTGACCGAGGGGCAATCCGACATAACACTAGGGCTATTGTGGATCGGAGTATGGGATCCGATAAGACACAAGAACCAACTGTGGATCGGAGTATTGTGATTTAATCTGTTGGCACGATATTTACATCTTGCCTTGCTTTAGTAGTTTACTAAAGATTACATCATTTTCCTCATTTTCTTAAATGACGTTTACCCCTTTAAGATTGGAATATTAGCGTTATCGTTATCTCCTTAATAGCATCTTGTTGATTAGTCGTATTAATTGTATATGGTACTTAACCGCGTTAATTCTACTTTACTATCAAGTTGGAGGTTGGTTGTTTATTATTTTCCCTACTAAGCTTAAGCTCACCTCTATCTGTTTATTTCTTGTTTGAACAGGCTTGCTTGGTGAGTAGTGGACTCGAGGCTCGGGAGCTTCTGGAAAGTCCGGGTGTTATTGTTGTAGAAGACGTACTTATTTGTCATTACTAAACATCATTTTAAATTTATTTGTTTTGAACGGTCGAGTTATGTCTTAGTTATCGAAAGTATCATTTTGGAACTTAAAGATTTACGAGTTGGCTTCGTTAAATTTCACTTTAATTATTATTCATTTGTTATTTCTAGTTCACGTCTCGAGTCCGTTCAAAACCGGATTTAGGGCGTGACACCATAGTTATGAATGAATGAAGCCCACTCCCAACTGGAGGCTTGTAGCTAAATTGAAGAGAGGATTTCAGATGAAGAGGCAATAATAACATTGAAAATACTATTATTTCTGGCCAACCATAGTTGCCAACAAGTGATTTTTAAAATGTGATGTTAGCATTTATGCCCGTAGCCCAATCGTAAATGTCCAAATGTAAATATCATCGTTGGCAATATAATAAAACGGCTTATGATATTACTTAAGTGTTGAAGTAATATGTCGTATGTGTTTCCGATCTATGCCCACTATGCGAATAGAACCATAGATCAGGATGAATCACACTCGACGGGGTCCCTAGTCAATAGTCTTCGCAAGAAGCGACTAGTATGAAAGATGACTCTTGATGGCTTACGTTCTATTGGCCATAGGAAAGGTTTCCGGAGTCTGATCATAAACATCATGTGTGGGACATGATGTTGGACGACCCGACCTGAATATGTTCCATAGATTGAGTCATGAACATGTTCAGAGTCGTTGCTTGTCAGGTATCCTTAGACCGAGGAGTCTATATGATTGCTATGCAGTAAACAACCAAGTTTGACCTGAAAGCCCAACGTTGCACCATGACTGGGCTTCCATAACGGCCAGGATTGGCTTGGGGAATGACTGCATGAGTGACATGATAGGCGGCTAAGGGATGTATCCATTATACTACGGTATGGGAAAGATATCTAGTTCACGGCCGCTTGATCGAGAGTGACTGACGGGAAAAGCATGGCCATGCGCATGATATGGGATATCATAAGGGTCAGTCATCTCACATATCAAGGAACAGTGATTGAGGATAAGAAGGATGACGGCTCTATGCCTTATCTCAATCAGGATATCAGTGATAAGGGATAATGACAAGGACGACTGAAAGGTCAGAATCGACAAGGGGCAATTCGTTATGCAAGGTCGGGCGATACTGAGTCTCGTCAGTCGCCACATTAGTAAGATCAAGTAAAATGGGATTTTACGTTGATCTTATCGACATGCATAGACCTAAGGGTCACACCATAAGTTTGTAACTCGATAAGAATGCAAGTGGATTGGCTTGGAGGGAGTCGTGTCGGGAATTGCCATAGTGGACGGGCTAGCATGGTGGGCTCGGTAAGGGCTCTCTTGGAGAGGCCCATGACCGGCCACATGGGCTAGGCCCAACAAGAACCAAAGGTCAAAGGTTGACTAAGTGGTCTTGTTAAACTAAGTGGGTTGGACCCACTTTCCACTAATTAATAAACTAGCTTAGTTTATTAAGTCTACCATGTAAAGTAGCATGGACACTTGGCAACTTGATGTAGATTAAGTGAGATGACCACTTCCACTTAAGTCTACATGCAAGGGTTGTTGGCAAGACACAACATGAAAATAAGAGAAGAAAATTTCAGCACAACTTCTAATCTCTCTCATTTTGCAAACTCCTCCAAGAAGTTCCAAGCTCCATTGTTGCATGTTCTTGAGTTAACAAACTCAAGAACTACGTTGGCTTTGATTCCTTTAAGGATACGTAGGCGTCCAAGGGGCTCAAGCCATTCAAAGTTTGGTGTTATTGAACCAATTTCGGACAAGTAGAGGGTGCTGATTTTCAGCACAGTTTTGTCCGACCAGTCACTTTCAAGAGCTCGATCGGAGGTTCATCCGATGTCCGATGACGCTGAATTTTTGGGTGAACGTTCTCCACATATGGGTCTTCAATCTGACCAAAGGGATTTGAGTTTCAACGGTTCTTTTTGGAGATACACGAGCTTCAAGATGAGTCATCTGCAAAGGTGATGTACACAAACCTTTGCTGAATTTTCAGACTTGTTATTCATATTTGGTAGATTCATCTCGATTGATTCGTGGTTAATCTTCCGCTGCATTTTGTGTCTGACATGTCCACGACATCGAGACCCAACATGTGAGACCAGGATATAAGGATGGGAGAATGTTCTAGCTGATTCCAAGAGATGATTAGAGATGACAGTTTCTGAGAGAAAATAATCATTGAACCCCACCAAGAGATCACCAGACCCTAAACAGTCTAGGCCTTTACACAATGAAGCAAAATGTGAGAAGAATCTTCATAATCCCAGAAATAGTGACTGCAGAGAAGATCTTGAAGAGGAAAATTCATTCACCTATTCTCCAGGAAGCATTTTGAGGTCCTAGACACCCCAAACCAGGTGAATTTGCCTCCCAGTAAGGAAAAATCCAGAAGATCAGAAGCATCAATAAAATTCTGAAAAGAGAGGACGTCTCTTCTATTTAGTCTATCTCCTGATTTTTCATCAGCATTAAGAACGGTATTAAAGTCTCCTGCCAGAAATAACATAGAAGAAGAGGGAAATGAGGAGATTTCCTGATCCAGGGAGACCCAAAGAGATCTTATGCCCTGAGAGGAGCAATGGGCATAAATGTTGATCAAAGCACAAGGACTAAGAGAGTTGATAATAGATCCCAAACAAATTAGAGCTCCAGCTATAACATAAGAAGTTGACAGATGAAAGAAGCCTGAATCCCACAAGAAATAATTCCGCCAAAAGCACCAATGGCAAGCAGGAAATATAATTTCCAATCCCTATTGAACCCACAAGATTTGAGGAGATTAAAAGGAATGGTGGAGATGTTTGATTCTTGAATAAACACTATATTAGGCCTTTGCTTGCGGCACACGTCACTGAGAGTCATTTGTTTTTGAGATGAGGACAGACCTCTCATGTTCCATGAGAGGATTCTCATTCTTGGCCTGTACTGAGAGGTATGCAAGGGCAAAGTGCCCCCTAAATATTCACCTTCTGAATCTCTATCCAAGTCTAAAAAATCAGCTTCATCATCTCCATCTAGATTTACTCTTAAACTTCTTTCATCTTCAATGAAGCCTAGATGCCATAAAATAGCTGCTTCATAATCTGCAGCCTTGAGGCCAATAGCCTTACCAAACTCCCAAGCATTTATAACTTCCTTGCTTGCTCGAACGATTGCTCGAGCTCTGGTGGGTCTCAAATTGCTTCAACTCCAACTCCTACATCTTCTTCTCTCTTCTTTTTTCCGATGAGGTCACAAAAGAGAAGACAATCGAGAGAACAAAACCTAACTATCAGAGAAGATAAAAATAGGGTACAAATTCAAAACACGAACTAGAGTAAGATGGGAAGTTATTTTCGACATTTTATACCTCAAACTAACAGATCCATAATGTTCCACATAAAATGATAGTTTGGTTAAAAAAAATTAAAAATCACAATTAAAAAATGAAAGGAAAGATGAAACACAATTGTAGCCTATAAATAAGATACACTTATGGGGTTAACAATTGTTATTATAATAAGAGAAAAATTACACATAACCCTACTTAACTATCGCCATTTTTCACACCACTCCTAATTTTTTTTTGTGACATTTAACTCCTCTAACTTTATTTTATTTTTCACTTTAGTCCAACGCTGTTAACTTTCCATCCAAATAATGTCAAATGTCTAAAATACCCCTCACTAACCATCAGAATTTTAAAGTCATGCCATTGTTTCTGAAAAACCTAAACATTTTGAAATGTCCAAACTAACCCTCACTATCCTTCAAATTTACAAAATATACCATCAAGCTTATTTTCTTTATTATTTTTTGTTAATATTTTTTTAGAAATTCTTTATTATTTATTAATTTTTTACTTTAATTATTATTTTCTAATTTCACCAAATATTTTATTTTTAATTTTAATCTCTTTTAATCCATTTGTTTTCTTTATTTTTTAGTAATTATTTCCCTTTCTTTTCATTTATTATTTTTCTTTATTTTTTTCATTTACTCTTCCCTGATTATATTAATCAACTAACATTAATCATTGTGTATGTACAAACTTGTTCTTGCACTTTTTCTTGAAGAATACACTCTACTTCCTCTTTTCTCAACAAAACCAAACCATAAATTAGAAACTCAATAGAAATTCGAACAACATGCAGAAACAAAGCAGGTAATTACCAAATCTGTATCATTATTCCACAACAAAACTCCTAAGATCAAAATCCAAATTCAAAATCCATAAAACCAAAAATATAGAACAAAACCAGATTTGAAAGAACTAAATCTAGAGGGGTGAAAGAACCAACCCCCAAATCAGAACCCAACCCCAAAATCGAAACCCACAACCCTCAAAATCACAAAATCTCTTGTACAAATTTGTTGAAACATAAGTTTCAACCAAATCCATTGGTTGTCCTTCCACTACTGCAAATAAGTACTTGGGTGACGGATTGGATCCGTCACCTAAGAGGACGTATCCGTCACCCAAGTTCTTAGGTGACAGATGCATCCGTTGGTCAAGTCTCGTCGGCCAAGTATTTGGCCGACGGATGCGTACATCCGTCGGTAGGGTAAAAACTTAGGTGACAGATCCAATCCGTCAGCCAAGTGTATCCGTCACCCAAGGTTTTTACTCTAGCCACAGATCCAATCCGTCAGCCAAGTGTATCCGTCACCCAAGTGCAATAATAGATTAATTAAAAAAAATGTATCTAACCAGAACTGCCCGACCCGCCACACATGTGTCCAGACCGGCCCGACCCGCCACGCCGCTCCGCTAGCCCGCGCGCACGCCATGGGGTTCGAACCCCTGACCTCATGGCACCAAAGGCTGTGCCTTTTACCAACTCAACTAGGGAGTTTCTGTATTATATGTATGTTTAGAATATATATATATATATATACACTATTTAACTGATTATTTATAGTTTTATATAATTAAATTAAATAACTTTATATAATTAAATTAAATAGTTTTTGTTATCAACGTACCTAGTACCTATTGTCAACTAATTATTTATAGCAAGTTAATTTTTTCATGTGCGCTACATTGTTTATATTTATATAAGGATAAATTACAAATATCTACCCTTAACTTATCACGTTTATCTGATACCTATCCATAACTTTTTTTTAACCCAAAACTCCTAAAACCAAAATCCCAAATTCCAAATCCATAAAACCCAAAATGTAGAACAAAACCAGATTTAAAAGAACTAAATCTGGAGGGGTGAAAGAACCAACCCCAAATTGGAACCCAACCCCAAACTGGCATAGTATGTATAAAAAATAATCTAACATACTTTAATTTTGTTAAACAATAATATTACGTGCTCCAGATTTAAATAACAAAACATAATATGTATAAACAGTACAATAAACGCGCACACCACTCCTACGGTATAGATAGTTATTTGTCCAAATTCAAACTCAATAGGTAAGACTTGAATCACTCAATTGTTCTTTTTGAGATGTTGTTTTGTTAAAGCCCAATTTAACCCAAAAGCTTGAACTGATGGGTGGAGGCACTAATATGTTTATCAAATATTCAATTTGTCCATACACTTTCTATGTTGGACTTATACTTCAACACCCCCCCTCACGTGTAGAACTAGACATCTACATGTGAGCTATAGCAGGACTGGACATTTGCATATGGATCGGAGACCATAAGGTGGAGGTGACAAACGGACCGTAGGCCGAACCAGCTCTGAAACCATGTTAAAGTCCAATCCAACCCAAAAACTCGAACTAATGGGTGGAGGCACTAATATGCTCATCAAAGGTTCAATTTGTCCAAATACTTTTTATGTGAGACTTTATAATTCAACATGTTTTGATACATAAAATGTCGTATTTGATAATACTCGTTTAATAATAGCCTTTGGCTTTGTTGTGTATGCTAACATAATATATAGTTAGAATTTCTCGACACTTTGTAGGATGTCCCATAACGTGTTGTTCATATCTTTTGGTTGTGATCAAGTTGGACCACTTTGATTCATCTTATGATCATGTCGTTTCAATTAAGGTCGTGTCCAATCTTTGTAATTTGGACCCTCGTAAATGCAACTCTTAAATGTGGTTTTGGTTTCTTAAGAATGTCTCATAGGAACAACATTTTTCAAGTCTTCGATAACAAAGTCGATTAATTACGGTCTGAGTTTCTTAATTAAGGGTCTCTCCAAGCCATAAATGTTTTCCTCACGATGGATTGGAGGTGAAGAAGGAGAAGAAGGCGGTGGATTGGAGATAAGATCCGGAAAAATGAAGGCGAGAGGAGATTAAGCTCGCGATGGCGTGGTATACGAACGTGGCGATGGTGGCGGTGGAGGTGGGAGTTTGAGAGAAGAACCAGAGAGAGGAGTGGAGAGGAAATTAGGAGAGGAAAAGTAAAGTTTTTAGGTTAAATTAGGGTAGTTAGTATAAGTGTATCAAAAGAATAGTTTTTTATTTTTATTTTTAAATTACATCATGTACTGTGTGTATGTCTAATTTTCGTCTGTATGTGGATAGAAAAAAAATAGAGTGAAAAAAATAAAAGAAGTTAAATGTCACAAAAAAAAGATGATATAAAAATGACGATAATTAAATAGGACTAGGTGAATGCACCGCGCTAACGCGCGGTGCTAGTTGTAACATAAATCTTGAATTTGAGAGATTATCTCTATATTTGATAAGCATAGTTTTTCGGATTTTGGATTAATTGTACTGAATTCAATTCACATAATTTATTAGAATTTAAAACTACTCGAAAAGAGAACTAAGTTCTTAGGATTTAGTAAAGTTTTAAAGTGCTCACACCTCATATACTAATATTTGAACCAAACAGTGAATTCAACAAATAAATCTCACCCCATGATTGTTGAAGCTTGAGAAACTCGCAGCGTAGGCATGGGATAGAGATCATAGACTACCAAAAATTGAACGAAGTGATGGTGCTTTATCCGTGAGGCTTGTCAGCTCCTCTCAACATTTTGATGCAGGCCTCCTAATCAACTGTTCCTCGCTTATGCAAACACAAAAAGTCCAACTTAGCCAATATTGTCATTGAAGAACACTACAGACTAAAAATGGTGAATTTAAGTATTTTCTTCTCTAACTTCATCACAACATATGCCTCATAATAGAAACCGTGCGAGATCCAATCAATAAATTCAAAGAAGAATACTATAAACTACAAATTGTGAATCCAAGCATTTTCTTCTCAAAACATATGCCCCCATAATGGAAACCGTGCAAGATCCAATCAATAAATTCTTACTACAAGCTCAATTTTGCGTGCAATCATACTGTTTCGAACGCAAATGGAGCCCGAATAATATATTCAAGTGAAGAGATCAGTCATGGAAAGAGATGCGTAATCTACTATATATCTACAAATATGATTCAATGCTAATGTCATAATGAAGAGAACAACTTATAAGTTAGAACAATGGAGAAATTTAATTGTCCCTAATACAACATCAAGACAACCCTATAGAATTTATATCACTGCCACCAACATACACTTACGAAAGCAAAGGGCAACTGGACAGTATACAAAATTATAAAAACCAATTATTAGCTAAGAATTCAGCAAACAAACATTAAACTATAAACTATAGGCCATTAAAGAAAAATGCCCAAATAAAACTAAAACATCTAAGAACTTTGAGGACATATCTAATCAAACCAAGAACATGATTGATTATATGATAAAAAAAAAATCAAAAAATTTCAACTTTTCTGTCCATAAAGTTTTTAAAATGGGGGTAATTGAAACATCTAGCCACCAAATCAGCAAAATAGATCAAATTTGGAAACAAACATATCAAATTACCTTAATTTCTC
The DNA here is from genome assembly GCA_963921825.1 of Erodium maritimum. Taxonomy (NCBI): domain Eukaryota; kingdom Viridiplantae; phylum Streptophyta; class Magnoliopsida; order Geraniales; family Geraniaceae; genus Erodium; species Erodium maritimum. The sequence goes on along the minus strand of OY997590.1, from coordinate 68,284,343 downwards.
AATATAGTAATTCCAAGTTACACTTACCCATGCCAATCTCAAGATTTCTATCCTCCATGTTGAAACTGTATTTTTTCCGCTCCTACCTCAAATGCTAGTTGACAAATTAAACAATTGAAGGAATGAATGATCCAAACTCTACATAATAAGCACAATCAAGACCAAATAAATCTCATAAATGAAAACAAACTATAAACCATTATCCAATCTAAGCAACCATGTCCTTTCCTCAACAACCATCATAATTAATGTGGGAGACCTTCAATTTCAAATCAACTGATAAATTTAAAATGGCAAAGATAGCAACAGAAACAGATAGTTGAATTAATTTGGGCACATAAATGATTTATACAGACAATTATTTATATGCACATAAATGGTGAACACATAACCATTAAGAGGTAAAAGAAAAAATGATATAAAGAGATGTTAGAATAAATCAGAACGGGGTTGGAACCCAGATCGAGGCCCATAATTTTCTGAGAAACTCGATAGTACTTCTTATTCCGTTCGCTACTTCCCCAACCCAACAAATTTCCATATTCAAATTTCTCAACTACTAAATATACCTATTCATCTTGATATTCTACCAAACAGTTAAAAGAATTATGATCAGTTGAGAAATGCTCGGTTGAGAATCATGTTACAATGTTATGCAAGAAATAATACTATATAGGTGGACCAAACTTAACACTTGTAAATGACAAAAAAAAAAAAACAAAGCATTTTACATCTTCTCTTGGTTTGAAAAGTGATGAAACTGTACCAAAACAGAGATGTAGTCATTTAAAGATTGGACTCGTTTTTCCGGCTCTCACTTGAGTGATTCGAGATTACTTAAAAAATAAATCATAAGAAGAAATAGAATTCGACGTTGCTAGATCTGTTCTCAACATCAGAAAAAAATAATTAACCTTTTCTAGAGGAAACACTTTCACCATAAAAAAAATAATAAGTAGGGACTGATGAGTATATAGCTTCAGGTGTTGCAATTGCAGTGTCATTGAATAACCTAATCAACGTAACACACACTTTAAGATTACAGTGGAGGCAATGTTTTGGGATAGTCTTGCAACATACATTCTAGTTGAGTTGAGGACTGAAATTCAGTTTTTCTGGCACCTTTATATCAGTAGAAAGATTACCACAATCTGCAGAGAACTTATTTCCAGTAAAATGAAGCAACTCTCCCAGCCTTTTACGTGAAATTAGGAATTACAGAAAATGGGATAAAATCAAAACTATTGGTTAACATAAATTTATTAAAAAGCATACAAATATGACAAGTCAGGTGCTGCTACGTATAGATACCGCAGAATACAATAACAATCGAACGAACAATCGATACAATTTTACCTGGAAAATACAAATCGAACACTGACGTACCATCTAAAAAATCGCAGCCCCTCAGCATCCCTATTAATTGAAACAAAAGCAGTTGGTATTGTAATTTTTGTCATGATATGTAAGATTCGTAGCATAGATCGGTCATCAATTAGAGATGTTTTTGTTGGGATCGGAGAACTTCTCAACGATGGCTGCCATAGTCAGGTTTGAGAGAACACAAATACAAAATTACAGTTACGTGATATACAAATCTGCTAAAGATGTCGTACCAAAACAACCATAATCAACCATAATCAATAACAAAGACATCATTAACAAACCAACAACGACCATAAATGCAGCCAGAATCAGAGCGAACCAAATAGAAAGGGTAGGAGAAACTCACCCAGACCAAAACGAAGAGAAGGAGAAAGAAATCGAAGATACCTGTAAGATGCAAAAAATGGAATTGAGATGTAAAAAATGGAATTGAGATAGATATAATTATACAATTAGGGATAATATTTGATTAGGAGTACAATTCTAATCAATAAAACAAAGGTCGCGAACTGGACACCGCTCAATTTACCGAACACATATGAGGGAAAATATTTCAAACGCGTGCTAGATACAGTCAAGCGCGTGAGACGCGTCATCATACAATAGGAGCCTGTTAGGTAGTCGCGTTATATACGGTGTTATTTTGTTTTAATATATAATATAGATTATATGTAATTTTCTTTTATAACAAATGATACGGAACAATGGTTCAAATTCGAAGATAACATCATCAGTAGGTAGCACTGTAGCAGTGCAAACAAATTATATCCTGGACGGATTCGAAGACACTAACCGTGACGTTAACGTTGTAGAATTTGAAAGGGATACCTTTGGCGATTGTAATCCACGTGAACGCGCCGCTTCCTTCCCGTTTGATATTTTTCCTTCTGAAAATACTATTTATAATTTCTAAAAATCAATTTGAATCTATTTGGTAAATAGTACTTGTTTCACACGCACTCCTCACCCACTTGTTTCTTTCTTTTCTTCTCTCCTCAGAAAAATAGAAAAGGAGAAGAATATTTTTCAGAGCTTCTCTCTGGAGCGGTGGAGGCAGAACGAACAGAACCCTAAATTCAATCCAATCTCCAAATCCAATTCATTCTCGAATCCAATCCTCATGGAGAACAACGCGAAACAGGGTTCTGGAGTTGCCAAGATTAACAATCAAGACCAAGAGCGTGACCTTGGCGAGGGTGCTCGTCGCGATGTAGAGAACACTAACGTCGCCGAGCAGCCGGGATCGGACCCCACCGGAGATTCCCCAGCTGTGCCCCGTCAGTCCTCCGCCAGGACGCCCTTTTCCAATCTCAGTCAGGTCGACGCCGACCTCGCTCTCGCCCGTACCTTGCAAGAACAGGTCTCTCTGATTGCACTTCTTCGTTCATTATTTGTTCTGATAGCTATTGCTGCTCTCTTTATTTAAATTTGTAGGGTTTTTCTTTATTGGGTCTGATGACTGCATTGGATTACTGAACTTTGTGGGTGTTTTTCATCCTGTTATTAATTAGAAAAAAAAATGAATTTTGTTCCCTTTTCTGTTCTGGATGCGGGGTTTAGTTGAATTCATCCTCAGTTCTGCACTAGGGGTTTATGTTGTTGTATTGCTCGTGTGGATTGGAGTAATTGACTTGGATGTATTGTGGGATGGATAGGAACGAGCTTATATGATGCTAAGAATGAGCTCTGCTGTTGAAGGGAGTGACTATGGGAGTTGGGAAACTGGAAGCTATCTTCATGATGAGGATGGTTTTGATGTTCATCACGATGATGAAGATACCGATGAAAATGCCGAGGCGGATGAAGATGAAGAGAATGAATACGATGGCTCTGATGATGATGTTGAAGATGCCTTTGATGTGCATGCTCACGCTGAGGATGCAGGGGATCACAACCCTAGTGTCGAATTGGATGCAGCTGATTTCTCCAGTGATGAGGCCTATGCAAGAGCCCTTCAAGATGTTGAAGAGAGAGAAATGGCTGCCAGATTGATGGCTCTGACTGGGATTAATGGCCGTGAGTGGTCTTAACATCTTTGATTTCCATTTGTTCTGTCAAGGAGTGTTTGGTCCTATGCAAATAGTGGTGCTTATATATTACCTGTCTGTCATCTCAGATAATTCTGAGGATTCCGAGGAAGAACATGGCCATAACTCTCAGGTATGGACTTTGATGCAGTGTCTTGCACATTCAAATGTTTTTGTTTTTATTTTTTATGTTGTACTGAACTATTGATACAAAGTAAATAAGTAGATTTATGTGTATGCTATGAACAACATCAAGGTGATTTTGCTTCTAGAATGGAAATGACAAAGATAACTAAAAAAATGAGCTGATAGAGTGTCCTCAACCAACCAACTCAAAGGAATGCCTTGAGATATAAGGGGGTTGTTCTGATTTGAATTTGAGCCCTTCTCACCACCTTCAAAGTGGTGCCTCTAATGCTATCAGCACAGTCCTCCCTTGTTATGGGCTCCATTTTCTTGTATGAACGGACTACTACCTATGGTAAACTTGTTAAATCAATACTTCTAAATTTTGTTTTAAGTTTAGCTTTTATAAATAGTGAAGGAAACTTTGTGTCATAGGTAAATATTTTAAAATCACAAGGTTTCAAGAAAATGAAAATTTGGACATAATATATTGAATGTAAAATATGCTGCACTTGGTAGACTTTGGGGAAAGTTGGAACTGACGAAGAGTATAACTGTATAGGGGAAAAGACTAGTTGCATTCAGTGATGAATTTAGGTGGATTTTTGCTATGTGAAACACATGGGGCATATAGCTTGCATAATTTGTAAGACAATGTCTTCCACATTTCATGTTTATGAACGTGAAAGCTTTTAGGACGTTATAGTGTTTAGATAAGGAAAAGTTTATATTATAATAGCAGCCAGTATATATAATTCTTGTATATTTAAATTAAGAGATAATATAAGAAAACAGTGACCGGATCCTAGTCATTTTCAAGATGATGTCTTCCTGTCACTTGATGCCTTTTGTGTTCAACATTATACTGTTTTGTTTGATATGGTGTGACGTTTGTTTCTCTTAAGTTTTTTTTTTCACTATAGCTTGCTGCATCTATGATTTTCTCTTTGTACATGGAGGATTTAAGTTTGTTTTAAATGTTTCATCTTGTAATTAGAAGCCATTAGTTTCCCTTGTTATGGTTAGCAATCGGAAACCAAGTTGTTGAACTGTATCTTGATATGTATATTTAAAGTTTCAATCACGAATCTTCGGCCATTTGTTGAAATCAAGTTAATTTTGTTTATCCTGCTGTCTTGTGACCTATTGGCATCTATCTGCTAATGCATGTAATAGATACAAAATTGACTTTTTAGTTCTTGATTCTTCCTTGTAATTTTTGTTGCCACTCATGCGTTGTTTGGTTGGGCAGGATGCTTGGGAGGAGATTGATCCAGATGAGCTTTCATATGAGGTATTGTTGTTCTTCACATACTGATTTCGGCTACTGGTTTCTTGAGGTCGATAATAATAGGGTTATTTCAGGAGCTGCTTGCGCTGGGAGAAGTAGTTGGTACTGAGAGCAGAGGGCTCTCAACGGATACAATTGCTTCCTTGCCTTCAGTAAACTACAAGAGTGGAAGCAACCAGAATGGGAGCAATGATTCGTAAGCACATTTCCCAAAATGTCTCAGGGTTGAATGCTAGCTCCGTAGAAGTAAGTTTTGTGTTATGGTGTTTCAGGTGTGTGATATGCCGGTTGGACTACGAGGATGATGAGAAATTGGTTCTACTTTCTTGCAAGCATTCATATCATTCGGAGTGCATAAATAATTGGTTGCAAATAAACAAGGCATGTTTGAAGCCCCTGCTGTTTTACAAGCTCATTGTTTGTCGTGATAATGATATAGAAACCATGTTTTGTTACTGCAGGTGTGTCCTGTTTGCAGTACTGAGGTGTCAACTTCAGGTAACAGCTAGTATGATGATGGATATGTACTTGAATTCTCTAAGAGGAAGACAAACCTGTATCGTTGGTGTCGGGGTTTGGCAGTAGCATTGCCATTAATTTCATGAAAAGTAATATACCCTGTTTTCGTTTATACTTGTAGAACCATGTTGAGTAGATATGTAGATTCCTTATTCAATGTAAGATCCCATGAAATAGCAAGTTATGAAGCAGCTTTTGGTGTTCAATTGTTATATGATACTGTTAAACAAACATCTATGTTGAATATAATCCAAATCAAATTGAACTCAGCTTTGAACTCCAACCTAAGACTGGGAAAGAATTCAAACATTAAGTCAACATGTAACTGAGTCTTAGTGGGCGAACACAGTTTCTAGATTCTCAGTTATATCCGTTGTTGAAATTTGAGACTAACCAAACATTGGTAGCTAATTATTTGTCATGCGCGTGGCCTAAGGTGTTTGATGGAATGCCTACATATGTTGGATGGATATGCCAAATGCCAAGTTTGAGTTTTGATGATACGGTGAGTGTATTGATTTGTGATCTCTAGTCGCTATGTATTTGGAGCAATTAAGGGAAGGAATATGGGACATGTGGAAAGCTCATGGATCACTGAAATGGGATTAGGAAGACACAATTTGTTTTCTTAATGTTAATATTTATGTACTTCAACTCTGACCACCAGATCAAGAGTTGAAGCCGATCATGGCAAAAGAAGGAAGAAGAATTCTCCGGCATGTGTATATATATACCCGAATTCAGAACATACGTTCAGAAATGAATTCGATGTTTTATTGTATGTGAGTTAGGATCTATATTATATGATGTATTAAAACCTAATAATAGAATAGACATGATCATATATAGAACCAAATAGAAAGAGTAGCAAGTATATATACAGATAATAATTAAGAAGCACACAAGAGAAACATATATAATAATGTTGAGTCTGAAACATACATGCATATAAAAGTTTGATCTAATAAAGATATGGACTGAAAGTCTGTCTGGAAACATATATAGATGACAACATCCCAAACCTTGATCGCCTTTTTTTCCAAATAATCTGGAGATATCAAATAGAAAAAAAAACGTATACCAAATTAAAGATGATATGTATATAATCATGCATGTTGGAGATGATATGGTGATAGATATATACCTCTCTCTATATATATAAAGGAAGGAGTAGTGGGAGTGATTAAAGAGGAGGATCTTGAAGGGAAGGCTGACCAAGCTGGAGGCGATAGGCAGGTGGGTTGAGGTGGTGAAGAACATTAATATTGGTGGACTGTTCTCCTAGTCCGAAGAAGGGAAACTGATCCAGTTGATCATTACCCTGTTGCTCCATCGCACCACCCTCATGACCCTGACCCTGTTGTTGATACTCTAGAGCTGCCCTATGATCCTGAATCTAAACAGTACTACACCTCATCATCATCTATATATAACTATATTAATATCATGATATCAAAACCACCTACACATATATCATATTCATGTATATATGTGTAAATTGTTTTTTCTTACCCAACGAAACATATTACTATTTTCCTCCTCCAGAATACGCTCCTGATAAGATGAATGATTAACCAAACCAAGAATATTAATATGGAATTCAATTCATCACGAGGTAATAATAATAAACCCTTACATATATAATATCAATTATATACCTTTCTCCGCAGATTATCCAGTTGCTGTTGCAACAGCTCATTCTGCATGCATGTATATATCCATAAGAAAAGAAACATGTATATATATATATATATATATATTAATTTGAGAATTGATGTATGTAGAAGATAAATTACCTTCCTGTCTCGAATCTTGGTAAGAGAGCGCTCGAGTTCGAGTTCAAGATGATCCAAATCTTGAAAAGGGACGGATGTCATGTCCTCGCCGGTGTACCGACGCATGCTTAGCTGAAGCCGCCGAGTCTCCTTCCGAAGCACTGCCACTTCATTGTATAGTTGTTCCTATATTCAATTATATACAATTCAATTCATTATTATATATACAATTAATTGTTTGTTCAAATAATTATAAACAACAATGTATATACAAATAGTAATTTAATTACCCGGCTATCATGTTCAGGGATGTGAATTCCGGTCACCTTCTGGTACCTTTCTATGATTTGCTCCATCCTGCCAATATCATCACTACCCTTCATTATTATTTAATTCTATATTATTATTAATTAATATATTAAGCTTTGTATCCCAATTTCTTCATTATATAACTATTATCAGTTGCTACTTACTAGCTAGGTCATGATGATTTGTGTGGAACAGACGTCATAAATATAAACATATATATGAAGGCAGTCAAAGGTGGTCAACAAAAACCCTAAAATTAAGTTTGATAATATATATGAAAAGAATAATAATGAAAGAGATAGAGCATACCTGAAGGGTTCGGTGCAGTATTGGCAGAGCTTGCCGGTGCTGGAGAAGACGATGAGGCCAATTTGCGCGTCGCAGAGGATGGAGAGTTCATGGGTCTTCTTCAACAGACCAGCCCTCCTCTTCGAGAACGTCACTTGCCGTGTTGTCTGGTTCTCGATCCTCTTTATACTTATCTTCCCTCTTCCCATTCCGATCTATCTATCCTGCACACCCCAACATCTTTCATTTCTTTCTCTCTCTCTCTTTCTTCACATAAATATAAATATACATATATATATGGAACAAGCTAGAACCTTATATATTAAGATGAGAAGAATATATATTATGCATGAAAATGGAGAAAAAACTAAAACGAGATGAGATCAGAAAGGAGAAAGAGGGTTTCAGAATCTTTCTAACCTTGAAGTGTTCTTGGGGTTGCCTTGTCAAACTCGACTTACTTACTTACACCATTTATATATATATAATCATGTATATGTGTGTGTGTGAACAAACATCATGTGATCACTCAGCTGGTAAATATATTAAGCAGAGAGAGAGAGAGAGAGGGGAGTGGCATTAGTTGTAATTATAATGGGGGCAGGCTAATGGTGACTTGTAACCACCTCTGTCGCTCTCATCTTCGGAGCCACCTGGACTTTTCCAAATATGGCAACTCTTTTTTCTTACAATGTGCTAGCTACCCTATACTATAAAAGGAAACTAGTAGCTTTAGGTTTAGCATAAGGGCCAAGCCAAAGCTTCATGCATCATCACAATATCAATATCAGAGAGAAGAGAAGAGAAGCCCATACCTCATACCTTATACCTTATAATACCTTATACCTTAAACCTACCTTCCTCCACCACTCAATTATGACCTGGCCCTTCCTCTTTGCTCTTCTTAGGAGAATTTCTATAAATAGTAAGCTCCCAGTCTTGTAGCTGTAATCAATTTCCTCGTATTTTAAGACACGACAAAATGCTATTAGTATTAACAATCCCCTCTTCTTCATTTCATTGACGCTGACTCTCCCTCCCTTTACGCGCTCATTCCCACGCGCCACCCTCACCAGTAACTATATTTATTCATTCTATTAGGGTTGGGGTTTTGGGTTAACGGTCAAAATCGCATCATTCTACTTTTTAAACTACCACAGTAATTGCTATGTTACTTAAATGGAACCCAACCTTTATTTTATTACCTAATCTAATTTCCAACTTTTTTATTTATTATTTTTAGTCTCTAATAACAAGCACACCTAATGTATGTTATGTGTGATATTTCAATTTCCACCATGTTTTATTTATTGAGAAGGCTTTGAATTCTCAACAAAAAAGAAAAGGGTTTGAATTCAAAGTTGTCATGTGGGATTGAGCAAAGGAAGAAAGATGATCACAAACATTAGTGAGAGAGAAGAAGAGGAACAACTGGGTGCTCCATTTCCAAAAATGGGTAGCAAGAGAGGTGGTCCAGTTTCAGAATCACATGGATCTGGACAGTGGACACACATCTATGACTATGACTATGATGATGATGATGATAAATCATTAAACATAAGTAAATTCAATAAGGGAAGAGCTTTCAACAATCATTTACACAAAAGAGCCAATGGGTTGCTCAGTGTCCATTGGTCTTCACTTTGGTCTAAGGATCTTTAAAAATTAAAACACATCAACACAAGTCGTCAACTATAGCTCACTTTGTCCTGACACGAGAAAACCAAATTATATACACGGTTAATTTGATATAAATTATTATATTATTAACATGAAAGAGCTGTACCAAAAATTCCCCAAAATACTATAAATGAACTTTGATTTTTTCAGGACATGACTTTTTGCCCTTGCAAACACAGATACATTGTATGTTGATTGATTTTGGAAATCATATTACAAAAAGAAAGATACTCCAAACATCTTAGAAGAGTACCCAAGGCTTATAGCAAAATAACTTAAACACTCCTTGACTCTAAAAGTTTAAACCTTCAACTATAATCGGTAAACAAACTCGGCAAACGATTTTCATTTATTTCATAATTCAAATTAATTTTCCAATGGAAAATTATAGTATCAAATGGTAAAGTTTTGCATACGTTTGTATGAATGAACGTTTTCCTTAGCGATCGACTTTACTCAAGTTAGTCGTTATCACCTACAGCGATTGACATCACTGCTTATATTACCAACGACGATTAGCTTTATTAAGATCAGTCGCTTATGTTGTCAACACCGACTGTAGTCGTTTATACTGTCAATAACAACTGACAAATCTAATGTCAGATGCGTATGCAACAACAATTTGGTGTAGTGTTAGAAATGATTAATACATAGTCAATATAAAAAAAATTCAATAACACAACTCTATTAAGTGAACTAAAATTTTAGCTCTGCCTTCTCTTTAAACCGACCTCACTTCAAACCCTAGTTCTCGGCACGCCGCCGGTGTCTATTCTGGCCTTTAGCCATGGAAGACGCCGGCGGCTACTCTACTCTTCCTTTTCCTTTCGTTTCACCCTGCTCCTTCTTGCTTCGGTCCCTTCTCCTCCATCGCTTGCCTGGGTTTCGGATTCCTTCACCGTCCAAAAACCAGATCTGGGAGTGGGACATTTTCCCTCTCCTCCCTGGAGAGGTTTGCTGAAAATCTCGGCTCTTGGGCGTGTTGGGGTGCTGATTGGCCCTTGCCTGCTCTTCCGGTGTCGCTTTAGAGGTCCGGTCCACTCTCACTCCGGCGACTTCCTTCTCCGGCTGTGGGACGCGATTCCTCGACACTCTTGTTGAGGATTGATGCGGTTTAGGCTTGATTCGTTGTTGTGAAGGCTGGATCGTTTGCTCCTGGTGTCACTGCCTTTAGAGCTGACGCTTTTTCCAGATCTAGGGTTTCAGAAGCTCCTCGTTTGCTTCCCACCCGTCAACAACCTTGTCTCCGTGGATACCGTCTCCTTCAGTTCCTGCCTCTTCAGTCTCCTTCCTCCATCTGGTTGGTGCGGTTATGACACCAATGGCTGGGCTCTTCGCTCGGGAGTCTCCGGTTCGCTAGCGGTGTGCAACGTTCAGTGTGTGGTTTGGTTTGTACCCCGAGCTGTAGCCTTGTGTTATCTGTTCTGAGGTTTGTTTCTCACCCCTCCCATACTCGATCATTCTTAGTCTCCTCTGCACTCTCTCTGGTCTATATCTTCGTAAGGCCCTCCCCCTTTTTTTAGGGGCTGGGTCGTCGTCATTGTGTGAGGTGTTGGCCTGCGACGGCTGGGTTGGAATTCGTCCCCTCCCATTGAAGATCTAGTAGGTCGAGGTTGGGGGTGTGCATTTTTCGGATTAGGTTCTGCCTTTATCGGATTTTGGTCGATTGTGGTGTTGGCCGCCGACCAGTCCTCTCTGTAATTTCTCGTTTTACGAGATTTTATCAGTGTTGACTGCTGGGATTCTTTGTTTGATCTGGTTTTGGTTGGGGAGTGAAAGTGTGGCTGTGGGGCTATTTTTGTTGGTGGATGGTTCTTTTGGGTTGTTCTGTTGCGGAGTTTTGATGGTTTGTGTTTTCTCTTCTTGTTGGTGTTATCTGGGCATGATTAGGCCTTTTAGGGTTGTCTGGTTTTAGCCCTTTTTGGCTATCCCTTGTTGGGTTCTTGTAGTGTTTAATTAGGGTTTTTTTAGTTTACTTCAAGTTAATTTGAGTATCAAGACTCTTGTTTGTTAGGTTTCCCTTTGGTTGTACTTCAAGTTAGTTTTTCTGGGTATTTTCAGACTTGTTATTGTATTGTTTGCTTCTTTTTAGATCTGGGTATGAAGACCCTTATGTTTCCCCATGGTTAGGGGTTTAGTTTTGAGGCTCCCTGGTTGGAGTGCTCTTAGTTTGTACTGGTTTGAATAAGGGCTGAGCCCTTGTCCTTGTCTTTTTTTCAAAGACCTGGATCTCTATAAAATAATTTGCTGATAAAAAAAAAACTCTATTCAGTATTGATATAGTGTGTCTACTTTTCATAATCTAAGAGGAAGAAAGCACACAACTCAAGGGCATGACAAATACATAAGTAGGAGCAATGAACCATAATCATTTATGCAAAAGAAATGAACCATATATATATATATATAGTCAATTTTCTCAAAGCCCAATATTTCCCTCCAGATTATAGGAAAGTATTCAAGATCTGTTTTGATCCACTTCCAGTTGTTCATTCTCTACACCATATTGCAAAAAAATAGATAAGATAACTCATGAGCAAGGACATATAAACTAACATCCATTGGTCCATCTAAGCGTAACCATGCCTTGCAATTGCAATTTCCACGACAAACTGGACATGCCTCAGGTTCAGCCATAAATCACCGGGAAACATAGTTGCATTCAAAATCGACAATAACATCATTATTTCACTTTACAAACATTTTGGGTATACATATATCGCATTAAAAATTGAACACAAGCATCCTACCAATGTTTTCAACTCCTTGAGTATAAGTTTCAAACGGGGTGATCCTTTCTTTTTGATGACCAAAAGAATTTATTGGAAAATATTAACTCTTAGGGAGGAGAGGGTCTAAATGGGTCCAAGGACTTATACGATAATTACAAACTGAGCTCGATTTATGGGAGCTTGAAAAAGGAAAAACCCTAAACCACAGAACAACACATCTTATAGGAAAAGAAAAACATAAACACCAAAAATAAAACAAACATCAACACAACGACGGGAAACAAACATAGGATGGAAACATTAATCATCCTCCATCCATTCTCATAGTTGGGTCACCAAAAGTTCTAGACGAAGAAGCTTTACGACTTGCCTGAATACCCTAACCCCAAAGATGTCTAATACTGATTTGGCTACCATTATTTTAATATGCGATCAAATATCTCTCTATACTAAATGAACGAACTTTGTGTAAGAACCCTAATCGAGTCCCTTAAGAATCCAACACTTAGTCAAATAATCAGGATTTAATTATAGAACAACATATAAAGCGTACCTGATTCCATGTCGAATACGAGAACAAGATTAGTTTGGCCTTCCACAGTTCAATCCCTTATGCTCTCATTCAATATGCTCTCGCTCTACAGATGGGGATGGAGGAGAAAAGAGAGACGGTTAATTGAACTTGGGGACCAAACCCTAATATTCCTTTATATATAGAATCTGAATAAAGCTCATTACTCTAATTCATTGGGTATCACACATTACAAATCCCATACTCATTATAATCTTTTAAATTTGGATTCCCAAGCCCAATACGAATCATTGGCCCCAAATATACTCGTCCAATTTGTAAGCCCACACGCTGGATTATAAAATAACCCAACAATCTCCTATTTGGACTACAAATCGATTCCTAACGACAATTATATTTGAAAACTGTATGTGCGCACAAAATGGTCAATATTCATAAAACATTCCCCCTTAGTCAATCTGGTCCATCTCCTGTACCAACATGAGACCGAAGCGGCCTTTGCTATAACAATCGTAACTAGACCCATCAATGATCACCATACCAAATACATTCAATGACATAGATCAAGTATGAATGTGTGACTGGAAATTTCATGCAATGAGATATCATTCATGCCTATTTCCACTTGGTCCTTAATGCTTAAGTGAGATCAATATTTTGTCTTTCAAACCTTATGCTAAACCGCAATTGAAAGACAAAACATTCAGAGCAACAATGATAATAATATCATCAACTTTATTCTGCAGAATACTTAACAAGTACAATGTCATTTCGAATAGCAAACATAGGCAACAAACTTCCACTAAAACCACATATCGTCAATTAAGACAACAACCATATGAGCAGTATGCTCATGAAACACTTTAGGTGTCAAGCCCTTAGTTAGTGGGTCCGCTAGCATGTAGTTTGTTCCTATATGCTCAATAGACACTATCCTACTCTGAACTTTTTCTTTAACAACCCGAAACTTGATGTCAATGTGTTTAGATTTTGACGAACTTATGTTGTTATTTGAATACATGACTGCCGAAATATTGTCACAATAGACCTTTAGAGGTCTTTCGATTCCATCTAGAAGCCGCAGCCCGGTGACAAAATTTCGTAGCCATATAGCCTGATTGGTTGCCTCATAACAAGCTATGAATTCTGCTGTCATAGTGGAAGGAGCTATAAGTGTCTGCTTAGCACTTCTCCAGGATATAGCTCCCCCAGACAACAGAAAAACATAACCAGAAGTGGATCTCCTAGTATCTTGACAACCCGCAAGATTGGAATCAGAATACCCAATGATCTCCAAATTTTCTGATTTCCGATAGGTGAGCATGTATTTCTTTGTTCTATGTAAGTACCTCATGACCCTTTTGGCTGCTTTCCAATGATCCATACCGGAGTCACTTAAGTATATGCCCAACATACCGACTATGTACGCCAAATCCGGACGGGTTCATACCTGAGCATACTTAAGACTACCAACAGCCGAATCATATGGAATCTTAAGCATTTCTTTTCTTTCTAATTCATTCTTGGGGCACTATTTGAGACTAAACTTGTCTCCTTTAGCGATTGGAGTATCTCCTAGTGCACAATCTTTCATGCCAAACCTAGCAAGAACCCTTTCGATATAGTTCTTTTGTGATAACCCAAGAATACCACGAGAGCGATCTCGGTGTATCTTGATTCCTAACACAAAAGATGCATCACCAAAATCCTTCATTTGAATTTTTTTTGTTAAAAATCTCTTGGTTTCATGCAACAAACCTATATCGCTACTTGCCAACCAAATATCATCGACATACAACACTAGGAAGATGAATTTACTCCCACTGAACTTATGACATACACAATTATCCACTACATTGACCTCAAAGCCATACGAGGTAATGATAGTATGAAACTTGTGATACCATTGACGGGAAGCTTGCTTGAGACCGTAGATGGACCTTTTGAGTTCACAAACCATAGACTTTGGGTCACATGATACAAAGTTTTCTGGTTGTGTCATATATATGGTTTCCTCAATTTCACCATTGAGAAAATCCGTCTTTATATCCATCTGATGCAACTCCAAATCCAAATGAGCTACAAGTGTCATTATTGTCCTAAAAGAATCTTTCGATGATACCAGAGAGAAAGTTTCTTTATAGTCGACACCTTCCTTTTGAGTAAAACCCTTAGCAACCGGACACGCTTTGTACCTCTCAACGTTGCCCTTCGAATCTCGCTTGGTTTTAAATATCCATTTGCAACCAATGGGTTTCGCACCTTCAGGCAACTTGACGAGTTTCCAAATGCCATTATCATGCATATATTTTATCTCATCATCCATAGCGTCGATCCACTTTTGACAGTTAACACTTTGTTTGACCTATTGGAAGTTGATTGGATCATCTTCCATTGTCTTTTGTCAAACTCGTGTTCCTGAAAGAATACAATGTAATCACTAGAGATTACACTCTTCTTGTCTCTAGTGGATCGCCTAAGTTGCACTTCCTCTTGAGGTAGTTGTGGTTTCTCTTCGGGAACAACCTCTTGAACTTGACCAGGGAGTGGTAAAAGGAGAATCCTCATTGTTGTCTTCTGTTGTGTCTTGAACAATGTCAACAGGTTGAACATTGTCAATAGCAACATCTGGTAGAGGAACAAATTCCTCTTCAAAGACAACACTCCTAATACTCCCCCCCCCCTTTAAACACAACATCCTCAAGAAATCTCGCATTTCCCATTTCTAAAAAGGATTTAGTTGAGGGACCATAAAACTTATAACCCCTCGACCGTTCAGGATACCCAACAAAGTAGCAACTAACCGTTACGGAATCCAGATTATCCTCACGTGGCCTATAAGGCCTCGCCTCAACTGGACAACCCCAAATGTGCAAGTGCCTAATACTATGCCTTTTTCATGTCCACAATTCATAAAGGGGTTTTAGCTACCGCTTTACTAGGTACTCTATTCAGTATGTATACTGCAGTCTTAATTTCCTCTCCCAAGAGTGGTTCCGGTAAAGAAGAATGACTAATCACACTTCTCACCATGTCCTTAAGAGTTATGTTTCGTCTCTTCGCGTCACCATTCATGCGAGGTTGCCCTGGCATGGTGTATTGCGGGACGATTTCGCACTCCTCTAGGAATTTGGCAAAGGGTCCTAGACGTTGTTCACCTGATCCGTCATACCGACCATAGTACTCATCACCACGATCAAATCTGACAGTCTTAATCTTCTTGTTTAGTTGATTCTCAACTTCAGCTTTGAAGGACTTAAAAAACGTCCAAAGACTATGGCCTTTCATGTGTCAAGTATAAAGTTTAACTTCCCACTGCAATTACCTTATCCTTAATCCTATTTCTTTTGTTGCCCATTGAGGTCATTGCAACATGAGCATTTTCAGTCTTTTCACGCTTCAACCTATCCTCTTCTTGCACGAAATGAGAAATGAGCTCATTAAGAGTCCATTTATCCTTCCGAGTATTATAGCTAACTATAAACTGACCATAGTGTGCAGGAAGTGATATAAGGACCAAATGGACAAGGAAGTCATCAGACAAATCAAGCTTGAGCCTCTTAAGTTTTGAAGCGATGTTAGACATCTCCATAATGACTCCCTTATGTTTCCTTTACCCTTATACCTCATCTGAACAAGGTCAGCTAAAAGCTTGCTTGTCTCATCCTTTTTGTTCTTTGCAAAACGACTTTCAATTTCTTTAAGGAAACCCCTTACAATAACCTCATTTGGCATACCGCCCCTAAATGTTTCTAGAACACTACGTTGGATCATTATCAGACTTAGGCGATTCGAACGCTCCCACTTCTCAAAGTTCACCTTATCTTGAGTGGAACTTTCATTTGTAAGAGAAGCAGGTTGTTCAAACCTTATCGCATAGTCTAGACCCACGCAACCGAGAACTAACAAAATGTTCTCTTTCCAGCTCCTAAATTTTGTGCCGTTGAGCACAATAATTAAATTCATGTTGGCAGTGATATTAGCGACATATGTAGTAACTATCAATACAGAACAAATAAACACATAAGCTCAAACATTGAAAATCATGTTATTACACATTAAGAATAAGCAAAAAATTCTCATGTGATACACAATTTTCAATCAATCGAAGTGATGGGCCATACAACCAAGATACCTAGCACAACATCAATGTCTATCTTTGGACAAAATCATTAATTCGTAAGTGGTACTCTTGCACGCAGAAATCAAGTGCTGACGATAAATTCGGTCAAATAACATCCTTGCTTTGGGCCGGTATGTTATCCACATGAAAACTTTACAATCGCCACACACCATTCTCACACGTGTATTCATTGTTCGGCCAATCAATGACCTTCCTTTGAGCCGATGCATTGACCGCATGAACAATGAACACACACATCCCGTTATTTCAAAATAAATAAACCTACACACAAGAGGTTACTTTGGCAACTTTATGCGTCGATCTACTCATTTAAAATAAGGGACAAAATAATATCAGTAAGTGCTCAAAACTGAAATTTTGATATCAATATCAAAAGTGAAATTATTTCAAACACTTACTGATAAGATATATGAGTTAAATATACAGTACCAGTATGTATCAATAAACATAAATACATACATATTAACAGTTCAGTATATATCACAAATGGCTACTATAATTATCATTCACATATATCACCACACGTGCATTCATTGTTCGCCCAATCAATGACCTTCTTTTGGGTCGAGCATTGACCGCATGAACAATGAACACACACATCCCGTTATTTTAAAATAAATAAACCTACACACAAGAGGTTACTTTTATGTGTCGATCTACTCATCTAAAATAGGAGACAAAAATGATATAGGTAAGTATCCAAATCTAAACTTTTGATATCGTATATCAAAAGCCTATAAAAAATCAAGCACCTACTTTAATGTATAAAATAAATTATGGATCAACACCTTTAACCATGACATACAATTGAAACACACGGTTACAAAAGTCATAGAACCATATATAGCAATAAATATATACTTCCATAATCATAAATATATATTAAACAATATTAAGCCATAAGAGTTTTTTCCAAATCAGTGGTTAAGTGCCTTTTCAAAAACATATAATCATGTATCTTTATATACATACATGCATTATGTAAAGCTGTACCACAATTTAAATTGCACAATACAGGGAACAAGACCTTCCATATACACTTCAAAACCAAAACCTTTACATACGTATATGTAAGTCTGAAACATGCATATAACAAAATCTATAGCAACTTCCCAACATATATATTTCTTGACTCAACCGTGTACATACACATGTCAATAGGACAAAATCATATTAACGATGATGGCATTAGGAAAAACAAAGCATACAAAGCATATATACACACACACGGTAATCATTCAGTTTTGTCCATATTCAAAACACAAAACCTGGTCATGTATCAAATTGAACAACAATGGCATGTTTCCAAACAACAATAGCAATAATATGAACACATAACCGTACTTATACGCATCAGATTTTAAACAATGGTTTGAAGCCATCAAAACCAAAAAAACAGGTTTACGATCAAACCCACAAATTCAATCAAATAATCTCAATAATTCGACTAAAGCGTGACTCTGATACCACTTGTAAGAACCCTAATTGAGTCCCTTAAGAATCCAACACTTAGTCAAATAATCAAGATTTAATTATAGAACAACATATAAAGCGTACCTGATTCCATGTCGAATACGAGAACAAGATCGGTTTGGCCTTCCACAGTTCAATCCCTTATGCTCTCATTCAATATGATCTCGCTCTACAGATGGGGATGGAGGAGAAAAGAGAGACGACTAATTGAACTTGGGGACCAAACCTTAATATGCCTTTATATATAGAATCTGAATAAAGCCCACTACTCTAATTCAGATTTATATTGGGTATCACACATTACAAAGCCCATACTCATTATAATGTTTTAAATTAGGCTTCCCAAGCCCAATACGAATCATTGACCCCAAATATACTTGTCCAATTTGTAAGCCCACACGTTGAATTATAAAATAACCCAACACTTTGGTCATCCTCAGATACACGATACGTGGTACCGGAGGCGAAGGAGCCGACATATTCTTTAGGGTCCTACCCCTACAAGTTTTAGGCTTGAGAGGGCCCTAATTCAAAATGTTTGCGAAGTACTCTTGGAGAGTTGGAAAATCTGCTCCTACTGTTGATCGCCAACAATTGACACCGCAACCAAGTTTATTGGAACTTCGAACACAAAAATAAGGTCCAAATACAGAACAATATGAGTCGACCCCTTTTTATTCGGGAGATGAAAAAAGTAGCGAAACATGACGACTAATTCGTCCAAAAGAAGATTGATTTATGATGCATGAGTTTATCAACGCACCAAAATGCGTCGCCGCAATGCAAATGTTAGCGTATGAGTTCTCGACTGATTTATTGGACGAAACACTACGATTTGGGGTAAGCACATACTTAAATGTGTGCAACGGTTTTGCAAGAAAGTTGTTGAGGTATTTATAAAGGGTATGAGCGAGCGCCTAATCTGGAAGACTCGACCCGATTGTTGGATGTGATACAGGTGAGGGTTCACCGACATGATTGAGAGTCTTGAAGGCATGCATTGGTAGTAGAAGAATTTTTCAACCGCGTTGCAAGGAGCCTTCGAACAGGGAGATCACCACAGACGTCCAACCATAATGCTGAAAGTTGCAACATCCCGTGATTTGTGGATTTGGAGTGCATATTTTTGATCCGCTGGCTCAAACAATGACATCAACGTGCTCAATGACAAACACTTATACAATGACGTTATTACCGACTATGACTATGATGTGGACTACAAGATCAATGAGACTCAATACGAGGGACCTCATTATTTGGTTAACGATATTTACCCAAATTGGAGTCGATTTGTGAAGATGATTCGAAATCCCGTCAAACCCAAACACAAACTATTTGCTAAAGTTCAAAAAGGTATTCAGAAAGATGTTGAACGAAATTTTGGAATCCTTCAAATAGGGTGGCACATAACTTTCCGGCCCGCTCGTGTTTGGGACATGTATACATTGTTTGATATCATGCACACGTGTATCATTGTACACTATATGATTATAGAGGAGGAACACGACTAGTACGATAGAGGAGATGAAGAATGGTATAACAAGACGCCTCCAAACATATATGATTGTAAACCAACGATGTCACCACGAAGGGCCCTTAACCCACCAACAATACATCGTTATTTGAGGACATCTCAAAATGATACCATCCATCGATAATTCCAAGCTAATCTTGTTGGGCACATATGGGATCGCTTTGGAGCGGATTACGAACCAGACGATTAAGTTTATGTACTACTTTTTAAATAAAATAATAATTAAGCATATATGACATGTGTTAAAGTTGAATTTGTTTGTACTAGTCGTTATCATTTACTAATTTTATTTCATAGATTTGGTAACTTTTTCAGCCTGAGTTTGTCCAACTCAGAGATTCGAAAAGAATCTCCGACATGTCATTTCCGACATAGAGATTCTCTGATAATTTACGGAGTTGTCTTGTCCGATTATTGAATTTTCTCTATATAAGACCTTCAGTTTGTATGTTATTTTCCTATTATTTCCACACTCCAATTTTACAATGAGTTACAACAAAGATGGGGATGAACATGGTTTGTGGCTTGATGTTTGGAGCCCATCGTCGGTGTTTTCCAATGAAGAATCAGAGCTTTCACCCCCACCTCCACCGAAAAACGTTCAAGATGAACCCTCTCCTTCACTGGACTATCCACCCCCTCCTCCACCGAATTATCCACCCCCCCCTTCAATTACCCTTATCAACAAGGGTATGTGTACTACATGTGTTAAAGTTGAATTTGTTTGTACTAGTCGTTATCATTTACTAATTTTATTTCATAGATTTGGTAACTTTTTCAGCCTGAGTTTGTCCAACTCAGAGATTCGAAAAGAATCTCCGACATGTCATTTCCGACATAGAGATTCTCTGATAATTTACGGAGTTGTCTTGTCCGGTTATTGAATTTTCTCTATATAAGACCTTCAGTTTGTATGTTATTTTCCTATTATTTCCACACTCCAATTTTACAATGAGTTACAACAAAGATGGGGATGAACATGGTTTATGGCTTGATGTTTGGAGCCCATCGTCGGTGTTTTCCAATGAAGAATCAGAGCTTTCACCCCCACCTCCACCGAAAAACGTTCAAGATGAACCCTCTCCTTCACTGGACTATCCACCCCCTCCTCCACTGAATTATCCACCCCCCCCCTTCAATTACCCTTATCAACAAGGGTATGTGTACTACATGGATGGACAGGGAACATGGTGGCTGATGGTAGATATGATCAAGTATTTTTTCACTAGTTGTTTTTGTTAGATTTATGTTTTATTTCATTATTTAATAAATTCAACAAAACAAAATTAATTATCTAGTCAGCAAGCAAGAATCCCTAAAGATCTCTGAAAGTTTCAAACAATATGAAAACAGATGATCTTAGAATCGAATCTTGGTTTTGAATCCTAATGTAAATATTCCAAAACAATCAATAGAATTCGGAACCTATAAAATGATCCAAACAATGTATATGCTCTCACTGGCGTTCATGGTTGGTTAAGTGATCATGAAAAACCCTATTTACACTACTGCCCATTTTGACCATAACATAAGTAGAAGGTCGAAAGATCAAACTCCAAATGCCTAATAGTGAGGCAATTCCAGTTTGATTTAGAGGCTCCAGTATCAATGAAGATAGAAATATAATTTTCACCCAAGAAATGTAGGACTTTGATAGATTTACCAGGTGGAACACCCTCTTATACATATAGGATTCTATAATCATAGTACACAAGTTAATATCTACTACTTCTTTAGACAACTCAAGGGTAGAAAGCATTTTATCCAGGGGCACATCCATGATTTTATTTTAGGGTATTCCATTTGTAATGATTAAATGTGGAAAAAATTTAAATTCGGTTTAAAGAGTCTTAAAGTTTGGCCGGTCTTCCAAATGACATAACTTTTTCATATGAATTTCGATTCGTAATATATCAAATTGGATGAAATTAAGATATATGCAATTTTGAAGGAGGAATGTCAACTAGAAAAACAGTACATGAACCCATACATGTCGTGCAAATCAAACGGTCAACCATACGTTGTTTGGTCTGTCATGGGCAGAGGCTCTAAGCAAGACATACAACCAATCATACGGTTATACATGAACATATGGAACAAACAATCGGTGGAACGCCGTTCGTCGGACGTATGCGTCTATAGAACTTACAAACCAAGACTTTTTTTTACCTTTTTTTACACAACCTTATTCAAGTTCATTATTCACATTTCAGAACTCTAAAGACTGTAATGAATAATAACATAAGTCCATTCCAAAGAAAAATATGTTAAAAAAATGAAGTATTAAAAGACAATACAAGTATTAAAAAATAGATTTGCAAAAGTGTCACGCCCCAAATCTAGTTTTGACCGGACTCGAGACGTGAACTAAGAAAAAATAATAAATAAAACGGTTTTAAAAGAAATAAGTTCCAAAACGATAATCCAAAACAACAATATGACAAAATGAGTCAACAGCTCGGAAATCAAGTAATAAAGATGTTTAGTAATAATAGAAAAGTACGTCTCTAGACCATACTAGACTAAGACTCTCGCCAGCTCCCAAACCTGAGAATCCCGCTAGACCAAATCCCGCTCTAAACCTGTAGAACAGTAAAGTAAAGGGGTGAGCTTTCGCTCAATAGGAAAAAATAGTTAAGGCGATGACCTATCCGCTCACCACCACGAGTAACCTTCCAATTAGAGCATACTAGTAAGCACAATAACTATGAAACAGTTAAACAGAAAATTCAAGACAACGCTTAGTCCCCACTCGGGTGCAACCCGTAAATCAGCCTCGACGTTGAACCGAACTTAATACCACTTTTCTCAACTATGCCTGTCACGCCCCAAATTCAGTAAAACCGAACCCGGAACGCGAACGTTTAATGTAATAAAATCTTTTCAAACCTTTTGAATAAATCGCTTTAAAACCAACAATTAGTTTAACTAAATAAGTATTTACAACACAATATACTTCCCGACAAGTGGACAAAATACATGGTATACGTCGCTAGACTCAAAAGTAAACACGGACTCCCGCTCCTAGCTCTTCAAGCTTCGGAAGCTCACCTAGTCCAACCTACGACCAGTACCTGTAGGAAAAGCAGCTAGGGGTGAGCATTCGCTCACCACCACGGATAACAGACTGACTACGGCATACTTAGCAGACAATGCCGGTAACACCAACAACAAACTCAACACCGGGGATCACTCTCCCCAACTCAGGTACTCCGACTGACACACACCCACTGTTACTTTCCTCAACCGACTCAACACTCGAACACGTAATGTAGACCCGACACAACGATTGAAGACCTCCTCCAAAGACACGACATACAACCACGCAACACCCAAGATCACAAAGGATCGCACACCAAACAAGATCACAAAGGATCGCACGCCAGCTGCTCAGTAACCACCTCTCTCTCTCTCTCTCTCGCCCTTTACCGATCCCAGTTAGGTCAGGCGGTCGACCTGTCGTGCAACTTCTCCCGATCTTAGTCGGGAGGCTAGCCCACAACCTCTCCCCTACCCCCGATCTCAGTCGGGTGACTAGCCATACCCGCGCGTACCTTCTCCCGATCCCAGTCGGGAGGCTAGCCCACAACCTCTCCCCTACCCCCGATCCCAGTCGGGTGGCTAGCCACACCTCACGCAACTTCCCCGACACAAAGTCGGGTCTCCAACCTCAGGTAACCACAATCACAATCACAAGCAAAGTTCAACAAACAGCAACAACCCAGGTTCAACACTCCACAGGCACTCATGGCCACCCAAGACACCAATTGTAAAACACGGACTCAACAACCCCACGGGCACTCACGGCCACCCAAGACACACCGACAATAACTCACGGGCTCAACAACCCCACGGGCACTCACGGCCTCCCAAGACACACCGACAATAACTCACGGGCTCAACAACCCCACGGGCACTCATGGCCACCCAAGACACCAACAGTAAAACACGGGCTCTCATGGCCACCCAAGAATTAACAGTAAAGTACGGGCTCTCATGGCCACCCAAGACACAACAGTAATACGGGCTCTCATGGCCACCCAAGACGCAACAGTAAAGTACGGGCTCTCATGGCCACCCAAGACACAAATTACACAATCAACCTCCGGGCATAACCAATGCCTCCAGCAGTTCTAATATCAACAGTTTCACAATCAACCTCCGGGCATGGTCATATGCCTCCAGTAATTCTAATATCAACAGTTTCACAATCAACCCCCGGGCATGGTCATATGCCTCCAGTAATTCTAATATCGATAAGTTCACTGCTCCTACGACACTACTAAGTGTCACATGCATTTATAATGTTCGATACGTTCCCGTATCATACGACACCACCCGGTGTCGCATGCCTTTGCTAATATTCGATAAACTTACTTAACCCACGACACCCCGGTGTCACATGCAATTCTACTGTTAACTTTCCCTAATCAGGGCCGAGATCCGGCTACTTTTCCCTACCTCTTGAAGCGTGTCAAACCCGATACTCTTACTCCGGCAAAGCTCCATAATTCCCGCTTAGCCTCCTATTTCCACGGTAGGCGGCACAGTCTACAATCATTACAATTAACACACTTTTTAAGTAAGCATGCGAAACCCGAATTTAAAGAATTAAATGCCCAAATGCAACCCCGACAATGTCGATCAATCCCAAACTTTCCAATTACTCGACATTGTCGATAAGGGGCTTGGAAAAGTCCGATTCGTCCGACATGGCGAATCTGCCCGGGTTTTGGAAACGCCCTTCCGGGGCTCCGAAAATTCCCGTTTTCGTTTCTACGGTCTTAGAATAATTCAAGGGTTCCTAGGCACTCGACGGAATCAAATTCCAACTTCCGAGTAATTTAATTCCCGTTTAAAGTTTCTAAACCCGTCAATTACAACTTTCACAATTTAATTCCAAATTTCGATCCGGGCGTGGATTAATTACTTGGGGAACGTTCTAAACCACCCGAACACGAAAAACGCGAGGCCCGAAAACGTGGGCCCCACACGGACACAACGGAAAGCATTTCTTTTCGCCCCAAAACGTTCCTAACGAACCCCAAACCTCAACCCAACCTTATTCAAACTATTTAAACTCAAACCCTAAAATTTAAACGTCCCAAAATGAAAATCGGTTAGGTTCTCACCGTAGGGAATGACGGCGTGAGCTTGAATCTTCTATCGTTGAGACGATCCTACGGCTTGATGAACGAGAAACGTCACAAAACCACAACACCCCTTCTCTTTTCTCTCCCTTTCTTCTCTCTTCTTTTCTCTCTCTAAAAGTCTAATTTTCTCTCTTTTTGAACAACATGGCCGAACACTCCAATTGCTTCCCTTTTGTTTTGTTTTAAAAATAACAACTAACACTTTAAATTGCAAAACTAACCCTTAAAAGTAGTCTTCTCTTGTCTTGTCCAAAACCTAACACCACCACATTGGTGACATGTGGCAAGTGGGTCCCACACCTTTTTGAAAATATCTTCTAGATATTTTCCAATCTGATTCGCGAAATTCGGCCGTTTCGGGCCCCGAACGGGCACTTTTTCCAAGAAATTACGAAACCTCACGGGCTACCAGGAAACGGCTCAACTAAGACCGCTGCGACGACGGCTAAGCTTTTTGGATCCAAAACGGACCTCGAATGGACCAAAATGTGGCTCGGTTGACTTTTCCAGCAAAAAGTCAACCTTTCCCAAATTGGTCAGAAAGTTGCTCTGAGTCCCCCGGAACTCACTTTGGTCGATATCGGGGTCAACTTAAGTCCGGTATGACCCTCGTGGTCAAATTTAGGTTCATTTGAGTGTCTGTCCAAAATTTTTAAATTTTCCTGCTTTTCGCAGATTTGACTTGCGTTGACCGATAGTGGTTATTACAATCTACCCCCCTTAAAGGAATTTCGTTCGCGAAATTTAAAACAGACGTACCTCGGGAGTCGAACAGGTCGGGGTACTTTGCGCGAACCTCGTCCTCGCGTTCCCAAGTCGACTCAGCCCCGTGATGCCTCCACTGCACCCGTACTAGGCGGATAATCTTGCCACGCAAGACCTGCTCCAGTGTGTCCATGATCCGAACCGGCTGTTCCTCATAGGAGACATCGTCAGCCACCTCGATATCCGTCCACTCAATGACGTGCGAGGGGTCCGCATATACTTCCGCAACTGGGAAACGTGGATATTCCCAAGCTGCGGTGGCAGTGCAAGTCGGTATGCAACTGCTCCCACTCTACTCAAGACCTCGAAAAGCCCGATACACCGCGGAGCTAACCTGCCTCTGCCGCGGTTGAAACGCACCAGTCCACCTTTCTGACTCACCTCCAGGGATACAATGTCACCGATTGCTGACTCGAGAGGTCGGCGTCGTCAGTCAACATAGCTCCTGCTGACTCTGCGCGGTCTTCCACCGCTCACGCTTCGGCACGACCGACTCAGCTGTCTCTCGGTCCAGTTCTAGACCTAGTGAACCCTCATTCCTCACTTCCGCCCCGCACACGGGCGACCGACACGACCTACCATACAACGCTCCGAACGGTGCCATCATGGTACTGGCCTGTAGGCTGTTGTTGTAGGCGAACTAGGCTAACCGTTCACGAAACCGATCGTGACGTGCCCCCATTTCCACTATGCAACCGGCAGTGGCTGCAATAACCCAGCGGGACGCTGATGTTCGGCTCTCACCTGCTGAAAAGTGAGGCACAGCGATACCAACTCGGCAACCGCTCTCCGCATCCCGCTCCACTAGATATGTCGCTTGATGCCGCGCTCCTCTTAGTGCTACCCACGTGCACTGTCAGACGCGAATAGTGCGACTCTCGCAGCTCGTCGCCTCCACCGTCACGCGGTATGAACAAACCTCCACGATATCGTATCTCCCAATTAGCACGACGATCCCAGCCCTCGGCGTCAACACCACCGACAACTCTCTCCTGGATCCCCGTCGTCTCGACATCCACCGACTGTGCCTCTATCCACCGGCCAAGCAGTGAGGGCTGGGCCACCCATGAGCACATGGCCACGCCACCAGTGACCTCCTCTAGTTCAAGCCCGAACGTGCCCAGTTCCACCATCATGTCCCATTCTCGGACTGATACGTTAGCAAGGCCCATAACCGACATTCTACTCAAGGTGTCGGTGACCACATTCGCCTTACCCGGATGGTAGAGTAGCTCAAGTCGTATTCCTCAAGTAATTCCATCCATCGCCGTTGGCGCATGCTCAGGTCTCGTTGGGAAAAGATGTACTTAAGGCTCTTATGATCCGAGAACACCTGAAATCGCTCGCCATACAGATAATACCTCCTGTCTTTCAGCGCGAACACTACTGCTGCTAATTTCAAGTCATGGGTAGGATAGTTGCGCTCGTGTGTCTTCAACTTCCTTGAGCCACAAGCAACGACTCTACCCAACCACGTCAGCACGCAGCCAGTCCTTCCCCGGACGTGTCACAATAGACCTCATACTCGACCCCGCACCCTGGCACTATCAACACTGGAGTGGTAGTCAGACGAGCCTTCAGCTCCGTGAACGCACGTTCACAATCCTCCGTCCACACCAGCCCGACTCCCTTGCGCGTCAAAAGAGTCATAGGCGCGGCTAGACGCGCAAAGTAATGGACTAACCGCCGATAACATCCTGCCAGCCCCAAGAAGCTGCGGATCTCGAAAATGCTCGTGGGCCGCGCCCACTTCAAAACCGCGTCGATATCCACCGGATCGACCAATATACCGTCACGGGACACAACGTGACCGAGGACTCTCACCTCAGCGAGCCAAAACTCGAACTTCTCCAACAGGTTGGCATATAGCTGATGTGTGCGCAACAGGGTCAGAACACCCCTCAGATGGTCCTCATGCGCCGCCTCGTTCTGCAAGAAGATCAAGTTATCGTCCACAACTACCACCACAAATTTATATAAGAACGGTCGGAATATAATGTTCATCAGATCCATGAATGCTGCAGGTGCGTTCGTCAGTCCAAACGGCATCACCAAGAACTCGTAATGCCTATAGCGTGTCCGGAATGCAGTCTTTTCGACGTCCTCCTCTCGGACTCGCAACTGGTAATATCTGGACCGCAGATCGATCTTCGAGAAACAGGTCGACCCTCTCAACTGGTCGAACAAGTCGTCAATCCTTGGCATCGGGTATCGGTTCTTCACCGTAACCCGGTTCAGCTCCCAGTAATCTATACACATCGGGAGCTCTCCACTCTTCTTCTTCACGAAGAGTGCTGGTGCTCCCCACGGCGATACGCTCGGACGGATAAATCCCTCCTGAAGCTCCTTGAGCTGACGCTTCAGCTCGGTCAACTCGGCTGGCGCGAACCTGTAAGGCGCCATCGATATCGCTGCCGTTCCCGGCACCAGGTCAATCCAGAACTCTACCTCACGGACTGGTGGAAACCCGCTCAACTTCTCAGGGAAGACCTCGGGAAACCCGCTCAACTTCTCAGGTAAAACTGTATTTCAAATCAAAGAAGATCACCTAGCATGTATAAGCAGTCACAACAGTCAACACAGATCAACATATAGATTAATATCAACAATTACTGCCACCTATGGTATCCCAGAACAATGCGTCGGCTTCCCATAGCCCGACTCGACCACATCGTACCAAAATAGACATCGGCCTAGACATCTTCCCATCGGGGTACAACTCATAACATACTAGGCCGGAATCCTCCTACGGTCGGGTATCTTCCCGCAGCACGGGGTACAACTCATAACGTTCAGCCAATGCACACACACATGTAAAGCAATAGTAACCATGTATCAAATCATTAGCAACACACACACATTGAGTCTCCCATAATACGCCGGATCACACCACTATAGCACATTTTACCGACACCTAGTCAGAAGGCAGGCGCACCTTATCCCGGAATCATAGCACATTTTACCGACACCTAGTCGGAAGGAAGGTGCACCTGTTCAAGAAACCATAGCACATTTTACCGACACCTAATCGGAAGGCAGGTGCACCTTATCACGATAATAACACATTTTACCGACACCTAGTCGGAAGGCAGGCGCACCTTCTCACATAACCTGAGCACATTGTCGGTCATGATATTATAACGGAATTCTCTTCGGTATAAATATCCTACCGGAATCCTCGGTCTAGATCTTATATCAGAACCAACCATCAATATAGGTACCAGACCGGAACACACAACCTCGAAACATATCGTGCTGGATCCCACAACATCAGCCACGATATTGGACCGGAACCTCATCCTCAACATATTGTACCAAACATATCACACCGACATACCATACCGAACAATCTTACCGAACATACCACATCGGTCTATCAATCACCCGATCATATCACAAGACAATAGTTCACGTTAGAACAACCATTTCATACCAGACATAACATACTAATATATATTACCAACCTATCATACCGAACATGTCATATCATGACCCTCGATTCAACATCGGATATACCACGTATCAAGTACTACAAGGCATCAATCAAAACCACACAGTCAACACGCAATCCTACGGCCCAATCAGGGACCCACATGTGATACTACAGCATGACAATTCCCATAATTTAAATATGCGTACAATAGTTATTCACATCCTATATGCGATTCTAGACTTTACCGGTTATTAAAGTCCTATATGCAATTCTAGTAACTTTCCACAATTAAACCGTTATTCGCTACTTTTCCCTACCTCGATCGCTATCCAAACGCTTAGTCTCTTCGAGACGCCTAGTAGCCTCCTCCGCCGTGCCCGGGTCCAACGTCTAGGATCACAAATTAATACAAGAATTAAGCGTAATTCAAGAGTGGCTTAAAGAGAGAAATATCCAAACTAACCCCAATTGCTTAACTTGCCAAACTGGGCCCAGAAGGCCCATTTTGTCCGGAATCGAGAAAACGTCCCTCGGGACTCTAAAAATTTCCCTTTTCGTCTCTATCAATCCTATTTACATTTACTCGTTCCATCGCACTTGACGGAATCAAATTTCGAGGTCCGAGCATTCTACATTCGCAATTAAGGTTTCTAATCGCTTTTCCCGAAATCTCATGAATCACTTCCATAATTCGTTCCGGGTGTGAAATTACCGTCACGGGGTTCACCCAAGACCGTCAAAGCATGAAACAACCAAATCCCGGCCATGTGGGACCCATGGCCACACATGGCCGTGGGTGGTCGGACTGGACTAGACCGGTCACGGGTCCAAGTGTGGCCGACCATGGCCGGTCATCCCCCTCTCCGGTGGCCGGATTCCGGCGACCGACTGGTGCTCCGGTGAACCTCAGGTCGCCGGAAAAATACTTCCTTTCTCCCAACAAGTTCCTAACTAGTTCTACGTGTTAGTCTTAGTGCCCGTAGTTCAATCCTAAATGTCCAAATGTATATATCATCGTTAGCAATAAAATTAAAGCGGCTTTATATTACTTATGTGTTGGAGTAATATATCGATGTGTGCTCTGATCTATGCCCACCATGCGAATAGAACCATAGGTCGAGATAGATCACACTCGATGGGTCCCTAGTCAACAAATCTTCACTAGAAGCGACTAGTATGAAATATGGCTCTTTATGGCTTACGTTCTGTTAGTCATTGGAATTGGATTCCGGAGTTTGATCATAGATATCATGTGGTACATGATATTGGACGACCCGCCCTGAATATGTGCCATGTATTAAGTCATGATTATATTCAGTGTTGTAGCTTGTCATGTATCCTTAGACCAAGGAGTCTTTGTGATCGCTATGTAGTCAACAACTGAGTTTGACCTGAGCCTAACGTTGTCCGTAACAGGGCTTCCATAACGGCCAGGATTGGCTTGGGGACGGGCTACATGAGTGACACGAAAGGCGGCTAAGGGATTTATCCCTCATACTGAGGTATGGGAAAGATATCGGTTCTCGGCCGCTTGATCGAGATTGACTGAAAGAATAGCATGGCCATGCACATGATACTGGGTATCATATCTTCAGTCATCTCACATATCAAGGAACGGTGATTGAGAATAATAAGGATGACGGCTCTATG
Source organism: Erodium maritimum (assembly GCA_963921825.1). Classification (NCBI taxonomy): domain Eukaryota; kingdom Viridiplantae; phylum Streptophyta; class Magnoliopsida; order Geraniales; family Geraniaceae; genus Erodium; species Erodium maritimum. The sequence goes on along the minus strand of OY997590.1, from coordinate 68,253,526 downwards.
CCTTATCTCAATCAGGATATCGGAGATAAAAGGATAATGACAGGGATGACGGAAAGGTTAGAATCGACAGGGTCGATTCGTTATGCAGTGTCAGGCAATACTAAAGTCTCGTTAGTTGCCACTTAAATAGGATCAAGTAAAATGGGATTTTACGTTGATCTATTGACATGCATAAACCTAAGGGTCACACCGGAGGATGAAACTCATTGACACATTTATGGAGAATGGCCAAAAGGGAGTTGTCTCGGGACATGACCAAAACTGGGTTTTGGGTCATGTGCCCGTACGTGAATAGGACTTTACGGATCGAGACAAGGCTTGGAGTCTTGGGATTGATCGCGTCGGATAATGTTGGACATTTCCGGTATGGAAGGCTTGGAGGCGATGAGCGAATCACGGGACCTCGTTAGAAATGGCCACGGGCCATGTTCCAAGAGGCCCATGAAAGGCCCATGCAACCAAGGCTCATGGAACTAATTAATCAAGTCTTGATTAATTAGTACTAAGTAAGCAAGACAAGGATTAAGGTGTTGGTGATTCACCACCTAACCCAATCTTATCTTGCCATACTTTGTCCTATTTACACCTTACTTGACACCATACTTATCCCATGCATTTAGTTGGACAAGTATGAGTTTTGTTATGTTTAAGTCATCTTTTTTCAACATAACAAACACTAGACAAGAATAGGAAACACATTTTCTCTCCCTCTTCCATGGCCATTTCGGGTTTGGCTAGTTTTCACCTCCATTTTTGTGTTCTTGAGTCCTCAAAGAGAAGAACTACGTGGCTTTGATTCCCATGTGGATACGTAGGCGTCTTGGAGACTCAAGCCAATCATTCGTTACCCGGTGTTCTTGTTTTGGTAAGAACTAGTGCTGATTTTTTCTCTTGTGAATTCATTCTTTGTTAGTTGTTTCATGGTTTTAATCGTCTCTTGGTTTTCATTGATTTTCCGCTGCGAGTTGGTTCATCTCCAACCCTACCATGAGACCCAATAGTGGTATCAGAGCCGTGCTACCTTCGGGATTCACAAGACGGTGTTCAAAGTTTCGGTTTTGCTTGAAAGTTTCGTTTTAGGCATGTTGTTTTGCTAAATTGTTTGATAACATGTTTTAAATTCTTGTTTATGGATTTAATGCATGTAAAATGAATTTTTGAAAATTATTTCAAATCTGGAAATTTTGAAAAAAATTTGATTTTTCGTGTCTCGGGAGTGGGACTCTCGGGGAGCCGAAACCGGGACCGAACGGGGCTCCGTTGGACGGAGCTAGGCCAAGCATGACCATTGGATGGTTGATATGCCAAGGCTAAATTTTTTTGTTAGTTATGACGAGTTTGGAACCGTAATGACGAACTCGAAGATCAAATGTTCAAAAGTTTCATTTTTGAACGGTTTCGATAAACCGAGCATCAAAAAATTTCGAAACTTGGCTATTAATTAAAACCGGAAAATCACATGATGTTTGATAACATGCTTGTTTGATAACACGATGTGTGATGTGATGTTGGCATGGTGTACATAATAGCCCCGAGCTCGATTTAATTATTTATCGCTTTTCACGGCCTGCGAGCCGTTAGAGTTAGCGTGTAATTATTCTTTCAAGGTGTGGCCGTCGAACCACTTGTTTGTAATATTTATTTATTCCCGACCTGCGAGTCGTGTATTAAATTGTAATATTTTACTCAAGACGAAGAAAGGGCGAAAAGGTCATTTGGTGGCTTTTCGGGTGTTGGCATCGGCTTGGAGTCGGTGGAGCTCAAGAAGCTAGTGGGAGTTAGTTTAGGGGGCTATTATGTGCACATTTATCGCTTTATGCTTGGTTTAGTTTATGCATGATTAATTCTATGTGTTTTAGAATTGCATGCTTAACTTTATTTACCGAGCATATCACCTCACATGCAAAGATAAAATTGGAATTTTAATCCTTGTGTGTGAACCCTTTGAACCGTCATTGCATTGGATGTAGTTGACGGGTTCAAAGGAAGAATTACATTGGATGTAATTTGAGGCATCATTGCATTTGGAATGTAGTTGATGTGCTCATCGCATCTAGGATGTGCCAAAGTTTTGAACACAACTGGACAAGTAAAAGCGGGTCATGTCCAATACCTCCCAATCATCAACACCTTACTACCTCCCCGTCCTATAGGTGTCGTGCGCATTAGCGGAGCATCCATGGGGAAGCGGGGTAGTAGGTTTGGACGACATATGTGGGTGTCGTGCGCATTAGCGGAGCACCTACATGGTGACGAGCCATAGTTGAAAATTAGTAGACCTGACTACGATTCTCAGCCTGAGGTTGAGCTAGGGTAACAGTAGGGTAAGTCGTGTACATAAGTACATACCCTAGCCAAGAGTCACATTGGATGTGATTGGATGCAGTCCTACCTACATAGCTCGATTAAGTGGTGAGCATTAGTTCAGCTTAATCGAGTGAATCAAGGATCTTGGTTTCAGATTCTAAAGGTTTAGAATCGATTGTTGGTGTTTAAGCTTGATCTTCATAAAATTTATTCAGTTTACTGATTGAATTTTATCGGTTGTAGATCAAATGGCAAATTCAGCGAACATTAATAGTTTGTCATTAAAAACCATTCTTGACAGGGTCAAGCTAAATGGGACAAACTATTTGGACTGGTACAGAATTTTGAGGATAGTCCTCAAGTCTGAACGCAAAGAATATGTCCTTGACAAGGCTGTCTCTAAGACCATATCAGAGTTACATGAAGTGTCATTAATTGCTGAGAAGAATATATCAGGGATCTGGGATCCAAGGATATTCTGATGGTCAACAAGGGAATTGGAAGTGGCAAGGGCGGGGCCCATGCGCACTTGGCAGGAAAGATGAGACACCTGAGAATGTCTGCTTCTACTGCCAATAGCCTGGTCATTGGAACTGGGATTACAAGAAGTTCACGGCTGATCTGAAGAAGGGCAGTGGGATTGCGCCTTCATCAAATAGCGTGGATGATCTGAAGAAGGGCAGTAGGACTGCGCCTTCATCAGGAAACCTGGATGATCTAAGGAAGGGCGGTGGGACCGTGCCTTCACCGGTATTAACTCTATAGAGCTACATCTCTCTACTTCCAAAGATTCATGGGTATTAGATACCAGGACTGAATCTCACACATGCACTTATATATGGTGGCTGAAAGTACGAGAGGTTTGGAAAGGACGAAGTGGACCTCAGAGTTGTGGCAACTGTTGTAGGATCCATGAGTCTTGCTTTGCCAAGAGGCCTTGTCTTAGTACTGTATAATGTATATTGCATACCTACTTTTAGTAGGAATATTATATCTGTATCCGTGTTGGACAAGGAAGGATATAATGTTAATAATTGGAAATGGAGTTTTCAATGTTCTATGCAATTATATGTTTTATACCAGTACTGACTTGGTTGGAGGATTGTACATATTAGATATGGGTTATAATGCCTCAAGTTCTATATATTCCGTTAATACCAAGAGGTCTAAATCCAACGATTTAAACCTAACTCTGTTAAGGCACTGTCATTTAGGTCGCATAAACAAGAAGCACCTATCAGCACTTCAGAAGTGCGGACTTTCAGGTTCATTCGAATTCCATTCGATCGATAGGTGCAATGTTTGTTTGATGGGCAAAATGACTAAAGTGCCCTTTTATCGATCGCGATGAAAGGGCGGGTGAATTATTGGGGCTGATACGCTCGAATGTGTGTAGACCAATAAGTTCACTTGCCAGGAGGGGTTTTAGCTACTTTATCACATTTAATTATGATTACAGTAAATATGGTTATGTCTATTCGCTGAGACATAAGTCTGAAGCTTTTGATAAATTCAAAGAGTTTAAGACTAAAGTAGAAAACCAGCTCGACAAAGGTATTAAGGCACTTCGATTGGATCGAGGTGGAAAATACTTGAACATAGAGTTATTAGATCATCTATAAGAGAATGAGATCCTTTTGGAATGGACTCCTCCTGGGACACTGTAGTTGAGAGGTGTAGCCAAACGGAGAAATCGGACATTGTTAGACAATGGTCCGTTCCATGATTAGTTGGACTGATCTCCCAATCTCTTTCTGGGGTTATGCTCTAGAGACGACCGCATTCATAGTGAATCGGGCTTCGACGAAAGGTGTGGAAGGGACACCATTTTAAAATGGTACGGGATGATGCCCGCTTTGTCCTTCCTAAAGATTTGTGGTTGCGAGGCTTATGTGAAACATTTGGTTTCGACTAAGCTCGAACCAAGATCTGAGATATGCACCTTCGTGTGGTGTCCCAAAGCAACAAGGGGATACTATTTCTACAATCCCAGTGAGAACATGGTGTTCGTCGCTTGGGGTGGGGTCTTTATGGAAAAGAAGTTTTGTTTCCAAAGACATCATTGGAAGGACTCTGCATCTCGAAGAAATTCAGGATGGTACAGATCTGTCTAAACCAATTGACAACCCAGTAGAAAGGAGCCAGAGATTGTCGTAGAGTGAGAACCAATTCCTGTTACAATTCCGGAAGGTCCAAGGCGATTTGAAAGGGTCAATCTTCCACCTCCAAGATATGGTATCCGGAGGTGACAATGAAGTCATGGTGGATCACGATGATCCAGCCACCTTTCAAGAAGTCGTGGATGAGCCCGACTCCGAGTTATGGCTGGGAGCCATGAGGGAGGAAATGCAATCCATGTCGGACAACCGAGTCTGGGAACCGGTTGATCCCATCAATGGTGTGAGGACTATCGGATGCAAATGGATCTTCAAGGTGAAGATGGACATGGACGAAAACCCTCTGACCTACAAAGCTCAACTGGTGGCGAAAGGTTATAGGCAGATCCAATGGATTGACTATGAGGAAACCTTCTCCCTAGTGGATATGGTCAAAATCGATCCAAATTCTTCTTGACATAACTGCGTATCATAATTACGAGATATGGCAAGTGGATGTCAAAACCGCTTTCCTAAATGGAAATTTGACTGAGTACGTTTGTATGTCTCGGGCCAAAGGTTTTGATTATCCGAAGAATAAGGGAAAGATTTATAAGTTGTTGAAATCCATTTATGGATTGAAACGAACTTCTCGGAATTGGATCCTTCGTTTTGATGAAGCTGTAATTGGATTTGGCTTAATCAAGAACGAGGATGAATCTTGCGTTTATAAGAAGGCTAGTGGGAGCAAGATTACCTTTCTGGTTCTCATTGAAAACGACATCCCAACCTTGCACGAGACTAAAGCTTGGTTGAGGAAGTGTTTTTCAATGAAGGACTTAGGCGATGCTTCTTATATCTTAAGGATTAAGATATGTAGAGATCGCACCAAGAGGGTCTTGGATTTAAGTCAGGGAACCTATGTGAACAAGGCATTGAGTAGGTTCTTAATGCTCGATTCAAAGAAAGGACTCTTACCCACTAGTCATGGCATTCATCTCAGCAAGACTCAGTGTCCTAAGACACCTGATGAGCTGAAAAGGATGATGAGAATCCTATGCGCCTGGGGGCAGGATCGATCATATATGACATGACATGTATGAGACCAGACGTCTCGTAAGCCTTATGTTGTACCAGTAGACATCATTCTAACACGGGGGAAAGATGATGCTGAACTAGTCGTCGAAGGATGAGTAGACGCTAGTTTTCCAAGACAAGTCCAGATGACTTTAGAAGTCAATCAGGATATGTGTTTACGCTGAATGGCAGAGCTTTAGCTGGGAGAGCGTAAAGCAAGATATCATTGCCGAATCTACGACAGAGGCCAAGTACATGGATGTTGCAGAGGCAGCTAAGGAGGCTATGTGGATTTGAAAATTCATGGCAGGGCTGGGTGTTATTAAAAACCCATCCAGCCCGGTGAATCCATCTTGCGACAACACAAGGGCCATTGCGCAAGCTAAAAGACTAGATCGTATAACAAATCCAAACATGTACTGCGGCGTATCCACCTCATCAGATAAATACTGAACTGAGGTGAAGTGAAGATAACCGATATTGCAACAGATGATAACATAGCCAACCCTTTGACTACGGCAGTGTCACTGCCTGAACATGTTAGACATGTAAAGTCGATGGGGACATATTGGAGTTTAGATTGGAACTAGGGAAAGTGGGAGATTGTTAGTCTTAGTGCCCGTAGTTCAATCCTAAATGCCCAAATGTATATTTCATCGTTAGCAATAAAATTAAAGCGGCTTTATATTACTTATGTGTTGGAGTAATATATCGATGTGTGCTCTGATCTATGCCCACCATGCGAATAAAACCATAGATCGAGATAGATCACACTCGATGGGTCCCTAGTCAACAAAGCTTCACTAGAAGCGACTAGTATGAAATATGGCTCTTTATGGCTTACGTTCTGTTAGTCATTGGAATTGGATTCCGGAGTTTGATCATAGATATCATGTGGTACATGATATTGGACGACCCGCCCTGAATATGTGCCATAGATTAAGTCATGAACATATTCAGTGTTGTAGCTTGTCATGTATCCTTAGACCAAGGAGTCTTTGTGATCGCTATGTAGTCAACAACTGAGTTTGACCTGAGCCTAACGTTGTCCGTAACAGGGCTTCCATAACGGCCAGGATTGGCTTGGGGATGGGCTACATGAGTGACACGAAAGGCGGCTAAGGGATTTATCCCTCATACTGAGATATGGGAAAGATATCGGTTCTCGGCCGCTTGATCGAGAGTGACTGAAAGAATAGCATGGCCATGCACATGATACTGGGTATCATATCTTCAGTCATCTCACATATCAAGGAACGGTGATTGAGAATAATAAGGATGACGGCTCTATGCCTTATCTCAATCAGGATATCGGAGATAAAAGGATAATGACAGGGATGACGGAAAGGTTAGAATCGACAGGGTCGATTCGTTATGCAGTGTCAGGCAATACTAAAGTCTCGTTAGTTGCCACTTAAATAGGATCAAGTAAAATGGGATTTTACGTTGATTTATTGACATGCATAAACCTAAGGGTCACACCGGAGGATGAAACTCATTGACACATTTATGGAGAATGGCCAAAAGGGAGTTGTCTCGGGACATGACCAAAACTGGGTTTTGGGTCATGTGCCCGTACGTGAATAGGACTTTACGGATCGAGACAAGGCTTGGAGTCTTGGGACTGATCGCGTCGGATAATGTTGGACATTTCCGGTATGGAAGGCTTGGAGTCGATTAGCGAATCACGGGACCTCGTTAGAAATGGCCACGGGCCATGTTCCAAGAGGCCCATGAAAGGCCCATGCAACCAAGGCTCATGGAACTAATTAATTAAGTCTTGATTAATTAGTACTAAGTAAGCAAGACAAGGATTAAGGTGTTGGTGATTCACCACCTAACCCAATCTTGTCTTGCCATACTTTGTCCTATTTACACCTTACTTGACACCTTACTTGTCCCATGCCTTTAGTTGGACAAGTATGAGTTTTGTTATGTTTAAGTCATCTTTTTTCAACATAACAAACACTAGACAAGAATAGGAAACACATTTTCTCTCCCTCTTCCATGGCCATTTCGGGTTTGGCTAGTTTTCACCTCCATTTTTGGATCCAAAACGGACCTCGAATGGACCAAAATGTCGCTCGGTTGACTTTTCCGGCAAAAAGTCAACCTTTCCCAAATTGGTCAGAAAGTTGCTCTGAGTCCCCCGGAACTCACTTTGGTCGATATCGGGGTCAACTTAAGTCCGGTATGACCCTCGTGGTCAAATTTAGGTTCATTTAAGTGTCTGTCCAAAATTTTTAAATTTTCCTGCTTTTCGCAGATTTGACTTGAGTTGACCGATAGTGGTTATTACAATCTACCCCCCTTAAAGGAATTTCGTCCGCGAAATTTAAAACAGACGTACCTCGGGAGTCGAACAGGTCGGGGTACTTTGCGCGAACCTCGTCCTCGCGTTCCCAAGTCGACTCAGCCCCGTGATGCCTCCACTGCACCCGTACTAGGCGGATAATCTTGCCACGCAAGACCTGCTCCAGTGTGTCCATGATCCGAACCGGCTGTTCCTCATAGGAGACATCGTCAGCCACCTCGATATCCGTCCACTCAATGACGTGCGAGGGGTCCGCATATACTTCCGCAACTGGGAAACGTGGATATTCCCAAGCTGCGGTGGCAGTGCAAGTCGGTATGCAACTGCTCCCACTCTACTCAAGACCTCGAAAAGCCCGATACACCGCGGAGCTAACCTGCCTCTGCCGCGGTTGAAACGCACCAGTCCACCTTTCTGACTCACCTCCAGGGATACAATGTCACCGATTGCTGACTCGAGAGGTCGGCGCCGTCAGTCAACATAGCTCCTGCTGACTCTGCGCGGTCTTCCACCGCTCACGCTTCGGCACGACCGACTCAGCTGTCTCTCGGTCCAGTTCTAGACCTAGTGAACCCTCATTCCTCACTTCCGCCCCGCACACGGGCGACCGACACGACCTACCATACAACGCTCCGAACGGTGCCATCATGGTACTGGCCTGTAGGCTGTTGTTGTAGGCGAACTAGGCTAACCGTTCACGAAACCGATCGTGACGTGCCCCCATTTCCACTATGCAACCGGCAGTGGCTGCAATAACCCAGCGGGACGCTGATGTTCGGCTCTCACCTGCTGAAAAGTGAGGCACAGCGATACCAACTCGGCAACCGCTCTCCGCATCCCGCTCCACTAGATATGTCGCTTGATGCCGCGCTCCTCTTAGTGCTACCCACGTGCACTGTCAGACGCGAATAATGCGACTCTCGCAGCTCGTCGCCTCCACCGTCACGCGGTATGAACAAACCTCCACGATATCGTATCTCCCAATTAGCACGACGATCCCAGCCCTCGGCGTCAACACCACCGACAACTCTCTCCTGGATCCCCGTCGTCTCGACATCCACCGACTGTGCCTCTATCCACCGGCCAAGCAGTGAGGGCTGGGCCACCCATGAGCACATGGCCACGCCACCAGTGACCTCCTCTAGTTCAAGCCCGAACGTGCCCAGTTCCACCATCATGTCCCATTCTCGGACTGATACGTTAGCAAGGCCCATAACCGACATTCTACTCAAGGTGTCGGTGACCACATTCGCCTTACCCGGATGGTAGAGTAGCTCAAGTCGTATTCCTCAAGTAATTCCATCCATCGCCGCTGGCGCATGCTCAGGTCTCGTTGGGAAAAGATGTACTTAAGGCTCTTATGATCCGAGAACACCTGAAATCGCTCGCCATACAGATAATACCTCCTGTCTTTCAGCGCGAACACTACTGCTGCTAATTTCAAGTCATGGGTAGGATAGTTGCGCTCGTGTGTCTTCAACTTCCTTGAGCCACAAGCAACGACTCTACCCAACCACGTCAGCACGCAGCCAGTCCTTCCCCGGACGTGTCACAATAGACCTCATACTCGACCCCGCACCCTGGCACTATCAACACTGGAGTGGTAGTCAGACGAGCCTTCAGCTCCGTGAACGCACGTTCACAATCCTCCGTCCACACCAGCCCGACTCCCTTGCGCGTCAAAAGAGTCATAGGCGCGGCTAGACGCGCAAAGTAATGGACTAACCGCCGATAACATCCTGCCAGCCCCAAGAAGCTGCGGATCTCGAAAATGCTCGTGGGCCGCGCCCACTTCAAAACCGCGTCGATATCCACCGGATCGACCAATATACCGTCACGGGACACAACGTGACCGAGGACTCTCACCTCAGCGAGCCAAAACTCGAACTTCTCCAACAGGTTGGCATATAGCTGATGTGTGCGCAACAGGGTCAGAACACCCCTCAGATGGTCCTCATGCGCCGCCTCGTTCTGCAAGAAGATCAAGTTATCGTCCACAACTACCACCACAAATTTATATAAGAACGGTCGGAATATAATGTTCATCAGATCCATGAATGCTGCAGGTGCGTTCGTCAGTCCAAACGGCATCACCAAGAACTCGTAATGCCTATAGCGTGTCCGGAATGCAGTCTTTTCGACGTCCTCCTCTCGGACTCGCCTCCATTTTTGTGTTCTTGAGTCCTCAAAGAGAAGAACTACGTGGCTTTGATTCCCATGTGGATACGTAGGCGTCTTGGAGACTCAAGCCAATCATTCGTTACCCGGTGTTCTTGTTTTGGTAAGAACTAGTGCTGATTTTTTCTCTTGTGAATCCATTCTTTGTTAGTTGTTTCATGGTTTTAATCGTCTCTTGGTTTTCATTGATTTTCCGCTGCGAGTTGGTTCATCTCCAACCCTACCAGGAGACCCAACACTACGTTCTCCACAACTCCAAAGTTAAGCTCTAAAGCTTCAAGATTCACCTCAATCACTCCAAGTTTCAATACCTAAGGTGGGTTTCATCAAAACCATAAAAACCAAAGAAATTTCATCCTAAAACTCCATTTTCCTCCATAACTTATCTAATTAAACAATAAGAACCTTAAATCCTTAGGACCCAAGCCTATTTCATTTCTTTTCTAGAAAACCTATAAACCCAAACTTCATAAAAATGAATTTGGTTTGAAGATTTACCTTAGGAATGGAGAAAGGAAGAGGAAAATGATGTTTTGGAGAAGATTAGTGTCGGAAATCACCCAAAGGAGCTCCATTTTCCTCCCTTTATTCTTCTTCAAGCAATGGAGCTTCAATAGAGTTTTTCTATTTTCTCTCTCTAGCTATGATGTTCGGCCAAGGTAAGAAATGCTGGAAAAAAATTGCTCCATGTGGTCTTATCCTCAAGGTGGAAAATTCCCTTTCGTCCTTTAGCCCATCTCTCTCTCTCCTTTGTCCATATGTAGGGACCAATTGGTCTTTTCTTCGCCTCCAAGCCATCATGGAGATGTGTCCATGTGGGGTCCACTCCTACCCAAAATATCTCAGCTCATATTAAATTAATTCTTTAATACTCCTAATTCAACCTAGTTTGACCTGGGTTTGACTTTTTTGAAAAAGTAATCATTTGAAAGGAAACAACCCTACTAAGCTAACCGTAACGACGACTAAGCTTTTTGGGTCCCGGAAAAGTCCCGAATGACTCCCGACGTCATCGGTTGACTTTTCTGGCGGAAACTCAACTTTTGCCAAACTTCAACGGTTCGACCGGGATCTACCGGGGGCGGTTCTTACAAAAAGACATTGCAAAAATAAAAGAGTAAATTACGTTGACATACCCCGAAGTATACGCGCTTAACGGTTTAATACCCCAAAGTCTCCAACTCGTAGTACTTTAGTGCATTAACACCTGAATCTCCTCTGCACAATAAAAGGAAATTAGTGACAACTAAGTATGAGTTATAGAAACACATTAAGACATAAAATGAAAAGTTTTTAGAAGATTCCATACTTGTACTCATGTTGAGGAAAATCCGACCGCCTTTCATACGTCTATGTTGTGCCTGAATGGAGTAATTGCCTTTGAAACATCGTGGAAGCAATGGGAATGTGTGGGAACATCACCAGAAAAAGTTAAATCACTCCATCTAAGATAGATTCATTCGGGACAACTCTTCTATCGCAATCATACAATATGAGCATGCAGCGAGATATGTCCGCCACCACCATAATCCAATGCTGCTCTCTTTCGTCCAACAACAAAGGAAAAAAAATATTTTTTTCACACCTTTCCCATGCCTTACCACAAAAGGTCGGAAGATCGCCCCTAACATATTCCATTAAGAGATCTGGTACATGGGGGTTCTCACTTTTACTCCATGTCATGTGGTCTTCCTTGACGACATCTGAAAATGTTGTGCCCAACACCACAACATCTTGTGCATAGTGCTCAGCGAAACGTGTCCGCCGCATTCTAATTCCAAACATGCAATCATCCATGTAATGCATACATGAAAGTGAATTAAATGAAATTAAATTAAATTTAAAACAATGAAAATAATTAATTCCACCTTACCCTATCATTCAACTTGTCGTGTTGCCGACTGAGACAATGGTAGTAAAACTTTCTGACTGGTTCGTAAGGTGTTTTTGGGATTTCTCCTATGATTAGGTTCTTCTCCTATAGTAGTGATCTCACATCCCTATAAACCTGGGTTGTGGATGGATCAGGTTTTTGAAGAGGGTCCAACTTCAACAAGTTCCTAATAAGTCTCTTCTTCTTAGGATTTGCTGCTTCACTGTCATCATCGTATATAACATGTTTTGGAAATTTCATGCTTGATTCTTCTCTCTTTCTGTAAGAACCGCTCCCGGTCAACGCTAGTCAAATCTGCGAAAAATAGGAAAATTTAAATTTTTAAGCAAACACTTAATTAAACCTAAGATTGACCCCGAGGGTCATACCGGACTTAAGTTGACCCCGTTATCGACCAAAGTCAGTTCCGGGGGACTCAGGGCAACTTTCTGCTAAGTTTGGGAAATGTTGACTTTTCGCTGGAAAAGTCAACCGAGCGACGTTTTGGTCCATTCGAAGACTGTTTTGGATCCAAAAAGCTTATCCGTCATCGCAGCGATCTTAGTTGAGCCCTTTCCTTGTAACCCGTCAAGTTTCGTAATTTCTTGGAAAAAGTGCCCGTTCGGGGCCCGAACCGTTCGAATTTCGCGAATCTGATTGGAAAATATCTAGGAGATATTTTTCCAAAAATGTGTGGGACCCACCTTGCCACTTGTCAACCAAGTGGTGGTGTTAGGTTTATGGGGCAAAACAAGAAGACATTGGGAGAGGGGGGTTCGGCCATAAGGTGGAAAAAGGGGGGGAAATAGAAAAGGTTGTGTTTTAGAAAGAGAAAGAAGAGAGAAGAAAGGGAGAGGAGGAAGAGGAAGCTTGGGAGGTTTTGGTCACTATTCACGAGCATCTATCCCTTGGATCGTCTCAACGTTAGGAGAATCGAACTCACACCGTCTTCCTCTACGGTAATCACCAAACCGATCTTCGTTTTGTCAAGTTTTAAATTTAGGTTTTGGTTTAAAACTATTAGTTTAGGGTTGTATTGAGGTTGGGGAATTTTTGGAGACGTTTTGGAGGGAAGAGGAACGTTTTCCGGTGACCGGGAGCTCGGGGGGAGCTCCGGCCACCATGTGGGGTGGCTGGCCGGAGCTAGGGCCGGCCACCACCATGGTGGGCCGGGCCCATTTTGGCCCTAGCCACCCACGACCAAGTTGGGCCGGGTGGGGCCTACGTGCTCGGGTTTTAGGGTTTCGTGTTCGGGTGGTTTAGAACGTTCCCCGGGTCATTAATCCACAACCGGATCGAAATTTGGAATTAAATTGTGAAAGTTGTAATTGACGGGTTTAGAGACTTTAAAAGCTAATTAAATGACTCGAAAGTCGGAATTCAATTCTGTCGAGTTCATAGGAACCCTTGAATTATTCTAAGACCGTAGAAACAAAAACGGGAATTTTCGGAGCCCCGAAACGGCGTTTCCAGAACCCAGGCAGATTCGCCATGTCGGGCGAATCGGGCCTTTCTGGGTCCAATATCGACAATGTCGAGTAATTGGGGAGTTTGGGAGTGATCGACATTTTCGGGGTTACTTTTGGGCGTCAGGTTAAATAAAATTCAGTTTATGCCTGCAAGCTTAAAAGCGTTTAAAATTGTGTTCTTTTAGATCGTGCTGCGGACCGAGGGAAAGGAAAGCTAGGCGAGTGACCGAGATCACGCCGGAGCTTGTTGGTTAGCTTTTGGAGAAAACATACGAGGTAGGGAAAAGTAGCCGGATCTCGGCCCTGACTAGGGAAAGTTAACAGTAGAATTGCATGTGACACTTGGGTGTCGTGGGTTAAGTAGGTTATCGAATATTAGAAATGCATGTGACACTTGGGGTGTCGTGGGTTAAGTAGGTTATCGAAGATTGGAAATGCATGTGACACTTAGTAGTATCGTAGGAGCAGAGAACTTATCGATGTTAGCATTACTGGAGGCATATGACCATGCCCGGAGGTTGATTGTGAACTTATCAATATTAGGAGTACTGGAGGCATATGACCATGCCCGGAGGTTGATTGTGAAACTGTTTATATTAGGACTGCTGGAGGCATTGGTTATGCCCGGAGGTTGTTTGTGTAATTTGTGTCTTTGGTGGCCATGAGAGCCCGTACTTTACTGTTGTGTCTTGGGTGGCCATGAGAGCCCGTGTTTTACTGTTGGTGTCTTGGGTGGCCATGAGTGCCCGTGGGGTTGTTGAACCCGTGTCTTTACTGTTGGTGTGTCTTGGGTGGCCATGAGTGCCCGTGGGGTTGTTGAGCCCGTGAGTTACTGTTGGTATGTCTTGGGACGGCGTTAGTGCCCGTGGGGTTGTTGAGCCCGTGAGTTACTGTTGGTGTGTCTTGGGAGGCCGTGAGTGCCTGTGGGGTTGTTGAGCCCGTGAGTTATTGTCGGTGTGTCTTGGGTGGCCGTGAGTGCCCGTGTGGTTGTTGAGCCCGTGAGTTACTGTTGGTGTGTCTTGGGAGGCCATGAGAGCCCGTGTTTTACTATTTGTGTCTTGGGTGGCCATGAGAGCCCGTGTTTTGCTGTTGGTATGTCTTGGGAGGCCGTGAGTGCCCGTGGGGTTGTTGAGCCCGTGAGTTACTGTTGGTGTGTCTTGGGAGGCCATGAGGGCCCGTGGGGTTGTTGAACATGTGTCTTACCGTTGGTGTCTTGAGTGGCCATGAGTGCCTGTGGAGTGTCGAACCGGTCTTGTTGCTGTTTGTTGAACCTTGCTTGTGATTGTGATTGTGTTTGCCCGAGGTTAGTGACCCGACTTTGTGTCGGGAAGTTGCGTGGAGTTTGGCTGGCTTACCTGACAGGGATCGGTAATGTCGAGCGTTCTTTGGATAGCTTGACCTGACAGGGATCAGTAGGTTGAGCGTTTTTAGGCGATGAGAGGGCAGCTCCCTTTCCGACTAGCTACCGGAAAAGTAGCTCGGTTTATCGCCAACAGTCGACCGCCTGGAGCCTGACAGGGATCGGCAAAGTGCGTGGGGCAGGCTCGAGCCCAGCCGGTTAGCAACCAGCACTAAGCAGCTGACAGGAATGCGATCCTTTGTGATCTTGTTTGGTGTGCGATCCTTTGTGATCTTGTTTGGCATGCGATCCTTTGTGATCTTGGGTGTTGCGTGGTTGTCCTTGTGTCCTTGGAAGAGGTCGTGATCGTTGTGTCGGGTCTACAGTACGTGTCCGAGTGTTGAGTAGGTTGAGGAAGGTGGCGGGTTGTGAGTCAGTTGGGCTACTTGAGTTGGGGATAGTGATCCCCGGTGTTGGGTTTATTGTTGGTGTTACCGGCATTGTCTGCTAAGTATGTCGTAGTCAGTCTGTTATCTGTGGTGGTGAGCGAATGCTCACCCCTAGCTTATTTTCCTACAGGTACTGGTCGCGGGATGGACTAGGCGAGCTTCCGAAGCCTGAAGAGCTAGGAGCGGGAGTCCGAGTTTTACTTTTGTGTCTAGCGACATACACCTGTATTCTTTTGTCCGCTTGTGGGACGTACTCTTGAGTTGTAAATATGGTTTTTGTTTAAGTAAATAGTGGTTTTAAAGCGGTGTATTTAAAATGTCTGAAAATATTTTATTGTTTTAAACGTTCGCGTTCCGAGTTCGGTTTTACTGAAATTGGGGCGTGACACTTTCGCTTCTTTGTTGTGACAGCCTTCTTTGTGGCAAGCTTCTTTTTGACACGCTTGGTTCTAGCTGACATTTCCTTTTCAACGGGCAGCTCATGGACCCCTTGGTTCACATCCACCATTTCCTTCTCAACGGTTAGCTCATGGTCATCTTGGTTAACATCTTCGTTTACATGACTTTCAACGGGCAGTTCCCTTTCAACGGACTGTTCCTTTTCATGGACATCTTGGTTCACATCCTCTCTAGCGTGCACTTCTTCTTCTTGGTTCACTTCCTCTGCAGCGAGCACTACTTAGTTCACAACATCCTCTCCAGCGGGCACTTCTTCTTCTTTTAGTTGGTTTACATTCACATCCATTCCAGCGGGTACTACTTCTTCTTCTTCTTCTTGGTTCACTTCAACTCCAGCGAGAACTCCCTCTTGGTTCACATCCTGGTTGTCTTGGTTCACACGAACATCTGTCAAATCCTCGAACATTACCATGTCATCTTGGTTCTTCTGGTTGTCCTGCCCAGGAATTGATGCTTCAGAAGATGGTTGGAAGTGGTTTGATGCATGACTTAACGCATCATGCTGGATAGACAGAGGTTCCATGATCATATCACATTGTTTCTTCTGCACTTCCATCGATCTTTTCAGATCAGCCTGCAGTGAGAGGAAATGTGTCTTTAGCTGCTCAATTTGCTCCATGACAGCCTTTGAAAGTCCATCATTGGACTGTAGGTGTGACGTATGAACCTCTTGTGGCGTTGGCGGTGCCACATGGACGGTCTCATCCTGAGGAAATGAAACTACATATCCTTGCTTCAACCTCTCAACCATGTTGTCAAACAATGTATTCAGATGTTCTTCTTCGAGGTTCATGAATTCTTCCATCCAAGGCTACTTCTTTTCTTCTTCAGTGGCGACCAACAGACTTACTATTTCCTGAGCACAAAAAAACGAATAAAATTAATATGTGAAAATTTATATGAAAAGTCATATATTATATGAAAATTGTAAATCCAATTAAATTCCTAACCTCCGGTGATCTTTGTAAGAGTGCTTCCTTAACAGCACTGTAATACGGATTTCTACTCCACGTTGTCTTCAATTTTAAAATCTTAGGTAAGTTTACGCCAAAGTCTTGCCGAGTTGTTGCAAACTTCCTTGCTAATGATGGTATGAATTCAAATGCAAATACCTACGACATAAGATACAAATCATAAGTGACAACATGTATACAATGATTTTTTTTGTTTGTGTTAAGGAATAGTTACTTACCGTTAGAGAAAGAATAAATCTGGTATATGTCATACTACTCTCATTTCTTGGGTTCTTTTCAGCCGTACTTTCGTTAATCCCAACTTCTTTGATTTTATTTGTTTTAGCAGATACTTGAAGGACAGATTACCCCAAGGGTATTTGTAGAATAACTTCACGTTATCTATTAGTGCCAAATAGTCTCGATCCAGCTTTTGGTTTCGTTTTTCTATTGGCATCAATACTCTCATGATGATCAACAACAAGCAAACCCTAATGATATCCCAATGAAACTTCTTCTAAGGCCTAACATGCAATTTTTATTGGGTTATTTTATAATTCAACGTGTGGGCTTACAAATTGGACAAGTATATTTGGGGTCAATGATTCGTATTGGGCTTGGGAAGCCCAATTTAAAGCATTATAATGAGTATGGGCTTTGTAAAATGTGTGATACCCAATATAATGAGTATGGGCTTTGTAATATGTGTGGTACCCAATATAAATCTGAATTAGAGTAATGAGATTTATTCAGATTCTATATATAAAGGCATATTAGGGTTTGGTCCTCAAGATTAATCAGCCATCTCTCTTTTCTCCTCCATCCCCATCTGTAAAGCAAGAGCATACTAGAGAGCATAAGAGATTGATCTGTGGAAGGCCAAAATCATTCTTGTTCTCGTCATTGACATGGAATCATCAGGTACGCTTACTATTGTTGTTGTATGCATAAATCTCGATTATTTGACTAAGATTTGGATCTTAAAGGGATTCGATATAGGTTCTAACAAATGGTATCAGAGTCACGCTTCAGTCGAATTATTGGAGTTTAATTTGAATGACTTTTATTGGATTAATCTTAAACTTGTTGTCGCTGCTTACATATTTGATTACTGTGTTTTGCGACTGCGATTTGTTTTGTGAGGTATTGGTTTAGTCGCCGTATATATATATATATATCAGGTACAAACCACCCTTTATTTTGCAAACTACGAACTCACCAGGTGTTGACACGTGGGCGCGCGCTGCTGGTGCGCGCACAGTGCTGACACGTGGCGCACATAGTGCTAATAGTTTGGCATTGTGCTAAACTATTAGCACTGTGCGCCCAAACTATTAGCATTGTGCGCGCGCGTGGTCAACACGCTCACGTGCGCGGGCAGAGGCGCGCACGAAGCGGCCACGTGTCAGCATCAGCATCGTGCGCGCTCTGCTGACGTCACTTTGGCCGCATCATGTGGGTTAGATTGCTTCGTAGTTTGCACAACAAGGATGGTTTTTACTGGGTATTTATCCTATATATATATTGTTTTGTGGGTTCGGTATTGTTGCAGGGGTTAAAATTGGTTTTGACTTTTCCTTATGTGTATATGCAATGTTGTAAAAATCCCCGCCTGGAGGCGCTAAAATGGGTTATGTCGACCCGATTTATCCTCCTAGGGCGCTCCAGGTCGTTTGGGCGGAATATGACCGATTAATCCCCGATTCGGCCGATTAATCACCGCCTGACCGATTAATTGAGTGGGTCGGTCAGGCGTCAGCCGACTTTGTAGTTAAAAATCAGTTTCTAACCTTCTACATACCAAGTGAAACCATAAAATTATGCTAGTTGATAGTCATACTTATTGATATTCTTTTAAAAATTGTATGATACTTTCAGTTTAGTAGAATATTTATGTTTTTATTATATTTAATGTTCGATATTATTAATATTTTTTATATAGTATAATATAACTTTTGATAATATATAATAAAAAATAATAATCCGATTAATCCCCGATTTAGTTCCGATTAATCACCGTCTAGCGTCTAGGACCTCCTCCCGCCCGATTAGTGCCTAACGTTTTTTACAACCTTGTGTATATGTACTGTGCGTGATTGACACCTTTTTTGGTATATATATATTTTTTTAATATGCCTTGTGTGATTGTTGCGGCTTCATCATGTGAAGGATCTGTTTTTATAACATTATCATTCCATTACAATGAATGGTGTTCATGTGATAAACTGTTGCCGACGACTTGTTTTGGCATGTTAAATTTTTTTTTGGTTTTGATAATTATGTCTGTCACGCCCCAATTTCAGTAAAACCGAACTCGGGACGAGAATGTTTAAAACAATAAAACATTTTGAAACCTTTTACATAAATCACTTTAAAACCACCGTTTACTTAACCAAAATAATTATTTACAACTCAAAAGTACGTCCCACAAGCGGACAAAATACAAGTGTACGTCGCTAGACTCAAAAGTAAACCTGGACTCCCGCTCCTAGCTCTTCAAGCTTCGGAAGCTCACCTAGTCCAACATGCGACCGGTACCTGTAGGAAAAGCAGCTAGGGGTGAGCGTTCGCTCACCACCACGGATAACAGACTGACTACGGCATACTTAGCAGACAATGCCGGTAACACCAACAACATACTCAACATCGGGGATCACTATCCCCAACTCAAGTACCCCGACTGACACACACACACTGAAACCTTCCTCAACCGACTCAACACTCGGGCACGTAATATAGACCCGACACAACGATTGACGACCTCCTCCAAAGACACGACATACAACCACGCAACACCCAGGATCACAAAGGATCGCACACCAAACAAGATCACAAAGGATCGCACGCCAGCTGCTCAGTAATCCTCTCTTTCTCTCGCCCTTTACCGATCCCTGTCAGGTCAGGCGGTCGACCTGTCGCGCAAACTTCTCCCGATCTCTATCGCGAGGCTAGCCCACAACCTCTCCCCTACCCCCGACCTCTGTCGGGAGGCTAGCCACACCCGCGCAACCCACGAAACTTCTCCCGACACACAGCCGGGAGGCTATCCCACAACCTCTCCCCTACCCCCGACCTCTTTCGGGAGGCTAGCCACACCACCAACCTCGCAATCCTTCTCCCGATCCCTGTCGGAAGGCTAGCCCATAACCTCTCCGCTTCCCCCGATCCCTGTCGGGAGGCTAGCCACACCACGCAACTTCCCCGACACAAAGTCGGGTTTCCAACCTCAGGTAACCACAATCACAATCACAAGCAAAGTTCAACAAACAGCAAAAACACAGGTTCAACACTCCACAGGCACTCATGGCCACCCAGGACACCAACAGTTAAACACGGACTCAACAATCCCACAGGCACTCACGGCCTCCCAAGACACACCAACAGTAACTCACGGGCTCAACAACCCCACGGGCACTCACCGCCTCCCAAGACACACCAACAGTAACTCACAGGCTCAATAACCCCACGGGCACTCACGGCCTCCCAAGACACACCGACAATAACTCACGGGCTCAACAACCCCACGAGCACTGATGGCCACCCAAGACACCAACAGTAAAATACGGGCTCTCATGGCCACCCAAGACACAACAGTAATACGGGCTCTCATGGCCACCCAAGACACAACAGTAATACGGGCTCTCATGGCCACCCAAGACACAACAGTAATACGGGCTCTCACGGCCACCCAAAACACAACAGTAATACACAATCAACCTACGGGCATAACCAATGCCTCCAGCAGTTCTAACATCAACAGTTTCACAATCAACCTCCGGGCATGGTCATATGCCTCCAGTAATTCTAATATCGATAAGTTCTCTGCTCCTACGACACTACTAAGTGTCACATCCAATTCTAATGTTCGATACGTTTCCGAATCATACGACACCACCCGGTGTCGCCTGCCTTTCTAATATTAGATAAACTTACTAAACCCACGACACCCAGTGTCACATGCATTTCTACAGTTAACTTTCCCTAGTCAGGGCCGAGATCCGGCTAATTTTCCCTACCTCGTATGCTTTCTCCAAAAGCGCACAAATAAGCTATGGTGTGATCTCGGTCACTCGCCTAGTCTTCCCTTTCCTCTGTCAGCGGCACGATCTAACAAGAACACAATTTTAAACGCTTTTAAGCTTGCAGGCATAAACTGAATTTTAATAAACCTGACGCCCATAAGTAACCCCGACAATTTCGATCACTCCCAAACTTCCCAATTACTCGACATTGTCGATAATGGACCCGGAAAAGCCCGATTCGCCCGACATGGCGAATCTGCCCGGGTTTTTGAAACGCCCTTCCAGGGCTCCGAAAATTCCCGTTTTCGTTTCTATGGTCTTAGAATAATTCAAGGGTTCCTAGGCACTCGACGGAATCGAATTCCGACTTCCGAGTCATTTAATTAGCGTTTAAAGTTTCTAAACCCGTCAATTACAACTTTCACAATTTAATTCCAAATTTCGATCCGGTTGTAGATTAATGACTCGGGGAACGTTCTAAACCACCCGAACACGAAACCCGAGCACCCGAGCACGTGGGCCCCACCCGGCCAACTTTGGCCGTGGGTGGCTAGGGCTCAAATGGGCCCGGCCCACCATGGTGGTGGCTGGTTCTAGCTCCGGCCAGCCACCCAACTCCGGCCAGCCACCTCACACGGCCGGTCGGCCACCCTACATGGTGGCCGGAGCTCCCCCGAGCTCCCGGTCACCGGAAAACGTTCCAAACTCGCTCCAAAACGTCTCCAACGAACCTCACACCTCAACACCACCAAGAACCACTAGTTTCAAACCAAACCCTAGTTTTCAAACCTAACAAAACGAGAATCGATTAGGTGCTCAGCGTAGAGAACTTCGACGTGAGCTCGATTCCTTTAGCTTTGAGACGATCCAAATGTTAGATGCTCGTGAATAGTGGCAAGAACCAAACCCCCTTCTCTTTCTCTCCTCATTCTCTCTTCTTTCTCTTTCTAAAAACACAACCTTTCTCCTTTTTGAAATGCTTGGCCGAGACTAACATGTAGTCTTCCTTTTGTTTTAATTCAAAACCACACAACTTTCCATAATTACAAAACTAACCTCAGCTTCTCATCTTTTTGTTGTTGTCCCCAAAACCTAACACCACCACTTGTGTGACATGTGGCAAAATGGATCCCACACCTTTTGGAAAATATCTCCTAGATATTTTTCAGTCAGATTCGCGAAATTCGACCGTCTCGGGCCCTGAACGGGCACTTTTTGCAAGAAATTACAAAACTTCTGTGAAGTCCGCCTCGTTAAAAAAGTTTGATTTTATTTAATTGTGTTCGATCGGAGCGTCAAGGTTGATTTTAAAATCGGTTTTGGTTTGTAATTCGTTTTAAAAAAATGATGTTGGGCCGGTCAGACCCGACCAGAACCGCAGGCCCAGCCAGGCCTGACCCAGCTCAACTGGCTGTTGGGCCGAGAGGCCCGTGAGGCCCGTGCTATTTAAGCACGAAATTAGGGTAAAACCCTAATTTCTTTTTCAACGCAGCCTCCTTCCCTCACTCCTTCTTCTTCGTCTTCTTCGAACCTCTCCCGACCCACTCCCCTCGCCATCTCATCTTGCCGGAAACCGGACGTCCCCGACCACCCTCTCCCTCTCCCTCTCCCTCTCCTCCTCTCCGTCCAAGACCTAACCACCGCACGCGGCCGAGCGAGCCAGCGCCGCCGGCTGTTGTTCCCCATCTCCGACCACCTCCATCTCCGTTTCCCCTCTCAGATCCGACCCCGTCTTCCTCTTACCCAAGCTCCTCGCATCCTCCTTCTTCTTCCCGGAGCGTGGCCGAACTCCCGGCCAGCTCCCGTGCTCTACTCCGGCCACAAATCCCCGCCGCCTACTCGCCGACCTCTCTCTCTCCCCTCCGACCACCGCACGTCAGGCCGTGCCGCTCCAGAACCTCCGAGTTCGCCGGCGAATCGCCAGATCTGGGACGGACCCGTCGTGTCCGTCCAGATCCGAAGCGAGAATGAGCACGCCATGCTCCGCCACCTCCACGGCTGCAAACCCGACGCCTCCTGCCGTCCTTTTCCTACAGTGAGGCCCCGGCCGGCGCC
The DNA here is from genome assembly GCA_963921825.1 of Erodium maritimum. NCBI lineage: Eukaryota > Viridiplantae > Streptophyta > Magnoliopsida > Geraniales > Geraniaceae > Erodium > Erodium maritimum. The sequence continues at coordinate 68,230,935 of OY997590.1, read as the reverse complement.
GCCCTCGCCGGCGGCCGGTCGGTTCGAAACCGGAACCTTTTCCGTTCTGCTTTCCCTTATTGCGAACTCTCTTTGGATCTGGTTAACCGGGGTTGGGTTGAGGCAGGAAACTAAAGAAATTGAATTAAAAGAATTCAAAATGAAAAATCAGTCTTTTGATATAAAAAAAAAGGGATTTTAAGTTAAAAAAGGGTTAATTTCAGAATTGTTTCAAAACCGACTTCTGGAACTTTCATTTGAGATCTAGGTTGAAACTCACATCGGATTGGATCTGATTGAAGGGAAGCTCAATCTGTTAAACCTGCAAGTAAAGAAACTGAATAATTATTAGAACTGGTTTTGAATTAAAAGGGAACTAAAATCAGTATTGTTTTAATTCGGTTTTCTGGGCGTTAAAGCGGACCTTGAACGGGATAAAAGTGGAGCGCTGAAACGCGTACCTCGAGATCCATGCATTGGGACCGTGCCTCAGGAAACGTGCATCGGTTTCGGTGTTCGGGTGCTCGAGCCGGAGTCGTCGTAATCCCGCTTTTATCCCGCTCGAGTTTAAAGGACAACTGTCGGTTTTAAACTGGACTAATCGTGACCTTTGAATTAACCTGGAAACCGCCTCTAATTATGGATTTCGTGTTTTCTTTAGCGTCCGGCTTCGATCGAAGTGAAGCCCGGAGGTAGTGAGCCAGAACGTCAGCAGCTAGGAAACGTAGCGGGTGTTCTTCGGTTGAGGTAGGGAAAAGTAGCCGGATCTTGGCCCTCACTAGGGAAAGTTAACTGTAGAATTGCATGTGACACCGGGGTGTCGTGGGTTATTTAGGTTATCGAATATTAGAAAAGCATGTTACGGGAACTTAGAAATTATTGGAAAGGCATGTGACACTTAGTAGTGTCGTAGGAGCAGAGAACTTAGCGATAATTGAATTACTGGAGGCATATGACCATGCCCGGAGGTTGTTTGTGAAACTAGTGATCTTAGGACTGTTGGAGGCATCGATTATGCCGGAGGTTGTTGTGCGTTATTTTTTTTGTCGAGTTTGGGTGGCCTTGAGAGCCCGTGTTATTTATTGTCGAGTTTGGGTGGCCTTGAGAGCCCGTGTTATTTATTGCTGAGTCTTGGGGTGGCCATGAGAGCCCGTGTTGTCGTTTCGGTGTTTTGGGTGGCCGTGAGTGCCCGTGGGGTTGTGAACCCGTACTTTACCGTTGGTGTCTTGGGTGGCCATGAGGGCACGTAGGGTTGTTGAACCTGTGTTTGGTTGTTGGTGTCTTGTTGGCCTTGAGTGCCTGTGGAGTTGTCACCGGTGTCGTTACTGTCTGTGTGAACTTGTTTGTGATTGTGATTGGTTACTTGATACTGGTGGAGGTTCTGTGGTGTAGCTAGCCTCCCGATTGGGATCGGGAGAAGCGGAGAGGTTGTGGGCTAGCTCCCCGACTGGGATCGGGGGAAGGACGCGCGGGTGTGGCTAACCACCCGACTGGGATCGGGTGAAGCGGAGAGGTTGTGGGTTAGCCTCCCGACTGGGATCGGGAGAAGTTGCGCGACAGGTCGACCGCCTGACCTGACTGGGATCGGTAAAGGGCGAGAGACAGAGATTGGGTTACTGAGCAGCTGGTTTGCGATCCTTTGTGATCTTGTTTGGTATTGCATGGTTGTCAGTCATGTCTTGGAGGAGGTCGTCAATCGTAGTGTGGGGTCTACATCACGTGTCCGAGTGTTGAGTCAGTTGAGGAAAGTATTGGTCGTGTGTGTGTCTTTTGAGTCGTTGTTGGTGTCACCGGCTTTGTCTGCTAAGTATGCCGTAGTCGGTCTGTTATCTGTGGTGGTGAGCGAACGCTCACCCCTAGCTGCTTTTCCTACAGGTACCGTTCGCAGTCTGGACTAGGTGAGCTTCTGAAGCTTGAAGAGCTTGAAGCGGGTTTCTGGGTGTTTTGAGTCTAGCGACGTGTACCTCATTTTGTCCAAGTGTTGGGACTATATTTTGAGTTGTAAATATTATTATTTTGTTGAACTAAACTGGCTTTTAAAGTGATTTAATGAAAACAGGCTTCAAGTTTTGTAACTTTTTAAACGTTCGCGTCCCTAGTTCGGTTCGCTGAAATTGGGGCGTGACAACTTCACGGGCTACAAGGAAACGGCTCAACTAAGACCGCTGTGACGACGGATAAGCTTTTTGGATCCAAAACGGTCCTCGAATGGACCAAAACGTCGCTCGGTTGACTTTTCCAACGAAAAGTCAACATTTCCCAAATTGGTCAGAAAGTTGCCTTGAGTCCCCCGGAACTCACTTTGGTCGATATCGGGGCCAACTTAAGTCCGGTATGATCCTCGGGGTCAAATTTAGGTTCATTTAAGCGTCTGTCCAAAAATATTAAATTTTCCCGTTTTTCGCAGATTTAACTGGCGTTGACCGGGAGTGGTTATTACAATGTCATGATTACATATGACATGAATTGATGATTACATATGGTGTTATATATGGTTGATTATTTGTTTTATAGATTAAATATGTTTATATATGTGATTAATGTATAAGATGTTGATTCATCAAATTTATTTTACGGATTAAAGGTAGGTGTTTAAAATAATTTTAACCTTTTGATATTTGATATCAAAATTTCAGTTTTGGGCACTTACTAATATTGTTTTTGTCCCCTATTTTAAATGAGTAGATCGATGCATAAAATTGCCAAAGTAACCTCTTGTGTGTAGGTTTATTTATTTTAAAATAACGTGATGTGTGTGCTCATTGTTCATGAGGTCAATGTATCGGCCCAAAGGAAGTTCATTGATTGGCCGAACAATGAATACACGTGTGGGAATGGTGTGTGACGATTATAAATTTTTCATGTGGATAGCATACTGGCCCAAAGGAATGATGTTATTTGACCGAATTTATCGCCAACACTTGATTTCTGCGTGCAAGAGTACCACTTACGAATTAATGATTCTATCCAAAGATAGACATTAATGTTGTGCTAGATATCTTGGTCGTATAGGCCCATCACTTCGGTTGATTGAAAATTGTGTATCACATGCGAATTGTTTGCTTATTCTTAATGTGTTATAACATGATTTTCAATGTTCGATCTCATGTATTTATTTGTTCTGTATTGACCTCAATGGGCAACAAAAGAAAGAGGATTAAGGATAAGGTAATTGTAGTGAGAAGTTCACATTTATACTTGCCCTTTGCCAAATTCCTAGAGGAGTGCGGAATCGTCCAGCAATACACCATGCAAAAGCAACCTAGCATGAATGGTGACACGGAGAGGCGAAATAGAACTCTTAAGGACATGGTGAGAAGTATGCTTAGTCATTCTTCTTTACCGGAATCACTCTGGTAGAGGCAATTAAGACTACAGTATACATACTGAACAGAGTACTTAGTAAAGCGGTAGATAAAACCCCTTATGAACTGTGGACAGGAAAATGCCTATTATTAGGCACTTGCACATTTGGGGTTGTCCAACTGAGGCGAGGCCTTACAAGCCACGTGAGGATAAAATGGATTCCAGAACGGTTAGTTGCTACTTTGTTAGGTATCCTGAACGGTCGAGGGGTTATAAATTTTATGATCCCTCAACTAAGTCCTTTTTCGAAACGAGAAATGCGAGATTTCTTGAGGATGTTGTGTTTGAGGGGGGAGAAAGTATTAGGAATGTTGTCTTTGAAAAGGAATTTGTTCCTTTGTTGGATATTGCTATTGACAATGTTCAACCTGTTGACATTGTTCAAGAAACAATGGGAGACAACAATGAGGATTCCCCTGCTCAAGTCCAAGAGGTTGTTCCAGAAGAGCAACCACAACTACCTAAAGAGGAAGTGCCACTTAGGCGATCCACTAGAGACAGGAGGAGTGCAATCTCAAGTGATTACATTGTATTTCGTCAGGAACATGAGTTTGACATAGGGAAAGTGGAAGATGATCCAATCAACTTCCAACAGGTCAAACAAAGTGTTAACTGTCAAAAATGGATCGATGCTATGGATGATGAGATAAAATCTATGCATGATAATGGCGTTTGGAAACTCGTCAAGTTGCTTGAAGGTGTGAATCCCATTGGTTGCAAATGGATATTTAAAACCAAGCGGGATTCGAAGGGAAATGTTGAGCGGTATAAAACGCGTCTAGTTGCAAAGGGTTTTACTTAAAAGGAATGTATTGACTATAAAGAAACTTTCTATCTGGTATCATCGAAAGATTCTTTTAGGACAATAATGGAACTTGTAGCTCATTTGGATTTAGAGTTGCATCAGATGGATGTTAAGACGACTTTTCTCAATGGTGAAATTGAGGAAACCATGTATATGCCATAGCCAGAAAACTTTGTATCAGGTGACCCAAACTCTATGGTTTATGAACTCAAAATGTCCATCTACGGTCTCAAGTAGGCTTCCCGTCAATGGTATCACAAGTTTCAGACTATCATTACCTCCTATATTTGAGGTCAGTGTAGTGGATAATTGTGTATATCATAAGTTCAGTGGGAGTAAATTCATCTTCCTAGTGCTTTATGTCGACGATATTTTGTTGGCAAGTAACGATATAGGTTTGTTGCACGAAATCAAGAGATTTTTAACAAAATAATTTCAAATAAAGGATCTTGGTGATGCAACTTTTGTGTTAGGAATCAAGATACACCGAGATCGCTCTCGTGGTATTCTTGGGTTATCACAATAGAACTATATCGAAAGGGTCCTTGCTAGGTTTGGTATGAAAGATTGTGCACTTGGAGATACTCCCGTTGCTAAAGGAGACAGGTTTAGTCTCAAACAGTGCCCCAAGAATGAATTAGAAAGGAAATGCTTAAGATCACATATGCTTCAGCTGTTGGGAGTCTTATCTACGTTCAGGTATGTACCCGTCCAGATTTGGCGTACATAGTCGGCATGTTGGGTAGATACTTAAGTGACCTTGGTATAGATAATTAGAAAGCAGCCAAACGGGTCATAAGGTACTTACAGAGAACAAAGGAATACATGCTCACCTATCGGAAGTCAGAAAATTTGGAGATCATTAGGTATTCTGACTCTGATCTTGCGGGTTGCCAAGATATTAGGAGATCCACTTCTAGTTATGTTTTTCTGTTGTTAGCAGGAGCTATATCTCATAGAAGTACTAAGCAGACACTTATAGCTCCTTCCACCATGAAAATAGAATTCATAGCTTGTTATGAGGCAACCAATCAAGCTATATGGCTGCAAAATTTGTCACCGGGCTGCGGGTTCTGGATGGAATCGAAAGACCTCCAAAGGTCTATTGTGACAACCTTTCAACAATCATGTATTCGAATAACAACAGAAGTTCGTCAAAGTCTAAACACATTGACATCAAGTTTATGGTTGTTAAAGAAAGAGTTCAGAGCAGGATAGTGTCTATTGAGCATATAGGAACAAACGACATGCTAGCGGACTCACTAACTAAGGGCTTGACACCTAAAGTGTTTCATGAGCATACTGCTGATATGGGTGTGTTGTCTTAATTGACGATATGCGGTTTTAGTGAGAGTTTGTTGCCTATGTTTGCTATTCGGAATGACACTATACTTGTTAAGTATTCTGCAGAATAAAGTTGATGATATTATTATCATTGTTGCTCTTAATGTTTTGTCTTTCAATTGCGGTTTAACATAAGGTTTGAAAGACTAAATATTGATCTCACTTAAGCATTAAGGACCAAGTGGAAATAGGCATGAATGATATCTCATTGCATGAAATTTCCAGTCACACATCCATACTTGATCTATGTCATTGAATGTATTTGGCATGGTGATCATTGATGGGTCTAGTTACGATTGTTGTAGCAAAGGCCTCTTTGGTCTCATGTTGGTACATGAGATGGACCAGATTGACTAAGGGGGAATGTTATAAGAATATTGACCATTTGGTGCGCACATACAGTTTTCAAATATAATTGTCGTTAGGAATCGATTTGTAGCCCAAGTGGGAGATTGTTGGGTTATTTTATAATACAACGTGTGGGCTTACAAATTGGACAAGTATATTTGGGGTCAATGATTCGTATTGGGCTTGGGAAACCCAATTTAAAGCATTATAATAAGTATGGGCTTTGTAATATGTGTGATACCCAATATAAATATGAATTAGAGTAATGGGATTTATTCAAATTCTATATATAAAGGCATATTAGGGTTTGGTCCCCAAGATTAATCAGCCGTCTCTCTTTAAACCTCCATCCCCATCTATAGAGTGAGAGCATACTAGAGAGCGTAAGGGATTGATCTGTGGAAGGCCAAAATCATTCTTGTTCTCGTCATCGACATGGAATCATCAGGTACGCTTACTATTGTTGTTGTATGTATAAATCCCGATTATTTGACTAAGATTTGGATCTTAAAGGGATTCGATATGGGTTCTAACATTTGTTCCTCAACCAATTGAGTCAATTTATTTTCTTAGGTCACTATACTAGCTTCTAGAGTCGAGAAGTGTTTGGTGGAAAAAACTCTGGACTTCAATTGTTTTTTTAAAACTTTTTCCTCGAGAAAATGTACACACTTCAGCCCCGATATTAAACAATATTCCTTCAAAGATAATCTAACTGGTCTACCTTGGACCAAGAACAAGTTCTCGGACGACTGCTCCAATTGAATTTCTCAAACAAACAACGCCCAAGGAATTTGACAAGAACTGTCACTATTCGGTTGGACGTCCAACAAATGACCAAATGGATATTTCTGAAGAGTAAGCAGGTGGATCTCTTCATCATTTAACCTCTCAAGTTCTCCCTTAATGAACTTCGAAGTTGCCCCTAAATGACTTTTCACTAAAATCTTGCAATCAAAATGTTCATTCTCGGCCAAAACAGGTTTAAGTTGTGGCAGATCAATTTGTACTACTTCTGCATTTTGTAGGCTTGAGCTTGAGCTTGAACTTTCTTTCTCTTCAAAACTTGGAATTTCTAGGTCGAAGGGGGTTGACCTAGAACTTTCATCTTCTTCATCAAATGAGTTTGACCTTGGATTCAGGCATGATAAACTTGCTTGGTATAATGCAAACAAGGAATTACAAAAACAAAAAACAAATCAATTTGAAATTGAGCTCCAAAATTCTAATAACACACATATAGGGATATAAATCCCCGATTGTTAACCAGAACCGGCCATAATTTTACGAACTAAAAATCCATTCCCCGATTACGATCCAGAATCGGCCGCAATTTTACGACCTAAAAATCCATTCGGAATATAATTCCCCGACTACGAGCCAGAACAAGCTGCGATTTTACGACCTAGAATTCCCCTATGAACGTATCTAAACAATATTTAAACCTAATTTCAGTCTATCTAAGCATAGGAAGGGAAGGGAAACCAGATGGGTTAGGGATTACTTACCATCTCAGTGGGTAGCTCAGACAGTACTGAAATGGGTAGCTCGTGGAGAAGAACGACAACTGAAACTTGATCCTTCAAGTTTGAAGACGACGACAGAGATTAAGTGGGGGTCGTAGATTGCTTGCTGGAGATCAGTTGGGTCAGGGGCTTGGTTTTGGGGTTTCGTTTGAGTTGAAGATGGAAGGAGGGAAAAACAAAAAAGTTAAGTTTTTTTATAAGATGACGAGGCTTAATTTGAAGACGACCATGCTTTTTTCTTTAAGTATAGAAAGGTTGAAGAGTAATCTTATAAATTTAGCTTTCAAAAATAAAATAAAAATGAAAAGAAATAAGTTAGGTAAAAGACATGGTCTACCCTCCTAACTCTTACAGAAAATAAAGCCCTTTCAATAATTTTCCCACAAAAAAACTACAGTTATCAATAGTTTGAACTCTTATAGTATATGACCAAATACTTGATCATTTTTTTATCGGCAGACCAAATACTTAATCAATTGGATTGATGGGTTTCTCTTTTGAAACAATTACGTATGTGATCATATTTATTTTCCTAAAAAAACAAGTTTGTGAAAAGCGTTAGGCGCTAATGTTCTAACCTTATGTCAACATTATAATCTATTTGTTTTGATGATGACAAGTATGCATATATTTATTCAATATCAAATAATTCTCTCATATGTTATTTTATCGACAAAACAGATTGAAATTTTATTAATCCTCTTTTGAGGTGAAAAGGATGCCACAGACCTTCAAAAGAATCCCCAAGACGATCAATGTCGCCTTATAAGGGAAACAACAAAACCAGACCAAAGATCACCACCAGAATGACAACTAGACCACCACCAAGCTTACAACCCGATTACAGAATCAAACAACCACAACTAAAAAAACAACCCAATAGCCCCATAACTAAAGACTTTATTTTTTTCAAACCAAATTTATTTTACAAAATCTCTCATATATTTTTATTTTGATAATGTGATTTTCGAATTTTTTTCAAGACAACAACTTTGGTTGCATTTGAGGTAACTTTGAAAATTCATATAAAATTCATTTCTTTATACAATTTCGATTTCTTTGATGTTTTAGAAGTCCCTGTGAGTCTAATTTTTAATGCACTAAATGGTTCTCCATTTTCATACTTCATTAGAGAGTAATGGACAGAAAGGTAAGTACACATCAAATCTGGCAGAACAGGTAAAACAGATTTTCTTGGCTGTCTTTCTTAAATAAACTGGAACTATCTACCGGGTAATAATAGACATATGTTATACCATTGGAAATATATATGAGTCTATTTTATAACCCAATTTACTTTACTTGATTTGGATTCTTGTGGAAAAAATTATGCTCATTTGAACAAGCAAAAGTCAAAGCTGAAATTTCTGGCAGCAAACATTCTCTATTTGTGTCCAATCAATTTGTACACGAATTTTAAATCTCTAAAAACATTTTTAGATCTTCAATGCAGAGAAAATATAGTGTGGTTGTAAGGGATATTCCATTATCCTTGTCCACTTAGGTTCGATTATCAACAGGAAAATTAATTTTTGTTTTTATTCTTGTCCACTTAGGTTCGACTCTCAGTAGGAAAATTAATTTTTGTTTTTATTCTGTCTACTGGTATACCTATTAGGCTTTAGTACAAAGTACAAAGCCTTTTTCTCAGACTTAAATAGAGACATCTTTCTCTGTTCTTCTCCTCTAAATCCAAAATCAACTAACGTTTCATCTTCCCCAAATATCAACGTCGTCCAAACTCATTATTTAGGTATGCTTTTGCTTCATTGCTTGTTGATACTGGAATATATTTCATGTTGATATATACAACTCTCTTGTCCTTTTCCGGCTGTTATATCACTTTAAGTACTCCTACTTGTAAAATATATCATCGAATGCTTGTTTAGTCACTTACAGAGTAAAATACTCACATAAAAAAAATCATAATATGAGAATAGATTATATTAAATTAATCATGATAATTATTTCAGCCATTATATACATATATAGCATGTATAAATCATGAGAGTTACCTTTCAAAAAACATATTTTTATGTATAGAAAATCAATACCAGAAAATTTAATCTAAGAATTCAGTACATTGATTTATTATTTGTTAACATGCAATGTCACGCCCCAATTTCAGCGAACCGAACTCGGGACGCGAACATTTAAAAAGATACAAAACTTGAAACCTGTTTTCATTAAATCACTTTAAAAAGCCAGTTTAGGTCAACAAAAGAATAATAGTTACATCTCAAAAATAAGTCTCAACACTTGGACAAAACGAGGTACACGTCACTAGACTCAAAACACCCAGAAGCCCGCTTCAAGCTCTTCAAGCTTCAGAAGCTCACCTAGTCCAGACTGCGAACGGTACCTGTAGGAAAACCAGCTAGGGGTGAGCGTTCGCTCACCACCACAGATAACAGACTGACTATGGCATACTAAGCAGAATAAGCCGGTGACACCAACAACGACTCAAAAGACACACACACGACCAAAATACTTTCCTCAACCGACTCAACACTTGGACACGTTATGTAGACCCCACACTACGATTGACGACCTCCTCCAAAGACACGACTGACAACCACACAATACCAAACAAGGTCACAAAGGATCGCAAACCAGCTGCTCAGTAACCAATCTTTGTCTCTCGCCCTTTCCGATCCCAGTCGGGTCAGGCGGTCGACCTGTCGCGCAACTTCTCCCGATCCCAGTCGGGAGGCTAACCCACAACCTCTCCGCTTCACCCGATCCCAGTCGGGTGGTTAGCCACACCCGCGCGTCCTTCCCCCGATCCCAGTCGGGGAGCTAGCCCACAACCTCTCCGCTTCTCCCGATCCCAGTCGGGAGGCTAGCTACACCACACCACCTCCACCAGTATCAAGTAACCAATCACAATCACAAACAAGTTCAACAGACAGTAACGACACCAGTATCAACTCCACAGGCCCTCATGGACACTCAAGACACCAACGGTAAAGTACGGGTTCACAACCCCACAGGCACTCACGGCCACCCAAAACACCAAAACAACAACACGGGCTCTCATGGCCACCCAAGACTCAGCAATAGTAACACGGGCTCTCAAGGCCACCCAAAACTCAACAATAAATAACACGGGCTCTCAAGGCCACCCAAACTCAACAATTAATAACACGAGCTCTCAAGGCCACCCAAACCCAACAATAAATAACACGGGCTCTCAAGGCCACCCAAACTCAACATTAAATAACACGGGCTCTCAAGGCCACCCAAACTCAACATTAAATAACACGGGCTCTCAAGGCCACCCAAACTCAACAATAAATAACACAACAACCTCCGGCATAATCGATGCCTCCAACAGTGCTAAGATCACTAGTTTCACAAACAACCTCCGGGCATGGTCATATGCCTCCAGTAATTCTAATATCGCTAAGTTCTCTGCTCCTACGACACTACTAAGTGTCACATGCATTTCCAATAATTACTAAGTTCCCGTAACATGCTTTTCTAATATTCGATACCCTAAATAACCCATGACACCCCGGTGTCACATGCAGTTCTACAGTTAACTTTCCCTAGTCAGGGCCGAGATCCGGCTACTTTTCCCTACCTCGTATACAACTCCAAAAGCGCTCCACTAAACCTCGATGTGATCCCAGTCACCCGCCGAGCTTCCCTTTTCCTCGGTCCGCAGCACGATCTAAAAGAATACAAATTTAAGGCACTTTTAAACTAGTACGAATAAACCGAAATTTAATAAACTTAACGCCCAAACGTAACCCCGACAATGTCGATCACTCCCAAACTTCCCAATTACTCGACATTGTCGATAAAGGACCCGTAAAGGCCCGATTCGCCCGACATGGCGAATCTGCCCGGGTTTTGTAAAAGGCCTTCTGGGGCTCCAAAAGCCCCCGTTTTCGTTTCTACGGTCTTAGAATAGTTCAAGGAACCCAATGTACTTGACGGAATCGAATTTCGACTTCCGAGTCAATTAATTAACGTTTAAAGTTTCTAAAACCCGTTAATTACAACTTCTCCAATTTAATTCCAATTTTCGATTTGGTTAAGGATAAAAGGTCCGGGAACGTTTTAAACCACCCGAACGTTAAAACCCGAGCACCCGAGCACGTGGGACCCACCCAACCCACTTGGCCGAGAGCCCTAGGGTTCATGGGGGGCTCGGCCACCATGGTGGTGGCCGGCCATAGCTCCGGCCAGCCACCTCCTATGGTGGCTGGCCACCTCCTAAGGTGACCGGAGCTCCTCCCGAGCTCTCGGTCGCCGGAAAACGTCCAAACAACCCTCCAAACACCTCTAAAACGTCTCCCATAAACCCCCAACCCTTCTACAACCCTAACTCATCAATTAAACCCAAAGCCTAACATTTGAAAATTAACAAAACGGGAATCGGTTCGGTGCTTACTCAAGAGGAAGACGAGGGGAACGATGTTGCTCCTTGCCTTGAGACGATCCAAAGGCTCGATAATCCTCAAAACCCTAGCTTCTTAACCTTCTCTATTCTTCTCCTTCTCCTTCTCTCTCTAACTCTCTTCTTCTTTTCAAAACTAACATAGTTTCTATTTTTTTTTCTATTTTAACATGTGGTCGGCCACCCTCAACCACCACACATTTCCCCCCCAAAACTAACACCACCACAATTAGGACAAGTGTCAAGGTGGGTCCCACACCTTTTGGAAAATATCTACTTGATATTTTCCAATCAGATTCGCGAAAATCGGACGTTTCGGGCCCCGAACGGGCACTTTTCCCAAGAAATTAAGAAACTTGGCAGGCTACAAGGAAACGGCTCAACTAAGACCGCTGCGACGACGGCTAAGCTTTTTGGATCCAAAACGGTCCTCGAATGGACCAAAACGTCGCTCGGTTGACTTTTCCAGCGAAAAGTCAACATTTCCCAAAATGATCAGAAAGTTGCCCTGAGTCCCCTGGAACTCATTTTGGTCGATAACGGGGTCAACTTAAGTCCGGTATGACCCTCGGGGTCAATTTAGGTCAATTAAGTGTTTGTCTTAAAAAATTTAAATTTTCCTGTTTTTCGCAGGTTTGACTGGCGTTGACCGGAAGTGGTTATTACAGTCTACCCCCCCTTAAAGGAAGTTCGTCCACGAAATTTAAAACAGACGTACCTCGGGAGTCGAGCAGGCCGGAATACTTCGCGCGAACCTCGTCCTCGCGTTCCCACGTCGACTCTGCCCCGTGATGCTTCAACTGCACTCGCACCAGACAGATAATCTTGCCTCCCCGCAGAATCTGTTCCCGTGTGTCCATGATCCGAACCGGCTGCTCCTCATAGGAGACATCATCAGCCACCTCGATATCTATCCACTCAATGACATGGGAGGGGTCTGCGTTGTACTGCCGCAACTAGGATACGTGGAAGACGTTGTGGACTCTCCCAAGCTGAGGTGGTAACGCCAGACGGTAAGCCACTCCTCCCACTCTGCCCAAGATCTCGAACGGGCCAATGTACCGCGGAGCCAACTTGCCCCCGCTGCGTCGGAACCGTACCAGCCCCTTCCTCGGGCCCACCTTCAGGAACACGTGATCCCCGACTGCAAACTCAAGAGGTCGGCGTCGCCTGTCGGCATAACTCTTCTACCAACTCTGCGCGGTCCTCAACCGATCGCGTATCAGTGCGACCTTCTCCGTCGTCTCTCTGACAAGATCTGGCCCCAGCAGACTCTTGTCCCCCACCTCTGCCCAACACACTGGTGACCGACATGGCCTCCCATACAACGCTTCGAACGGTGCCATCCCGATACTGTCCTGGAAGCTGTTGTTGTAGGCGAACTCGGCCAATGGCAGGTGGGTCTCCCAAGATCCCCTGAAATCCAGCACACATGCTCGCAGCATGTCCTCCAAGATCTAGATAGTGCGCTCGGACTGACCGTCTTTCTGGGGATGATACGCTGTACTGAGTAGCACCTCGGTCCCCAATGCCTTCTGCAGACTCGGCCAAAACTTGGACGTGAAGCGGGGATCCCTGTCAGACACTATCGACACCGGGACCCCGTGGAGACGCACTATCTCCTGAACATACACGTTGCTCAACTTGACGACCGGGTCAGTCATCCTCATAGCCAGGAAGTGGGCCGACTTGGTCAACCGGTCGAATACCACCCACACGGCGTCGTTCCCCTTTGGGGATCTCGATAGTCCATACACGAAGTCCATCGTAATGTGTTCCCACTTCCACTGAGCAATCTATAGTGGCTGTAACAATCCCGCTGGACGCTGATGCTCGGCCTTCACCTGTTGACAGACGAGGCATCTCGACACAAACTCTGCTACTGCTCTCCGCATCCCGCGCCACCAGAAATGTCGTCTGAGGTTACGGTACATCTTGGTGCCCCCTGGGTGCACCGTAAGACGCGAGTGATGTGCCTCTCGCAACACGTCGTTTCTATAGTTAACCGGCACGAACAACCCTCCTCGGTACTGTAGTCCCCAATCTGTACTGATCTCCCAACCTACTACCTCGTCGCCGTTGACGACCCTCTCTCGGATCTGTGCCGTCTCAACGTCCTCCGTCTGCGCCTCCAACACTTAGGCAAGCAGTGAGGGTTGAGCCACTAAAGAGCACATGGCCATGTCACCCGTAACCTCCTCTAGCTCAAGCCCGAACGTGCTCAGCTCCCCCATCATGTCCTACTCTCGGACAGATATGCTGGCGAGGCTCGGAGCCGACTTCCTACTCAAGGCGTCGGCGACCACGTTTGCCTTGCCCGGATGGTAGTGTAGCTCGAAGTCGTACTCCTCGAGTAGCTCCATCCACCGTCGCTGACGCATGTTCAGGTCTCGCTGGGAAAATATGTACTTGAGGCTCTTGTGATCCGAGAACACCTGAAACCCCTCGTCATACAGATAATATCGCCAACTCTTTAGCGCAAACACGACTGCTGCTAACTCCAAGTCGTGGGTAGGATAGTTGCGCTCGTGCGTCTTCAACGGCCTGGAGCCATAAGCCACAACTCGGCCCAACTGCATCAGTACGCAGCCCAGTCCCTCACCGGACGCATCACAGTAGACATCATAACCGATCCCTCGCTCGGGCACCACTAACACTGGAGCTGTAGTCAGTCGAGTCTTCAACTCTGCTAATGCACGCTCACAGTCATCTGTCCACACGAACCCGACTCCCTTGCGCGTCAACAGAGTCATCGGTGCGGCTAGTCGTGCAAAGTCCTGGACGAATCGCCGATAGTAGCCTGCCAACCCCAGAAAGCTGCGGATCTCGAAGACACTCGTGGGCCGTGCCCACTTCGAGACCGCGTTAATCTTTGACGGATCGACTAGGATACCGTCACGGGACACGATGTGGCCGAGGAATCTCACCTTAGAGAGCCAAAACTCGCACTTCTCCCGGTTGGCATATAGCTGATGCTCGCACAGTAGTGTCAGAACAGCCCTCAGATGTGACTTATGCGCCGCCTCATTCTGCGAGTAGATCAGGATGTCGTCCACGAACACCACCACAAACTGATCTAAGTACGGCCGGAAGATGTTGTTCATCAGGTCCATGAACGCAGCAGGTGCGTTCGTTAGTCCGAATGGCATCACCAGGAACTCGTATTGCCCATAGCGTGTCTGGAATGCATTCTTTGCGACGTCCCCCTCACGGACTCGCAACTGATAATAACCGGATCGCAGATCGATCTTCGAGAAGTAGGTCGCCCCTCTCAACTGGTCGAACAAGTCATCGATCCTCGGCATCGGGTATCGGTTCTTCACCGTAACCCGGTTCAGCTTCCGGTAATCTATACACATCCATAGCTCTCCACTCTTCTTCTTCACGAAGAGTGCTGGTGCTCCCCACGGCGATGCACTCAGACGGATAAACCCCTTCTGCTGAAGCTCCTCTAGTTGACGCTTCAGCTCAGTCAACTCTATCGGCGCAAACCTGTAAGGCGCCATCGATATGGCCGCCGTTCTCGGCACCAGGTCAATCCCGAACTCCACCTCACGAACCGGTGGCAACCCGCTCAACTCCTCAGGAAAGACGTCGGGGAACTCGCATACCACTCGCGGTAACTCTCGGCTCTGCACAGTCGATACTTCCTCCTCTGCGGACAACGCCGACATGAGGACCCCGCTCTTACTACCCAGAACACACGTCACCTTCGTGCCACCCACTGTCACTGTCACCCGTCGTCTGTAGCAATCGATATTGGCTCTGTACCTCGACAGCCAATCCATCCCCAAGATCACATCAAAGGTCGTCATCCCGAACACGAGAAGATCACCAGGGCAAGGACAGTCTGCGACTCTAATCTCGCAGACACGACATACCCTAGTCAACGATACACCACCCCCAACTGGGGTGTCCAGGCATAGGGGTGAACTCAACGGCTCTAAGCTCAACCCCAACCTCTCGGCACAACCCGACGAAATAAAAGAGTGCGACGCCCCGGTATCAAACAAGAATAAAGCTCATAAATGATACAATAAACACGTACCCTGGATGGTCTCGCGGTACGTGCTAGGTCCTGGGGCTCTGGAGTCGGTGACTGCATACACTCTCCCATACGAGGCCTGCTGCCTCTGACCCGGCGCACTGGCCGCTGAATACCCATGACTCTGCTGCTGTCTCGGAATCGGTGCGCTCGTAGAAGGCTGTGACGGTCTAGACTGCTGACTCTGACGAGGACGACCCCTGGGCGACTGTACTGTACGCGACTGCTGCGGTCGCTGCGCTGACGTTGCCCTCGACGGCTCACGGCACCACGCAATGGTGTGCCCAACCCGGCCGCATCGGAAACAGCCAATCTCGTCGGCTCTCGACTCCGTGCCCTGGCTGGTCCGACTGGTCGCTGGCAGCGCCGTAGGCCCTCCTTCCATCGGGCACTCGCGACGGAAGTGGCCTCGCGGCCCGCAGGTAAAGCACGTCGATGCCCTCTCTGACGTGGCTGGCCCAACTGATGCCACTGACCCCCGATGTCTCGCCCCACCCTGATGAGGCGGTGGTCGGAAGAACCCTGTGGTCCTCTGTCTCCGCGAGTCTCGCGAGTCGGACGGCCCTGTAAAGCTGGTCGGCCGCTGTCGAACCTCGCGGGTCCTGGCCGCATCCCGGATCCCCTGCTCCACCGTCGCTGCGGTGTCCACGAGATCTGTATACTTCCGTACTCTCAAGGCGAGAACCTGGTTCCGAATCCCCAGCCTCAGTCCTCCCTGGAACCGCAGGTAACGGTTCTGCTCGGTCATCACCATCTCCGGCGCGAATCTGGCTAAGGCCGTGAATCTGGCCTCGTACTCTGCTACCGTCATCCCCTCCTGCTCCAGGTCCAGAAACTGCCGATATCGCTCCAACCGAGTTGACTCGGGAAAGTACTGTTCCAAAAAACCGTCTGGAAGATGCTGTAGTCATAACCGACCATGTCCTTCACACGCCCCCACCAGTGGTAGGCGCTGTCTCTCAGCTGATGGGCCGCGAAGGACACTCTGCGACGGCCATCCTCGACACCCGATGTATCCAGGTCTCGCGTGACCTGCTCTAGCCACCTCTCGGCTAAGTCGGGGTTCGGCTCCCCGACAAATGTAGGTATCCCGAGATTCAGGAAATCTAGTAGTGCTCGGGATGTATGATCCTCTGTCTGAACGGCCCTTACCGGGGTCGGGGCTGCCTCTCGTGCTGGTGAAGCCGACTCTCGGCTGGCGATGACCGCTACCAAGCTCTGGACTGTCCTGGTCAGCTCATCCAGGGCAGTCATGACGGGAGGGTCTACGACGGGCGGAACACCGGGTGTGCCTGCAGACGGCCCCGCGTCGCTTCTCCTGTCTTCTCCGACAGGAGTGCCCTGCGCCTTCGCGTACTCGGCGGGATCAACGGTTGGCACCCTTCCCGGTGTCCCCGCTGACCGTCCCCGCCGGCCCCGCGTGGGCGCCTGACCCCGTGCTCCCGCTGCTCGTCCGCGTCTACCGCGAGCCATAGTCAGTATCCTCTGCATGGATACACGCAAACGTTCAGTTTGCGAACTCAAATAAACACAACAAGTTCAAATACGCTAACGTTCACACAGTCTAAGTTCACTCTAGCGTGTTTATCACTAATACGTCACACCGCTCATGCTATTAATACTTTAAATAATAGTATTAGTAAAAGAAACTTCAACGAGACCGTACCCACGTGCACCAAAACACGCGACGACAAACCCAACCACATAACGAAACAACAACGACAACCAATTCGACAACTCAAGACCGACCTCAAACATAAGCCAACACGGCCGAGCAACAACGATACACGCTCACTGGGCCAACCAAAGTCACACACGCCCACCGGGCCACACAAAGTCACCCACGCCCACCGGGCCAACCAAACCCAAAACACGCCCACAGGGCTAACCAATTTTAAAACTTTTTCCACTCCATTAAAAGTCTCATTTCTCGACATCACGTAGTCACAACCCTGTTCAGGCGTCCCCGAATTACGTTGTACCCACTTGATATCAACACCGTCACGCTCGACTGCAGGAGCGCTCCTGAGTCGAGTCGCGACAGTTTAAAAACATTTCACGCAGCAACACACAAACACTGTGCCAGTAACCCCGTACTGCACAAGTACAAACAAAACAGGACTCAAATCCTAACGGGTCTACACACGAGTTCCGACTTGCGTACCCAACGCACGACGGGACTTTACTGACTCGACTCTCCCACCTAATTGACGTGCAGTCCGAGGTGTGAAACCTCGAACTCTGATACCAAGCTGTCACGCCCCAATTTCAGCGAACCGAACTCGGGACGCGAACATTTAAAAAGATACAAAACTTGAAACCTGTTTTCATTAAATCACTTTAAAAAGCCAGTTTAGGTCAACAAAACAATAATAGTTACATCTCAAAAATAAGTCCCAACACTTGGACAAAACGAGGTACACGTCACTAGACTCAAAACACCCAGAAGCCCGCTTCAAGCTCTTCAAGCTTCAGAAGTTCACCTAGTCCAGACTGCGAACGGTACCTGTAGGAAAACCAGCTAGGGGTGAGCGTTCGCTCACCACCACAGATAACAGACTGACTATGGCATACTAAGCAGAATAAGCCGGTGACACCAACAACGACTCAAAAGACACACACACGACCAAAATACTTTCCTCAACCGACTCAACACTTGGACACGTTATGTAGACCCCACACTACGATTGACGACCTCCTCCAAAGACACGACTGACAACCACACAATACCAAACAAGGTCACAAAGGATCGCAAACCAGCTGCTCAGTAACCAATCTTTGTCTCTCGCCCTTTCCGATCCCAGTCGGGCCAGGCGGTCGACCTGTCGCGCAACTTCTCCCGATCCCAGTCGGGAGGCTAACCCACAACCTCTCCGCTTCACCCGATCCCAGTCGGGTGGTTAGCCACACCCGCGCGTCCTTCCCCCGATCCCAGTCGGGGAGCTAGCCCACAACCTCTCCGCTTCTCCCGATCCCAGTCGGGAGGCTAGCTACACCACACCACCTTCACCAGTATCAAGTAACCAATCACAATCACAAACAAGTTCAACAGACAGTAACGACACCAGTATCAACTCCACATGCACTCAAGGCCCCCAAGACACCAACAACAAAACACGGGTTCAACAACCCTACGGGCCCTCATGGCCACCCAAGACACCAACGGTAAAGTACGGGTTCACAACCCCACAGGCACTCACGGCCACCCAAAACACCAAAACAACAACACGGGCTCTCATGGCCACCCAAGACTCAGCAATAGTAACACGGGCTCTCAAGGCCACCCAAAACTCAACAATAAATAACACGGGCTCACAAGGCCACCCAAACTCAACAATTAATAACACGAGCTCTCAAGGCCACCCAAACCCAACAATAAATAACACGGGCTCTCAAGGCCACCCAAACTCAACATTAAATAACACGGGCTCTCAAGGCCACCCAAACTCAACATTAAATAACACGGGCTCTCAAGGCCACCCAAACTCAACAATAAATAACACAACAACCTCCGGCATAATCGATGCCTCCAACAGTACTAAGATCACTAGTTTCACAAACAACCTCCGGGCATGGTCATATGCCTCCAGTAATTCTAATATCGCTAAGTTCTCTGCTCCTACGACACTACTAAGTGTCACATGCATTTCCAATAATTACTAAGTTCCCGTAACATGCTTTTCTAATATTCGATACCCTAAATAACCCATGACACCCCGGTGTCACATGCAGTTCTACAGTTAACTTTCCCTAGTCAGGGCCGAGATCCGGCTACTTTTCCCTACCTCGTATACAACTCCAAAAGCGCTCCACTAAACCTCGATGTGATCCCAGTCACCCGCCGAGCTTCCCTTTTCCTCGGTCCGCAGCACGATCTAAAAGAATACAAATTTAAGGCACTTTTAAACTAGTACGAATAAACCGAAATTTAATAAACTTAACGCCCAAACGTAACCCCGACAATGTCGATCACTCCCAAACTTCCCAATTACTCGACATTGTCGATAAAGGACCCGTAAAGGCCCGATTCGCCCGACATGGCGAATCTGCCCGGGTTTTGTAAAAGGCCTTCTGGGGCTCCAAAAGCCCCCGTTTTCGTTTCTACGGTCTTAGAATAGTTCAAGGAACCCAATGTACTTGACGGAATCGAATTTCGACTTCCGAGTCAATTAATTAACGTTTAAAGTTTCTAAAACCCGTTAATTACAACTTCTCCAATTTAATTCCAATTTTCGATTTGGTTAAGGATAAAAGGTCCGGGAACGTTTTAAACCACCCGAACGTTAAAACCCGAGCACCCGAGCACGTGGGACCCACCCAACCCACTTGGCCGAGAGCCCTAGTGTTCAAGGGGGGCTCGGCCACCATGGTGGTGGCCGGCCATAGCTCCGACCAGCCACCTCCTATTGTGGCCGGCCACCTCCTAAGGTGGCCGGAGCTCCTCCCGAGCTCTCGGTCGCCGGAAAACGTCCAAACAACCCTCCAAACACCTCTAAAACGTCTCTCATAAACCCCCAACCCTTCTGAAACCCTAACTCATCAATTAAACCCAAACCCTAACATTTGAAAATTAACAAAACGGGAATCGGTTCGGTGCTTACTCAAGAGGAAGACGAGGGGAACGATGTTGCTCCTTGCCTTGAGACGATCCAAAGGCTCGATAATCCTCAAAACCCTAGCTTCTTAACCTTCTCTCTTCTTCTCCTTCTCCTTCTCTCTCTAACTCTCTTCTTCTTTTCAAAACTAACACAATTGCTATATTTTTTTTTCTATTTTAACATGTGTGGCCGGCCACCCTCAACCACCACACATTTCCCCCCCAAAACTAACACCACCACAATTAGGACAAGTGTCAAGGTGGGTCCCACACCTTTTGGAAAATATCTACTTGATATTTTCCAATCAGATTCGCGAAAATCGGACGTTTCGGGCCCCGAACGGGCACTTTTCCCAAGAAATTACGAAACTTGGCAGGCTACAAGGAAACGGCTCAACTAAGACCGCTGCGACGACGGCTAAGCTTTTTGGATCCAAAACGGTCCTCGAATGGACCAAAACGTCGCTCGGTTGACTTTTCCAGCGAAAAGTCAACATTTCCCAAAATGATCAGAAAGTTGCCCTGAGTCCCCTGGAACTCATTTTGGTCGATAACGGGGTCAACTTAAGTCCGGTATGACCCTCGGGGTCAATTTAGGTCAATTAAGTGTTTGTCTTAAAAAACTTAAATTTTCCTGTTTTTCGCAGGTTTGACTGGCGTTGACCAGAAGTGGTGATTACAGTCTACCCCCCCTTAAAGGAAGTTCGTCCACGAAATTTAAAACAGACGTACCTCGGGAGTCGAGCAGGCCGGAATACTTCGCGCGAACCTCGTCCTCGCGTTCCCACGTCGACTCTGCCCCGTGATGCTTCAACTGCACTCGCACCAGACAGATAATCTTGCCTCCCCGCAGAATCTGTTCCCGTGTGTCCATGATCCGAACCGGCTGCTCCTCATAGGAGACATCATCAGCCACCTCGATATCTATCCACTCAATGACATGGGAGGGGTCTGCGTTGTACTGCCGCAACTAGGATACGTGGAAGACGTTGTGGACTCTCCCAAGCTGAGGTGGTAACGCCAGACGGTAAGCCACTCCTCCCACTCTGCCCAAGATCTCGAACGGGCCAATGTACCGCGGAGCCAACTTGCCCCCGCTGCGTCGGAACCGTACCAGCCCCTTCCTCGGGCCCACCTTCAGGAACACGTGATCCCCGACTACAAACTCAAGAGGTCGGCGTCGCCTGTCGGCATAACTCTTCTGCCAACTCTGCGCGGTCCTCAACCGATCGCGTATCAGTGCGACCTTCTCCGTCGTCTCTCTGACAAGATCTGGCCCCAGCAGACTCTTGTCCCCCACCTCTGCCCAACACACTGGTGACCGACACGGCCTCCCATACAACGCTTCGAACGGTGCCATCCCGATACTGTCCTGGAAGCTGTTGTTGTAGGCGAACTCGGCCAATGGCAGGTGGGTCTCCCAAGATCCCCTGAAATCCAGCACACATGCTCGCAGCATGTCCTCCAAGATCTAGATAGTGCGCTCGGACTGACCGTCTTTCTGGGGATGATACGCTGTACTGAGTAGCACCTCGGTCCCCAATGCCTTCTGCAGACTCGGCCAAAACTTGGACGTGAAGCGGGGATCCCTGTCAGACACTATCGACACCGGGACCCCGTGGAGACGCACTATCTCCTGAACATACACGTTGCTCAACTTGACGACCGGGTCAGTCATCCTCATAGCCAGGAAGTGGGCCGACTTGGTCAACCGGTCGAATACCACCCACACGGCGTCGTTCCCCTTTGGGGATCTCGATAGTCCATACACGAAGTCCATCGTAATGTGTTCCCACTTCCACTGAGCAATCTATAGTGGCTGTAACAATCCCGCTGGACGCTGATGCTCGGCCTTCACCTGTTGACAGACGAGGCATCTCGACACAAACTCTGCTACTGCTCTCCGCATCCCGCGCCACCAGAAATGTCGTCTGAGGTTACGGTACATCTTGGTGCCCCCTGGGTGCACCGTAAGACGCGAGTGATGTGCCTCTCGCAACACGTCGTTTCTATAGTTAACCGGCACGAACAACCCTCCTCGGTACTGTAGTCCCCAATCTGTACTGATCTCCCAACCTACTACCTCGTCGCCGTTGACGACCCTCTCTCGGATCTGTGCCGTCTCAACGTCCTCCGTCTGCGCCTCCAACACTTAGGCAAGCAGTGAGGGTTGAGCCACTAAAGAGCACATGGCCATGTCACCCGTAACCTCCTCTAGCTCAAGCCCGAACGTGCTCAGCTCCCCCATCATGTCCTACTCTCGGACAGATATGCTGGCGAGGCTCGGAGCCGACTTCCTACTCAAGGCGTCGGCGACCACGTTTGCCTTGCCCGGATGGTAGTGTAGCTCGAAGTCGTACTCCTCGAGTAGCTCCATCCACCGTCGCTGACGCATGTTCAGGTCTCGCTGGGAAAATATGTACTTGAGGCTCTTGTGATCCGAGAACACCTGAAACCCCTCGTCATACAGATAATATCGCCAGCTCTTTAGCGCAAACACGACTGCTGCTAACTCCAAGTCGTGGGTAGGATAGTTGCGCTCGTGCGTCTTCAACGGCCTGGAGCCATAAGCCACAACTCGGCCCAACTGCATCAGTACGCAGCCCAGTCCCTCACCGGACGCATCACAGTAGACATCATAACCGATCCCTCGCTCGGGCACCACTAACACTGGAGCTGTAGTCAGTCGAGTCTTCAACTCCGCTAATGCACGCTCACAGTCATCTGTCCACACGAACCCGACTCCCTTGCGCGTCAACAGAGTCATCGGTGCGGCTAGTCGTGCAAAGTCCTGGACGAATCGCCGATAGTAGCCTGCCAACCCCAGAAAGCTGCGGATCTCGAAGACACTCGTGGGCCGTGCCCACTTCGAGACCGCGTTAATCTTTGACGGATCGACTAGGATACCGTCACGGGACACGATGTGGCCGAGGAATCTCACCTTAGAGAGCCAAAACTCGCACTTCTCCCGGTTGGCATATAGCTGATGCTCGCACAGTAGTGTCAGAACAGCCCTCAGATGTGACTTATGCGCCGCCTCATTCTGCGAGTAGATCAGGATGTCGTCCACGAACACCACCACAAACTGATCTAAGTACGGCCGGAAGATGTTGTTCATCAGGTCCATGAACGCAGCAGGTGCGTTCGTTAGTCCGAATGGCATCACCAGGAACTCGTATTGCCCATAGCGTGTCTGGAATGCATTCTTTGCGACGTCCCCCTCACGGACTCGCAACTGATAATAACCGGATCGCAGATCGATCTTCGAGAAGTAGGTCGCCCCTCTCAACTGGTCGAACAAGTCATCGATCCTCGGCATCGGGTATCGGTTCTTCACCGTAACCCGGTTCAGCTTCCGGTAATCTATACACATCCATAGCTCTCCACTCTTCTTCTTCACGAAGAGTGCTGGTGCTCCCCACGGCGATGCACTCAGACGGATAAACCCCTTCTGCTGAAGCTCCTCTAGTTGACGCTTCAGCTCAGTCAACTCTATCGGCGCAAACCTGTAAGGCGCCATCGATATGGCCGCCGTTCTCGGCACCAGGTCAATCCCGAACTCCACCTCACGAACCGGTGGCAACCCGCTCAACTCCTCAGGAAAGACGTCGGGGAACTCGCATACCACTCGCGGTAACTCTCGGCTCTGCACAGCCGATACTTCCTCCTCTGCGGACAACGCCGACATGAGGACCCCGCTCTTACTACCCAGAACACACATCACCTTCGTGCCACCCACTGTCACTGTCACCCGTCGTCTGTAGCAATCGATATTGGCTCTGTACCTCGACAGCCAATCCATCCCCAAGATCACATCAAAGGTCGTCATCCCGAACACGAGAAGATCACCAGGGCAAGGACAGTCTGCGACTCTAATCTCGCAGACACGACATACCCTAGTCAACGATACACCACCCCCAACTGGGGTGTCCAGGCATAGGGGTGAACTCAACGGCTCTAAGCTCAACCCCAACCTCTCGGCACAACCCGACGAAATAAAAGAGTGCGACGCCCCGGTATCAAACAAGAATAAAGCTCATAAATGATACAATAAACACGTACCCTGGATGGTCTCGCGGTACGTGCTAGGTCCTGGGGCTCTGGAGTCGGTGACTGCATACACTCTCCCATACGAGGCCTGCTGCCTCTGACCCGGCGCACTGGCCGCTGAATACCCATGACTCTGCTGCTGTCTCGGAATCGGTGCGCTCGTAGAAGGCTGTGACGGTCTAGACTGCTGACTCTGACGAGGACGACCCCTGGGCGACTGTACTGTACGCGACTGCTGCGGTCGCTGCGCTGACGTTGCCCTCGACGGCTCACGGCACCACGCAATGGTGTGCCCAACCCGGCCGCATCGGAAACAGCCAATCTCGTCGGCTCTCGACTCCGTGCCCTGGCTGGTCCGACTGGTCGCTGGCAGCGCCGTAGGCCCTCCTTCCATCGGGCACTCGCGACGGAAGTGGCCTCGCGGCCCGCAGGTAAAGCACGTCGATGCCCTCTCTGACGTGGCTGGCCCAACTGATGCCACTGACCCCCGATGTCTCGCCCCACCCTGATGAGGCGGTGGTCGGAAGAACCCTGTGGTCCTCTGTCTCCGCGAGTCTCGCGAGTCGGACGGCCCTGTAAAGCTGGTCGGCCGCTGTCGAACCTCGCGGGTCCTGGCCGCATCCCGGATCCCCTGCTCCACCGTCGCTGCGGTGTCCACGAGATCTGTATACTTCCGTACTCTCAAGGCGAGAACCTGGTTCCGAATCCCCAGCCTCAGTCCTCCCTGGAACCGCAGGTAACGGTTCTGCTCGGTCATCACCATCTCCGGCGCGAATCTGGCTAAGGCCGTGAATCTGGCCTCGTACTCTGCTACCGTCATCCCCTCCTGCTCCAGGTCCAAAAACTGCCGATATCGCTCCAACCGAGTTGACTCGGGAAAGTACTGTTCCAAAAAACCGTCTGGAAGATGCTGTAGTCATAACCGACCATGTCCTTCACACGCCCCCACCAGTGGTAGGCGCTGTCTCTCAGCTGATGGGCCGCGAAGGACACTCTGCGACGGCCATCCTCGACACCCGATGTATCCAGGTCTCGCGTGACCTGCTCTAGCCACCTCTCGGCTAAGTCGGGGTTCGGCTCCCCGACAAATGTAGGTATCCCGAGATTCAGGAAATCTAGTAGTGCTCGGGATGTATGATCCTCTGTCTGAACGGCCCTTACCGGGGTCGGGGCTGCCTCTCGTGCTGGTGAAGCCGACTCTCGGCTGGCGATGACCGCCACCAAGCTCTGGACTGTCCTGGTCAGCTCATCCAGGGCAGTCATGACGGGAGGGTCTACGACGGGCGGAACACCGGGTGTGCCTGCAGACGGCCCCGCGTCGCTTCTCCTGTCTTCTCCGACAGGAGTGCCCTGCGCCTTCGCGTACTCGGCGGGATCAACGGTTGGCACCCTTCCCGGTGTCCCCGCTGACCGTCCCCGCCGGCCCCGCGTGGGCGCCTGACCCCGTGCTCCCGCTGCTCGTCCGCGTCTACCGCGAGCCATAGTCAGTATCCTCTGCATGGATACACGCAAACGTTCAGTTTGCGAACTCAAATAAACACAACAAGTTCAAATACGCTAACGTTCACACAGTCTAAGTTCACTCTAGCGTGTTTATCACTAATACGTCACACCGCTCATGCTATTAATACTTTAAATAATAGTATTAGTAAAAGAAACTTCAACGAGACCGTACCCACGTGCACCAAAACACGCGACGACAAACCCAACCACATAACGAAACAACAACGACAACCAATTCGACAACTCAAGACCGACCTCAAACATAAGCCAACACGGCCGAGCAACAACGATACACGCTCACTGGGCCAACCAAAGTCACACACGCCCACCGGGCCACACAAAGTCACCCACGCCCACCGGGCCAACCAAACCCAAAACACGCCCACAGGGCTAACCAATTTTAAAACTTTTTCCACTCCATTAAAAGTCTCATTTCTCGACATCACGTAGTCACAACCCTGTTCAGGCGTCCCCGAATTACGTTGTACCCACTTGATATCAACACCGTCACGCTCGACTGTAGGAGCGCTCCTGAGTCGAGTCGCGACAGTTTAAAAACATTTCACGCAGCAACACACAAACACTGTGCCAGTAACCCCGTACTGCACAAGTACAAACAAAACAGGACTCAAATCCTAACGGGTCTACACACGAGTTCCGACTTGCGTACCCAACGCACGACGGGACTTTACTGACTCGACTCTCCCACCTAATTGACGTGCAGTCCGAGGTGTGAAACCTCGAACTCTGATACCAAGCTGTCACGCCCCAATTTCAGCGAACCGAACTCGGGACGCGAACATTTAAAAAGATACAAAACTTGAAACCTGTTTTCATTAAATCACTTTAAAAAGCCAGTTTAGGTCAACAAAACAATAATAGTTACATCTCAAAAATAAGTCCCAACACTTGGACAAAACGAGGTACACGTCACTAGACTCAAAACACCCAGAAGCCCGCTTCAAGCTCTTCAAGCTTCAGAAGTTCACCTAGTCCAGACTGCGAACGGTACCTGTAGGAAAAGCAGCTAGGGGTGAGCGTTCGCTCACCACCACAGATAACAGACTGACTATGGCATACTAAGCAGAATAAGCCGGTGACACCAACAACGACTCAAAAGACACACACACGACCAAAATACTTTCCTCAACCGACTCAACACTTGGACACGTTATGTAGACCCCACACTACGATTGACGACCTCCTCCAAAGACACGACTGACAACCACACAATACCAAACAAGGTCACAAAGGATCGCAAACCAGCTGCTCAGTAACCAATCTTTGTCTCTCACCCTTTCCGATCCCAGTCGGGCCAGGCGGTCGACCTGTCGCGCAACTTCTCCCGATCCCAGTCGGGAGGCTAACCCACAACCTCTCCGCTTCACCCGATCCCAGTCGGGTGGTTAGCCACACCCGCGCGTCCTTCCCCCGATCCCAGTCGGGGAGCTAGCCCACAACCTCTCCGCTTCTCCCGATCCCAGTCGGGAGGCTAGCTACACCACACCACCTCCACCAGTATCAAGTAACCAATCACAATCACAAACAAGTTCAACAGACAGTAACGACACCAGTATCAACTCCACATGCACTCAAGGCCCCCAAGACACCAACAACAAAACACGGGTTCAACAACCCTACGGGCCCTCATGGCCACCCAAGACACCAACGGTAAAGTACGGGTTCACAACCCCACAGGCACTCACGGCCACCCAAAACACCAAAACAACAACACGGGCTCTCATGGCCACCCAAGACTCAGCAATAGTAACACGGGCTCTCAAGGCCACCCAAAACTCAACAATAAATAACACGGGCTCACAAGGCCACCCAAACTCAACAATTAATAACACGAGCTCTCAAGGCCACCCAAACCCAACAATAAATAACACGGGCTCTCAAGGCCACCCAAACTCAACATTAAATAACACGGGCTCTCAAGGCCACCCAAACTCAACATTAAATAACACGGGCTCTCAAGGCCACCCAAACTCAACAATAAATAACACAACAACCTCCGGCATAATCGATGCCTCCAACAGTACTAAGATCACTAGTTTCACAAACAACCTCCGGGCATGGTCATATGCCTCCAGTAATTCTAATATCGCTAAGTTCTCTGCTCCTACGACACTACTAAGTGTCACATGCCTTTCCAATAATTACTAAGTTCCCGTAACATGCTTTTCTAATATTCGATACCCTAAATAACCCACGACACCCCGGTGTCACATGCAGTTCTACAGTTAACTTTCCCTAGTCAGGGCCGAGATCCGGCTACTTTTCCCTACCTCGTATACAACTCCAAAAGCGCTCCACTAAACCTCGATGTGATCCCAGTCACCTGCCGAGCTTCCCTTTTCCTCGGTCCGCAGCACGATCTAAAAGAATACAAATTTAAGGCACTTTTAAACTAGTACGAATAAACCGAAATTTAATAAACTTAACGCCCAAACGTAACCCCGACAATGTCGATCACTCCCAAACTTCCCAATTACTCGACATTGTCGATAAAGGACCCGTAAAGGCCCGATTCGCCCGACATGGCGAATCTGCCCGGGTTTTGTAAAAGGCCTTCTGGGGCTCCAAAAGCCCCCGTTTTCGTTTCTACGGTCTTAGAATAGTTCAAGGAACCCAATGTACTTGACGGAATCGAATTTCGACTTCCGAGTCAATTAATTAACGTTTAAAGTTTCTAAAACCCGTTAATTACAACTTCTCCAATTTAATTCCAATTTTCGATTTGGTTAAGGATAAAAGGTCCGGGAACGTTTTAAACCACCCGAACGTTAAAACCCGAGCACCCGAGCACGTGGGACCCACCCAACCCACTTGGCCGAGAGCCCTAGTGTTCAAGGGGGGCTCGGCCACCATGGTGGTGGCCGTCCATAGCTCCGACCAGCCACCTCCTATTGTGGCCGGCCACCTCCTAAGGTGGCCGGAGCTCCTCCCGAGCTCTCGGTCGCCGGAAAACGTCCAAACAACCCTCCAAACACCTCTAAAACGTCTCTCATAAACCCCCAACCCTTCTGAAACCCTAACTCATCAATTAAACCCAAACCCTAACATTTGAAAATTAACAAAACGGGAATCGGTTCGGTGCTTACTCAAGAGGAAGACGAGGGGAACGATGTTGCTCCTTGCCTTGAGACGATCCAAAGGCTCGATAATCCTCAAAACCCTAGCTTCTTAACCTTCTCTCTTCTTCTCCTTCTCCTTCTCTCTCTAACTCTCTTCTTCTTTTCAAAACTAACACAATTGCTATATTTTTTTTTCTATTTTAACATGTGTGGCCGGCCACCCTCAACCACCACACATTTCCCCCCCAAAACTAACACCACCACAATTAGGACAAGTGTCAAGGTGGGTCCCACACCTTTTGGAAAATATCTACTTGATATTTTCCAATCAGATTCGCGAAAATCGGACGTTTCGGACCCCGAACGGGCACTTTTCCCAAGAAATTACGAAACTTGGCAGGTTACAAGGAAACGGCTCAACTAAGACCGCTGCGACGACGGCTAAGCTTTTTGGATCCAAAACGATCCTCGAATGGACCAAAACGTCGCTCGGTTGACTTTTCCAACGAAAAGTCAACATTTCCCAAAATGATCAGAAAGTTGCCCTGAGTCCCCTGGAACTCATTTTGGTCGATAACGGGGTCAACTTAAGTCAATTAAGTGTTTGTCTTAAAATTTTTAAATTTTCCTGTTTTTCGCAGGTTTGACTGGCGTTGACCGGAAGTGGTTATTACATGCAAGATCAAATAAATAAAATAATTCCCTCATAAATCATAATTTAGGAGTTCGCAAATATAAGATCAAGCTAAAAATATCTATTTAATTTTATGAAGTAGATCAAGTTACGAATAATCAACGCTTTGGATTTTGGTCAATAATGATGTTTTGATGTTATAAAATTATTGTAGACACTATATAGTGGTATTTTGTAACCATTGAATATTTAATACTAATTGTGTAATAACCACTCCCGGTCAACGCCAGTCAAATCTGCGAAAAACAGGAAAATTTAAAAAAATTCAACAGACACTTGATTGAACCTAAATCTGACCCCGAGGGTCATACCGGACTTAAGTTGACCCCGATATTCACCGAAGTGAGTTCCATGGGACTCAGGGTAACTTTCTGATCAATATGGGAAATGTTGACTTTTCGCTGGAAAAGTCAACCGAGCGACGTTTTGGTCAATTCGAGGACCGTTTTGGATCCAATAAGCTTAGCCGTCGTCGCAGAGGTCTAAGACCGTAGAAACAAAAACGGGAATTTTCGGAGCCCCGGAAGGGCGTTTTCAAAACCCGGGCAGATTCGCCATGTCGGGCGAATCGGGCCTTTCCGGGTCCAATATCGACAATGTCGAGTAATTGGGGAGTTTGGGAGTGATCGAAATTGTCGGGGTTACCTTTGGGCGTCGGGTTTATTAAAATTCAATTTATGCCTGCAAGCTTAAAAGAGTTTAAAATTTTGTTCTTGTTAGATCGTGCTGCAGACCGAGGAAAGGGAAAATAGGCGAGTGACCGAGATCACGCCGGAGCTTAATTGTGCGCTTTTGGAGAAAGCATACGAGGTAGGGAAAAGTAGCCGGATCTCGTCCCTGACTAGGGAAAGTTAACTGTAGAAATGCATGTGACACTGGGGTGTCGTGGGTTAAGTAGGTTTACTAGAAAGGTAGACG
The DNA here is from genome assembly GCA_963921825.1 of Erodium maritimum. Classification (NCBI taxonomy): domain Eukaryota; kingdom Viridiplantae; phylum Streptophyta; class Magnoliopsida; order Geraniales; family Geraniaceae; genus Erodium; species Erodium maritimum. Next base: position 68,200,272 of record OY997590.1, on the reverse strand, counting down.
ATACCGGGTAGTGTCGTATGATTCAGGAACGTAGCGAATATTAGAAAAGCATGTGACACTTAGTAGTGTCGTAGGAGCAGAGAACTTATCGATGTTAGAATTACTGGAGTCATATGACCATGCCCGGAGGTTGATTGTGAACTTATCGATATTAGGAGTACTGGAGGCATATGACCATGCCCGGAGGTTGATTGTGAAACTGTTGATATTAGGACTGTTGGAGGCATTGGTTATGCCGGAGGTTGATTGTGTATTTTGTGTCTTGGGTGGCCATGAGAGCCCGTGTTTTACTACTGTGTCTTGGGTGGCCATGAGAGCCCGTGTTTTACTGTTGGTGTGTCTTGGGTGGCCATGAGTGGTTGTGGGGTTGTTGAACCCGTGTCTTTACTATTGGTGTGTCTTGGGTGGCCATGAGTGCCTGTGGGGTTGTTGAACCCGTGTCTTTATTGTCGGTGTGTCTTGGGAGGCAGTGAGTGCCCGTGGGGTTGTTGAACCCGTGTCCATACTGTTGGTGTGTCTTGGGAGGCCGTGAGTGCCTGTGGGGTTGTTGAGCCCGTGAGTTACTGTTGGTGTGTCTTGGGAGGCCGTGAGTGCCCGTGGGGTTGTTGAGCCAGTGAGTTACTGTTGGTGGTTTTGAGTGGCCGTGAGTGCCCGTGGGGTTGTTGAGCCTGTGAGTTACTGTTGGTGTATCTTGGGAGGCCGTGAGTGCCTGTGGGGTTGTTGAGTCCGTGTTTTACGGTTGGTGTCTTGGGTGGCCATGAGCGCATGTGGAGTGCTGAACTTGTGTTGTTGCTGTTTGTTGAACTTTGTTTGTGATTGTGATTGTGGTTACATGAGGTTGTGGGCCTGCTTCATGAAACAGGGGTCCTCGATCACACGCGTCTGCATGTTCAGACGGGGTAGGGGGCCCGCCCGTCAGTAAAGGGGTCCTGGCCGCGCGTGTGTGGTTCGGGGTTGTGAGTGTGAGGGGTCAACCGCCTGGCCCGACTTTGTGTCGGGGAAGCGCGTGAGAGAGAGAGGTTACTGATACAGGTCGACCGCCTGGCTTGAGTGGTTCGGCAAAGCGCGTGATTGAGGGAGGTTACTGAGCAGCTGGTATGCGATCCTTTGCGATCTTGTTTGGTGTTCGATCCTTTGTGATCTTGTGTGTTGCGTGGTGGTCTTTGAGTCCTTGGAAGAGGTCGTGATCGTTGTGTCGGGTCTACTTTACGTGTCAGAGTGTTGAGTTGGTCAAGGAAGGTAACAGTGGGCGTGTGTCAGTCGGAGTACTTGGGTTGGGGATAGTGTTCCCCGGTGTTGAGTTTATTGTTGGTGTTACCGGCATTGTCTGCTAATTATGTCGTAGTCAGTCTGTTATCCGTGGTGGTGAGTGAACGCTCACCCCTAGCTGCTTTTCCTACAAGTACTGGTCGCAGGTTGGACTAGGTGAGCTTCTGAAGCTTGAAGAGCTAGGAGCGGGATTCTGGGTTTTACTTTTGACTCTAATGACGGATACCTTGTTTTGTCCACTTGTTGGGACTTATTTTGAGTTGTAAACATTGTTTTGATTAACTAATTGGAGATTTTAAAGTGTTTATTCAAAACAGGTTTCAATTGTTTTATGATTTTAAATGTTCGCGTCCCGAGTTCGGTTTAGAATGTTGAAGTATATTATACTAACACCAAGATTTAAGAAGAATATGCAATAAAAAAAATTGCAACGACTATTTCAATAATAAAAGAGCTTCTACCCGAATCACAATTACAATTACTAAATCAGTGTTCCAAAAAAGAGATATATTTAGAGTCTGATCACGCAAAAAGAATTCAAATTATGGATTATCCTCCAAATGATCAAGATGAGATACGAAGACCTTACTTTCTGAACGATCCATTTCAACCTATTTTGACCATGTATCTTATTTCAATTATTGGGGAGAAGGAATCGTTCATTTCAGTAAGACTAGAATATCATTAAGCCATTTCATGGCATGAATAGGAGAGAAGAATACAATTACATTTTACTATAACTTGATATTTACATTTGAATCGGTATATTTAAGTATGCAATAGTCATATATTTTGATACCTTTAATTTTTTTTCTCTATATTTAGTGATTATCGACGGCATACTACAAAATAAATTTTTGGATCCGCCCCTACTTCAATAATGATCAAGGAAAGCTATGGAAGATTCAAAATGGCTATTTGAAAGGGTGCAAGTCCTTCCAATAGGGTTCTTGTAAGTATGATCTTTAAGATATGGTTTGCCTAGCTCATCACTTAATCTCTTCTTCCTCATTTAAAAATCTGATTTCTTTTTATTATTTTCTTATTCATTCATTTTGATTTAAAAAAAATCATCATTTCAATCTTGAAATGTGTTGAGGACATTTTTTGTCAAGATATGCCACTTGACTTTGTACTCAAGTATTTCTTCCAACAACTCTTTTTTTTAATTATCAAGTGCCAAGTTTTTGTTTGTTTTTTCATTGCAAAACACAACACTTTTACTTTTTCTCTACAAAATTTTCAGCACAAAGTTCTTCATCTTTGAGAGAAAAGTCATCTTGAAAGCTCTACTCTTCTTTGTTCTAGAAATTGTTTTTAAAGTCATGAACTAATAGTTCCATATCTTTTGATCTTTGAAAAACATATATTCTTATTGTTATATCATTTGATGAACATGTCATGCTCTCTTTGTAAACATATTTAAAATCCTCTTCTTTCAAAATCTTCATGAGCTAAGCGTTACATATCTTGAAATCATATATAGCTTCTTTGTAATTCATCTTTATATCTTGATTGTAATTGAGGCATTGTGTTTATTCTATATAAGATTAAACATTTTGTATTGTTGACTCTTGGTGAGTGGACCTCAATATCTTCTATTGTAACTGGCCTTCTAGGCTAGAAAAATGTGTTGTACTTGGTTGCAAGATTTGTTCTTGCAAAGTGTTGTAGTGGTTGCAAGATTTGTTCTTGCTTTCTCTTTGGTGTTGTAACTTGCAAGAATTAGTTTTTGTGAGACTTTGTAACATTTACTAAAAGTTAGTAAAAAGCCGAACTCTAAGTGAGTTTTTTAGTATAAAGGTAACAACTCCTAGGAGAGTTGTGAACCACGTAAATCTTTGTGTTGGCTATTTTATCTTGCTATCTTTACTTGTTGTTTAATTTTTGAATTTATTTTTAAGTTGCTATATTTTGTAATCAATGTATCCCCCCCTCGTCTAGGTTGATTCCTTGGGGCCTAACCGCTAATTGAACAGTGAGGGTCTTTAGGCCTTAGGCGGAGACTGGGCAGGGCCTATACGAATTTATTTATTTTTAATTATTAGTAAATATATATTACACAAATATAATATAAAATTCAAAATATAAACTATAATTGTATAATATAAAAAATATCAAGTAATAAAATACAAAATACAAAATACAAAAAATAAACTAAATAATACTTTCGTTTTGATTTTAATTTTTGTTTTAATTAAAATCTAAATTATAACGAAAAAATATTACTTTTATATAAATTATAACAGTAGAATATATTCACTATCTTTTTTGTAATTACAAAAAAGATTGTAAATGTAGAATTTTATTTTTCATTTGTAACAAAAAAGAAGGGATAAAATAAACGACCAAAAAAGGATACATGTCATATTCTTTTTATCAAAAAATTCAAGTCTTTTGCACACATTTTGTCTCTCATTTTTTCAAAGTCCAATTTCACAAATCAAGTCCCAAATTTCCAATTAAATATTAATCGAACAAGACGTTGAGTCGGGTGATTTTCATATTTTAGGGCCGAGACAGGACGACGGGACGGACATTTTTATAAATTTTAGGGCCTAGACGGAGACTTTTACAACCTTGAAGAGAAAAGATTCTAGTTGATCTAGCACATTCAAGTGCACGCAGTTGACAAATCAACCACAACAAGCAATCATGTAACTTACCTCCAAGGATCTTCATATATAAACACATTAACATAATGCTAACATTTTCCTGAACCCAAAGGGACAAGGCCTACGATAGAAATTCTGATACACTCCTTCGCTACAGAGTATTGACTGAAGAAAAAAGATTTGACTCCTCACCCAGCATGATTGTCCAAATATCTTACAGCCTCATTAATAGCATGAAGGACCATTCTTTTAACCTGAAATCAATAACCCGTTTCATAAACCAACCCACAAAAATACCTAAGTAATCATTAAGATACATAATCCAATACACATTCGTAGGACTTACCTCCAACTTGTCCTCCTTGGCCCAATGATTTTTCGGAAGTTGACGAAACTCCTCTGTCAAACGTATGCACTCCCCAACATTTTCAGGTGAAACAAAATCAAGTGCGACATTTATGCACGACTGCAAAAATATAAACATCCATAAATCAAGCATACAAATTCCTTCATCACTAAACACAGAAATTAGAAACCATCTACACATAACTTGCTTAAAGCTAGCATGCCTACAATCACAAATCAAAACCCAATATTCCCCTTCAAATTATAGCACAACCTTCTGAAAATTTACTCTTACCTTCAAATTTCGAATTTGATAAGGACAGCCTGCAGGAATAAACACAGCATCTCCAAGTTTTTGAACAAATGTCCATGGTTCAACTCCTAAATCAGAAAATATGAACATAATTTCAGAAAATGCAGTGATCATGCACTATGAACAACTCTATACATTATTTACAAATAAAACTAACCATATTCCTCCTTGAGTTTCTTTTTGTGCTCTAAAGTCAGGTAAAAGCTCTGATCATGTATAGGGTGAATGACCTAATCCATCAACACCAACATACAAGACAAGAAAACAAAAGATACCTCGCTGATTTTGATCACTCTATACAAGAACATTTTAAAAACTGAAACACATCAGACACAGACATTATCATTCAACTGAGAATCACCTGTTTCACTGGGCAACAATAAACGTGTCTGAATTCTCTGAAGTGCTGTTGAAGGTACGCCTTCAATTTAGGCACATCTTCCCTACGGAATATGTCCCAAAGAGCACCACCCTCAGCTTCAAAGCAAGATCTGTTTTGATCCACTTCCAGTTCATTCTTTTCCACCTTCAACTTGGCTGACACATCACACTCATGCAACTCAACACCATCTCTAGACAAACCATTGCCAACCTTTTCACCTGCACCTTGGAAGTTCTCAAATAATTCTTGTTGGTCTTGCTCAAACTGTTTCTTTTTCATCTTTTCAATATGAGTCTGCTGCTCGTGAGTAAGGTTCACATCAGCAGTGTGTGTTATAACATACACCTGAAACAGCAAACTTTAAACAGATAAAGTTATTTGCTCAAACAAACTCTCAAACGCAGGCAAAAAATATTAAAACAAATATGAATTATAAAACAATGTAATTCATTACTAAATACATACGATATTAATTTCTCACCAAATAATACAATTTAGGATTAGTATCAGACCAAGTTACAAGTAATTTTTTTTATCTTCTAGCACCAATAAGAATGACTTAAAACAGATATTCCAGGAAGCCATCCTTAAAAACTACAGCTACAAAGGGACAAAATTCAAAGATGAACATACCGCATCAGACATATTACAATGTAACTTGGTCACAGAATCTCCACGGCCAAGTTCTTGAGCAATTCCATAGGCAATGCATGTTTTTGGCCCCAAATCAGGCTTCATATACATCGTTGGCAATTTCACGGCAAGGTTCAGGAAACCATTACAAGGATTAGTATATTCTTTAAACGGTAGACAGTGTATGAACTCTGCATAGTGACGTGGCAACCTCTCCTCAAACAAGGTGGATGGCGGCCAATCTTTCAATTTCAGTATCCGGGGCCAACTGAACTTATCGAACTTAATGCTCGTGTATTCTCTAAAGAACTGGTGGATATTGACATCTAACTGCATTCATCACAAAATTTGATCATGATAATAAAAATCACTACCTACAATAACACAGTGTGTGTGTATACATACATATATACATACATATATACATATATATATATATAGGGATATCATGTGTGACATGAAAGAAACAAGTGTATAAAGCCAGATGACTGGGGAGAAAATCAGAAGATTGTATATCTTCACCAAAAAAATTATCCATGTAATATTGCATATGACTGCCCAAGAGTTTATTGCTTCATCCACTTTTTACTGAATATGTGTATCTGTTGATAGAGAGTGGTAAACATAACCACCTATATTCTAAAATGATTGCGGATTCTGATAGTGTGTGAAATTTTGACTGAGCCTGAATCCTACTTGATTAAAGGTAAAATGCATTGGTGATTTAAAATAAATGCCTTATCTTCCTAATATGGATATCCCAAATTTATCGTCAACTTTCTCTATCAGGAAGTTCAGTAGGCGCTAGATACCAATAATTTCCTTCTTATGATTTAGTTACAAGCAATTAGGGTTAACACATAGGAGGCAGAGGGGGCAAGTGGGGGAAGTAAGCCACTAACCCAACAATTCTTCTACTTTCTATTTTTATTTTGCAAAAGGAATCAGATAAGAAACATATACTGGGATTGAGTGTATGATATTCAAATAAACAAGTGCTCAAAATTGCATGCTGTTGTTGAAAAGCCAAACTGGACATACACTTCAGGAAAGAGGGAGTATAGTGTTGCTGTTCCTATGTGCTGTAGTACTAGTTTCCAAATGGTATTATGAACTTAGGCAGTGTAAAGTTAACAGTTGAATTTCTAATTCCAGAAAATGGTGTTACCAACTTACATAAAAGGAAAAAATTAACTGACCTCACATAAGTCCAAGCAATCAATGGCCGTCACTTCCAAAAGTTGGGCATGTTTCACATGTTTCATCTGACGGCAGGCACGCCACATGACCAACGGTTCCCAGCTTAAACCAGATGTACATTCAAGCACATTACTCACAATCACTGGCTCACCTTTACTCCAATGCAACTGAAAATGCTCTAGATCTTTATGTTGGATATCCCTGGCTCTTGGACAATACAAGTAGTTATCACTGGAATTTTCTCGGGACGCGGCTTTCCTCAACAGATCATTACTAGAATCAATATCACCGTTCATATTAAAACATGAGCACACTTTCGCAGGTTGAGGCTCATCAACAGGCTCATAAGCTGCAGCAATTTCCTCGGCTTTCCTAACCAAATCTGAAACTAAATGTTCTGGTAAAGTACTCCTTAGTTCTAGGATGCAGCAACCACATCCACCCATGTCCTCAGGGGGGCACGGAATGCCTTCATCTTGTTTTATTTCCCACCTGCTTTTAGACTCAATAGTGCTTCCATCTTCTTTTACTTCCAACCCTGATTTAGTTTTACTCTTGGTGAAACTTCTCACACTTTCACAATTTTTACCATGTAAATATTCTGGTCCCCTACTAATGTACTCCATTATGACTTCTCTGCCTCCCTGAAGGCACCCAACCCGGATTTCACGGCAACAGACAAGACAAAGATCAAAAGAACAGTTTGGGCAGGTTCTATAAAGATCAACAATAGAAGTTCTGCAATGGTCACTGCAATAACCACGATCTTAAATCAACACAAGATAAATAGCATATAATCAGGAAATAACAACATGAATGAGATATTTCCCTACCAGTATATACGCTCATCATTACGGCAAGCTGCCATTTGTACTTTCAACTCTGGAAGTGATAACCCTACGGAAACAAAATTTCAGTAAGTCAATACAAAGACCGGGTGTTCAGAGACAAAAATAGGGAAATCAGACATATAACAGCAATATTTGGCCATGTAATTCCCCTTCCTTCCAGATATCAGCTTTCTTGTATCAAACCACTAAGTACATGTTAGGCAGGGCAAATTTTGCAAATGAAATGGAGGAAGAAAATACCTAGTTCCTGGGCTTCAACCTCTGCTTCCAACATTTGCTCATCATTAATTTTTTTCAAAAGAGGGAGAAGCTTACACAGCAAGAGTTTGGAGTATTTCACTTTATCCTCTTCACCTATCTTTAACTCTGCTGCTCCTAATATAATCCTCTACAACATATTGCAAACGAAATAGATAAGATATCTCATGAACATCAAATGAAAATGGACAGAAAGAGGGGAAAAACTAACTTCCTTTGGTCCATATAAGCGTAAGCACGCCTTGCAATTGCAATTTCCACGACAAACTGGGCATGCCTCAGCAATAGCTTCAGGTGTTGTTTGAGGATACCTAGATATAAATACAGATCATGATCATGATAACAAGCGCAATAAGTGGTAAACCAGCAGGAAACATATTTGCATTGAAAATTGGCAATAACATCAAAAGGCACATTATTTCACTGTACATATATTTTGTTTGTTCTGTTTCTAAAGAACACATAATACATTTTTCTTTAAAGTTACTACTATATATGTATAAAGCACTTCCCCCCAATTAACACAAGCATCCTACCAATGTTTCCAAGCCCTTGTGTATGTACTTCAAGTATCACTTGTTCATTCACTACGAAATTAGGTCAATCCTTAAACCTAATGCCCGTCTATAACAGCCCTTACATATTGGAAGAAGATGAATGTCTAGGTCCTGGGAATCATATTACTGTGAGAATCAAATTATTGTGTCCATAAAGCAACAAATATTACTTATGAATAAGCAAAAAAGGATGCCCAAGCCAACTAACATAACATACAAGCTCCACAAACATTGAGAAATCAATAATGAAAGAGAAAAGGCCAATATCGTCAACTTGGTCCCAGATAGACTTGATAAATCAAAGTCCTATGAAATGAAAATTATCCCCACATCAAAACCTAAATAAAAGATATGGATTAAGCTAAATATTGTACTACAAAAATCAGGGTAAGAAGTGTGATTATACTTGAATAGTCATCCATACCATTTTTTCATACATGAAAAACAAAACCTCTTCCGCTTACACTTTTGGCATCGAACAACTTCATCTCTATCATTTCTTTGGCATTGATGGCACATTGAAGAGTTTATAGCCTGTTAGAACAGAAACAAGAACACATGACATATTTAACAAGGACTATGACAAACACAAATCCACATTGTAAAGAAGGCACAAGAAGTGTTACAAGTTCCCTTCTTTTAGACCGAACATCTTGTTTGTTACAAGTAGTTTCCCTCAAAGACATTCTGGCAGCAGCAGAAGATTCTCCCACGAAACATTTGCTACTACCTTTCCTATGTTCACTTTGGTCTGCTAACATCTGATCATGCTGCTCCAAATCCTTTATCTTTTCTCCCGGAACTTGTTGGGTCACCTTCTTGGGTCTACCAGGCTTTCTCTTTCTCATCCGCTCTTCTTCCACGACATCACCCTCAGGCTTTCTTTTCCCCTTTATCTTATCTCCTGGAATTTGTTGGATCACCTTCTTGGGTCTGCCAGGCTTTTTCTATCTCTTCTGCCCTTCTCCCACATCATCACTGTTAGCAACAACATCATCCTCAGACAGATGCTGTTCCAAATCCTTTTTCTTGTCTCCGGGAACTTGCTGGGTCACCTTCTTGGGTCTACCAGGCTTGCTCTTTCTTGTCCGCTCGTCTTCCGCAACAACATCATCAGGCTTTCTCTTCTCCTTTATCCTGCCTCCAGGAATTTGTTGGATCACCTTCTTGGATCTACCAGGCCTTCTTTTTTTCGTCCGCTCTTCTTCCACAACATCATCCTCTCGCTTTCTGTTCACCTTCTTCGGTCTACCAGGCTTTCTCTTTCTCCTAGGCTCTTCTTCCACAACATCATGCTCACGCTGCTGCTGATACGAAACCTTTTTGGACTTAGAAGAAGAACCTTGCTGGGTCTTCCCCTTGGGTCTACCACGCTTTCTTTTTTTCACCCCCTCCTCAGAGAGCTCCTGTTCCACATCATCATAGCACATCCTAATGCCACTTCCTCCATAGGGAAAATTTAAACCACTGCCTCCACAATCAGGATTAGGAACAGGAAAGCCACTACCCTCCTTTTTTCCGTAATCAATAGCATAAATTTCAACATCAACAAGGCCGTCAACAATAACAGTAGAGCTATTGGCACTTACCTTCTTTGTCTGAGGAGGAGGAGAAGAATAACCCTCTTCGGCAACCCTTGTATGAACTTGTGCCTTTGGACCAGCTTCTTCTCCTCCTTGTCGATGTTCCCGTTGCTGAACAGATTGGGAATGGCTCGACAAAACCCTATCCTCGAGCATAATATGGATGGCCTTCTGCATATCCAACTGCATAGCTTTCATTTCCTGCATTTCCTTTACCATTTCATCAACCTTGGAAGCAAGCCCAGCTTCCTCAACCACTGCCATTTTCACCATCGTAGTCGCGGGAACGATCCCAACGATTACCAGCAAGCAAATTTGAGAAGCACAAGTTCACTAAAATAGATAAAACCGAATTGATAATCTCAACCCTGAGAAGAAGAGCCGTTGAAACATGTTTGGGAGGTCCAGAATGATCACAAGTTTGGAGAGGGCTGAGCTTTAGTACACTAGAGCATTCATTGAGCTTTAGTGTCACGCCCCGACCGGTTCATCAGGTTTTGGCGCACCCGAGTGCGTGTCTTTTGTCCGAGGCACGAGCCGACGTGCTGTTTTGGGTGTCGCTCGAAGTGGCGATATGGTTGTTCGGTAAGCGCACGGTACTACGTGCGATGGTTTTTGTGGGAGCTCGAAATGACGAGCTTCTCGGTTGGTCGAAGCACGACGTTACGTGCTAGTTTGCTCGTCGTGTCCGTTACGACACGACTTCGTATCATGGTTGCTAAGACCATGCAAAGGTGATGCATCATGCATGACCCGTGCATGATTGGTGTCTTGGTGATCATTTGATCTTGATCTATGTGGCAAGGAGCTTGCTTGTGCCCCTACATGGAAACACAAGCCAAAGCTTGGCTTAGCACAAGCAATTACATGGAGCCACACTTCTCACACATGGCTAACTATTTCCAAACTCATGGAAGCATGTGTTCAAGACCAAGCCAAGCACAAGGAGAACACAAGCCCACACCTTGTTACATACACCATGTTCTCGGTCTCAATTGCTTATCCATGAAGGATCACATTTGGAGGCTCATTAAATGTGAAGAGAAAGGTACGGTCAAGTTGGCCAAATTGTGGAAACATTAATTGTTATTGTATTGCCTTAGCCATTAAGGCTTGGAAGTTGTGTACGGGTACCTATATATAGGTTAGTTTAGTTAGTTGAAGAATTATTCACTCCCTTTGTAAACCTAGCTCAATTGTGTTAGTGTTAACCGTAGCATTGTAATACCCCTTTCAATATTAATGCCAAAATGCTTTGAAAGCCACATCGTGCCTTGTGTTGTTCTTGAGTTATCAATCTTGGTGGTTTGGTTTCTATAGTTGACAACGTTCCTTTGGTTCGATAATGAATGCTTCCGCAGCGTACCGAGTTTCCGCAACGCAACGAGTCAAGACGGCAGACTTGGAACAGATCATTCCGAGTACCGAGCGAGCCGAGAGGAGCGCGACGAGAGCCGAGTCGCGCGTCTCAGGGAGAACTCGCGGGGCGTCACAGTTGCGCTCCGAGACGAGACCTTTCGGGACATCGCATAAGGCTGACTTGGGACAGGTTCGGAAAAGTTTCCCTGTCCAAGTGCCGGGCGTCCGTGTGAGTGAAGCCAGGGCGTCACAGTTGGTATCAGAGCCTGGCCCGGTCCGCTCACCTCCCCGGGCGTCACATTAGTCCTTGTTTGGGTAAAAAGCACATTTCTAATCTCGCACCGTTTTCCAGTCAAGTTAAAAGAATTTGTCCTTTAATGTTGGCTAATCAAGAAATAATTACACAAACAATTACACGTGGCGAAACTACACTGATCCAACGAAAGTCAAACGGATAACTTGTGTTCGGCGACAAGATTCAACGCAAATTTCATAATCGAGTGGGAAAACAATGAGACCGAGGCGATAGGGTCAACGTTTTCAGAATCTCACACACTGTGCACTGGGGTATTAAATATATGCCCTGACGTTCTGTCGGCTTGAAACACACAAGAAAATCGAGAAAACACTTCCTAACATATTTCTATTCCGTCAATAGGAAATCAAGACATGTGAATGTGGGAAATCCTAGATAAGTTCACTAAATGGATACAGTTTTTATTTTTACGAACTCTAACATAAAACTTAATATACACCCAAGAGATGAAATAACTAGCACAAGAAATCGGGCTTAAAAATAATGAAAAGTCGAACACAAAGTAAGAAAATCATGTTTTAACATCGAGTAGCTTAAATATAGATAAATATCCATACAAGCAAGTGGATGTTATTTAAGCTCAACAAAACCCAAATCATGGGTAAATATTCTCATGATAATCCGAAGCATGCCTAGATAGTCAAAGGGGAAAACTATCGTGCCAATGTTACGTACACCACTCTCACTAAATCCAACAAATACGCTTGGTACTTTGATAGTGGAGCATCCCGACATGTGACTGGAAATAGCACATACTTGACAATGTTCACCTAGGTCGCGATTGACATGTGATATTTGGAGATGGAGTCAAGGCAAAAGTTATAGGAAAGGGTCAACTAAAGTTTCTTGGTCTCAACTATATTATTGAGACATTATTAGTAGAAGGACTCACTGTCAACCTGCTCAGCATAAGTCAGATTTGTGATTTAGAACTGTTTGTGGAATTCACTAATACTATGTGTTCTGTGTTGAACAAGAACATGTCTACTCTCATGTCTGGTACTCGATCCAAAGATAATTGATATTTATGGTCTCCAAGTGAAACCAGTGTATCTGCATCAACCAGTCTACTGAAAGAAAATGATGAAGTAGATGACATGTCAGAAAAATGGGGGATGCCATTGCAGATGTCACTCAAGAAGTCAGGGTCGACAACAACAAAATTAATATGAATCAGTACCCTCGATGTCTAAAGATCTTTCAGAAGTAGAAGAATCGTTGTGGTTCAATCCAAAAGAACATTGACTCACTCATGTTCCATCTTGTCTACCTATTTCAAAAAGAGGTATTGCGATAAAAGGAAAGTTATCTAGACTTTATCCTCAAGGAAAGAAGGGGCAACTAAATAGTCACTCATCTACCAGGTGTTTTCACATTCTACATTTGATATCTAATAAGAAAATGTGCTAGATGACAAGTCATTCTAAAGAAATCTAATTGATAGTGCCTTTGAGTTAGAAAAAACTCGGTTGAATAGTTGTATCATGATTACTACCAAGACAGAATCTTTAAGTGATTGGCATCTACTGCTTCATGTAGATAGTTTGGATGAATCAGACATCTCCTAATCATAATGTTAGTAAACATGTCTTGACATCACTCGACAACATCAGATGTCTATAAGAAACAGTGGAAACATGATCTTCAACTCGGACATACATCATTTATGAGTTCTTTAGTTATTATCCTCATCAAGGTATTTGAACTAGTCAACTTGATCTAAAACATATTTTAGATCGATGTGTTTTTGAAACACAAAAGTTGGTCAACAGGTTCCCTGTAGTTGACATGGAGGTCTTTATTCGCAGCGAGTTTTTCAAAATCACATATTCCCTTCAAAATTCCTTATATATAATCCACGTTCCAGGAGAAACAAGGAATTCTAAAGCCTATTAGTGAGCTTTGTAACCATTTTCTAGAGGTATTATGAGATCATGGGGTAATCATTATCCCTAAGGAATAGGGAAGAAAAACGTCTTTGTTTTTCAAAAGGAAAGAAGAAATTTGAAGAAAAAAAAGGAGAAAGTTGTGTCCGATTCGAATTACTCTCTCCCTCTCTCTCTCAAGCAGTTAGGGTTTACAAAACCGTTTGAACTCTCCCAATTTATTCTCTTCTCTCCGCTACATTGTTGTGTCTGCTACTTACAATTAGTATCTGTCTCTCCACTTTCTCTCAGAATCGCCATGGATTAAAAAAGGATGAAAAGCATGAAGCTTGCTCAGAAATACAAAGAACGAAGGACTCTTTTGAAATCTCAATCTGCAGGCAATCTGGAAAAGTTAATTAAGGGGGAACATCTTTACCTCCATCGCAAGGTCGCAAATATCAGTCCTCAAAAACACATGTATCGGTAAAATCAACATCAGGTGAAAAAGGTAAACCTAAAATTCTTCTTGTAGAACAAGTTACGACTACTACTTGTGAAGAACCTTAATCTGAATCTAGGAAAATTGATAGTGTTGATGTCTCTCCACAACTCTCTCCTGAAAAATTTATGCATATAAAAGAAAAAGGGGAAAGTAAGACTAAAGTGACAGAACAAGACAAAGATTCAGAGATTATAGCTGAAATTATTGAAGAAACTGAGAAGGATAATGAATTTGAGAATAGGAAGAATGATGCTTCTGTATATATTAGTACTGAAGAAATTGAGAAGTCTATTGAAAAGGAAGATAACATGATGTTGAGTTAGATGTGTCCGAGGATGCCATGCAAGAAGTTGTTGATGATGTTGTTGAACAGACCCTTCCTATAGATACTGATCTTATGACAGAGAAGAATGAGAAGAAGAGGAAATGGAAGAGTATAGCTACCAAGCCAACTAGAGAGTCTAAAAGGCACAAGACCCATGTGTCGATTGAGGAAGATGATTTAGCCATCTCTATTAGCAGTTTAAGAAAGAAACTTGTAACTAAAAGGGCTTACATGACCTCTACCTCGAAAAAGACTCTCAAACCTACTAAACAACTTGTTGATGAACCCTCCTATGCAGAAGAAGATCTATCTACTCCCATAAGTGGCTTAAAGAGGAAGACTTAAAGCAGAAGGACACCTAGTGCCCCTGTAGGAAGTAAAGCTACCAAACTATCTATTCAACTGGTTGATGAACCTTCCTCTACTGAAGATGAAGTTCCAGCACTCTTGTCCCAAGGAAAGAAGTCAGTTGGCTTGAAGAGAACTGTAAGAACCGCCTTCGGTCAACGCCGGTCAAACCAGCAGAAATAGGGAAGAGTTGACTTTTCGTAGAAAATATCAACCGACGACGTCAAGGGTCGTCCGGGACTTATCCGGGATCCAAAAAGCTTAGCCGTCGTTACGGGGAGCTTAATTGGATCGTTTCCTTCCAAATGAGGGTTTTCGTAAAAATGTCAAAATCGGGCTGAACGGGTTCGATATTTGAAATATCGGATTATTAAAATATCTTTTGAGATATTTTGGAGAGAGAGTGGTCCCCACTTGGACACATGTCACTAGCCTTGTGGAAGAGAGAAAAGGGGAGGAGAGAAGACCTCTTTACCCTTGCTTTAAAGGCTAGAAGACAAATTGGGAGGACACTTTTGTCTTTTGACAAAAGTAGGTCTTTATTGAGCATTTAGACATGTGTGGTCAGCATTTGCAAGAGAGAGAGAAGAAGAAGAAGAAGAAGAAGAAGAAGAAGAAGAAGAAGAGAGGAGGTTTTTTCCCCATCACCCAAGCCTTGTTTCTTCGATATTCTTACATATTCTTCATCTCCTCGTCGTTTCCTATGGTAAGAACCTCATCTTTTCCCATTTTGTTGAGTTTGAAGTTATGGGTTTTGTTAGTGGATTTAAGTAGAAATGATGGAAAGTTGGAGATTTGTGGTGGAAAATTAGTGGGTCTTGGTAATTTGGTGAAACCCCAATTTGTTCTTGGAGAAATTGATGAGATTGAGATTGAATTTTGCTTAAATTGGTCGAAACTTGGGGAAATTGGAACCTAGAACTTGCTAGGAGTGTGTTGAAGGAAGGAAAGAAACAAAAAGGGGAAAAACCTGCTGGTCCATAACGGATCCGTGGTATCTCCCATAGTGGAGCCTACCATGGTTTCGTGGTTTTCCCCGTAGCGGAGCCTACCACGGCCCCGTGACTCACCCGTAACGGAGCACGTCACGGCTCCGTGACCCACTCCGTGATAGAGCAGAAATGGGCCATTCCGAGCCCATTTTGATGATATCGGGTATTAAGGAAGTTAATTAATGACTGTACTTGTTGGGGTACATTGGGGTGTTAATTTCTATAAGATCGACTTTGGGTTTTTTTTAGACTTGCGTGATTTCGTTATCTTAGATCTTATCCTCGATCGCGGTGGAGGAAGGCACTAGACGGTTCGTCGCATATTGGAGTGGATTGCGTTTGAGGTAGGGAAAAGTAGCGAATACTGGTATGATTTAGGAAAGTTACTAGTAAATGCATGTGGGCACCTAGTGGTGTCCGTAGGTTATGAATTCTCGATATAATATACATTTGCATGTGGGTCCCTGGTTGGGCCCATAGGTTTGTGGACTTGTCGTGCTGTAGAATTGCATGTGGGTACTTGGTTGTACCCGTAGGTTGTGTGTGCTCTGTGATCGTCGTGACTTGTCTATTGACTCATGTTGTGTTTGTGTGATTGACCTGTTGCACGTTTGAAGTGTTGAAACCGCGTTTGTAGCGAATAAGTTGTGAATTGAATGATGTGTGCGACGTAATATTTTCCATGTGATATTTGGCTATGATTGTGATTGTTCTAGTGATACCTGGATGAGTTGTGCCCGAAATGTGTGTCTTACCTTCCGATGCGCGGCCGGTAAAGTGCCGATGGCTGTGTTTCCCGCGAGGTGTGTCGTACCTTCCGACGCGCGATCGCTAAAGTGTTGAGGCTTGAGATTCCGCGAAGAGGTGTTTTCCCCGCCTACCGACTAGCACTCGGGAAGTGTGCGCTTATTCCGCGAGGAGGTCGACCGCCTGGCCCGACTGTGTGTCGGGGAATATTGCGTGGGGCAGTGCCAGGCCCAACCGAATTGCTACCGGAAACTGAGCAGAAGGTGTGTTGATCCTTTGTGATCTTGAGTGTTTGTGTGTGTTGCTCAATGCAGTATTGTGTGTGTTTGCATTTGGTTGTTGTAGATCTGACCGGTGAAAATGTGACTTCCTCTGTGAAATGGAGAGTAAAGGTATGGATGTTGAGAATTGACCTTGTGACGGTTGGGTGTCAGGTGTGAGATATGCATTCCCCTAAGTTTGGACTGGGCGTTGATAATTGTTTTACCTGTTTTAAACTTTTTTTGTTGTTGATGCTTTACTAATATGCCTTGTTCAGATGGGTATTCGTGGCGATGAGCGAAAATGCTCATCCCCTTTACTACTTTTCCTACAGGTTGGTCGTGAGTTGGTTAGAAGGACATCTCGAAGCTAGGGAGCTCATAGCGAGAGTCCGGGTTTTGGGAAGTATTTAGAGATGTACTCCTTTTGTACCAGACTTATTTATTTTTGGACCTGAGCGTAGGACTAATTTTATGTCAATTTATGTTGTTAAAGACCATTTGGGATGATATTTTTGGTTTTAAAACTGTTTCCATTACAAATTTCCGGTTCACGTCTCGAGTCCGGTCAAAACCAGATTTGGGGCGTGACAAGAACTCTAGTCGGATTCCCTAAAGCTGCAATGGACAATATATCCTTCAACCATGAAGGAGCGGCAAAGAAATGGAGATACGTCAATCACAAGACAATTCATGCAGAAAGGGAAATTTGAGGTAAAGCCGCAGATTTAGAACAAGTCTACAAAGTTCTTCAAGTTGCATTATTAATGAATATTGTCAAGGACATAGGTCCTTTCTATCCTCACCTTGAGAAGGATTTCATTGTAAATTTGACCCCTGGATTTGATGACCCTACAAGTCAAGATTACCGCACTATAGTGGTATGAGGGAAGAAGGTTAATGTCAATGAAAATGATGTCAACATCTACCTGAGCAGGCCTGTGACCAAGTCTGGACTTGTCATGTTTGAATTAACTTTATTGCAAGGGAAATCACAGGGAATTTTAGGAAGCAATGGGCATCTAAAGAAAAACTCATCTCATCCGAACTCACCCCCTTGTACTTCATCCTCTTTAGGATCGGATTGGCCAACTGGGCACCCTCTTGTCACGCCTCTAGCATTATACCTGAGTTGGCCAGACTCATCTTTTCAATAAGTACATCCTAATCTTTTTGGTCGCGTCGCTCCTCGCTCCGCCACCGCACTCTGCTACGCCGCCTCCTCTCTCTATTCTCTCGGAGCAACCAGCCGCTCAATCACTACCATTCGCCATTATGTCTTTTTCATCAGGGAGCTCATCCCCGGTGATCAAACCACGCTGGGGTCGACCGGTTAAACCAAGGGCTCTTTCTTCCTCTACAAGCAAGCCAGGTCGAGCCACCAGGCTTACCGCCGATCTGTGCGACGACACCATTGCCCGTATCTCCGGCCCTTGTTACCAGGAACCCCCTAGATGAGCCTCGTCGTGAAGTCCCACCGTCCACTGCAACGACCCCACCGCCTGTTGTTCCTTGTGCACAACCGCCTCCCTTGGTTGCTTACCCTACACGTAAGCGGGGGACAGGGGCTCTTCCAAGGTTGCGTCCTTCTCTCTGGCATCCACCACCGCACCCTCTAAATCTGTCGCCGTCTCTAAAACTCCCTCTTCGCTGTCCTCCACCACCGCACCATCCTCGATCCCTCTCTCGATTATGGATCTGACTAATCAAGTGGGTCTTTTTTTATTTTATCTGAATTCATCTTTGTAGGGTCAATGATGAAAGGAATTCAGTGCTATAGGGACTAGCCCTGGGAGGGGTCCTTGGGAAGAGCTCTGCCTCCCTTTGAAATCAGTGATTGCAGGTATGATCGCACTCTACAGAGTATGCAACGTATAAGCAACACCTTGAGCAGCATTCATTGGTTTCTTCATAGTTTAATTTTCATTTTAGTTTTCCTTTTTGGCTCTTCCAACATCGTTTGTCACGGTTCATCTGCCTTAGAGTTATTTGTAAAGAGACCTTCTGAGGCTCTATACAGTATATTGACTCTTTTTATAATTAATAATATATGCGCACCTTTTAGTCAAAAAAATTCCCTGGTTGGTACGTTAATATAGTATGTGTCTTAGGGCCGGCCCTTTATATACTGTGGTCTTAGGCGAAAACACAAAATGAGGGTGGTGGGGGAAGTGATCGGTAACAAGGTTAGACAGTTTTGGAGGCGGATTGTAATGAGGATGGACGTGAATGGGAAGACTACATCCGAATTAGGGTTAGATGGAGGCTGAATAATCCATTGAGAAACACAATGAAGATATTTCTGGGGGAAGATACAGAACCTACGATCGTACGCCTATAGTATGAGAGGCTGCATGAGTTTTTCTATGGTTGTGGTAGGGTCGAACATGTTGAGAAGGATTGCGAGTGTATGGGCAAGAAGATGAAAATCCCAGGGCAATATGGTATGCATATGAGGATGGACCCTCTGAAACCCAACAATGGCGGTGGAGGAGTGGAGGTAAAGAGGGGGGAAGAGACTAGGGGATGACTGAATGGAGAAGGGGGTCGGGAGCATCCGATGTAGGTTCTATGCCCAAGAACTCTGGAGGGGGATCTGATTCTCTCAATGGAATGGTCTCAAGACATAGAGCGATATGAGAAAGGTCAGGATCACCCATTGAAAATTGGGTGAGGGAAAGCGATGGTGGTGAAGTGGGTGAGATGGGGCCGAACCAAAGGCTCATGATTTTCACGGATGGGAGGTTGATAGAAGCAAGAAAGGAGGTGGAGGGAGTAGGGGGTTCGGTTGCAGAGACATACCAGACAACAGGTTTAAAGGAATTTGTACCTGTATAAGATAAAAAGGTGGTGGAGGAGGGGGTGGTGAAGCCAAGGGCTTGGAAGATATGGAGGTCTTGGTGAGTTCTGGGAGTAATGTGAAGAAGAGATGGAAGCTAAGACCAAGGGTGAATAAGGAGGGTGTAGGGGTGAGGGAAGCTGACAAGACTGAAAAAGATTCAAGGAAGCGAAGTATTGAGATGATGAGTCAGACTCTAGAGTCTGGAGCTATTCTTGCAACACATGAGGACTCTTTAATAGTATTGGCGAGGGCTAGAAAGCAGCCCGCCAAGAGTAATGTTAGCACAGGCATGGAACTACCGGGGGTCTTGGGATCCCTTGGAAGACACAGTTCATTGATGAACTCATTGCTCTTGAAATTGTATTCTTGAGTGAAACAAAGTCAGAGGATGAGGTTATTCAAGGAATAAGGAGACGTGCAGACATGGAGGGTGCGTTCGTGGTACCGGCTAGAGGGGAAAGCGGAGGTCTTGCGATGTTATGGAGAGTTAATGAGTAGGGAACTTTGTGTACTTGTTCTCCGAATCATATGGGCTTAAATTATAAAGCAAGTAAAAACATGAGCTTTGGGTGACGGAAATTTATGGCCAACCGCGAAGGGATCAGAGGCACTTTACTTGGGCATTGATGAGGTCTTTGGCGAGGGAACCGATAATGCCATCCATGATTAATGTTGGGTGATTTTAACAATTCACTGAGTCAGTCTGACGTGCGGGGTGGGAGGCCATATCCGCGTGCATTGGTAATAGGGTTCAGACATGCTTTGGCAGATAGTGGTCTGAGGGACATGTTCATTAATGGACATAGGTATAACTGGGAGTAGGGAGACACATGAGTGATGGTATGGAGGTTCAGTTGGATAGAGCAGCTGTCAATAGGGAATGGGAGGTTGTGTTTCCTTATACTCGTCTGGTACATGGAGGACTTTCCCCTTCGAATCACGCGCCTATTTTTGTTTTTGCAGAGAATGATGAAATAAGAAGAGGTCCGAGGTAATTCAGATTTGAACAAGGATGGGTAGGAGATGCTGGGTGTGATGCGGATTTGAAGGAGGCATGGGAAAGATACAAGACATTGTCAATCAAGGAAAGGGGGCGGAGGGTAGTAGCAGAACTGCAGAAGTGGTTGTATAAGCATTATAGGGAGATAGATAATGAGATCAAGCAAAGGCAACGGGAGCTGAACGAACTCCTTGGGTCATGGGATCCGAGGCGTGGGGTATAGATTAAACAAGTCAGGGGTGTATTAAATGAACTCAGAAGGAGGAAAAATGTGGCTTTGAGGCAAAGAACGAAGCAACTTTGGTTAGCTAAGGGAGATGCTAACACAAAAAAAAGTTCATTCGCGGAGGAGGAGAAGAAATAGAGTCAGAAGACTCAAGGACGAGAGAGGGAGATGAAGAGAATGGGGCGGAGGTCTGGAAGTTTCTATTGAAGATTATTTTAATAACCTGTTTCAGAAGGAGGGAGGTTTGGAGGACGAGGTAAGTGAGTTGATACCTCAGTCGATCAGTCAATAGGATAACGTGGCGTTGCTCAAGCCGGTTCTGACAGACGAGGTTAGGAAAGCGGTTTCCAGCATGGAGGCATTAAAATCACCAGGTACGGATCGTTATAATCCGCGATTCTATCAGGCCTATTGGGGGGCGGTTGGGCAGGAGGTGGTGAGGATGGTTCGTGACTTTTTCAGAACAGGGCGACTTCCGGATGATCTGAATGATATGAACTTGATTCTTATTCCAAAGAGTGCAAGTCCGGAGAAGGTTAGTGATTACATGCCTATAGCTTTGTGTAATGTCCTTTATAAAGTAATCACTAAGTTCATGATCAATAGAATGAAGGGGTTACTGGGTGAAGTGATATCTAAGTTCCAAAGGGCCTTTATGGAAGGGATACTGATTATTGACAACATTATAGTATCAGGAGAGATTTTTCACTTTATTATGGGCCAGAGGGAGGGGAGAACTGGGCATATGGCTATGAAAGTGGACATGGCTAAAGCCTATGATAAGGTGGAGTGGTCCTATTTGGAGAGGGTTCTACTTAGAATGGGGTTTGAGACTAGATGGGTGGCAATGATTATGGAGTGTGTCCAATCGGCCAGGCTATGGGTTTCGGCTGAAGGAAGAAGAAGAATTGGACCACTAACGGTGGAGAGAGGTATCAGACAAGGGGATCTGTTGTCCCCGTATCTTTTTATTATGTGTGCTGAAGGGCTATCACGCTTAATTGCCAAAGAGGAGAAGGAGGGCCGATTACGGGGATGCAAAGTGGTGAGAAGGGCTCTCTCAGTTTCTCACCTGTTTTTTGCTGATGATAGTTACTTTTTTTCTTCTAAGGCAACAGTTTTGGAAGCGCAGACATGGAAGAATCTACTAATGAAATACGAAGTTGCTTCAGGACAGATGATTAATGTCAATAAGTCCTCGGTAACGTTTAGCCCTTGTGTTACGGAGGAGTGTAAACAAGAGGTGAAAGCGGTGTTAGGGATGGAAGAGGTCGGCGACCCGGGGTTTTATTTGGGGTTACCGGCCATGGTGCAGTGCAGCGGATACAAGTCCTTTTCTTTTATCAAGGATAGGATCGTGAGAAGGTTGCAAGGTTGTGATGAATTGATGTTGAGTAAAGTAGGGTAGGAGGTGTTACTGAAAGTAGTGATTTAGGCTCAAGCAATTTATACAATTGGGGGTCAATAAATTGCCTGAGAGGTTAGTGGAGGAGACAAAAGTTATTATGAACCGTTACTGGTAGTGTGATTATGCCAGAATAGGAACAAGCATTCGATGGAAAAGGTGGAGACGTTTATGTGAGCACAAGAACAAAGGCGGCATGGGTTTCAAGTACTTGTTAGACTTTAATCGAGCTCTCTTAGGAAAGCAAGTATGGCGTCTCCTCACATGCCCGGATAGTTTAGTGGCGAGGTTACTCAAAGTGAAGTACTATCCAGAGGGAGATTTCCTAACGGCGACTTTACGACAGGGATGTAGTTACCTATGGTATAGCATTATGGAGGCTAAGGTTCTAGTCCGGGAAGGGGCAAGACGTCGAGTGGGTAATGGGGAGTCCACATTGATAATTGGAGGTCACAAATGGCTTCCTACGGTGACAGGTCATGTTAGGGAAGCTAGACAAAATTTGTATGGAATGACCGTTGATAGATTGATGGTGGTGGACGCAAGGAAATGGGATCGAGCAGTCTTGGAATGGATTTTTGATCCGGTTACGGCCTCAGAGATAGCAGCGATACCTCTAGACCAGCGAGGGGGTAGGGATGGCTGGTTTTGGTGGGGAACTAGAGATGGCTATTACCGGGTCAAGGAGGCGTATAAACTGATCCAAAGGTTAGAAGGCGATGGGAGGAAAATGAAGTTGATGATGTTTGGATGAAGCTATGGCGTCTGAAAATACCTCCTAAGGTCATCCACTTGGCTTGGAGGGTGGTCTCGGGCTCCCTTGTAGTTAATGAGAACCTTCGAAGGAAATTTGTGTCAGTACAGGGTGAGTGTGCGAGATGTGGCCAGTGGGACACGGAGAAACACGTGTTCTTTGGGTGCCCTGATACGAATGGGATTTGGACACATTTAAGCCTGGTTCCGTGGGACGGAGTTCAGCCATATGAATGGCTACATAAGGGATTGAATAAGGGGACTGAAAGGTTGGTGGAGCTCATGGTGAAGGTTTTGTGGGAGACGTGGAAGGCTCGGAACCAGTGTGTGGAATAAGGTAATTATAAATGCTGCCACTATATGGAGGTTGGCTCAAACTGGAGGGAGTCGGAGGAGTCTCGGATTAAGGGGGAGACAGTTAATGGTCTGGGCTTGACTATTCAGCCGAGTGAGGTCCGAAAATGGGTTAAGCCAACACATGGGGTGGTCAAGATCAGTACCAATGGCGTAGTGCTGGCTAACGATTTGGGGGGTAGAGGTATGGTGTGCAGGAATCATTCTGGCATGATGACTACTGCTAAGTGCTTTGATATTCTGGGTCAGTAGGATCCTAAGGTGATCGAGGTCATGACTATCTTGGAATTGCTTACCTAGATTTATGAGGCCGACTGGCCTCAAGAAGTAGTGGAGTCGGACTGTCTAGGGGCGGTTCAGGCCATCAACAAGACTAAAGAGATGATTTCACCATTTGGCTCACAGATAATGGAGTGTAGGGCGAAACTGAAAGCTTTACCGAGTTTCTCCTTACAGTATGTTCGTAGTGAGGTGAATTCAATTGCTCATATTTTGGTTCGTAATGCAGTCGTTTGGGATGTCATTGATTGGGTTGTAACCCTGATTCCGGGTGAACTTCTTGTAGCCTTAAATGACGATTTATCATAATAATGATATTCCAAATTTTATCTCAAAAAAAAAAGAACTATCAATTGCTCATATTTTGGTTCATAATGCAGTCGTTTGGGATGCCATTAATTGGGTTGTAACCCCAATTCTGGGTGAACTTCTTGTTGCCTTGAATGACGATTTATCAGAATAATGATATTCCAAAAACAAAACTATATTCCGATAACTTTACTAATAAGATGAATAAAAATACCCTTAAATGGATGAGATATTATAGGTCATACTCCAATAATCTATCCGCATATGTATATGAATTACTCAGATTCATTTGAGGATATGGAATATAAAAAAGATATAATATACAATTTATAATATTTTCATAACTTTGTTCTCAACTCTCTTTCAATTTTCCCACTTCTCTTATTTGAGTTTGATGAATGTTGTCCGTTCGAATAAACCTTTGTCATCAAAAACACACTTCAAGAAAAGAGTAGAGTCAGCCTGTAGAAAACGCTCTCTACCCCTTCGAACCTTACCATAACCCTAGTCGCCTTCTACTGAGACCCCTTTTACTGTCGGCAACGCCATGGCTTCCGGTCATGGTTGTAGCCAGCGGTGGTGTCCTTATCCTTAACCCGTAAACTCTGCTTTCCCCTTTCCATTAACCCTCTTTTCTCCTCGTCCTTAACCCTCCACCGACCTTTTTTCCCGATTCAATCCTTCTTCCCCGTCGTCGTGTGCTAGATCCAGTTGTGGGAAGATTTTCCTCATCTCTCCAGTTAGGTTCGGTGTGGATTTAGAAGTTGGGTCGCGGTGGGGGTTGGTCGTGCTTGGACCTCGCCTCAGATATCCTCTTCAACCGCTTGTTTCACTGCCTTCTCACCGGGAATTTGCTCGTGGCGTCCCCATTCACGACTCGGGCCGACAGTGGTAAGCCCTGATTTGTTGGTTTTGTCTATTGATGGTGCTCTGTTTCTCCTTTTCCGGCCGACGTGGCCGGTGTTCTAGGCAAGATATGTTTTTCTCGGCGATTATCTACCGTCCCGATGAGTTTTTCAGTCTCCGTGTTTCTCTCGTGGCTTCTATGGGGTTCGAAAGGTGTGTCTACCCTGACTTCACCAACTCCTCGTTCTCAGATTTATTCGACGCTCGTCTGTTGTGTGTTCTTTCGAGTGGTTTCAGTCGAGTTTGGCTTTTTTGGGGATAGGTGTAAGTAATGGTTGGGTGTATATTTCGTCTCCCCCTGTGGCTGTGTTGTAGTTGTTCTGGGGTGTTATCGGTTGCTCGAGGTTCAGATTTGGAGCAGGGCGTATGGTTGTCCGAGGTGTTGTTGGCTAGTATCCCTTATTTGTTGCCTTAGTTGTGATTCTTTCATGTTCCTTAGTTGTCTTAAGGTTGTTTCTTGCCTATCTCCTTCAGCTTCGGTGGTTGGACCCGTCAGTTTGAAGGTGTTGGCCGCCGGCGGGTGTTTAGACCTTTGTGTCTTTGGTTGAGATCGCCTTTTTTTTCGATTTTAGGTTCAACGTATTCTGATGGGTATTGCCCGTTGGAATGGTCTCCACCGTTTGCAATGTTGGCCGTCGGCTTGTTAGGGTTTGGTCTATTCTCATCATGAGATCGACGGCTCTGATGAGAATGGTTCATCACAATTTTGGGTAGTGGTTTGGGTTTTACCTAGCTTTTTTTGCTCTTAAAGGTTGGAACATCTGGGTTTCAGACCGTTTATTCTTCTTGAGCTTGTTGGCTTATTTGTTTTTGGTGTTTGTTCTAGCAATGAGTTCTACCTGTTTTCTTCATGTTAGCAGAATTTGGGTTTATAGACCTGTGTTGTACCCATTGTATGGGATTGTTGTTCTGGTCGAGGTGTCTGTCAGGCATGCTCAGATTTGTATATTAAGGGGTTTCCCTTTGGCCTTGTTTTCAGTTTGAAAATTTGGTCTTTTAATAAATAAAAAATTACTGATAAAAAAAACACTTCAAGAATATTCTAATCCATATTTAAAATTAAGGTAACCCTGTAGAATACGTCAACGTACATAATTGAAGCTTAGCATGGTAAGTTAAAATGTCACTTTGAAACTGATTACAAAACAGTTGCTACAGATCCGGATCAAGTTTTTTTTGAAAGGAAAATATATTAATAATAATCCAAGGCTTTCGGGACAAAAACAAAGGACACGAGAGCGAAACCCGTAGTACACAACATGAGCATGCCAACTGTAAGAACCGCCCCCGGTCGATCAACCGATGACTCTGGGAGTCGTTCGGGACCTTTCCGGGGCCCAAAAAGCTTAGTCGTCATCACGGTTAGCTTAGTTGGGGCATTTCCTTTCGTTTGACTGTAATATTGGAAAAGTCAATTTTTGGTCAAATCGGGACTTTATATCGACAAATCCTAATTAAATTAAGGTGCTGGATTTTTTAGCTAAGGACAAGTAGTCCCTACATGGACACATGTCCATGCTAGCTTGGAGGGGAAAAAGAGAGGCTAAAAGTACCATTTTACCCCTCACAAATACCCTTAAGTGGATAAAAGCTAAAGGACTTTTTGGTCTTCCATCAATTTAGGTCATTTAAAGCATTTGAGAGCACAATTCAGCCACAACACTTCTGCTAGCCGAAAACTAGAGAAGGAGAGGAAGAGAAGAGAGCCTCCATTGAAGCTTGAAGAGAAAGCAAGAGAAGAAGAGCTCATCCAAGGCCATTTCTTCATCCATTCTTCACCAAAACCTTGTTTTCTTCATCATCTCATCATCCTAAAGGTAAGTACACTATCTTAATCTCTTTTCAATTCATTTCAAGCTTTGGGTTTCATTGGGTTTTGCTTGAACTAGCTAGGTTTTTGAGTTCTATGTTGTTGGTTGTTGTTCTAAAGCTTTAGATGATTGATTTGTGTTGAAATTTATGAGTTTTTGGTGTTTTTGATTGGGAATCTCTTGGGTATTTGGAGTTTTGTTGAATCCTACCTTGGGTAATGATAGATTGAAGTTATTTGACTGTTTTGGAGGTTTTGGATGACTGAAAATGAAGTTTTTGAAATGTTTTTCGTGAAAATGAGTCTGGAGGAAGAAGAAGGATGGAACTGGCCTGGACCGTCACGGACCCGTGACGGGCACCGTGACGGGAGACGTCACGGCTCCGTGATGGAGACCGTGATGGCACTCGTCACGGGTCCGTGACGTCATCCGTGACGAGTAGCCTCACGACTCCGTGACCCGATCCGTGCCAGACCAGTTTTGGTCCTTTTTAATCCTTTTTGAGTGTTTTGCGTCTATTTCGAAGTGTGGTTCTTGAACCAAACAATTGGGGTTTTTTTTAACTTAGATGTGTGTCTCGTGGTTAGTCTTTAATTATAGCCTTTTTGTGATCTAATACCTTGGACCCGGACTTGAAGGAGGAGGAGGCCCTTGGACCTCGTGAGAAGACGGAGAAGAAGCTAGCCAGGACGTCAGTAGCTAGGAGTATTAAGCTTTGGAGATTTCACGGTAGGAAAGAGTAGTAACTCCACTTTTAATTATTATTAATAGTATGCCTATAGGATAATAATAATTGGAAAGGTCCTCGTTTGCATAGATGATGTGATTCACTAGATTAACCGCTTTTCAATTATATTAATAACCGGAAGAGTCTAGTATGCATGTAGGATGTGATTCACTAGTTTAATCGCTTTCAATACTTTGGGAAATTGTCGTGCTGGTAGAATGGCCATGTCGAGCCTTAGGATTGCTTGTCGAATGTACTTATTGATGATTGTTCGTCCTTGGTATTGATGTATGCTCCGTATCTTAGGCTAATATAAGAGTCATACTAAACTAGTTGAATTATGATGATTGTATGTGAATGGTTGATTCGTGTTATGATTGATTGAATGATTGTTGATTGTGAATTGATTGTGCCAAATGGTATGATCGGGTGAGAGATAGACCGATGGAACGTGGTTGGTAAGTCATGTAGGTAAGCGTGATTGTTATTATGAGTTCTTTGTGCGTGTTGTGGTAAGATTGTTGGATTTGCTAAGTTATGGTTGCATTATGACTTTATGCCGCGTGCTATTTTCCTTGAGGTGTGTTCTAAGATGAGTTATGTTCCGCTATGGTACCTAAACCGAGGGGAATTCCGGTGTAGGGTAGTACCAAGGCCGATGGATTGTGGTAACCCCGATGCGAATCCCGGGAAGACCGATGCGAATTCCGGTATTGTGGTAACCCCGATGTGAATCCCGGGAAGACTAGGCGATGCGAATTCCGGTATGATGTGAGGTTGTTTATCCTGGGGGATTGGTTACTTGTTGCTTCACCCCGAGGGTATGCGTTCCAGCGGGAGCGTTTCCAGGAGAACATCTTACTTCACCTCGATGATCTATGGTCCTTTGGGGACATTTCCGAGAATTTTTGATGATATGTGTACCCTTAGTGATGCTTCCTGTAGCCTTGACGATATGTGTCTCCTCTGGGCCGATGGGCAATCCGATATGATACATTGACCAAATGTGGATCGGAGTATTGTGGTTTAAGTTATCTATGTGACGTTATACGTGCTTTCTTTAGTTGTTTTTATTGAAGAATAAACTGCCGCTCCTTTGATCTCCTTGAGTTAATGTCTTATTAGTCTTATTAAGCATTGAAATTCTTGTTGATATTTGATTATGGCGTTCTTATGGTTAATCGTACTAACCGATACTTTTGGATATTTGCACAAACTGTGTTTTCTTGCCAAGCGGGGGTTTCTTTTACTTTACTATTTTTTCCTACTGAGCGTAAGCTCACCCCCCCCCCCCCCCCCCCACCCCCCCTTCATGTTTATTGTTTGTACAAGTTTCCTTGGTGAGTAGACCTAGAGATTGGTTCGGGATTAGGGAGTTCCCGGAGGATCCGGGTGGCGTATTGTAGTTGGACGTACTTTCCATTTTTGTATCAAACTACTTTTCTTACTTGTTGGACTGAGCATTTGACTCATTTTTGTTTATCGTAATCGTTATTTGGAACTTAAAGATTTGGAGTTGATTCTCAATTAAATTAACTTTTATTATGATTTTATTACCATTCCTAGTTCACGTCTCGAGTCCGGTCAAAACCAGATTTGGGGCGTGACAATTAGGTATCAGAGCCTGGTTTCATTTTAAAATTGTTCTTCAATGTAATAACCACTCCTGGTCAACGCCAGTCAAATCTGCGAAAAACAGGAAAATTTAAAAAATTTAGGCAAACACTGAATTGAACCTAAAATTGACCCCGAGGGTCATACCGGACTTAAGTTGACCCCGATATCGACCAAAGTGAGTTCCGGGAGACTCAGGGCAACTTTCTGACCAATTTTGGAAATGTTGACTTTTCGCTGGAAAAGTCAACCGAGCGACGTTTTGGTCCATTCGAGGTCCGTTTTGGATCCAAAAAGCTTAGCCGTCGTCGCAGCGGTCTTAGTTGAGCCGTTTCCTTGTAGCCCGTGAAGTTTCGTAATTTCTTGGAAAAAGTGCCCGTTCGGGGCCCGAAACGTCCGAATTTCGCGAATCTGATTGGAAAATATCTAGAAGATATTTTCCAAAAAGGGATGGGACCCACTTGCCACATGTCACCAATGTGGTGGTGTTAGGTTTGTTGGACAAAACAAGACATGACTACTTGAGGGTTAGTTTGCTTTTTAAGTATTATTTTATTACTTTTTAAATTAAAACAAAAGGAAGACAACATGAGGTCTCGACCATTTAGAAGAAAATGAGAGAAGTAGAGAGAGAAAGTGGAGAGAGAGAAGAGAAGAGAGAAAAAGGAGAGAAAGTGTTGGAGTTTTGTGATTTCCCGACAATCCGACCGACGGATCGTCTCAACGGTTGAAGAATCGAGCTCCCATCGTCATTCTCTACGGTGAGCATCTAACCGATTTTTGTTTTGGAACGTTTGAATTTTAGGCTTTGAGTTTAAATGGGTTGATTAAGGTTGTGTTTTGTTTAAGATTGGTTTAAAGATGAATGGTTGAGGTTTGGAGTTCGTTAGGAACGTTTTGGGGAGAAAAAGGAATTTTCCCATTATGGTCGTGTGGGGCCCACATGCCCGGGTATCGGGTTTTTGTATTCGGGTGGTTTAGAACGTTCCCCGGACCATTTATCCACAACCGAATCGAAATTTGGAATTAAATTGTGAAAGTTGTAATTGACGGGTTTAGAAACTTTAAACGTTAATTAAATGACTCGGAAGTCGGAATTCGATTCCGTCGAGTGCCTAGGAACCCTTGCATTATTCTAAGACCGTAGAAACGAAAACGGGAATTTTGGGAGCCCCGGAAGGGCGTTTCCAAAACCCGGGCAGATTCGCCATGTCGGGCGAATCGGGCCTTTCCGGGTCCAATATCGACAATGTCGAGTAACTGGGGAGTTTGGGAGTGATCGACATTGTCAGGGTTACTTTTGGGCGTCGGGTTTATTAAAATTCAGTTTATGCCTGCAAGCTTAAAAGCGTTTAAAATTGTGTTCTTGTTAGATCGTGCTGCAGACCGAGAAAAGGGAAAGCTAGGCGAGTGACCGAGATCACGCCGGAGCTTAATTGTGCGCTTTTGGAGAAAGCATACGAGGTAGGGAAAAGTAGCCGGATCTCGACCCTGACTAGGGAAAGTTAACAGTAGAAATGCATGTGACACTGGGGTGTCGTGGGTTAAGTGGATTATCAAATATTAGAAATGCATGATACGGGAACGTAGCGAATATTGGAAATGCATGTGACACTTAGTAGTGTCGTAGGAACAGAGAACTTAGCGTTATTAGAATTATTGGAGGCATATGACCATGCCCGGAGGTTGATTGCGAACTTATCGAGATTAGGAGTACTGGAGGCATATGACCATGCCCGGAGGTTGTTTGTGAAACTGTTGATATTAGGACTGTTGGAGGCATTGGTTATGCCGGAGGTTGATTGTGTATGTTGTGTCTTGGGTAGCCATGAGAGCCCGTACTTCACTGTTGTGTCTTGGGTGGCCATGAGAGCCCGTACTTTACTATTGTGTTTTGGGTGGCCATGAGAGCCCGTACTTTACTGTTGTGTCTTGGGTGGCCATGAGTGCCCGTGTGGTTGTCGAACCCGTGTCTTTATTGTTGGTGTGTCTTGGGAGGCCATGAGTGCCCGTGGGGTTGTTGAACCCGTGTCGTTACTATCGATGTATCTTGGGTGGCCATGAGTGCCCGTGGGGTTGTTGAGCCCGTGAGTTATGGTTGGTGTGTCTTGGGTGGCTGTGAGTGCCCGTGGGGTTGTTGAGCCCGTGAGTTATGGTTGGTGTATCTTGGGAGGCCGTGAGTGCCCGTGGGGTTGTTGAGCCCGTGAGTTATGGTTGGTGTGTCTTGGGAGGCCGTGAGTGCCCGTGGGGTTGTTGAGCCCGTGAGTTATGGTTGGTGTGTCTTGGGAGGCCGTGAGGTCCCGTGGGGTTGTTGAGTCCGTGTTTTACCGTTGGTGTCTTGGGTGGCCATGAGTGCCTGTGGAGTGTTGAACCGGTCTTGTTGCTGTTTGTTGAATTTTGCTTGTGATTGTGATTGTGTTTGCCCGAGGTTAGTGACCCGTTTTCGTTTCGGGAAGTGGTGTGGAATTTGGCTGGCTTACCTGACAGGGATCGGTAAATTGCGAGCGTTCTTGGCTGGCCTGACCGAGTTCGAGTCTCGGGAGGTTGCGGGCGTTCTTTGGTTGGTTTGACTTAGTTCGAGTCTCGGGAAGTTGCGAGCGTTCTTTGGCTAGCCTTTACCGAGTTCGAGTCTCGGGAGGTTGTGAGCATTTTTAGGCGATGAGAGGGCAGCTCCCCTTCCGACTGGCTAACGGAAAAGCAGCGCTGTATATATCGCCAACAGGTCGACCGCCTAGAGCATGAAAGGGATCGGCAAAGCGCGTGGGGCAGGCTCGAGCCCAGCCGGTTAGCAACCGGCACTGAGCAGCTGACAGGAGTGTGATCCTTTGTGATCTTGTTTGGTGTGCGATCCTTTGTGATCTTGGGTGTTTCGTGGTGGTCTGTCGTGTCTTTGGAGGAGGTCGTCGATCGTTGTGTCGGGTCTACCTTACGTGTCCGAGTGTTGAGTCGGCTGAGGAAAGTGTCAATGTGTGGGTGTCGGTCGGGTTACTTGAGTTTGGGGATAGTGATCCCCGGGGTTGAGTTGGTTGTTGGTGTTACCGGCATTGTCTGCTAATTATGCCATAGTCAGTTTGTTATCCGTGGTGGTGAGCGAACGCTCACCCCTAGCTGCTTTTCCTACAGGTACCGGTCGCAGGTTGGACTAGGTGAGCTTCCGAAGCTTGAAGAGCTAGGAGCGGGATTTTGGGTTTACTTTTGAGTCTAGCGACGTATACCTTGCATTTTGTCCATTTGTTGGGACGTACCTTTAAGTTGTGAATGATTATTTTTGAGGAACAACTGATGTTTTTAAAGTGATTTATGTAAAAGGTTTCAAATGTGAAATATTTTTAAACGGTCGCGTCCTGAGTTCGGTTTACTGAAATTGGGGCGTGACATCCAAAACTCGGACTGTACGTCAATTAGGTGGGTAGAGTTAAGTAGTTGAAGTCGTAGTGCTCAGTGATGCAAGTCGGAAATATCCTATGCGTAGAGTCGAAACGACAAGGGTCTTGATTGTCAAAGTGCCTTGTTTAAGTTTTACCTTACTTGATTGTGCCTTATTCTCTGTGCTATGCTTGTACCTTAGTTGACCTATGATGCCGATCAGTTGAGATCGAGGTTGGTTTCACGAGCGATGCTCGAGCTAGTTACGATTTGGTTGCCTTGGTTAATTGATCGCTATTGGGTTGCCGTCTTGGTCAGTCGTTGATTGAATGATTGGCTTGATTGAAATGTTGACTTGGCCGGGTAGTAATCGAGAATTATCGAGACCTGAGTTGTGTATCTGCGATGTTGTGCGGGGGTGTGTTTCTGTGATGTTTTGTGACGTGCCTTCTGTGCTGAACGTCGTGTGCAGTTCGTTTATTGAATGTCCCGCTTAAGCGGATGGTTAGTGGAATATACGAACGGGTCATGCCAAAAAAAATTCAAAACTGAAGTGTTTGTACTATCACGGGTTGACTCAGGGGCGCCACTGTAGTCGAACGTGATATGGGGATGTCAAGTGGTTACAACGAGATTCGGGGACGCTTGAATCGGGTTGTAACGACGCGAGATCGACATGAATGTTGTGATAGAAAGATAAAGTGTTGAGAACATGTGGAAAGGAATTAATGCAAGGGCTTGCAGAATTGTTGTGTTGTGATTGTACCCCATGCTATGGGAAGATACCCGACCGAGGTGTATGCCGGTCCAGTATGTTGTTTGTGTGACTTGTTTGAAACTGTGCCTCCTGTGGGAGATGGTCGAATTGTGTGATTGATTCTGTGAGACGCACAAGTGTGCGGACTTCTCTGCTTATATGAAGTATTATATATGACTAATAAGACTAAGCTTACTGTTGGTCCGAGTATGACCCTTGTGAAACGCGTGTGAACGTTCTTGTTTTAAGCGAACCACTTTGTTCTAATTTGAGGAACTGAACATGTGCGTTATCCGTACAGCGGGTATACGACATGTCTCACGTCTATATTCCGAGAGGCCCCAGGAGTCACCCAGCTGGGGGCCAGGGGCAACCACCTGCCATTGAGCAGGCAGGGGCAGCGAGTGCCCATGGTGCTACTTCTGCAGAGCATGAGAGAGTTGGGGCTGGGCCATCAGGGTTACCACCCAGAGCTCCTCCGGTCGCAGAGCCGACCCAGGCGACCCCTCTAGAGGAGATGGTTCGCGCAGTTCTCGCGGCGATCAGCGCCCAGAGAGAGACTGCAGCACCGGCACCAGAGACTGTGCCTACTGCTGCCGCAACCGCTGATGAGAGGCCAGGTCAGATTGACAGCTTTACGGCCCAGGCTCTCAGATATTTCTGTAGGCTGGGCACACCAGTCTATTCTGGGGGGGGGGGGGGGGGTCAGACCCCGAGGCAACCGCGGGGTGGCTGGAGCGGATTACCCGCAATCTTGATACGTTTTGAGTATTTGATGGTCATCTGAGGGTATCTTTTGCGACATTTTAGCTAGAGGGGGAGGCGTACCACTGGTGGCAGCATGTGCAGATCAGGGTTGGAGATGATTTCCAATTATTCAACAGATTGTTCCTAGAGTAGTATTTCCCTCGATCTGTTCGAGATGACAGGCACCAGCAGTTCCTAGAACTGCGTCAGAGAGGGATGACCGTCTCGGAGTATGAGGCGAGGTTCACATCCTTGTCTCGCTTCGCACCAGAGATGGTGCAGACCGAGGAGAGCCGCTGCAGGCGTTTTGAGAGAGGACTCATCCCGTCGATCGCGGATCGGGTCATTGCTTTCAGGACTGAGGAGTACTCTACACTAGTGGACCAGGCACTAGCTGTGGAGAGGCACTTTTGGGAGACCTCCAGGGCGCGGGAGATCAGGCCGAGTCCGAGTGGTTTCCTGAGGCCGTCCGAGAACCGCGATCCGAGGAGGCGGGGGGTCTCTGGATCTTTCCAGCCATAGCTCCAGTCTGGTGGCATGCGCCGGGTCGGAGCAGTAGCGTCAGTTGGACCTGTCCCGGTAGCGCAGTTGTGCGCATTGTGCAGGCAGCTGGGGCACCTAGCCCAAGACTGCCCGAGGAGCAGCGGACCTGCAGATCGTCAGATTGACCGTCTGCCGAGATTCGGGGACAGACCGCGTTCTGATGAGAGGACGTGCTATCAGTGCGGCCGACAGGGACACCTCTCTTTCACGTGTCCTGATCGGGTTGGAGGAGCGCCAGCGCCGAGACCTCAGCAGGCGCAGCCTCGCTAGGCACCCATGTCTGACCGCGTCAAGCACAACCTCCGAGGGCCCCACGTCAGGCGGCGGGGGCACCAGCATAGAGACATCAGTCGAGGACTTCACAGCAGGTGGCACTTCCACCACCCCCGAGGGGAGGACCCCAGGCACAGCAGGGCCGAGTCTATGCATTCACGGACTCCAGAGCTGAGAGACAAGACTCCGGTCATGAGACCACCCAGGGTACGTGTTTGCTTTATAATTCATGTGCGTCTTTCTTATTTGATACTGGGGCTTCACATTATTTCATCTCTTCTACTTTTGCTGATTCTTTGGGATTGAGGGTAGAGACGTTGAGTCGACCCCTATGTCTTGATACCCCGATTACGGGAGATGTGGTCTTAAGGACCGTTTGTCTTGATTGTGAGATTAGAGTGGCTGATTGCCCTTTTGTGGGTGACTTACTTGTTTTGGACATGACGGCTTTCGACGTGATATTGGGGATGGACTGGCTCGCGAGGTATCGAGCATCAATTGATTGCTATCGACGGCAGGTGACAGTGGTGACGGGCGATAGAGTCGTTACTTGTGTCTTGGGTAACAGGAGGGGAGTTCTTCTGCCCGCCTTGACCGTGGGAGATGAGACGGAAGTCGTGCAGAGTAGAGAGCTGCCGAGAGTGGTATGTGATTTCCCGGAGGTCTTTCCGGAGGAGCTGTCAGGTTTACCGCCTGCGCGCGAAGTGGAGTTTAGGATCGACTTGATCCCGGGTACGGCGTCGATCTCTATGGCCCCGTATATGTTTGCACCAGCCGAGTTGGTCGAGCTGAAGCGATAACTCGAGGAGCTTCAGGAGAAGTGATTCATCCGTCTGAGCGCTTCTCCGTGGGGAGCACCCGCCCTCTTAGAGAAGAAGAAGGG
Organism: Erodium maritimum; assembly: GCA_963921825.1. Lineage (NCBI taxonomy): Eukaryota > Viridiplantae > Streptophyta > Magnoliopsida > Geraniales > Geraniaceae > Erodium > Erodium maritimum. The sequence continues at coordinate 68,164,754 of OY997590.1, read as the reverse complement.
AGGAACGCTGAGGATGTGCATTGATTACCGGAAGTTAAACCGGGTTACGGTGAAGAACCGTTATCCGATGCCGAGGATCGATGACCTGTTCGATCAGTTGAGGGAAGCGAAGTGCTTCTCGAAGATTGATCTTCGATTAGGGTACTACCAGTTGAGAGTTCGGGAGGAGGATGTGGCGAAGACCGCATTTCGGACTTGGTACGGACAGTTCGAGTTCCTAGTGATGTCGTTCGGGTTGACGAACGCACCTGTAGTGTTCATGGTCCTGATGAACGGTATTTTCCGACCGTACCTGGACCAGTTTGTCGTGGTGTTTGTGGACGACATTCTGATTTATTCGCCGAGTGAGGAGGCACATGAGGAGCACCTACGGACCGTTTAGACTTTTTTGCGCACTCATCAGTTGTACGGCAACCTGGAGAAGTGCGAGTTCTGGCTCGCCGAGGTGAAGTTCCTCGGGCATGTGGTGTCCCGAGAGGGTATCTTAGTCGACCCGGTAAAGATCGATGCAGTTTCGAAGTGGGCACGGCCCAAGAGTGTATTTGAGATCCGTAGCTTCCTGGGTTTGGTGGGATACTATCGACGGTTCGTCCAAGACTTCTCACGTCTGGTCGCGCCGATGACCGCACTAAAAAGCAAGGGAGCAGAGTTTCTGTGGACTGATGAGTGTGAGCACTCCTTTACTGAGCTGAAGGCTCGTTTGACTACCGCTCCCGTGTTGATAGTACCGGAGCGCGGGGTCGGTTATGATGTGTACTGTGATGCGTCCGGCGAGGGACTGAGGTGTGTTTTGATGCTGTCCGGGAAGGTAGTTGCATATGGCTCCAGACAGTTGAAGATACATGAGCGCAACTACCCTACCCATGATCTAGAGTTGGCAGCAGTGGTCTTTGCTCTGAAGAGCTTGCGACACTACTTGTATGAAGAGCGATTCCGGGTATTCTCGGATCACAAGAGCCTCAAGTATATCTTTTCTCAACGGGACTTGAACATGCGCCAGAGGCGGTGAATGGAGCTACTCGAGGAGTATGACTTCGAACTACTCTATCATCCGGGCAAGGCGAACGTCGTCGTCGATGCCCTGAGTAGGAAGTCGACTCACTGCATTACTAGTATATCAGTCCAAGAGTGGAACATGATGGAGGAGTTGAGCTCGTTCGGACTTGAGATAGAGGAGATCACGGATGGCATGTCTATGTGTTCGTTGGTGGCTCAGCCCACACTAGTTGCTCGTGTGCAGGAAGCACAGGCCGAGGATGCCGAGACGGCAGAGATCTGAGAGAGGATGATCATCGGTGTTTATACCGAGGGCTGGGAGCAGAGTGCCAATCAGGGTCTACGTTACCGAGGACGTCTGTTTGTACCACGGGGTTGTAGAGACGTCGTGTTGAGAGAGTTTCATCACTCCCGTCTTGCTGTACACCCGGGTGGCACCAAGATGTATCGGGACATCCGACGGCAGTTCTGGTGGAACGGGATGCGTAGAGCAGTCGCAGAGTTCGTTTCTAGATGCCTTACTTGACAGCAAGTGAAGGCTGAGCATCAGCGTCCCACCGGGTTGCTACAGCCACTGCCGATCGCCGAGTGGAAGTGGGAGCATGTCACGATGGACTTCGTGAGTGGATTGCCGAGGTCGTCGAGAGGGCACGACGCTGTTTGTGTTGTGGTTGACCGACTGACAAAGTCGGCACACTTTTTAGCCATGAGGATGACCGGCACGGTTGACACCCTGAGTCGATTGTACGTTCGAGAGATCATCCATCTTCACGGGGTTCCGGTGTCCGTTGCGTCCGACAGGGATCCCCATTTCACCTCCAGATTTTGGGAGAGCATGCAGAAGGCGTTGGGGACCAAGGTCTTACTTAGTACGGCTTATCACCCGTAGACCAATGGTCAGTCAGAGCACACTATACAGATTTTAGAATATATGATGCGAGCATGTGTGTTGGACTTCCGAGGATCATGGGATGATCACCTGCCATTAGCCTAGTTCGCCTACAACAACAGTTATCAGTCCAGTATTAGGATGGCACCATTTGAGGCGTTGTATGGTAGACCATGCAGATCGCCCGTGTGTTGGGCAGAGGTGGGAGACCGAAGTCTACTTGGTCCGGAACTTGTCCAAGAGACGACCAAGAAGGTCGCGTTGATTTGGGAGCAGTAAAAGACCGCGCAGAGCCGACAGAAGAGTTAAGCTGATAAACGACGTCGACCTCTTGAGTTTACAGTTGGTGATCATGTGTTTCTGAGGGTGAGCCCGAAGAAGGGCCTATTGCGGTTCAATCGCGGCAGAGGCAAGTTGGCCCCGCGATTTATCGGACCTTTTGAGATTTTGGGCAGAGTGGGAGTCGTTGCATATCGCCTTGCATTACCGCCACAGCTTGGGAACGTGCATAACGTCTTCCACGTTTCCCAACTGCAGAAGTATATTGCGGACCCCTCCCACGTTATCGAGTGGACGGACTTCGAGGTAGCTGATGATGTTTCGTATGAGGAGCAGCCAATCAGGATTTTGGATACGCGGGAGAAGGTCCTGCGGGGCAAGACTATCCCGCTGGTAATAGTGCAATGGACCAAGGAGCTGAGTCGACTTGGGAGCGTGAGGATGAGGTTCGCGCGAAGTATCCCTACCTGTTCGACCTTTGAGGTACTTCTGTTTTAAATTTCGAGGACGAAATTCTCTAAAGGGGGGTAAACTGTAAGAACCGCCCCCGGTCGATCCCGGTCAAACCGATGATTTCTGGCAAAGTTTGACTTTTAGCCGGAAAAGTCAACTGATGACTTCAGGAGTCGTTCGGGACCTTTCCGGGGCCCAAAAAGCTTAGTCGTCATCACGGTTAGCTTAGTTGGGGCATTTCCTTTCGTTTGACTGTAATACTGGAAAAGTCAATTTTTGGTCAAATCGGGACTTTATATCGATAAAAATCCTAATTAAATTAAGGTGCTGGAGTTTTTAACTAAGGACAAGTGGTCCCTACATGGACACTTGTCCATGCTAGCTTGGAGGGGAAGAAAAGAGGTTAAAAGTACCCTTTTACCCCTCACAAGTACCCTTAAGTGGATAAAAGCTAAAGAGCTTTTTGGTCTTCCATCAATTTAGGTCATTAAAAGCATTTGAGAGCACAATTCAGCCACAACAGTTGTGCTAGCCAAAAATTAGAGAGAGAGGAAGAGAAGAGAGCCTCCATTGAAGCTTGAAGAGAAAGCAAGAGAAGAAGAGCTCATCCAAGGCCATTTCTTCATCCATTTTTCACCAAAACCTTGTTTTCTTCATCACCTCATCATCCTAAAGGTAAGTACACTATCTTAATCTCTTTTCAATTCATTTCAAGCTTTGGGTTTCATTGGGTTTTGCTTGAACTAGCTAGGTTTTTGAGTTCTATGTTGTTGGTTGTTGTTCTAAAGCTTTAGATGATTGATTTGTGTTGAAATCTATGAGTTTTTGGTGTTTTTGATTTGGGAATCTCATGGGTATTTGGAGTTTTGTTGAATCCTACCTTGGGTAATGATAGATTGAAGTTATTTGACTGTTTTGGAGGTTTTGGATGACTGAAAATGGAGTTTTTGAAGTGTTTTTCGTGAAAAGGAGGCTAGAGGAAGAAGAAGGACAGAACTGGCATGGACCGTCACGGATCCGTGACGGGAGACGTCACGGCTCCGTGATGGAGATCGTGACGGCACTCGTCACGGGTCCGTGACGTCATCCGTGACGGGTAGCCTCACGGCTCCGTGACCCGATCTGTGGCAGACTAGTTATGGTCATTTTGAATCCTTTTTGGGTGTTTTGCGTCTATTTCGAAGTGTGGTTTTTGAACCAAACGGTTGGGGGGGTTTTAACTTATATGTGTGTCTCGTGGTTAGTTTTTAATTATAGCCTTTTGTGATCCAAGACCTTGGACCCGGACTTGACGGAGGAGGAGGCCCTTTGACCTCGTGAGAAAACGGAGAGGAAGCTAGACAGGACGTCAACAACTAGGAGTATTAAGCTTTGGAGATTTCACGGTAGGGAAGAGTAATAATTCCACTTTTAATTATTATTAATAGTATGCCTATAGGATAATAATAACCGGAAAGGTCCTAGTTTGCATATAGTATGTGATTCACTAGATTAACCGCTTTTCAATTATAATAATAACCGGAAGAATCTAGTATGCATGTAGGATGTGATTCACTAGTTTAATCGCTTTCAATACTTTGGGAAATTGCCGTGCTGGTAGAATGGCCATGTCGAGCCTTAGGATTGCTTGTTGAATGTACTTATTGATGATTGTTCGTCCTTGGTATTGATGCATGCTCCGTATCTTAGGCTAATATAAGAGTCATACTAAAATAGTTGAATTATGATGATTGTATGTGAATGGTTGATTCGTGTTATGATTGATTGAATGATTGTTGATTGTGAATTAATTGTGCCAAATGGTATGATCGGGTGAGTGATAGACCGATGAAACGTGGTTGGTAAGTCATGTCGGTAAGCGTGATTGTTATTATGAGTTCTTTGTGCGTGTTGTGGTAAGATTGTTGGATTTGCTAAGTTATGGTTGCATTATGACTTTAAGCCACGTGCTATTTTCCTTGAGGTGTATTCTAAGATGAGTTATGTTCCGCTATGGTACCTAAACCGAGGGGAATTCCGGTGTAGGGTAGTACCAAGGCCGATGGATTGTGGTAACCCCGATGCGAATCCTGGGAAGACCGATGCGAATTCCGGTATTGTGGTAACCCCGATGTGAATCCCGGGAAGACGTCTAGGCCGATGCAAATTCTGGTATGACGTGAGGTTGTTTATCCTGGGGGATTGGTTACTTGTTGCTTCACCCCGAGGGTATGCGTTCCAGCGGGAGCGTTTCCGGGAGAACATCTTACTTCACCCCGATGATCTATGGTCCTTTGGGGACATTTCCGAGAATTCTGATGATATGTGTCCCCTTAGGAATGTTTCCGGTAGCCTCGACGATATGTATCTCCTCTGGGCCGAGGGGCAATCCGATATGATACATTGACCGAATGTGGATCGGAGTATTCTGGTTTAAGTTATCTATGTGACGTTATACGTGCTTTCTTTAGTTGTTTTTATTAAAGAATAAACTGCCGCTCCTTTGATCTCCTTGAGTTAATGTCTTATTAAGCATTGAAATTCTTGTTGATATTTGATTATGGCATTCTTATGGTTTATCGTACTAACCGAAACTTTTGGATATTTGCACAAATTGTGTTTTCTTGCCAAGCGGGGGTTTCTTCTACTTTACTATTTTTTTCATACTGAGCGTAAGCCCACCCCCCCCCCCCTTTCCTGTTTATTGTTTGTACAGGTTTCCTTGGTGAGTAGACTTAGAGATTGGTTCGGGATTCGGGAGTTCCCGGAGGATGCGGGTGGCTTATTGTAGTTGGACGTACTTTCCATTTTTGTATCGAACTACTTTTCTTACTTGTTGGACTGAGCATTTGACTCATTTTTGTTTATCGTAATTGTTATTTGGAACTTAAAGATTTGGAGTTGATTCTTAATTAAATTAACTTTTATTATGATTTTATTACCATTCCTAGTTCACGTCTTGAGTCCGGTCAAAACCGGATTTGGGTGAACAAGGTCTAACAACCTAGATATACCAACCTTGAAGAAAACAAAAAAAAATACAGACAAAAGCACTGGCGTCAACGCACAACCTCAACCAAACCCCACAAGGAGAACAAACTAAACAAAGAAAACTGGTCTGAAAACCCCAAATACCAACCAAATAGCTCAAAAACAATAAAGGTCTACGAAACCTAGATCTCACCACCATTAAGCTCAAAAAGACCAAATGCTTGCGATACTGAGCTTCCATAAAACTGTCCAAAATTACGATGATCCCCCGAAATCTCTAACCTCAACGTGAAGACGCCGAGAGCACTCACCGCCGCACCAATGACTAGAAGGCTCCACCAAACACTGCTCAACTTTCCCAAGGAGAGCCCGACCGAGGCCAACACCACCGATCAAACCAAACGAGGAGTCGGAAGAGAGTGACCCTAAAACCGTCGTCGGAGGGACGAACAAAAGAGACTCAAGACCGAGTTCAATCGAACCAACCAGACAAAGATATCGAAAGATGAGAGCCAAATACCTCAACAAGAATCTCGAACCTGACCCACCCAACACTGCTCGGATAACTCAGATGACCAAGTTAACCCGCCGAGAGCAAACACTTCGGACAACCCACAAGGGGGAGTTGGAACTGATCCAAATCTATCTCTTCTCCGACTAAGAGAAAGAAAAGACCAATTCTAAGCAAAGGGGAAAGGGAAAAGGAACTATATAAGTATGAGACTACGGAAACCCCGCCGAAACAAAAATTCACACTCCAAATAGCAATGAGGCCAAATCCCAAATTCACTGCATCTTCTCGAACGACTGATCTTCCATCAACCAAACACCCGACCATCACCGGTTGAAAACAGTCTCCCTCATCGGAGAAAATAGAGGGAAGAAACAGTAAATCGAAGAACCCGAAGTGACAAAACCGAGAGGAAGCAATAACGACGACGGGGCCAAAACGACAACCAAACTCGGACGGAAAACAGGGCAACGAAGCTGAAGCCCAAAAATACTATGACTGATCCCCAACCAGCAAGCAAACCAAATCTCATCCGTAAAAGAGCAACGCCGGGGAAAAACACTCCTAATTATAGCTAAAATAACAAACAACAAGGAGGTACGACTCGCAAAGATCCTCCACGATCTACGACCAAGAAACGCGTCCCACTTAAGACCAATGCGAGGCTTTGGAAAACACTAAATACAGAAGCCGAAGATCGATAGCACCTACTGCGACAGTACCCGCACCGCTATAATCAAGGACCAAGAAGGTCGAGGAAATAGTCCCACTCCGAATAAAGGTAGGGTCGCCGGAAACACGTTCATGGACAAAAGCAGAGCCAAGGAAACAGACACCCAGGACTGGAATCCCCAAAACAATGTTGCCTTTAGATTACTCGACCTTCAAAACCCACGGCCAGAGCAAAACATCCCAGACCAGAAGAGGTTGGATCTGGTGGAAAAAATCCCAAAAACTCGAGGTCGGAAATGGTGTGGAGGAGCACCACTCAGGCGAGCCACACCACTCCCGTACCCGAGACCCCAAATCTGACAAAAATTCCCAAATACACCTCAACCGTTCATCGGCCAGCACCCAACAAAGCGAACAACACAAAGAGCTGAGATAAAAAGGGAAGTCTCAGACCTGAAGGAGTCCAATGGACGCCGGAGAAAAGCCACGAGCAAGCGAGGGGAGGACGGACCCTCTTGCACCGGAAGGCCGTCGATCTCGCCGTACGAAGATGACCTCCAAGGAGAACGAAACCCGTCACCACTGTAGACCTCCCTAGTCGCCAGAAAAATTAGTCAGAGGAAGAAACCGTGTCACTCCTCGTTGGAGCAAAAAAAACTGGACCAACGAAGCCTTCCCAAAGAGCTCTGTCCACACCAGAAGAGGGAGAAGGAAGGTAGGGCAAGGTGTAGAGCACATGACCACCGACGACCAGCTGGCTAAAAAGCCAGACCAATCGCCGGCGGCCTCAAGGTTTTAGATCTAGGGTTAGGTACAGGGTAAAGTTAGAGAGCGTTTTGAAAGGAAAGGTAATCTGAGTTTTGATCCGGATCAAGTTACTAAGGTCTTGACAGATTTTTTAACACAACCAAACATATATGCATCTTGCTACTTAGAATGCCCCTCAGAGATTGATTAAGGAACAAAACTTGTATGTATGTTGCTAACTTAGAATACCACTATGGGATTGATTAAAGAACCATTGCAATTAATCTAGATCAAGTCACTAAATTCTTGATAACTTTCTGTATTCAACTAAAAAAATGGATTGAATTTATAAAATTGAACAGAAAACAAAACTTGTTGTGCACCATGCTAACTTAGAATGCCCTTTTGAGATTGATTAAAGAACAATTGCTATTAATCCAAATTAAGTTACTAATAAGTTCTTGACAAATTTCAAAGACAACCAAACGCATTAACTGAACTAACAGAACTGAATAAAAAAAAAACTTTTATACACCCTCTGTTAACTTAGAATATTTTACACACACGTCCCAGAAGATTTATTAAAGAACAATTGCTATTAGTCCATATCAAGTTCTAAGTTTTATTGACCGATTTATGAAGAAATGCCCAAAAAAATTGAACTCATAAAATTGAAGAAAAAACAAAACTTGTATGGAACTAGGAAGCCCAGATCAAACAGTGATTGGTTCAAGCAATCGAACACATGAACATATAGAAGAGAATTGATATTAGTAACATAAGAGAACCTATGTAGAAGAGAGAGTGGATTTTGGGTGAAGCTAAACCTAAAATTATATCCTATTTATACATGCATGTTCATTTGAAAGGGGAAAAAGATGATAATTATATAGGATTAGTAAGATGTATTGGAAAGAAGAAAAGATTAGCTTGAGAAGAAACAACTTGTCTGAGAAGAAGAAAAAATCACGCTTGAAAAGACCATACGTTTTAGGGAAGATAATCGGTTAGGTGGGGAGAGGGATGTGGTTGTGAGCAGTAGCCAAACAAAGCTGCCATGTTTGGCTACTGCGACCGCCTAACCTGCCAAGGAGTGGGGCCGGCCCTGGCAATGTGTCGTAGTATTGGCTGAATAAGAGAGTCAACCCTGGCAATGTGTCGCAGTATTGGCTGAATAAGAGAGTCAACCCACCCATGCCAGCTAAGAAGCTGTCAAGTTGATGATTAGTTTTGGTCAAACAAATCGACGTGATAGGTTCAGAACCGCGGGCTGGTGGTGCAGGAAAGAGGAGCGGCGGCGTAGACGAAGAGAACACCTGCGAATCAATCTCGTCCGAGGATCAGACCGGAGAAACCCAACCCAAAGACGGAAGAGTAACGTCGAAACTCTGTCGGGAGGGGGTGATCTGCGCTGGCAACGACGCGCAAGAACCCTAATTAACAGACATGCTTCGATCTTTTTAATTAAACTCTACTGTGTTTGAAACCTATACACAAAATGTCAAGTTGATGATTAGTTTTTGTCAAACGAGTTGACGTAATGACGTGATAGGATTCATTATATTTATTTAATGACCACATTAGTCTATAAATACACACAGCATTGCAAGCAGAAGTAGTAAGCAGACCAAAACCAAGCCTTAAACAAAAATGATGAGATCCGATCGACGCGGAAGTCCAAACCTTGTTGGTTCAAAACCACTCCTGTTGCCTCAATACTCAACAGAGATCTTTGTACCCATGCAACCCTAATTATGTATATTGATCTGTCAGTCGAAATTTGCTTAAATCAGGTAACCCTAATTATGTATATTGATCTTATGTTGCAAGGGGACATTCTTTGGTCAAGGAGAATGCGGATCGTGACAAAAGATGGAAACTTCTTAAAGCAAGCCAGAAAATCATTGCTGGTAATCCTGAAGCTGCAGAACAAATAGAAGCTTTAGACTTTGAGCTTGGTGATTCGGTTGATCCTGAGTTTCAGGAGCACTTCGAGGAATTTTGCACTGATGAAGAGGTAGAAGAGGGAAGCTCTCTACCTACTTCTTTACCTTTCTAGTTATTGACTATGGTGAAATTCATCTCCTGGATTGTGAGGGGGATGAATGCCGTCCAAAAGAGACGGAGTATTAGGGTGGCCCTGGCTAAGCAAGACCATTTACTTCTGCATTGCGATGATTCTCGAGAGGTTTGGGGTCATATTCTCTCGTGGTGGTCTTTATTTATTGTGATGCCGGGGGAGATTCGGTGTGCTTGTGAAAGTTGGGCCGGGGTGGCAGATTTGTTGCATAGTTTTGGTCGGTTGAAAGTGTGTTATGTTACCTGCTGGCACATTTGGCTACAGAGGAACGGTGTTATTTTCAGAAGCTCAGTGCAATCCAGTTCTGAAGTGTTTGAGAAGATCAAGCCTCACGTTTTCAGCATTGCTTCTTTGGTTGGTGATTCTTTACCTAATATTTCCTACATTTCAGTGGTCTGCAGCTCCTAGTTCATGTCTGTTGCTGCGACGGAATAGGCTCTTGGCTCGAGGGTGAATTATTATTATTTTTTTCGCCGGCTTATTTTGTGTTTTATGTCTTTTGGTTTTGGGTAACCTTTCGAGGTTTACTCGGTGTAACCTTTCGAGGTTTTTGTTTTGTTTTTCAGGAATCCACCTTGGATTCCTGTAATAATAATTTAATCGCTTATCAAAAAAAAAGAATACCACTCTCGGATTGATTAAAGAACGCCGTTTTTTGTGGTCTCATAGTGTTGCACGCAGGGTTATCCATAAAGTTAAATGGGATAAAGTTTGTCGTCCTAGATCGGAGGGCGGGTTAGGCCTTCGCCGACTAGAGGAAGTCAATCTGAGCTTACTGGCAAAATGGTTCTGGAGATTCGCTGAGGAGAATGACTCCTTATGGAAGCAAATTATTTGTGTGAAGTTTAAATGGAACCCGCGGGACTGGGATCTCCTTAGCCTTGATCAGCCGAATGATTCATCCATGTTCGGCCATATTGTTAGTCTGGCAAGTGATCACAGATTTCAGACTCTTTTTGGAGGACAAGGTATTCATTGGAAGGTGGGTAATGGAGCGAGGGTCCATTTTTGGGACGATGTCTGGCTGGGAGACGAAGCTTTTCGATCCAAGTTTCATCACCTGTTCGTTGCGGCCCGAGACCAGGAAGCTTTGGTAAAAGACTATTGGAGGGACGGGATTTGGGTGGTGTTGTTCCGAAGGACGTTGTTCATTCGGGAAATGGGAGAGGAAACAGCACTTCAGGAGCTTCTGGCCTCGGTGAGTTTGTCTGATTCTGAGGATAAGATGGTTTGGGTGAAAGGTCCGCGTTTTTCTGTAGGGGCGGTCTACAGATTGATTACCCCTACCTTTGACAAGGTTGGTTGGGCATCGGTTTTATGGGTGAAGGGGCTTCCTCCCAAATTTTGCATGCTTATGTGGTTAGCTCTTCACTCGGCGATTCCCACTATGACCTTTCTGGAAGAGAGAGGTTGTCGTATTCCTCTGAATGCCATGTTGTGCCATTTCTGTAAGTCTTGCTTTGAGGACTTAGATCACTTATTTTTGCATTGTGATTTCTCTTGGAAATTTTGGGGGCTGCTTTTTGATTGGTGGTCTTTGCCTTGGGCAATGTCGAGCTCCTTTTTGGGGGCTTTCGAAGGCTGGTTTTTGTTGTCGTCCGGCCCCCGTGACTCGGGGTGGGTGAAGGTGTGTTATCTGGCTTGCTGGTACATCTGGGTGCAGCGTAATGCTGTAGTATTTCGGAGCTGTTGGTTGACAGAATTGGAGTTGTTCGGCAATTTTTTGCCTCATGCATTCAATCTGCTGAAGTTAGCTGGTGATCTGATTCCTGAGGTGTCGTTCGAGCAGTGGAAGTTGAGGCCTGCTTCGTGCCTGCGAAGGAGGAGGCGTAGGTGATTAAACAGGGGCTGCGTTTTTTCTCTTTTTTATTTAGCTCCCTGTATTTTGTTCTTGTTTACAGGTTCCTGCTGGTTTCCTGTTTTTAATAAAAATCGCTTATCCAAAAAAAAAGAACCATTGCAATTAATCTAGATCAAGTCACTAAATCCTTGATAAATTTCTGAACACAACTAGAAAAATGAACTGAATTTATAAAATTGAACAAAAAACAAAACTTTTTATGCCCCATGCTAACTTAGAATGCCCTTTTGAGATTGATTAAAGAACAGTTGCTATTAATCCAAATTCAGTTACTAAGTTCTTGACAAATTTCAAAGACAACCAAAAGCATTAACTGAACTAACAGAACTGAATAAAAAAACAAAACTTTTATACACCCTGTTAACTTAGAATATTCTGCACACACATCCCAGAAGATTGATTAAAGAATAATTGCTTTTAGTCCATATCAAGTTCCAAGTTTTATTGAACTCATAAAATTGAAGAAAAAACAAAACTTGCATGGAACTAGGAAGCCCAGATCAAACAGTGATTGGTTCAAGCAATCGCAACACATAAACATAGAAGAGAATAGATATCAGTAACATAAGAGAACTTATGTAGAAGAGAGTGGATTTGGGGTGAATCTAAACCTAAAATTATATCCTATTTATATATGCATGTTCATTTGAAAGGGGGAAAAAGATGATAATTATATAGGATTAGTAAGATCTAATTGGAAAGAAGAATAGATTAGCTTGGGAAGAAACAATTTGTCCGAGAAGAAGAAAAAATCACTCTTGAAAAGACCAAACGTTTTAGGGAAGATAATCGTTGGCTGGGGAGAGGGATGTGCGTGTGAGCAGTAGCCAAACACTACACGTTATGTATTTCAAGGCCAATAATGGTCTATTCGTCATTGTGTACACACAAAGAGTAGACTTCTCTGGACGAATCAACGTCCATTTGGGGTGAACATTGATAGTGGAATAATTTAGACCGAGATTAGATCAATTCAGCGTGATTTCATTGTGAATAGCCTTAGAGCCTGTTTTTGATAGAGGACTTTGGCAATTGTCTAAACGGCCGGCCGTAAAACCAAGATGAGGTTGACTAGGCATAATGATCAGTTTTTCTTCAAAAATAGGTGATATGTCGCAGTATTGGTTGAATAAGAAGGTGCCAAGTTGATGATTCGTTTTGGTCAAACAAATTGACGTGATAGGATTCATTATATTCATTTAATAACCACATTAGTCTATAATAAGTAGACACAGCATTGCAAGCACAAGCAGTAAGCAGACCAAAACCAAGCCTTAAACTAAAATGATGATGAGACGAGCAGCAGTAGAATGCATCCGATCGACACGGAAGTCAAAGCCTTGTTGGTTCAAAACCGCCCCTGTCGCCTCAATACTCAACAGAGATGTTTGTACCAACGCAACCTCTCCTCTGATGAACTTCACTGTGACAAGGTCCAACCCGGAGCTTGTGGGTCCCGCTAGACCTACGCCTCGCGAGCTCAAACAACTCTCCAACGTTGATGACCAGGAAAAACTTCGCTGTCTGATGTCCATCGTACAGTTGTATCGTTACAATCCGTCGATGAAGGGGAGGGACCCTGTCGAGGTCATTCGCGACGCGCTTACACACGCTCTTGTGTTTTACCATCCAGTAGCCGGTCGCATCGTTGAAGCTGATGGCCGGAGGTTATGTGTAGATTGCACCGGCGCCGGGGTTTGGTTCGTGGAGGCCGATGCTGATGTTGAGCTTGCACACTTGGGCGATCCGCCTCTGCCTCCCTTCTCATGGATTGACCACATGCTTCCCAATGCTCTACCTTCTCAAACTATTATCAACTCTCCCTTGTTTTTTATTCAGGTACATCTTGTCTTTCGGGTCATTTTATCATGTCTGTAATGAAATTTTCATTACTATCCAACTTATTTTTTTTGAGCAAAAGTTGTAAATTTCATTAAATTCAAAAATCAAAACGACGTTGTGTATTAAGGAACAAGTTCCCTGTCCATTAAAGGACATTATGAAACCGAAGTTTACCCATCCTCATACTACTAGAACTGTCACCAATAACGGTGTTTGGATGCCATAATGAGACCATTATCTTATTTTTCTGTGTTATGGTAAAACTCAAGTTGATTTCTTTAGTACAAAAGTTTACTGGTTAATTGAAAGAGTTAAAATAATATTAAAGAATAATTATTGTTTCCGATTATATAGGTTAATAAAGTTTAATTTAAAGATAAATATAGTTCTTAGCCTTGTATTTTACTTTAATGAAAATAAAAGTTAGTAAATAAAAAAATAATAATATATAAGTAATAATATTTAATTCACAATAAAAATTATCAATATTAAAAATAGAATTAATAAAATATCAATATATTAACTTTTTATTTTTATTAATGTGTTTTTATACTTATATATTAAGAATGGTGAGAACAAGAAGAAGTGTTTGAGATGAGAGATGAGTAGAGGAGATAATTAGAGGTGAGAGTTTTGAGTTGGAAGCTTTGTGCAGTTGGGAGGAAATGCGAAAGAGGAAGAGGGGGAGAGATAAATGTTTGAGTTTAATTAGGTTAAGTTTGTATATATGAAATGATAGTTTTTTTTTATAAGCGAAATATGAAAGGATAGTTATGTCATTTAATAAAAATAAATCATCATGTGCTTTGCACATGGTTGTTTCCATCCAAAATTTAACACCGTTAAACTAAAGTGAAAAAAAATAGAAGTTAAATGAGTTAAATGTCACACAAAATAGTTAGGGGTGATGTAAAAAACAGTGATAATTAGTTAGGGTTATGTGTCATTTTCCCTTAGAGATAAATATAGTTCCTAGTCCTGTATTTTACTTTAATTTCACGTCTAACCATACTTCAACTTTTGTTTCAATTCATAACTGTGACTTTTTAAAAAGAATTTTACATCCTAACGTAAAAATGACGAAATCCACCTGATTTTACGGATGCGTTTGGTTGAATACCAAACCTCTAAAATATACTTATAAATGCATAATTTTTTGGTAATATATGAAAATTAATGTAAACCATAGTTATGACGTGCAAATGAGATAAATGTGAGGGGTAGGAAATGACGTTAACTCTCATCTTTATGCTAAGATCTACAAATTTTTTAAAAGACATGGTTAGGAATTGAAACAAAAGGTAAAATACGGTTAAGACGTGAAATTGAAATAAAGTAAAAGGTTATGAACTATATTTATCCCTTTAATTTATGGAAAATTACAAGTTATTGTATGGGGCAGAGCCACATGGCCCCAGGGCTACGCGCAGTGTTGTAAAAATCCCCACCTGGAGGCGCCTAGGCCCCGCCTAGGCGCTGAAATGACATCTGCCGACCCGATTTATTCTACTAAGGCGCTCCAGGCCGCTTGGGGGAAATATGACGGATTAATCCCCGATTCTGTCGATTAATCACCGCCTGGCCGATTAATTGAGCGGGTCAATCAAGCGTCGGGTCGGATTCGTAGTTAAAAAAACAGTTTCTAACTTTTTACAAATCAAGTGAAACTATAAAATTATGCTAGTATCATACTTAGGAATTGTATGATACTTTTAGTTTAGTGGAATATTTATGTTTTTTAATATATTTAATGTTTGATATTATTAATATGTTTATATAGTATAATACAAAATTTGATATTATACAATAAAAATTAATAAAATAATAATCCGATTAATCCCCGCCTAGCGCCTAGGATCCTTTCCCGCCCGACTAGCTCCTAATGTTTTTTACAACCTTGACTATGCGTGTCTCCAATATTTTTTTACAAAATTTATATAATTTATTTTTCGAATTTTTACCAGTATCTCTTGAATTTCTTTTCATTTTGTAATCATGCCTCCTTGAATTTTGTTAACGTTGTATATTATTGCTAAATAGTTTTTGCACCCTCTTTACTGTTTTACATGGATTTTCATTGATTTATCCAAAATCGGTTAATATATCCGATAATTATACCGTTAATTGTTAGCTTTTCAAAAATACTTTACATTCTAATTTGTAGAATTAAAAAAAGAAAAGATAACTACAAAATACTTTACATAACGTATTTGTAGAATTATAAAGGAGGGATAACAACAAAAACTTCTCCTAAGGACCTTTCATGCCCACTCTTTTCAGTAGTTTTTTCCCTAAAAGAAATAGAATGAGTAAGTACGTTATGTTTAACCTTCTGTCAAATATATATGTGGGAATAAAAATCACGACATGTCAATCTTTAACATATTAACCTTGCACCTTATATAGTTTTGTATTTGCCCCAAAAGAAGGAGATTAAGAAATGTGTTTCCATGATATTTTAGACATTTGACTTGATTTTTAATCCCGATAAAGATAATGAAACCAATCAAAAGTTTATAACCCTGAACATATACCATCAATTTTTTGAAATAATAAACCATGTTTAACCCTTTAATTTACACGTATATTTGTTTACGATAATTGTAGGTGACTCGATTGAAGTGTGGTGGCTTTATCGTTGCCTTTTACGCCAACCATATCATGTGGGATGCTTCAGGCTTAGCACAATTTTTAACTGCCGTGGGACAAATAGCTCAAGGCGCACGCGCTCCTTCCATCGCTCCTATTTGGAGTAGAGAACTTTTCAGTAGTGGTCCACATCCTCACCACGCAGACAAAAAGTTGGAGCAGCCTACTTCCAGTTCCAGTGTTTTACTTAATAATCACGACATGATTCGTCGAACATTCTTTCTTGGACCCTCAAAATTGTCAACAATTCGTAGGCTTGTGCCGGCCCACTTACGTCCTTACTCCACAATGTTCGAGATCCTAACGGCTTGTTTATGGCGATGTCGTACTAGTGCACTTGAGCTAGACCCGAAAGACATAACGCCATTGGTGTGTACTGTGAACGCACGCAATAAGACTAACCAAGTGATACCGGCTGGGTACTATGGTAACGCACTCGTGGTCGCGGCGATAGCCACTACTAGAAAACAACTCTGTGAGAGCCCAATAGAATACGCAATAGGGCTTGTGAAGAAAGCTAAAGAAGAAGGCGTCAAAGAGTGCATGTCTTGGCAGACGAATCCACCTGTCGTTAAGTTCCCTTCTTCTTCTCTTCCTTTGCCTCAGGAGAACTTTTTCTGTGTTTCCGATATACGACGGAATGGTTTTAGTGACGTGGACTTTGGGTGGGGCAAACCAAGTTATGGAGGTGTTGCCAAAGCCCAGTTTGACGGTCAAGTGATTTACTCATCGTTTATGGACCACAACGGAGACCATGGGATATTGGTATCGTTGTGTTTGGAAGCTAAAGTTATGGGAAGATTTGAAACCGAGTTTAACATCATGCTGAGTCATGACTGATCATTATAGTTTGTTTTGAAAGATTTTTTATTTTGAATGATTATATATTCTATGATGTAAGGTGTTTCCAACAATTCATAATGTTAATAAGGGATGAGACTAGTTCTAATGGTTCTTCATATCAACAGGTGAAACTACAGAGATGACTGATGGAGATAGACAAAGATGTATTGTTTCTGTTATGTTGTCCTTGTTTATCACAAAATGAGTTTTGATACAATCTTGAGATGGAAGTATACATGGGTGTTCACATTGCTATGCGCCAAATATAGTTTTTTTTTTATCAGCAAGACAAATTTAGATTAAAACCTCTTTAGAGGGTAAAGAAGAGTACAGCGTGGATCTATCAGCTACAGATCAATGCACAAAAAAGGACACCAAACTATGAAACAATAGGGGAATGAACTTTAAACCCCGCCAAAGCCTCCCGGATACAGAATGAAAACTTGCACACTAAAAATAGAGATTGAAGGTCTACGAACCAAATTTGTCTAACATGAAGCACACAGATTGTAAATCAGTCCTAAAGACCAAATTTCCCAACCATTAACCACAAACAGACCTAAAACTCTACCAACCCAGCCTTAATTTAGTTCCGGATTTACAGCTACTCACATCTCAAGAACCAGAACCCTAGGATAGAGTTGCAAGGTCGGGCTGGCGGCCAACACCGCAAATGGTCGAGAAAAAAACCCAAAATCAGAATAGCAATCAGGGAGATCAGAGAGCAAATGCCTTGTGTCCTCGCCGGCGGTCAGCACCGAGTCCGACAAGGCCAGACCACCAAAGTGTCCGGAAACACCAGGATAGCCCTAATGTACTAAAGATGAAGGGGGTAGAGTAGAAAACGAAAGTAATTAAAGAAGGAAATAGACCTTACCAACCTTTGCCAAACCCTAGACCCGAAAACTCTTCCTAGCAACGAACCAAGCTGTCAGCACACGACCTCACACGCCCCTACTTTCACCTGAGAGTCCCTTAGCAGTGAGAACCTCGTCTCTAACCACTCTGACATGGTGCAGGTGAAGGACTTTAGTGAAAATCGCGCGACAACAGCCTCGGACGACTTCGAACTCCCGGTGGGTCCGCTTGACGCTCCGGCCAGCACCGAGAACACATGGAGGGAACCAGAATTTCTTCATACCGGAGCCGAGAGAGGGGAGCAGCGAGTCTTCCCTTGGGAAGCTCGAGGAGGCCGGGATAACCTTCAGCGCCACCAGGGAGAGCCAGGGCTTGAGGGCGGCGGAACACGGCGGCAGAGCAAGGGCAAAACTCGTAGATCTGGTAGGGTGAGCCTAGATCTACGAGTAGAGTCTCAAAGGACTCAAAACCGAAAGAAACGAAGTCGGAACAGAGGGGAAGAAGGAGAGGGCGAAGGAATGAGAAACTGGAACAGATCTGAGCCAATCCCTCACCGAGACAGCGAGGAAAGGCTTCCAATTTAAGATCTGAAGTGGAGCCACACCGGAGGAAGAAGAAACGAAGGTCGAAGGAGAGGGAAAACGCTGGAGAAGAGGGCGCGAGGGTTGAAAGACGGAGAAGAAAGGGAAAGGTAAAATAGATAGAAGGGAAAGGAACGCATAGGGAAGAGATCTCCGCCGGTAACAACCACAGCCGAGGCCGTGACCGTCACCGGCGAGATCAACAAGGAACGAAGGGTTGTGAACAGGGAGAGGAAAGGGTTTCCGTCCCGTGCCGGTTTCAACTTTTTTCCAAATATAGTTGATGGTGCAACAATGAATTGTATCTAATATACGAATAAAAGCCTATATTGTCATTGTTACTTGAATATTATATCACTAGATTATTTTGAACAAGTAAACTTTAATGTCATACTTCTTCATTCTGGTCTTCACATATACCAGTCCTTAAGGCTTGCGAAGACAAGGCCAGTCAGAGACTCATTGTTCAATTGGAATTGTCCTTTTTATGGGTCTGTCACCTGATAGATCTCGCCCAATTCTTCCATTTCAGGTAGGTCGTAAAGTTATCTTCCGAGACACTTTATGTCAAAAGTATCACAATCACATAAAGTGTTCAAAGAATTAACTCAAGCACCAAAAGAAGTGGGGCACCTAACCACTTCAGCTAACCAGAAGCTAAAAAAACTCATACACCTCACATGAAAACCTAAACCTTAGGGGGGACTTAGAGCCATTAGATTTTGTTCCTTCTAAGGCCTGCCATCAGATAGGTCTTGCCCAAATCTTCCATTTCAGGTTGGTTATAAATTTCTTATCTAAGAGCCTTTATGTCGAAAATAGTATAAATGTTGAAAGATTCAACTCAAGCACCAAAAGGTGTAAAAGCTTCAGAACTTGACTTCATATTTTCTCTTTAGAAGTCTCCTGCCCAAAACCCTCATTTCCTCTTATTTTTCTTCTTTCGATGTCAGCGGTGACCTCGTGGCTTCGGCCATGGAGGTCATCGTTGGTACTCATCTCTTTTCCTTCTTTTTTTTCTGTTCCACCCTTTTTACTCCTTTGCCTTAGCTCTTTTTCACCACCGTCTGAGGAGTTTGCATCTCAGATCTGACTATGGGAAGTACTTCTTCGTTACTGGTGAGGATCGACATAGATCTGCTTCAAAATCTATCCTGACTCGTTGTGGTGAAGGGTCTGGGTCGGGTGGTTTCAAATCTGCTCGTGGGAGGATTTCCCTCTTCTTCTCTGGTGGGATTGTCGCGGATCTATCATTCCTTTGCCTCGGTGTTGCTGGTGAAGTTTTGCTTCAGAGCTCTCTAAGACTCTTGGCTGGCTTTGGCTTTTGGAGCTCGGATCTGACCGAGACTTGGGTTGTGCTCGTACTCAGTACTATACCGTTCTTTTCCTTTGGGCCCTCGCTTGATGTTGGCCGACAAGGGGTTACCAGTTCTGGTAACGGAATGCTGAGCTCGAGATCCAGTCTCACATATTCGGGATGGGATGTCTTTCTTGGTAAGGTACATTGTTTCCCTTTTCTATGAATGGTGCTACTACTCCCTCCTTTACCCATCTTTTCGGTTTGTCTTCTTCTCTTCTCTTCTCTTCTCTTCTCTTCTCTTCCACGATAGGTGGTTCGAGTTTTCTGGTTATTGGTATTGATCATCGACTAGTGTTTAAGGTTGTTCCTTTGTTTAAAGCCTCTCTTTTGATTGATGAGTTTGGTGAGTTCTTATGATTCTTCACCGGTTTTATCTCTGCCGCCAACGTATTGGTGGCATCCTGCTCCTTTTTTAAGGAATGGATGGTTCTAATGATTCAGTGAATATTAGGGCCCATCTTCGATTAGGGATCAATGTTTCTTGTGTTCATTTTTCTTCTATCCATTTTATTCCCCCTTGTTTTTCATGGTGGAAAAATTTAGGTGATTCATACTTGTTCTACAAATTTTTTGAGCTTCATGGTGGTGATATTTGGGTTCTAGACCTCTAACTATTTTTCTAGCTTCTTGGTTATTGTTCTTTCTACTATATGGTATTTGTTGTATTGTTTCTGGTTGTATTGTAATTGGTTGTACAGTGGTATTTCTGGTTGGTTGGTGTTGATCTTAGTTGATCAGTGTCGTATTAGGTTGTTTCTTTCTTGTTTGTTTTGGTGTGTCCTTATAATTGGTTGTCACCAATTTTAAACTTTTGGGTCTATAGCAGAATTGTTCTTGTACTCTTCTTCCTCCTCGAGAGAGGTTTTAATTTAAATATACAATGCTGATAAAAAAAACACCCAAGGTGTGAAGCACCAAACCGCTTCAGCTATCCGGAAGCTAAAAAACCCACGCACACGTCACATGAAAACCCAAACCTTTGGGGGAACTTAAAGCCATTAGAGTCTGTTCCACCAACTATGCATAAAAATATCAAACACCACCCATGTACGCCCTTCACCCCCCCCCCCCCCCCCCCACCCCCAACGAGCCATCCCAGTCACTAACCTCAACATTGTATCTATATTTCACAAAATAAATCTTTTTCTGCTCCAAACTCCATGACTAGGAGGCATCAGTCTAAGATCTCCCCTCGGAATTTGAAGGATAGACTCTCGATCTATTAGTCAATAGAAAACATCAAATTTGTCTTATCCTAATAAGAAGCGGTCCTTAGAAGGTCCATACCTGAGCATCCTAGTGAGTCAATCGAAAAAGTAATCGCCGAAACCTCAGGTTAGAGGGTATTTACGAGTCCTATAAGAGAAAAGTATCATGCCTTATTCTCTTGATTACTCCCTTTTGAACCAACAACCAAGCCTACGAGACCCTATTCCAAGCATCAAACTAGTCCGAACAAGCATGAAATTCACAGAGAGAAGTTTCCGGAAAATACTTGTTCCAAAGAATCGTAACCATCATACAATCGGCCATCTTTAGGATCCGCCAAACTTGCTTTCCCAACATCCCAAAATTCAAAAGCCTCCCTCACTACCTCCCCTACACTCGTTTTTGACAGCACTATCACCACCTCCTCTTCCTCACTGAGATGAGGCAGGGGCCGACCTGGCGTGCTCCGTTGCAATATCTGTTTCCATGGGAGCACGTAGATGCCGTCGGTAGGTCACTGTGGAAGGATAGCTCCCTCCAAGAGCCGGATGAAAGAGACAACAAGTGTACAAACCCAGATAACCGGGAAGAAAATCAGAAGATTGTATATCTTCACAAAAAAAAACTACATGTAATATTGCATATAACTGTTCTGGAGTTTATTGCTTCATCCACTTTTACTGAATATATTTATCTGTTGACTGAGAGTGGTAAACATATTCCCGAATATCCTAAAATGATAGTGGATTCAGATAAAGTGTGTGAAATTTTGACTGAGCCTGAATCTGACTTGATTAAAGGTACATGCATTGGTGATTTAAAATAGGGGAAACCATGTAGCCTAACCCTATTTAAGCTTTGTTTTTCAATTCCTAACCTAGGTTTACCTTTGGTGACATTTCCCAACTATCCCCTTTCAATTTTTTGCAGAAAGTATCGTTTACCGTTTATTTTGACGATTCCGTTAGTTTTTTTTGCCACGTGTCACTTCACTATGACGACACGTGGCAGACAAGTAGGCAAAAAACTAACGGAATCGTCAGTTTTGACGATTTTTGATACTTTCTGCAAAAAATTGAAAGGTGATAGTTGGGAAATGTCACCAAAGGTAAAACTAGGTTAGGAATTGAAAAAAAAAAGCTTAAATGGGGTTAGGATACAGGGTTACCCCTTTAAAATAAATGTCTTATCTTCCTAATATGGATATCCCAAATTTATATTCAACTTTTTTCTATCAGGATCCCAAACTGGCATACACTTGAGGAAACAAGGAGTATAGTGTTGTTGTTCCTATGTGCAGTATGTTGGGTCTCGATGGAGGGTATGAAAACATACTCGCAGTGGAAGCAAATAAAACCCGAGACAATGCAAGGAAAAACTACCAAAGATTAGATACATAAGACCAAAACGAAATAAATGAAGTGACTCAACTTTCAGTTCGTTTATCTGAATAAAAAACCGTTGAAATCCAAATTCCACCGTTCACTTTGAAGACCAATATGTGGAGAACATTCACTTCATAAATCAGTTTCATCGGACCTTGGATGAATCCTCGATCGAGCTCATGAAGGTGGCTGGCCGGACAGAAAACAGTGTAGAAAATTCTGCACTGTTTCTTCTCTATTTGTTCAAGAACACTAAGAAAAGATGATCGGCTTGAGTCTCCAAGACGCCTACGTATCCACCCCGGGAATTAAAGCCACGCAGTTCTTATATTTAGAACTCAAGAACACAAATTTTGGAGAGGAAAAAGTCTTGGCCAAAACCTAAAGAGAGAGGAAGAAGATGGAGCTTTGTTCTTCTTCTTGTCTTGTGTGTTTGTTATGTGAATAAGATGACTTAATCCAACAACAACAAGGACAAGTAAGATGTAGAGAAGCATGGTGTAAATAGGATAAGTATGGTTCTAAGTATGGGTGGACATGATGTGGTTAGGTGATGAATCACCAACACTTTGATTAATTATTTCCATGGGCCTTGGTTGCATGGGCCTCTCATGGGCCTCTTAGAACATGGCCTGAGGCCATTCCCAACGAGGTCTCGTGACGTGCTCATCGCCTCTAAGCCTTCCATACCGGAAATGTCCAACATTATCCGGCGTGATAAATCCAAGACTCCAAGCCTTGTCTCGATCAGTAAAGTCCTATTCACTTACGGGCACATGACCCAAATCCCAGTTTTGGTCATGTCCCGAGACAACTCCCTTTTGGCCGTTCTCCATAAATGTGTTAATGAGTTTCATTCTCTGGTGTGACCCTTAGGTTTATGCATGTCAATAGATCAACGTAAAATCCCATTTTACTTGATTCTATTTAAGTGGCAACTAACAAGACTTTAGTATTGCCTGACACTGCATAACGAATCGACCCTATCGATTCTAACCTTTCCGTCGTCCCTGCCATTATCCTTTTATCTCCGATATCCTGATTGAGATAAGGCATAGAGTCGTCATCCTTAGTATTCTCAATCACTGTTCCCTGATATGTGAGATGAGTGAATATATGATACCCAGTATCATGTGCATGGACATGCTATTCTTTCAGTCACTCTCGATCAAGCGGCCGAGAACCGATATTTTTCCTATACCGCAGTATGAGGGATAAATCCCTTAGCCGTCTTTCGTGTCACTCATGCAGTCCGTCCCCAAGCCAATCCTAGTCGTTATGGAAGCCCTGTTACGAACAACGTTAGGCTCAGGTCAAACTCAGTTGTTTACTGCATAGCGATCACAAAGACTCCTCGGTCTAAGGACACATGACAAGATACGACAATGAATATGTTCATGACTTGATCTATGGCACATATTCATGTCGGGTCGTCCAATATCATGTCCCACATGATATCTATGATCAGACTCCGGAATCTCATTCCAATGACTAATAGAACGTAAGCCATAAAGAGTCATCTTTCATACTAGTCGCTTCTAGTGAAGCTTTGTTGACTAAAAACCTTACTCACACGTCACATGAAAACCCAAACCGTTGGGGGAACTTAAAGCCCTTAAAATCTGTTCCACCAACTATGCATAAAAATATCAAACACCACCCACGTCCCCCCCCCCCCCCCCCCAATTTTAGGCTTTTGAGGTCTATAACAGACTTGTTCGTGTACTCTTCTTGCTCCTCGTGAGAGGTTTTAATTTAAATATACATTGCTGATAAAAAAACACCAAAAGGTGTGGCGCACCAAACCGCTTCAGCTATCCGGAAGCTAAAAAAACCCACGTACACGTCACTTGAAAACCCAAACCTTTAGGGGAACTTAAAGCCATTAGAGTATGTTCCACCAACTCTGCATAAAAAATCAAACACCACCAACGTTCCCCCCCCCCCCCCCCCCCCCCAATTTTAGACTTTTGGGGTCTATAGCAGACTTGTTCTTGTACTCTTCTTGCTCCTCGTGAGAGATTTTAATTTAAATGTACAATGCTGATAAAAAAAACACCAAAAGGTGTGGCGCACCAAACCGCTTCAGCTATCCGGAAGTTAAAAAACCCACGTACACGTCACATGAAAACCCAAACCTTTAGGGGAATTTAAAGCCATTAGAGTATGTTCCACCAACTCTGCATAAAAATATCAAACACCACCCACGTCGCCTCTGCACCCCCCCCACCCCCCCCCCCCCCCCCCACCCCTCACAACGAGCCATCCCAGTCACTAACCTCAATATTGTATTTATATTTAACAAAATAAATCTTTTTCTGCTCTAAACTCCATGATTAGGAGGCATCAGTCTAAGATCTCCCCTCAGAATCTGAAGGATAGACTCTTGATCTATTAGTCAAAAGAAAACATCAAATTTGTCTTATCCTAATAAGAAGCAGTCCCTAGAAGGTCTATACATGAGCATCCTAGTGAGTCAATCGGAAAAGTAATCGCCGAAACCTCGGGTTAGAGGGTATCTACGAGTCCTATAAGAGGAAAGTAGCATGCCTGATTCTCTTGATTACTCCCTTTTGAACCAACAACCAAGTCTACGAGACACCATTCCAAGCATCAAACTAGCCCGAACAAGCATGAAATTCACAAAGAGAAGTTTTCGGCAAATACTTGTTCCAAAGAACCCTAGCCATCATACAGTCGGTCATCTTTAGGATCCGCCAAACTTGCTTTCCCAACATCCCAAAATTCAAAAACAACCAGTGCACTTCCTAAAGCGAAGATTTCTCTAAGCTCGCCAATGAAGATGGTGTGATTCTACGTCTCAACCCCACAAAAAGCGAGCCGCCAATCTTTGAAGATCTTGAAAAATTCCTCCCCAGAACCGAAAAACTTCTAAGGAGAAAATGAGGATTGGTTGGATTACCGCCTTGATTACCACCACCCGACCTCCTAGAGAAGTAAACTTGGTTTTCGACCCTGGCAGCTTCTTTCAAATTTAAATCCCTAGAAAATGAAAGACATCCAACCTATTTTGATCCACAAGAGATGGAAATCCAAATTGTATTTTTTGTTGAGGTTTACATTTAGATAAATTGTATTTTTTATTAAAAGTCTAGATTTATAGGCATAGTAGTTTGTATGAGGTATTGGTTCAGAAGACTGATGAAAATAAAGGGGAGAGGGGGGTCGAGTAGTTGGCGGGTGTTTAGAACCACATGTTTGAGAAAGACGTATCAATGTTATTAAGGTTTCTCTTTGAAAGTTTTATTGAATCAGTTTGATTTTGTTTTAGGATGTGTTACAGAAAGTCAATGGTGGAAGAAGAAAGTGTTTGCTGCTTTTGGATAGGAGATTTTGCTACTCAATGGAAAAGTGGATAGACCAAAATGTGGCCAGATTGTATTCTCAAAACGGCAAATTCTCAATCGATATGTCAGTTGTATTTCCATGCTCTGTGAACAATGACCAACTCTACTGTTTGGTTGTAAAGAATCGAAAAGGGGTAAGAAACAGTAAAAAAAGACACAATTGGTTTGGATATTCAATCATACTCCATATAAACATTGAATTCAATATTTTTGCCTCATCAATCTTCAATTTAATGGCATATTCGATTTTATGAATTGATCGACTTCTGATGTTTAGTTGTTGTAATCAGGTAGGGGTTATTGTTCCCACTCGGTGTCATTCTGCTTTGGATTGACTTTGTTCGATTTTTTATTCTACTTCATTTGACCATATGTCCCGCTCTCCCTAATATTGCCAACACCTCCCTCATTACCTCCCCTACATTCGTTTTTGACGGACCTCTTTCGACAGAACTATCACCACCTCCTCTTCCTCTCCGAGATGTAGGTCACTGTAGAAGGATAGCTGTCTCCAGGAGCCGGCTGAAAGAAACAACAAGTGTACAAAACCAGATAACCGGGAAGAAAATCACCAAAAAAAACATGTAATATTGCATATGACTGTTGTGGAGTTTATTGCTTCATCCACTTTTTACTGAATATATTTATCTGTTGATAGAGAGTGGTAAACATATATATCCTAAAATGATAGTGGATTCTGATAAAGTGTGTGAAATTTTGACTGAGCCTGAATCTGACTTGATTGTACATGCATATGCGTTGGTGATTTAAAATAAATGTCTTATCTTCCAAATATGGATATCCCAAATTTATATTCAACTTTCTCTACACTTGAGGAAAGAGGGAGTAGAGTGTCGAGTTCCTATTCCTATGTGCAGTAGAACTAATTTCCAAATGGTATTATGAACTTAACAGCTGAATTTCTAATTAAGGACTACTTATTTAGTTTCAGATTTGGTTAAGGAAATTGCTGCAATGCCAAAGTGTGCTCATGTTTTAACTAGAAACACCTTTACTCTAATGCAACTGAAAATGCTCCACATCTTTGTGTTGGATATCCCAGCTGCCAATATTTCTAGTCTGCAAATTTGGATACTCTAATGCAACGGTTTCAGCTGAAAGACAAGTGTATCTCGCAGACACATTTCTTGTCTATGCAAGTTTGTTTTCGTGGAAGGCATAGAAGAAGATAAAGCCGCCAGTTTCACTCTCAATCATGCGTGCCTTTAAACTTCGTTAAAATGTTACTATTACAAGTACTTAAAATCTTATTAAAAAATCACACAAGGGTTGATTGATATAAGTTCTAACTACAAATAAATCCTAGAAAAAAGTCGATGAAAACTCACCAACTATATCACTTGGTATGTGATTGATCGAGCAACGTCAGAATTTTCTCTACACAGTAAGGAACTGGTACCAATCTGCTTATTATGAAGTAACCAGTGACCAACTAGGACCAAAACCATGAAATATGTAAAAAAAAGGAAACATGTGTGATATTATTTGAGAAGGCCCCTCTGTGTGAACTCCTCAAACATGGCAGCACCAATCTTAGCCGGAGATTCCACAACAGTCACCCCTGCACTCTTAAGCGCCTTTATTTTGTCTTGCGCTGTCCCCTTCCCTCCTGCTACTATAGCTGTTACCAACACCAACAACACATAAGCATTACATCCGATTCATATCCATTAAACTACAGAATAGAACTCAACACCATGAATAATATAATAGAGCCCATGCCCATGCTTTGTTTTATAATATTCAACACCATGAATAATATAATACAACGTTATGTTACATGCATACCTCCTGCATGACCCATCCGGCGGCCAGGTGGAGCAGTCAGTCCAGCGATAAAAGCAACGATAGGCTTTTTAGTCCCACTCTCCTGTTTTCATTGTCATAAACCATTCAATCTCAATTCTACTCAAGTTTAAGACATGTATGTTTCTATTGCCTCTCAAAACAATTTCTAAAATGCCAATACATATTCAGCTTTTCTCTTCAATTAACTCCAACAAATAACAAATCTGACCATCAACTTAACTTCTTCTGCACATCTTCCATGAAAAATAAATCACTACTCACCTTTATTAGAGCAGCAGCATCCTCTTCTGCAGTACCTCCTATCTCACCAATAAGAACGATGCCTGAAATAAGCAATGGAGATTATTATGTAAGATATGCAGTTTCTGATGATATTGTGTTATGGGCCGTATGGACCAGTACAAAGTGGGATAAAGCCCACCAAAGCTGCTGGCCGAGTACTCTTACTCGGCTAGGGTTTTAGTTTAATTATTTCCTTTTAATTAATGTTCCTTAGTTTAATTGGTTTCCTTTTAATTAATGTCTTAGTTTGTAAGTTATAGTAGGATTTGGAAAAGTTGTAGGTTTACAATTAATGTCATATTAGAATTGGGAAACCTCCGTGGTTATTTAAACCATGAAAGAAGAAACAATTAAACAGAGTTGAGAATTAAATAAATTGTTTGGTCTCTACGAGGTCTTCGAGTTCTCTCTTAATGAGCTCGTATCATCCACCATGTTGATAGCGTATTCGGGTCCTATAACGCGACCCAGAAGTCAGGATCATAACATATTGCTAAACCCATCCTCATTCACTATTTTTTTTCAAAATGTTGGGTTAGGTTGTAATTTAAGAGCTCCGTTTTCTATATCCACACAAGTCCATAAATCACGTCTTCTTTTTTCAAAAATGAAAGGGAAAACAAAAATTAACAAATCCAAAGACATTATTCCAGCTGCATACCTTCTGTTTGTGGATCCACAAGAAACTTCTTTACACAGTCAATGAAGTTGGTCCCATTGAAGGGATCCCCTCCAATTCCTACACAAGTAGATTGTCCAAGACCAACAGCAGTTGTTTGGAAAACCTATAACACGCATAGGCAAGGTCACGCTCCTTGAGATATAAAAAAACAAGCAAATGTCTCAAATTTTCTTTTTAGAAAGCTTACCGCTTCGTATGTCAATGTGCCGGATCGAGAAACAATTCCAATACGTCCTGGTTGATGAATATACCCAGGCATAATACCAACTTTGCATTCTCCAGGTTTGATAATTCCAGGGCAGTTTGGACCAATCAACCTTGTTTTTGACTGCCTGAGTAGAGCGGCCTTCACCTTCACCTGTACCAGGCAAAATATGAACTCCAATGTCAAAACAAGAAACAATGCAAGTTCAAATTTATGTAAGAAATACTCAAAACAACAGGTGATGACGTGAAGCAACACAAAGGGTCTAACAGTTTGAGTCAGCCCGTAGGATGATTGGTAAGTAAAACAATTCATTTACCATGTCATGCTGAGGAATTCCTTCAGTGATGCACACAACCAGATCCAATTCAGCTTCCAGTGCCTCCATGATAGCTCTTGCAGCAAAAGGTGGAGGGACATAGATAACTGAAGCGTTAGCGCATGTTGCAGCCTTTGCTTCAGCAACCGAGTTGAAAACGGGAAGCCCCAAGTGTTCAGTGCCACCCTTCTTTGGCGTCACTCCACCAACCTGTTGTATAAACAATAGTGCACCATCTCATCAGCTTTTGTCAATGCATCAGAAATAAATCTGAAGATACATTTTGGGTTGGACAACAGCAAATCAAAGTTGGCTTCAATCAGACCCAAGAACTAATCATTGAGATAAAATCTTCAACATAAACAGTTCAATCACTGCAGCAATTACTACACCTAATAATATAATAGGTAAGAAAATGCCAATGACTTATTTTCCCACTTACATTATTCATAATTGTTCACTTTACTCATCTGCTAGATACTTAAATCTGAGAAATCCTAATGAATTAATCATCTTTACACGGTCTGAGTAAACAAAATGCAAAGCATATACAGTGTTGTAGCATTGGAGCCGGGGGCATTCTCATTCATCTCACGGACATTACAAAACATGATATGATTACACATGAAAGGGAAAATTCTGCTATTCTAACGAAGGATCGCACAAACCCATCAACAGATCTATACGAGGACAAACGCATTTGCACAGAAACGCCGATTCCCACAAATTTGGAAAACCCCAAGATTAGAATCAGGCAAAACATAACAACGTGTTCGAAAGACAAAAAGGGAAATCGAGGAAAACAAAAGGTACCATGTTGGTGCCGTATTCGATGGCTTGTTCGGTGTGGAAGGTGCCATTCTTGCCGGTGATACCTTGGCAGATGATGCGCGTGTTTTTGTCGACGAAGACCGCCGGGGGAGCAACTGCCTCTGTGAAAATGCGTGCCGGTGAGGGAGTGAGAGGGGAAACCTTGGAAGACAGTGAGGCGATCAATCGCGTGGCTTGTCGAGCCATTGTTGCTCCGATCGATCAGAAAGTAAATGGAAGAGATGAAACAGAGAGAATGTGCTTTTTCTGTTAGAAAAAGATCCGAAGCAGCAGAATAAATTAATACCGTAACCAATAGCTTTATAATAGAGAACTAATGGGATATCCAAGTTTGTAAAAACCCTTAGAGCATCCGCAATGGTTCGCTGCCACGGCTTGTCATGGCAGGTCGTCGTTGCAAGGGAGGCGTGACTACAGGTCGTGGCCGGATCCAAACACGACACGACGCGACGCTGTGGTAGGAGCTATTTTAGAGGAGAGAGAAGACTATTTTGCCCCAAAAACAACTACAAATCATGGCTCCTACCACTAGTCATGGCAGACCATTGGAGAGGCATGGCAGGAAGTCATGGTAGGGAGGAGAGAGAAAGCCAAAAAAACACCTCATACCATGGCTTCTTGACACTAGTCATGGCAGACCATTGTGGATGCTCTTAGGTGTTAAATTATCTACACCGTGAGCACCTTCAACGATCGGCATAGAGTCGTTGTAGACGTGCTATCGTAGGCGTTGTCACACTTCTCCGATGTGGGAGGTGTTGTTTGGGATGTCGACTTAGCGGGTCACCTCAATCTGCTACAACGATGCGATTAGTCGGCAGGCCAACCCCACGCCGACACGTGACGACGGCGAATTAAAATAAACAACTTTTTTCTATAAATACACATTGACCCTACCCAAAAAAATCGCCTCTTTCTCTTCTACACTTCTTCCTTCACATCTTCTTCTGTCAAACCTCATTGTTCATATTTTGTTGATGGATCATTATCCAGCGTTGGCGGAGTTGTAGAAACTGACTCCCCAAGAAATAGATTAAGCGATGGGAAGGGTGGCTACAGCAACGGCGAAACGAATTCACGACCGGCTTCAAGGGAAAAAGATGAGGAGGCCGAGGGTTCTGTAAGAACTGCCCCTGGTCGATCCCGGTCGAACCGACGATTTTCGGCAAAAGTTGACTTTTTGTTGGAAAAGTCAACCGATGACTCCGGGAGTCATTCGGGACCTTTCCGGGACCCAAAAAGCTTAGCCGTCGTTACAGTTCGCTTAGTTGGGTCGTTTCCTCTCAAACGGTCTCTTTTGTGAAAAAGTCAACCCGGGGTCAATTTCGGTCAAACCCTAAGTCTTAAAGAATTAGTTAAATGTGCTGAGATTTAAATTGGGTATAAGTGGTCCCCACATGGACACTTGTCCATGTTGGCTTGGGGGAGAAGAAAGGATGGAGATTTGACTATTTTGCCCCCCCCCCCCCCCACACTTGAGCCTTGGAGAGGGAAGAAGCTTAAAAGGGCATTCTAGACTATTCTCACCTAGGTTTTAGGCACCAAATGAAAGCATTTCAGTCCATTTATTCAAGGGTGGCCGAAATTTAGAGAGAGAAAGAAGAAAGAGAGCTATGGAAGCTTGAAGAAGAAGAAAGGGGGGAAATGGTGTCCTGAACTAATTTTCTACTCAAATCTCATCAAAATTACTAGTTTCTTCTTCTATTCTCCATTTCTAAGGTAAATCATCAATCCTTTTTCGTTTTCATTGAGATTTAGATTGTGGTTTTGGGAGAAAAAGGATGAACATGGTTGGTTTCAATGGGTTTTTGATTTGGATGTTTAGATGATGATTTTGGAGAAAAAAAAAAGGGAGTTAGATGATGGATTTTAATGAGTTTTGTGGAGTTTTGATGAGGACCCATTACGGGTATTGAAGTAGAGACGTTTTTAAGACTGATTTGGAGGTGGGGAAGGTCAAAAATGGAGATTTTGAGGTTTATTTTCTCGAAATCGGAGTTGGAGGAAGAAGAAGGACGAACCTGTCCAGACCCGTCACGGATCCGTGACGGGGACCGTGACGGAGGACGTCGCGGCTCCGTGCGGGAGACCGTGACGGCGCCAGTCACGGCTCCGTGAGGAGAACTGTGACGGTGCAGACCACGGGTTCGTGACCCGAACCGTGGCAGACCAGAATTGATCATTTTTGGCCCTCTTTGGTGCATTTCGAGTAATTGGGACGGTTATCTATAACCAAGCTCTTTTGGGGTTAATTGGGAATGTTTTCCTCTTTAGACCAATTGTGAATTACTCTTGATTCTAGTATTTAATTGTGATCCTAGACTTTGGACCCGAGTTTGGAGGAGGAGGAGACTTTTGGACCTCGTGAAGTGACTAAGCGTTCGGAAAGCGATCGAGGTAGGGAAAGTAGCGAATACCGGTTTAATTGCGGAAAGTTACTAGTATGCATATAGGTTGCGAACTTTTGATATAATGATAGTATGCATGTAGGATGTGAGGAACGAGTGAAATGAGGGATAGCTTACGAGTCATGTCCAGCCGTAAGTTTGGGAATTGTCGTGCTGTAGAAATGCATGTGGGCCATGTCGAGCCTTAGGTTTGTGTGTTGATTGAAATGCCATGATCTATTATTGTGATGCTTGATGTGTGGTTTATCCGTTGTTAGATTGAGAATCATGTTATGATATGCTCGGTGTAGCGTGTTGTATGTTTTGGGCAAGTGTGTCATGCTTGATATGACGTGAATCAATGGTTGTGATATGATCGGGTGATTGATACACCGATGTATTGTGTTGTGGTAAGATTGACTCGGTTGGTATACCGTGGTTGAATTGTGGCACTGCGATGCGTGACTCTCTTGATGTATGTTCAGAGATGAGGTGTGTTCCGGTATGATACCTACACCGAGGGGGTACGCCGGTGTAGGGTGGTATCTAGGTCAACGATGTGGTCCCATGTACGCGGTCCCCCGGAGTGTGGTTCCGGTACGATACCTACATCGAGGGGGTATGCTGGTGTAGGGTGTCTAGGCCGACGATTACGTGATCAGTGTTGTGTTTGTGCCCCGACGGATTCCCGGGAAGACATATAGGCCGATGATGTGTGGTCCGGTATGATGTATCGTGTTTGTGCCCCGATGTGGTTCCGGGAAGATATCTAGGTCAATGTTGTGTGGTCTGGTACGATATGGTGGAGTCGGGCTGTGGACAGCCGGCGGGTTCGGGGACTGTTGTACGGGACGTGTGTTTATTTTATTGTATGTTGTATGCTTGATGATTGGATAAGTGACGTGAGTGCAGTGTGATAGTGGTCTTGTAATTATGTTTGTGAGTGTGGTTATAGTCTTGTGACTGAGGATCGTGGTTATGAGATTCCGTGTTGTGGTTAGTTGTGTGTCGTACTAGTATGCGCTAATTGGACGGTTACTCGTGGTGGTGAGCGGATACTCATCACCTTAACTACTTTTCCTACTGAGCGAAAGTCCACCCCCTTATTTTTCTGTGCTACAGGTCTTGAGTGGGATTTGGTCTAGCGGGATTCTCGGAGCATGGGCGCTAGCGAGGGTCTTAGGCTAGTATGGTTTAGAGACGTATTGTTTTGTTATCACTAAACTTATTTATTATGTGGTTTTGTCGAGTTGTTGACTCGTGTTGTTATTTGGATCTTTTAAACTGTTATTGGAGACTCGTTTTGGTATTAAAATTTCTTTATCAATTATTTTGTTTAGTTCACGTCTCGAGTCCGGTCAAAACCGGATTTGGGGCGTGACAGGTTCACAGTCGTTGGCGCCACCAAAGCGGAGAGAGATATAGCACAATCGAGACGAAGAAAACGAGTGGTTCATAGTTGAGTACTTCAGACCTACTCTGGTGTACAATGACCAACAATTTCGACGAAGCTTCCGGATGTTGAGGGAATTGTTACTACGGATCATGAATGCATTGAGTGAGCGGTACACATACTTCCGGCAACAAAAGGATGCTATAGGGAAGCACAGATTCTCTCCACACCAGAAGTGTGCGGTAGCACTTCGTCAGCTCTGTTATTGAGGTCCCGTCGATGTCGTTGACGAGTACTTGGGAATGGCGGAGATCATTGCTTTGGACTACGTCAAGAAGTTATGCTTAGAAATCAACGAAGCTCGCGAATTTTCGGGGATGATAGGGAGTCTCGACTGCATGCACAGGGATTGGAAGAACCGTCATGTGGCATGGGCTGCACAATTCTCAAGCAGGGACCACAAGAACGTCCCCCACAATCATGCTAGAAGCCATTGCATCCCAAGACCTTTGGATTTGACACTCTTTTTTCGGAACACCGGGCTCTAACAACGACATCGATGTGCTCAATAGGTCTATATTATTTCACCGGGTAGTTCGAGGCTTCGTTGCAGATGTTAAGTTCAAGGTGAACGGGTCCGAGTACATAACCCCTTATTACTTGACATATGGAATTTATCCTCCTTGGGCTACATTTATGAAGACAATATCAGCTCCATAAACAGCGAAGCAAATGTGTTTTGCTAGAAACCAGGGGCATGTATGAAGGATATCGAACGAGCATTTGGAGTTCTACATGCTCGCTTTCACATCGTTACTCGTCCGAGACGAATGTGGGATATGCACACACTCACAATAATCATAACTAATTGTATTATCCTGCACTACATGATTGTTGAGGATCAACGGAGGTCGTACCCCACTGATCCATTTGTAGATATTGGTGCCCCGGACCTAGCGACCCGTAGAGGACCACCACCAATAGTGGACTTGGATTGTATCTTAGGGCATAGAGGAAGGATCCGAGATCGGGATGTTCATCACCGTCAACGTTGACCTCGTCGATCACATTTGGACTAAATATGGAGATGGCGACAACAATTAGAATAATATAATGTATTTCATATTTGGAATAAATAAAAATAGTAATTTAATTTGGGGTGGTTTTGAAAATATGAAAAGTGCAAACAATGGATCCAAACAACTACTAGTTGTTTACCATTGGAGATGTAGTTGTAGGAAGTAGTTGTTTGGAGGAGAGAGAAACTCAAATGTGCTCCTACAACCCCTCCAAACAACTACACGGGCTATTAGGGGTTCCGATTTCTCATCGGAACAACCGGAATCGAGGAACCGACGATGTGAAAGTGAAGAACTACCGGTTCCGATTTCTTAAACGAGAAATAGGAACCAATATCAAGGGGTTCGGTTCCCATGTCGGAATCAGAACCAATGGATTCTTGAACGTTGCCAGCAAATTATGACCCGCCACGTGTGTTCAAAAATTATTTATAAAATGAAGAAAAATCAAGAAAAAATTATATAAATACCGCAACATTTTCTTGTAGTGTCCACACTTCATTCATCTCACACACAAACTAGAAATACACACACTCTCTCTCGTTTTTGTGATCGAGTTATGGATGAATTCGAAGCAAACGTTCATGCAATGGAGACATGAGTCCGGCGAAAGGCAGAGCATCTTAGAGCCAAAATGCAGCCTTAGGTCGACACATTGAGGCGAACGGTCGAAAACGGGGAACCTTCTTGAAGAGAGATCAACAAAGGTCATTTTGAATGCCATGAATGACTAATACGAGATTATTTTGTTGACAACCCTACTTACTGCCCCGATATGTTTAGGCATTAATTCCGTATGAGTTAAGCCCTTTTTATTTGGGTGATGGGAAAGATAGTGGAGCATGAAGATTACTTTGTCCAAAAGTCGGATGCATGGATTTATCTTCACATCAAAAATACACTATCGCAATATGAATGCTAGCGTATGGGTGCTCAGTCGATTTGTTTGACGAAGCACTACAAATTGGGGTAACCACCATACTCAAATGCATGCGGCAGTTTTACAAGACCGTTGTTGATGTATTTATGGAGGAATACGAGCGAGCACCAAATCCAGCCTACTTGACCCGATTGCTAAAATTGGGATACAAGCGAGGGTTCCCCGATATGATTGGGAGTCTTTAGTGCATGCATTGGGAATGAAATAATGTCTCAACCGTGTTGCAAGGAACCTTCGAGTGGGGAGATCACCACGGGCATGCAACCATAGTGTTGGAAGTTGTAGAATCCTGTGATTTGTGGATTTGGCATGCGTATTTCAGCGTTGCTGGCTTGAATAATGACATCAACGTGCTAAACGGAAGATGCTTATTCAATGACTTTCTTACCGGCTGTGACTATGCCATAGACTACGAGATCAACAGGATTTGATATGATCGACCTTATTATTTGGTTAACGACATTTACCCAACCTAGAACCGGTTTGTGAAGATGTTTCGTCATCCCATCGAACCCAAACACAAACTGTTTACTAAAGTCCAAGAAGGTGCTCGGAAAGGTGTTGAATGAGCTTTTGGATTCCTTCAAGCACAGTGACACATAATTTTCTAGCCCGCTCGTGTCTGGGACAAGTATACGTTGTTTAATATCATGCACAATCTTATTATTCTACACAATATGATTACAGAGGAGGAAGCAACATGTATGATAAAGGAGATGAAGAATGATATAACGAGCCCCCTCTGGACATACTTGATTGGACAAAACTAGAACGATGGCACCACGGAAGTCCCTTATCCTACCAACAGTACTGGCAGTTCGAGGACATCTGAAAAATGATAACATCCACCGGCAACTCCAGCATGGCCTTGTTGAGAACATCTGAGATTTCTTTGAAATAGAGTACGAATCCGATAATTAAGCATATGCTTGTGTTGAATTTATATGAATTATTATTTATTGTTAGTATTATTTGTTAGATTTTTGTTTTAAATCATTGTTTAATAAATTCAGTAAAATAAATATTAATTATGCAATCAACAGACAAGAATCCCTAAAGAACTCTACAAAGAACCTCACATGTGAAAATCAGTAGATTTTAGCATCTGAACCATAATATTGATTCCTCATCACGGATTCCAAAACAATTTTAAGGAATCTGAACCCCTAAAAAGAATCCTACGATGTACATTCTCTTAATCAGACAACGAATAAGACTTCTAAAGATTAATAAGACATTAAAGAATTAATTTTATTTGTATTTTGTAATATTTAAAGAAATTGAGATTCGTAATTCTATTGAGAGATGACTCATAATTAGGAAGACTTATAAGTTAAGAGGAAATGATGATTTCTCAATCTTATTTGTCGTTTTGATGTTGTCTACCAACCATGTCATCGCACAAGAACTTCATTAAGAAGAAGTTTGCGAGGAGAATGGAGATCAACAACACCACCAGATACATTGTCTTGATTTTCATCATCCCCCACTACATCGTTGGCATCTATGTATTCCATACGTATCACTCGACTTTATCTCTGATAGAGTGTCTAGGGTTTCGTCAATCTCCATATTCCATAAAGGGTCTAGGGTTTGGTACCGCTACAAAGGATATGGTCCCCTCAACCCTTTACACAACTTCCCCAAATCAAATGAGCCCCCCACGGGAAAGCGGGACGTTAAAGAGGAGGATTATATCGCCCCTTAAGGTTGGCTTCCGCCGACCATTCCCCTCTGCCAACCCATAGGTTTCTCATTGAATAGTTGGCGCACCCCCTCAGCATCTTACAAGACCGACATGCTTTAAGGCACCTTAGTAAGATCCAAGTTGAGACATGGGTGACTGTGTTTGAGTTTCTTTATCTGTTTCGGTACTACTATCATTCAGGACGACCAAGTCCTTCTCCATTTAATCGATGATCCCAAATTCTTCTTTGTAAAGAGGTTAGCGAACAAGGCGCTCACTAGCTTACTAGGAACGCGCGTTCTATATCTGTCCTCTTGTGGTCTGATGATCCTATGTTAGATGCACTTTCAGTGTATTGTTGATTTAAACAATTAATAACAGAATCTCTTATGCTAAAAAAAGTTAGGAGGAGAGTCAAAAGTTAATTAGAATTTAGATATTTTCATTTTGTTAAAATAACTTAAAAAACAAACGCCGAAATTCCCATGCCCGCCTGGATTTGTCTAAACCCGCGTAGACGACTCACCCGATTTATCCAGTTAAACTTAAGAAAATCATAGGACGTGACCACCGGAGATCCGCCTTCTTGGGAATCAAGACAAAAGTGGTCGCGTAGAGGACAGATTCTAGCACCCCTTGATGCTCATTTGATGAAAAAAATGCAATGACCGCCTCCCGCACCATGTGCTAGTAGTGTTGGAAGAGCTTAGGGTTTAAGCCATCCGGCCCCGGAGACTTATCTGGACCCATTTGAAAATTTGTCGGTGTGACCTCTTTAGGGTGTACCTGAGGGAACAAACCCACATTTTGCATATCCGATATACCTTCATACACCTATCATATGCCTTTATCATATCGAGCTTTAGGGAAATAAAACCCTTTACGCCTTGGGTTTTCATGCGCATGTAATGAATAACTTCAAAAGATATTAACATTATCATGAATGGACTGACCTGGAATGAATGCACCGTGAGTCGGGATGATGATAGCCGGTAAAAGAATTTTGAGTTTTTTTAGCGAGGACCTTTGACAATATGTGGAAGGTGACATTACATAGGACGATAGAGCGCATATATGTGACAACATGGGGATCCGGCTTCTTGGGGATGAACACTAGAGTGGTCTTATATTGAGGATAGATTCCAGCACACCCCCTCCTCCCCGCCAATTGTTTGATGAACAAATTCAATGACCGCCCCCAACACAATTAGCCAATAATGTTGTAAGAAATTTTAATTTAGGCCATCCAAACCTCGGGGACTTACTCGGACCCATCTGAAAAAAATGTCGTTATGATCTCCTCAGGGTGTACAGGAGGGAGCAAAGCCATATTTTTCACATTTGATATACCTTCATACCCATGTCATAAGCTTTTCTTATATCAAAATTTTTAGGCCATCGAAACCCTTACTCCCTTGGTTTTCATGTGCATGTAGTAAATAATTTCAAAAGATGTAAAGGCATTCTCATTAATGGATCGACCTGAACAAATGCACCCATAGTCGGGGCGATGATAACCGATATAAGGATTTTGAGTTCGTTGGCTATTACCTTGGACAATATGTGGAAGATGATGTTACATAGGGTGATAAGGCGCATATTTGTGAACATGCAGGGATTCATCTTCTTGAGGATGAAGGCTAGAGTGGTCCCATTGAGGACAGATTCTAGTACCCCCACCCCTTCCCCCGACGATAGTTTGCTGAACAAATGCAATGACTACCCCTGGACCGTGAGCTAGTAGTGTTCGAAGAATTTGGGGTTTTGGCCATCCGGCTTCAAGGACTTGTCCAGACCCATTTGAAAAAACTATTGATATGACCTCCTCAAGGTGTACCCGAGTGAGCAAAGCTGCATTTTGAACTTTTGATATACCATTCGACAAGTTCGTTGGAAAAGCATACAAGACAAGTATAAAGGTTGTAAACAGGTCTTAGAACCATTGGTCAGTGTAATGGTGATCATATCTTGGGACATTAACACCCTATCCAAGCAAGATTCCACCTTGTGTCCTTGTTCCTTACCCTAGAACCATATGAATTCATGGCCTCATAGAGGTACATCTGTAACTCTGATGTCCATGATCGCATCCTAAAATGTCTCACTCAGTTGTGACAGATACGAGTGATCTCCCTGGTCTCACTTGAGTCAAGAATCCCATTGAAGTCCCCCAATAGCACCCATTGATCCTTTTCACGCTATGCTAACTACCATAGGAGATCCAAACTTCCGATGTCATTGTACCTTTCTTGTCTCCCCATAAATACCAGGGAGCCGTATTTTTTCGGGGGCGTGCAAGCGATCTATGCATCCATATGATCTAGTGACAACGTTCTCGATTCCATTGTAATATGAGTGTTTAGAACATAGCGTGACCACCTCCAGTGCCTTATGCTAAGACAATCGTTCCCTCATGAAGCCAGGTTGTACCTGAGAATAGCTAACCGAATATTTAAACCTTGGTATATTCTTATGAATAAAGGGGATCTTAAATCATAGCTCGATCCATCTTGGTTGGGTTGGAAACATGGAATCTCCATCTTCCTTAACTCCACATTATTTTAAGAAATAAGCCTACTTTTATCATCTTAATTAGATGAGGATGGAGGATATAAACTCTTTTTCACATCGTTTAAAAAAACTCCCTTTTACATGAAATAATCTCCTTAATATATAACTGTTCTTTAAACATACAAAAATATTGTCTAGTTAGATTGTATGTATATTTATAAGATTTGTTTGAAAGTCTAATATAATTAGATAATCCTAGTTTAATGAAAACTGAAGATAAGGGTTTAACCTTTAACATATTAATGGGGCATATCTTCATGACACCTCAAACCAACATAACCATTAAGTCTAATAATCTTGTTTTTCCTAACATTAAGCAAACAAAGATAGTAACATAGTCGAGCATTCTTAAACAAAATCTCAACAACATAACAATTACAACAAAGAAGGTCTTTGTATCCCGATATTATAACCTTTAAGCCTAGAAGAACAAAAGAAGAACAGAAAATAAAAAAAATTAAAGGAAGCTAGAAAAGGAAAACCCCTTAACGAAGACGTAGACCACCGAACCCAAAGCAACCACTGTCAAAGTGAAAAGCAACGACCAAAAAACGTCCTCCGGGCCTCCAAGGAAACACACAATCCCACCTCCAAACTCCCCTCGCCTAGCCCACAGATACCACGATGGTACCCCACCACCGACCAACACAGGTAGTGGGGAGGCCAGAGCGCATACCCACTAGAACCCTCACAACCAGAATACACTCCCCTCGAATTTCAACCTTAAGAGATTCAACAAAACCCATAGGCACAATACTTCACGGGTCACGGAGGCCAACCTTACCACCGAGGTCAAGGAAACGTAAATCTCCAGAGGGAGAAAATGGGAAGAGGATTACCTGAAAGCAAAGGAAGGTGAGAAAGTGAGTCGATCCACCCGATCTCTTCGATCTCAAATTCGTGGCCGACCAACACCAAACCAGTGACCACCAGGGTAGAGATCAGTCTCAAAATCTCTTTAGATAGGAGAATAAGAACTTATGTCACGCCTCAAACCCGGTTTTGACCGAACTCAAGACGTGAACTAAAATAAAGTAAAAACAATAATAAAAGTAAACTTAAATATCATGAATCTCCGAATAGTTCATAATCAAAAACCAATGACACGAGTCAAACGCTCAAATCCAAATAAATAAAACACATTTTAGTTCATAAACAGAAAGTACGTCTCTACTACAAGATAAATCCCCGGACTCTCAAGGAGCTCCCGAGCTCTGAGACGTCCTCTAGACTGACTCACCATCGAAACCTGTAAAACAGTAAAAACAGAGGGGGTGAGCTTTCACTCAGTAGGAAAAAGTAGTAAAGAGAATGGACTTCCGCTCCGTTACCATAAATACTCGATCGATAACACCTACTACTAACTGACAAAACAAACAGAAACCAACAGGAACACAACATTATCGGCAACGGAACCCAGCCACAGGAACATACAAACAACAGAACATTATAATACTAAGACTATTACGACGTCACTCAAACCCGCTATCATACAGACATAAGACACGTACACCATGATACTCCAATCACCACGCACAACTCAACAAATACATCATACCGGAATACACCCTCGGTCTAGACAGCATCGGGGTGAAGCAATACATCATACCGGAAACGCACATCGGGGTAAAGCACACACTACATCATACCGGAAACGCACATCGGCCTAGATGTCTTCCCGGAAACGCACATCGGGGTAAATCTCATAACAAACATACAAAACCGGCACACACCTCGGTCGGGTATCTTCCCATAGTATGGGGTACAAGTCACACCACACAATACCATAGCAAACATGTTACACC
Source organism: Erodium maritimum (assembly GCA_963921825.1). Classification (NCBI taxonomy): domain Eukaryota; kingdom Viridiplantae; phylum Streptophyta; class Magnoliopsida; order Geraniales; family Geraniaceae; genus Erodium; species Erodium maritimum. The sequence continues at coordinate 68,123,190 of OY997590.1, read as the reverse complement.
GAACTTATCATACCACCGAAGCTTACCGACATAACTTACCGAGCGCACCTCATCGGTCTATCATTCACCCGATAATATCACAAGACAACCATTCATATCACATTCATCACAATTCACATAGCCTGCCGTGATTCTTTAAGTAACCGAAGAATATCCTATGTATCAGCCGATAAGGACTATTAACCACAATCAAATACAACCAACACACAATCCCAAGGCCCGACATGGCCGCATGTGATTTTACAGCACGACAATTCCCATAATTGAAAGCGGTTATTCTAGTTAATCACATCCTATATGAAAGCTAAGACTTTACCGGTTGTTAACGTCCTATATGCATACTATTAACATTATTTAATTTAAAAGCGGTAATTACTACTCTTCCCTACCTCAAATGCTATCCAAACGCTTAGTCACGCGACGCCTAGTAGTAGTCTCCTCCTCCGAGCTCGGGAACAAAGTCTAAGATCATAGTAATACTAGAATTAATGACAAATCAAGGGTGGTTTAAGAGGTAAACACTCAAGTTAAAATCCCCAATTCGGTTAATGATAGTCTTTCTAATTACTCGAAAAACACCCAAAATGGACCCAATAGGCCCAAAACTTATCTACCACGATTCGGGTCACGGAGCCGTGAGGCTCCCCGTCACGGGTGACGTCACGGTCTCCGTCACGGTACCTGTCACGGATCCGTGACGGGTCCGAGCAGACTCGCCCTTCTTCTTCCTCCAGCTTCTTCTCCACGAAATCAACACCAAAACTCCATTTTTATCAACCCAAAACCTCCAAATCAGTCCCATAACTTCAATACTTCACTACCCATAGTGGGTTTCATCAAAACAACAATTACCCAAATGATTTTCATCCAAAATAACCAAAACCCCAATTGATTTCTACATAAATCAACTTCTTTCTTTTCATAAACCATCATCTAACAACATATAGCTCAAAACCTAACTAGTTCATGCAATTTCTATGGAAACCCATAACCCCAAAATGATTGAAAGTAGATTGTTAGAGCTTACCTACCTTGGAAATGAAGAGATGATGAAGATGGTGAAATTTTTGAGAAGATTTGGTGAAGAAAACCACTCAAAGGAGCTCCCTTTCTCTTGCTTCTTCTTCAAGCTTCAATGGAATTCTCCAACTTCTCTCTTCTCTCTATAGAATTCGGCCAACAAGGGGAAAATGAGCTGAAATTGCTCTTTGGTGGCTCTTAAACCTAAGGGAGAAATGACTAAAAGGCACCCCTTGCTCCATTTCTTCTATTTTGGCACATATGAGGGTAAATGGGTCTTTCTAGACCCATTTCTTCTCCTCCAAGCCATCATGGACAAGTTTCCATGTGGGGGCCACCTTGCCCTTAATAATTTCCAGCATCTTTAATTTAATACGGTTTAACCTCTAATTAGGCATAATTTGACCGAAAGTTGACTTATTCGTAAAATTAGTCATTTGAAAGGAAACGACCCAACTAAGCTAACCGTAACGACGACTAAGCTTTTTGGGTCCCAGAAAGGTCCCGAATGACTCCCGGAGTCATCTGTTGACTTTTCCGGCGGAAAGTCCACTTTCGCCAAAAACTACTAGTTCGACCGGGGGGCGGTTCTTACAACTTAGGTGAAGGATTTGAAGGAGCACCCCAAGGGGGATGGAGTTCCACGACCCGAAGAGCATCCTCCAGTCTTCTCACACCCAAAACGGCCCCTAGAAGAAGTTGAGAGAGCCAGATTGACCTAGGAAATCATATCTAACGCAGAGAAACGAGAAGAAGCACCATAGGTCCAAAAATGTGTCCCAAAAAAGGAGAAGAACAAAGAGGGTATAAGTAGAGAAGTAAGAGTGAACCAACGATGACTGGAGCCACCAAATCCACCGTCGACAGTGGAAGAGGTAAAACGGACTAAGGTTAGAAAGTTAGAAAGAATATAGGATTTTAGAGAGAAGAGTTAACTCACCAAAAAAAAACATTTATAAGACTTTAATACCATATCAAGCCCCATATTATCTGAAACAATATTACATTCAACTTGATACAATTAGTTGGGTACGAAGCATAGGAGAAAGAGCGACTACAATCCAAGACAGTTCAACAATTACTTGGAGTGTTGGTACACAAGTAAGAGATAGCCGATAACCCATCATATTCAAAGTTAGCAAATATCTCCACTCTCCCCAACAAAAAATATCTACCCCAATTTCCAAATTATTCGGAGACTAAAATGTAAAAGCCTCTCCTTTTTCTCTCCCTATTATCTCCTAAAAGTGCAGACCAAGAAAAAGCACAGAGAAGAACAAAAAAATATGGCTTCTCCTTCCGCATGCCTCCCTCCTCTGCACACTGCTTCAATCATAATACCAAGATTGTGCGGATTCAACACATCACCACCTGCAAGAAAGCTCCATCACCCCGGCATCGGATCAGTCACATCCTGCAAGGCTACTTCTTCACCCATCACTGACTTCGATCTTTACGATCTTCTAGGCATCGACAGCTCCTCCAATCACTCCCAGATAAAGACCGCCTACCGGTCTCTGCAGAAGAAGTGCCACCCTGACATAGCAGGGCCACCGGGGCATGACATGGCCATCGTCCTCAACGACGCTTACTCTGTGCTCTCTGATCCTATTGCAAGATCAGCATACGACAAGGTTAAAGAATCAACTCAACTAAAAGCTCAACCGCATAATTCAAAACTACAGTTATATTATAACAGATACTATGTTTGGTTTTGTCAGGAGCATGGCAAGATTGCAGATCTGAGAGGGTACACAGGAAAAGCTCTGTACTCGGCATGGGCTGGGGCAGAGAGCGAGGAGAGAGCCGTCTTTGTTGATGAGGTCAAGTGTGTTGGGTGCTTGAAATGCGCCTTACTTGCTGACAAGACCTTCGCCATTGAATCTGTCTATGGAAGGGCTCGGGTTGTGGCTCAGTGGGCTGATCCAGAACACAAGATCCAAGAGGCCATCGATGCTTGTCCTGTCGATTGCATCTCGTAATACTACTACTCACACTCCTACTCAATTTCTCCTCAACAACAGCTCGAATTGTTCTCTGTTAATGTTATGGTATTGCTCTGACTCAACATAGGATGGTGGAGAGATCGGATTTAGCGGCTCTGGAGTTCTTGATGTCCAAGCAGCCCCGCGAGAGCGTAAGGTTGAGCACGGGCAGTTCTGGGGGTGTACGAGTGTCCAACATATTCGCTGATGTCAAAAAATTTCAAACCAAGTACAGGGAATCCACCGGTAATCAAGATGTAAGTTCTATAAATACCTTTTTTTTCCATCATGAACTATGCACGTTTTACAAATCCCTGTTATGAATATGTAACAAAATTCAATTCAATTAGTGATTTGTAAAACGTGCATAGTTCATAACCGTGCATTGTAATTTAATGTGGTCTTTCTCATGCAATCTGGATTTGAATCTGTTTCAGGAAACAGATCCGCGCAGGGAAGCAAGAATGGTAGCAATCCAAGCTATAAGGTCAATATCAAACTGGTTATACTGGCATTCGACTAACACAGGAGGAGAGATGCAGAGTCTTACACACGTCGCTAAGAAATCAGCCGAGCCAACCATGAAGAAGCTCCGGGATGCTGCAGCCGCGAGGAAACAGATAAAAGAGAGTGCAAGATCGGTACGCCTGATCTCAGAAAACACGCACGACGAGGAAGAGTATTGGATGCCATCAACCCAAGCTCCTCCAGAGAAGAACCCTACCCCCAACACTGCTTCAGAGCCCACTCCTGAAAAAGAATGGAGGACATATAACAGATATGGTAGATATAGAAAGAAAGTTAAACGAAACAATCTGCAATTGGGAATTCCGGTGGTTACTGCAATGGCTGGATCGATTTGGGTCCGATTGACGGTGGGAGAAGGCGTGGCTGGAGGGATAAGAGAGCACATAGGAGGAGCTTCAGCTTTGGAAGTGGTAAATAGCTCATGGTCTCAAGTGTTTTTGGCCGGCGTTACGTGGTATTTTATAGGGATGTTACTGGTAGAGCTTGTAGGAAACGTTCTCAACAGATCAGAGCAGTGAAGATAATTAGATAGGTACATATGAAAATATATTACATACATGTAAACACTACAAATATATCACTTACCTTCTTGTAGAAAGGTTGGCACCTTGATGGTCATAATTTCCCATCAAATGCATTCATCACATATTATGCATAGTGAATGTTGATTCGTCCACAACAATGATGCTGTTTCTACATCCGACTTAATCTTATTGTTGTTCTGCATTATATGATCATGCAAAACAGATTTTGTACAAGTCTAGTTCAACAAAAAGGAACCACTTATATAAGGAGAGAAAAACGGGGGGAGGTTGATCTGTCCTGCCTGTTGTTTATATTAGTTCTAGGGTTAATCGTTAAAAACTACAAAATATTTTCTTCACTTACTAAAAACTACTATATGAGTTTAAAATGTGGACAAAAACATACCATAGATATTGTCCATAGTCTCATGTTAACATAATAAACAATTCTTGGTCAAAACATATAGCATTAAAAACGTATAGTACTCAAAACATATAGCTTTGAAAATGTACCGTGGTCAAACTTAAAAAATATTGTAGGCAAAACATATTAGTCCAATACTTAACAGAACCGGATATTTTTTTTTTTATCAACGCTATTTTTTATTAATAGCACTCTACCAATGAAGGAAAGAGCAAAATAGTCCTGAGACAGAACAGAATATTATGTTCATTATTTTAACAGAAAAGTACCTGTAATACTTATTGTATGTTTTTGTTCACTTTTAAACTCATTGTAGGTTTTGGAAAATTGACGAATTTTTTTCTAGTTTTTAACAATTAACCATTTGTTCTATTAATTTCATGAATTTACATTTAACTAATAAATTAAACTATGATTAGTGTTGAGGTTATATATAAAATTAATTAATTAAAAACATAATTTCATTCACATAATTTAGCAATTACATAAACCAAAACCAATTATATTGGAAAATTATAATCTTGATAAAAAATACTGAAAATATATATCATCTCCATCGAACTCATCTTATTTATCTATATAATAACCTTTTTCATTTTCTTTCTTAACTAGAGGGGCATCTTTCACATAATCCTCTTCATTTTAAACGACCCTTCATCTTAAACTGAACAATATACTGCTTTCTCTTTCTGAAGGGTAAGGTTTATCTTCGCATGAAATAAATAAATAAAGGATTTATTGCATGTGTATATTAAAATAAAGGGTAAATTATATTGACATACCTCGTATTATACGCGTTTAACGGATAAATACTCCAAAATTATTTTGTAACGAAAACATACCTCGAACTAACACTTGGTAACAACATTCCCCCTTTCATCCATTTTTTCATCTATTTTGTGGGTTAGATTTAGGTTTGGAGAGATATTTAGTGTTGGATTTAGGATTAAAGTTGGTTTTAGGATTGTAACACTATAGATAGTTTCGAATTTCTGAAAAAATGAACAACAAACGGACAGAAAAATGGATGAAATGGGGATGTTGTTACTAAGTGTTAGTTTTTTTTTATCAGCAAAGACACATATTTAAATTAACCTCTTCTGAGGAAGAAAAGATTACAAAAAAAACAATCATCCTAAAGATTGCAGAGGACAAAAGAAAGGAGCAAGAGAGAGGGTACACAGACCCGGAAGCAAGACAGGGTACACCGACCCAGAGACACCTCACAGGGGGAGACCACAACCATCAAGGGAGGGTACGCAGACCCTAAAGAAAAGAAAGGGTACACACATCCAGAAGTCAGAGAAGGGCACGCAGACCCAGAAGTCAGAGAAGGGCACGCAGTCCCAGAGGCTAAGAACGGGTACGCAGACCCAAAAGAAAAGCGAGGGCACGCAGACCCAGAAGAGAAAGGGTACGCAAACCCAGGAGTGAGAATGGGTACGCAAACCCAGAAGAGAGAACGGGTACGCAGACCCAGAGGAGAGAACGGGTACGCAGACCTAGAGGAGAGAACGGGTACGCAGACCCAAAGGAGAGAACGGGTACGCAGACCCAAAAGGACGGCTAAAAAGGAGACTCAAACCCAAATAAAGCCACAATGAAGCACAGAAGACAGATCTCAAACCCAGAAAGTCGACCAAAAAGTGCAGAAAAGCTAGCCGTCTTCCAAAGTAACCACCAAAGGCGTTACCCTAACTTGAGGAGAAAATTGTATCTCGTCGGCTTCTAAACTCAGCGAATTAAAAGAAACCGACACGCTGACGACCAACATCGCATAACGGCAGAGATAAATCAGTGCAAAAAAACACCGAAACTCAAATCCCAAAAGAAGGACTTTTCGAATTCCAAGGCCTAAAGACCTAATACAACCCATCATAGGCCAACACCTTAATAATGACGGGCCCCGCAACAAGGCAGGAGTACAAAGGAAAACGAGAAGCCTAAAATAAGGATGAGCAGAATTCCTACGAGTTAAATATAACGCCTAAGAGTAAAGAACCAAACCTTCCGCGACGACGACCGAAGACGTGGCCGGAAACACAACGAATCCGAGCTAGGAAACGCCTCCCACAATGGAACTGGACGAAGTCACCCGAGTACACCACGAAAAGTCCGGAAAACAGCCAAGCTAGAAGAAGAGGCAGGCCGAAGAAAAAGACCAGGCCCAACAGGTGGGCCAACGGGATCAGGCCCGGTCCTGGCCCAGCATGGCTAAGCCCAAAGCAAACCTGGTTGGACCAAACCGGGTCTGCCCCAACCAGATCCGATCCAGATACCCGACCCGGACCTGCTCCAGAAGCCCGACCCAGCCACTCACCCGGACCCACACCAGAAGTCCGCCCCAGCCACCCACCTGGACCGAACCCTACCCGGTTCGTGACCCGAGTAGGGAATCCGACCCGAGCCACGACAAACCGCTGCCACCTTCAGACGGGAAAGACACCGCGCGCCGGCGAGCCCAAGAGTTCCAGCGAGAAGAGGGCAGCAACTACAGCAGAGCGCCGACCAAAACGCAGCCCTACTGTCCAATACCGAGCACGCCAAAAGTCAGATCTATAAACGCAAGGCACGCCGGTACAGACGCACGCCAGGACGGAGTTGCACCGTGACCGGAGTTGAGGGTCAGATTTGGGGGCCTGAGTTGAGGGCCGGAGTTGAGGGCTGGAGTTGGCATGGCCGAAGACGATGGTTGGAGAACGTAGGGTCGCTGGAGACAGCCGAAGTAGAACGGCCGTTGACGAGGGCCAGAGCGGGCCGAGAAGCTGTAGAGAAGAGAAGGTTCGGGGCCTTGGCCGTTGACGAGGGCCACAGGCAGAGCGGGGCGAGGCGTGGCGAAGGACAAGCCAGTTGTCGGAGGAGGAAGAAGCAAGGGCGGCGGTTTCAGAAGGAGAAGGCGTTGGGTTCGCGAGAAGAGGGAGAAAGGGGGCTGGAGGAGGGGGGAAGGGAGCCACCACCGGCGACTGGTCTGGCCGGAGCCAAGACCGTCGCCGGTGAAGGGAAAGGTGTGGGCGGCGGCTGGAGAAGAGTAAGGTTTCAGACCTTAGAGAGAGAGCTTTTTTGGCCCTCAGACTGTATGTCCTAGCCTATACTCTTAAAAGAAAATACTTTGCTACTAAGTGTTAGTTCGGGGTATGTTTTCGTTACGAAATAACTTTGGAGTATTTATCCGTTAAACACGTATAATACGGGGTATGCCAACGTAATTTACCTTAAAATAAATTACCAACAAACACAAAAGTACACTTTAACATATGTTTTTCTTATAATGATGTGGGACATAATTTTATAAATTAAAATAGGGTAAATTACATCTAACTACCCCGAACTATACGACTTTAACGATATACTACCTCAATGTTTATTCGTAACATTCACCTACCCCGAACTAACCAATAATTACGACGTTACCCCCTTTCCATCTATTATTGTTAATTTTTTTGTAAAAAGACGGAAATGCCCTCAACTGTTATCCAAATTTACACCCTTATAACATTCACTTCAAAAATAAATAAATATCATTCAAATATGTTTTGTATTTTTATTAAATCAACAATAAGTGAATTATAATTCAAATATTTTTTTTACTAATTTTAAAATCTGATTTAAATTATTATTTTTTTATGAAGTATTTATTTTGAAATAATAATTTATTAAATATATAAAAATAATTAATTTTTATAAAATCAGAGTTTTTTTATATTATGTTTTCTGATTTTTTTTTTGTTTATTTCTTTTCTAATAAATTTAATATTGATCTTTTCATAATAATTTCTTAATTCTAAAAATTAGTTATTAAATAACTAATTAATATATAAATTTTCTGTAAATATATTATTAATAATATATAATCTGAATATTAATTAAAAAAGTTCTTCATCTTCTTCATCCGGAGAGTGCGACTTCTCGATCTGGGCATGTCCAGATCTCGTCGGAGCGGTACGAGCTTGTCCACGACGGCTGGGGCGCTCGGAGCAAGGTTCGAAGCTCAAGATCGTGGTAGGACACGGCTGAGAGAGAGAACACGGGGGAGTACGCTGTTGAAGCTTGACGGTGTCTTCATCTTCCGGTCCCCGAGCTCCCACCGGCGAGTTAAAGATGGGGATTGAACAGATCTACCCTGCCGCGAACTAGATCTACCTTGTCGCGAACCAAATCTACCTCCCCGTCCCCTTGCCGGTCAACTCTTACGATCGTGGCGGGACGGCGCCGATGAGCTCATCCTCTCGAGCCCACAACCTTCTTCTCAAGCCAGCGACAGCGAGAAGCTTCATCGCCGGCGTCCTTCAGATCTGGAATGGCTCTTTCCTTCCATGGCTCGATTCAGGTCGAGATTCGTTCCAAATTGAGTAGATCTGCGTTTTAGGTTTGAAGCTTTATCGTCTTCGCGATCTTTAGATCTAAATAATTTCCTGTGCCTCGTTCCTGTGCATTTTGTTGAATCTGTATTGTTCATGTTCAAACATTTTGTTGAATTTAAGTGAGTATTGTGTATTAGTGTATTGTGTTTACAGATATGAAGTATTGAGTATTGTGTATTGTGTTAGAATCTGAGTATCGTTGTAGGGTTGATTTTTATTTTGTTGTGTGTATGAATTTTGCAGATATGAAGTTGTGTATTGATGATGAAAAAAATAATGAAAAAAGTAATTAATTAATAATATAGAAATAAAGTAATAAAGAAATAAAAGTATAAAAAAGAAATTTCGAAATTTTAGTTTTATATATATATATATATATATATATATAATAAAAGAATTGATGTTTTCAAAATGAAAGAATATTTTTCTGTTTTTTTGAAAATAAAGAGATTTTTAATTAAAAAATACAAAAAATAAGGGTGGATATAGGGTTGGAGAAAGAAATAGGGTTGGAATTAGGGTTGGAGTTGTTTTAGGGTTGGAATAGTAAGGGTAGTTTAGGAATTTCTGAAAAAATTAACAGAAAATGGATGGAAAAGTGGATGGAGGGGGTAACGTCGTAATTATTGGTTAGTTCGGGGTAGGTAAATGTTACGATTAAACATTGGGGTAGTATATCGTTAAAGTCGTATAGTTCGGGGTAGTCGGATGTAATTTACCCATTAAAATACTACAGGAAAAAATCGTCTTACTCATCATATGACTTGTCACTACCACAAAACTGTACATCATCGACCGACATATTCAGTTGGTAATAAAAGGCGTTCAATCGGTTAAGTTGTAAGTCGGCCGATAGTTCAACCCGACAAGTTTAGTCGACTATGAATCCATTTTTTGTTTCATTACAGACTGAAACATGTTGGGTCGGTAATGAATATTTATTACTAGCTGATTGATATAACTCAGTCGGCTAAGTTATATAACAAATATCTAAAAAAAATTAGAAATTACACACCCAAACGTGTAATAGATCAAATGAACCTGCAAATCCAAAAAAAAAACAAAAAAAACTATCTAATTGAACCAGAAATTGAAAATGCACGTGCACTTTTTTCTTCAAAATTAGATGTTTGCATTTGGAAACACTCAGACCCCAGTGACAACATCAAAAATCAATAGTGGAAATCTCATCTTAGATTCGTGTTAAGCTTGCTCTCCAGTTGTTCTCTTTGAGCATCCACCTCCCTAACATTAATGTAACATTACCAATTAGTGTCACTGATGGTCGAATTAATGTCATATTTTGTTTTTTTGTTTCGGATATAGTACCCCCAGCTTCTTATGTGAGCTTCTCTGTAATGGTTGTTTTTGGTTAGATCCTGTTTGGATCTATTTTTTTTAAAATAAAAGTTTTCGCGCTTATCCAAAAAAATGTAGCATTACCCATTTATGTTTAAGAAGAGAGAAACAATTGCCACGTAGGACATACAACACTCTTTTTAGTGATGCTTAACTTTTTGTCTACAATGGAGAAGCAAAAAAGATTGGTTGACTCTCTTTCTGAAAAATTTCTCTCTGTCTTCTGTCTAAAACCAAACCCTTCTCCTACTTTTTTGCCCCCTCTATCAACGGTAGCCTCACGGCTTCGACCATAGAGGTCACTGTCGGTAAGACCTTCTCCCTCCTCTTCTCTTCTTCCCTTCCTCTATCACTTCTCTAGCGTTGTTATGGCACAGTCTCTTTTCACCTTCTTTGGAGTTTTGACCCAGATCGGTGTGTAGGTGTAGGTCAAGGTGTGTTTGGTGGAGTTAGCATTGGAGCAGTTGGTTAAGGAAAATCCGTTGGGGGGAGGGGGTCAGGGAAGTAAAATAGCGGCAAGTCATCCAAATGATAAAGGAACGAGCAAGAACCTGTATCTACTCCAAATAAAGACGCATATGGGAAAAATAAACTCATAAAAAATGACATGAAGAGAAATAAAAACCCATGAAGACAAAGGCATAAACTGAACATCCAATTTATGAATAGGAAAACATAGAAAAAAAGGATAACATAAGCACCCCAAAACTCGAAGGTGGTCATAGGTGGGAGCACGAAGAAATAAACATTGAGTAGGGGAACAAAAACCCAACAACTTAGTAGGAAGAGTATTAACATATAAGTATATATGGATAAAGAATAGGGAGAACGTTGAATCCTAACTCAGTGAGGAATGTGTTTCGCAAGTCCTAACTATGCACATTTTTTTGTCACTTGTCCCGAACAAAAGGCGTGTTTTTATACAACACATGTAAAATGACACCTAAAAAGTGGTATAACGTTCGCATTCGATGGTTTTTCCGCTTACTTTTTGTATAATTTGGGTTTGTTAGTTCACTACAAGAGGTGGGTGGTATAAAATTACAATTTTTTTGTGTCATTTTTCATGTTTTGTAAAAAAACACACCTTTTTGTTCAGGACATGTGACAAAAAGGTGTGCATAGTTAGGACATCAAAATAATCTATCTAACACATTTAGGATTCGGGGTTATCTCTAAAGAATAATGCTAGAAATATGGAGGAAGAAAGGAATGAAGAAGAAGAGTCCAAACCAAGTGATGACCTCGGTCGTCCCTGCCCTGACATCCCATACTCCTTGGTCAAGGTTGTCCTTGACCGTCCCTGTCCTGACATCCTGCACTCCTCGATCAGGGCTGACCTCAACCGTCCTATCCTGACCTCCCAACAAATGATGTATGCGGCTAGGGCTCCACCGATCGGGGGCATGTGTTCAGCCCACCTCGTTTCCTATTCAACCCACATTTCAGTCCGAACCCCGAGCCCTTCTCACCGAAGTCCCCATCATGGTCAGGCCATCTTTAGGGATCGTTCCCGAGGCTACTCCCTGCCGTCTAATGGAGTACCTCCTTATACTCCAAGAGGTTTTTGATGCCCTTACCATGGACGTGAAGGAGGATAAGATCATCTACACCCCACGAGATCCAACGATAGACCATGCCCGAGCCCACACGACCTTTGGTCTAGTAGGTCCTACTAGTATGATCGAACGTTCATGGAGGGACTGATGAAAAAGGTCTGACATCATGATGACATCTTCATCAAGGACCTCGGCTGGGGGATCTTCGACTTTTACTTCACTTCCCAGGTAGGGAAAGATCGGATCCGTAGAGGGGAACTATGTCCTTTAAGTAGGCACCCTTGGTTCTAGAGGACATCCGGACGTAGTTCAACTCGACTACCCTCCCATTCTCCCGCCTTTATATGTGAGCCATAGTCTCCGATCTCCCACCGGCGACCTTACCGTCGAAACAAGGCTCCAGGTAGGTGAGGCGCTTAGGGGCTTCGTGGACACTCAGACGGACTTGGCAGGCCTAGCTTGGGCTTGAAGGTGCACTTCTGAAAGAATCTGGAGACACCGCTCTATCACTTGGCTCAACTACTAATTTAAGGGCATGAGGCACTGATCAAAGAACGCTTTTCGTAGGAGAGGATCCTAGATTTCTGCTTCTGGTGTGGCTGTACCGACCATCAGAAAATGGAGTGCCCCTAGATAAGGTACTTGAACACCCAAGAAGCTACTCACTTAGACCCGTTCCTAATGGCACAAGAGCTTCACAACCTGCGGAAGGGGATCCGTAGAGATTGGTCGAACCCTATCTGGTCCCGATTCCTAGCCCACCATGACCCCCCATCGGGATTTGGGTTCTAGAGGCTCGCATTACCCCCGCCTCAAATTGTCATTCCATCAAGTTTTTCCCACTAGGACCCGCAACAATTTCCCCAACACAAGACTTCCCGCCTACTGTCTTGGTAGTTGGCACACACTTGGAGCCAGAAGAACATGCCCTTTCGGACCGATCTACCACTCTCAGCCTACAAGGGAGTGTGGCCACTCGAGATCGGGACAACACTATGGAGATGGCTCTTCTGTAGGGTACATAGGTGAGGTATGTGAAGCAACCTCGCCAGGGAAAATGAGTGCGATATCGAGTAACGGGGTGTGTGTGAGTAGTGGCGGAGCTAGTTTTTTTAGTGAGGGGGCACCGAAATTTTTCAGTGTCAATACGTGACTCTAAAAAAATTGAGGGGGGCATAACTACGAAATTAGAAGGAATTAAGGGTTTTTTTGAAAAAAAATCAAAAAACATACAAAAAAAATTGAGGGGTGGGGGGCACGTGGCTCCGTCACTGTGTGTGAGGATGCACACCTCGCCCTGTCAAAGTTTGAGCCATCTCGACCCACGGCATCCCTTTTTTCTTGGTGTTCTTCTTAGATGCCCAAAATTCCCTCAAATGTTCCGAGAAGGTCTCTGCCGAGAGATCAACGTGTTTATCAGACACCACAATCATTTTTAGGTCAAGTCAGAAAAAACGAAGTGAGCTACAATCGTGCGCCTATCGTCAAGAGAGTCTACCTCCTTAGTTGTTAACATGACATATTAATTATAAAGCTCGTGTCTCAAACGTATAGTTCCAAACTACGTCTCACTCTTTTCGATTTTCTTATTTTTATTTTCATTCTGTTCATCGTGATTTTTAACCTTAATTTTTTATAGAGGAATGACAATATTATTAGTGTAGAAAAGCAAACAGGTGTTCGTCTGTCGACAAACCCCTTACAAAACAATAAATTAAAGATAAATAAACTGACATAAATGTTGAGAAATAAATTGTGCTCATATGCATAGAGGTGGTCGGGGGGTTGACTGCGGTAGCATCCATGGATACCGATACAGTATGCTCCAACCATAAAACATTGATCGAGCAGATCAGGTGAAAGCTGAATAGTGGTGGACCGATAGCTCCCCCGGTAAGTCAGCGTGCGTCGTCCTCCCTTAAATGATAAGTGTAGGGCTCCTGAACGCGGGAATGCCGACCCCGAAGTGGTAGGGGAGTATCTCATCGACTATTGGCAGAACCACTGCCACCAAACTGCCAGGAAGGGGATACAGTCGCCCAAACCCTTCTTGGGTCTCCAGGCTCTCATTCCTGGAGGCGAGGGTGCTTACCGCCCCCCGCCACTACATTTTATGCTCCCTCCGAAGCTGACGATCTTGTCTTTTCCTCAGGTTCCTCCTCCCTCTCGCCACGTTTTTTCCAGAAAGGGATGACGACATCTCCTTGGGAAGCCACCCTACCGGAGCCTCCTCCTTGTAGAAAGATTGTCTCCCCTGCTCCTTTGGCACTTGGGTCCTTTGAGGAGTACTCGGCCCCACCACCTTGGATCCCCCATTACCCCACCCACTCAAGTACGTCCAGTTTGTTCCTGCCGTCGCCTTCCCATGCTTAACCCTCTCCATCCCAGATATGGGATCCGCCGGTTACTTCAGCGATGGGCCCCTTTTACCACCCACCACGGGGCATACTGGGAACAAGTGGCCAGCACAGCAGCATCCAAAACAGTGCTTAGGCAAATGTTCATATGAAATCACCAGACGAGTACGTACCTGAGAAACTGATAGACGAAACCAAAGTTGGCTCTGCAGGGGAACTCTGATGTCCGCTGTGATCCTAACCTTCATAAAGTCTCCCCAACATAGTCCATCCTTATCTACATCCAATCCTTGACAAACACCCAGGGCATTCCCCACACGAAATCTCACATCCCTTGTCCACGCCCCTAATTGCAAGTTTGACACCCGCGCCCAGACTGAAAAATGATGGAACTCCAGATCCTGGACCTGCATGTGGGCCCACAAATCTGTAAATAAAACTAGAGAGTCCCAGAACGACCATGGCTCTCCTAGAAGGACTCTCTCCCTCTCATTTGTTGTCCTAAAAAAGAAAGCTATTAGACCCCCCCCCCCTCAAGAGGTTTGGCCTCCACTTTCTTCCCCAAGGCATCCTCCAACCTGTCTACCACTGACTTCCTATAGATCTTCTTAGTCGTCAGTACCTTGGCTGCCAGCGCAAAGCGATACAAATTTCCTCGTCCCGTGACCTCGTGCACAGGGACCACCACCTCCCTGATTTTCATCGACCCCATTTGGGAGCCCAGATCTCCCATCAGATCTCCCGGCCGATACCCAACATTGTCCCGTGATATGAACGGGTTATAACTTGTGCCTCCATGGGTAGAGTGAAGCTCCGGATCCGCTGCCAGTCGGGTTTTTCCACAGTCCACCCGCACCCACTGACCCGATCCGGGTAGATCCACCCGCCACTGACCCGACTCAGGTCGCAGCATCAGGCCCGAGCCCGCCCCGTAGCGAGCCGCCCACTAGGCCACATCACCCTGACCGGCTAGTGTCCAGCCCGCCCTGATGTTTCCACCTAGGCCTCTTAGGCCTGAACCCGGTCGAGGTTGCCAGCCCGATCTCCACGCATCTGCCATCAGGCCCGGGCCCATCTCTTTATCCCGAGCCTCTTCCGGAACCCTAGGGCTCAACGCCGCAAGCGCCTTCCCCTTTCGTATCCGCCACGCCATAGCCTCCTCCGATTCAGTGGCCTCCGAACCCGACGCCGATGATATGACGATCGGGATGAACGCCACCCCATCTCGGAGCGACTCCCTAGGCTCATCCTCTGCCTCCGTCGCCGCCTGCTCCACCGGCGTCACTACATCATGCCGGATCATCTTCTTCCTCGGTCGAGAGAGAGAAGGGAGAGATAGATTGAAGGAGAATAGGAGCTGATGCGTCTCGAGAGTTGTGCGGCGCGAGGTTGAAGAGAGAGGAACAGTAGGTTTAGGGTGGGCTTGGGCCTGACTCGTAAATGGGCTCAAGTTTGGCTTGGGCCTGGTCTTTGACCGGGCCTGGTCAGCTTGGTCCAGGCCAACTCTTTTCTTTTCTTTTCTTTTTCTTTTGTAAACGATCCAGTTTCCAACCCGTTTTCCAACCACGATGTTTCAAGTCGATAAAAATAATATTTTAATTCTTTAAAACGGGGTGGTCTTTACAGTCTACCCCCCTTAAAAGAATTTCGTCCTCGAAATTTAAAACGGACGTACCTCAAGAGTCGAACAGGCTGGGGTACTTCGCACGGACCTCGTCCTCGCGCTCCCAGGTCGACTCTACTCCGTGGTGCTTCCACTGCACTCGTACCAGTGGGATGGTCTTGCCCCGCAGGGCCTTGTCTTGTCGATCCAGAATCCTGACTGGCTGCTCCTCATATGACACATCCTCCGCCACCTCGATGTCCGTCCACTCAATCACATGGGAGGGATCCGCGGTGTACTTCCGCAACTGGGATACGTGGAAGACGTTATGCACGTTCCCAAGCTGTGGTGGCAATGCAAGGCGATATGCAACTGCTCCAACTCTGCCCAAGATCTCGAAAGGGCCGATAAACCGCGGGGCCAACTTGCCTCCGCCGCGGTTGAACCGCAAAAGTCCCTTCTTCGGGCTCACCCTCAGAAATACATGATCACCAACCGAAAACTCAAGAGGCTTGCGCCATCTATTTGCATAACTCTTCTGGCGACTCTGCGCGGTTCTCAATCGATCCTGAATTAGTGCGGCCTTCTCGGTCGTCTCCTGGACAATCTCCAGACCAAGTAGGCTCCGGTCTCCTACCTCTGCCCAACACACGGGCGACCTGCACGACCTACCATACAACGCCTCAAACGGTGCCATCTCAATACTGGCCTGGAAGCTGTTGTTGTAGGAAAACTTCGCTAAAGGTGGGTGGTCCTCCCATGACCCTCGAAAGTCCAACACACAGGCTCGTAGCATGTCCTCTAGTATCTGGATAGTGCGCTCTGACTGACCGTCGGTCTGTGGATGATAAGCTGTACTAAGTAAGACCTCGGTCCCTAACTCTCTCTATAAGCTCTCCCAAAATCTGGAGGTGAAACGCGGATCTCGGTCGGACACAATCGACACCGGCACCCCGTGAAGACGGATGATCTCTCGAATATATAACCGGCTCAAAGTATCGATTGTATCTGTCATCCTCATGGACAAGAAGTGTTCCGACTTGGTCAGTCGGTCGACCACCACCCAAACTGCTTCGTGCCCTCTCAACGACCTCGGCAAGCCACTCACGAAGTCCATCGTGACGTGCTCCCACTTCCATTCTGCAATAGGTAACGTGCCCACTTTGAGACCGCGTCGATCTTCGCCAGATCGACGAGTATACCCTCTCGGGATACAACATGCCCAAGAAACTTCACCTCGGCGAGCTAGAACTCGCACTTCTTCAGGTTGTCGTACAACTGATGAGTACGCAACAAAGTCAACACCGTCCCCAAATGCTCCTCATGTGCCTCCTCACTAGGCGAATAAATCAGTATGTCATCAACAAACACCACAAAAAACTGATCCAGGTAGGGTCGGAAGATCTCGTTCATCAGATCCATAAACGTTACAGGTGCGTTCGTCAACCTGAACGGCATCACCAAGAACTCATAGTGCCCGTATCGAGTCCTAAATGCGGTCTTCTCCACATCTTCATCCCGAACCCTCAGCTGGTAGTACCATGATCGAAGGTCAATCTTCGAGAAGCACTTCGCTCCTCTCAACTGATCAAACAGGTCATCGATCCTCGGCATCGGATAACGGTTCTTCACCGTAACCCGGTTCAACTTCCGGTAATCAATGCTCCGCCTTTCTTCTTCACGAAGAGGGCAGGTTCTCCCCACGGCGAAGCACTCGGTCGGATAAAACCCTTCTCCCGAAGTTCCTCGAGTTGTCTCTTCAACTCGACCAACTCGGCTGGTGTAAACCGATACGGGGCCATAGAGATCGGCACCGTACCCGGGATCAAGTCGATCCTAAACTCCACCTTGGGCACTGGCGGTAATCCTGTCAGCTCCTCCGGAAAGACCTCTGGGAACTCGCATACCACTCTCGGTAGCTCTCTACTTGGTACGGTCTCCGGCTCATCGCCCACGGCCAACGCAGATAGGAGTACTCCGCTCCTACTGCCCAGAACACATGTAACGATCGTGTCACCCGATACTACGGTCACCTGCCGTCGATAACAATCGATAGACGCCCGATACCTCGTCATCCAGTCCATCCCCAAAATCACGTCAAAAGCAGTCATGTCCAGCTTAAGCAAGTCACCATAGAAAGGACAATCCGTCATTCGGATCTCACAGTCCCGACATACAATACTCAAAACTACCTCTCCCGTAACAGGGGTATCAAGACATAACGGTCTACTAAGAAACTCCACCCTCAACCCCAACATACGAGAAAAAGAAGAAGAGATGAAAGAATGAGATGCTTCAGTATCAAACAAGAATGATGCCCAAGATTTATAAACAAAACACGTATCATGCGTAGCCTCATGGCCGGCGTGACGTCCCTCAGCCATGGAGTCGGTGACAACATACACCCGACCCTGCTGTGCCGGAGGTCCGCCTCTCGGGGGGTGGTGGAAGAATCTGCTGCTGTGGAGCCCTTTGCTGATGTCTCTGAGTTGGCGCTCCTGCTGCCTGTCGAGGGACTCTCGCAGCCTGAGCCTGGCATTGGCGAAAAGGAGGTCCTTGGCCTGTCTGCGCCTGCTGTGGTCGCTGTACGGGTCCTCCTCCAACCCGGTCAGGGCACACGGCAGAAAAGTGTCCCAATCTGCCGCAATGATAGCATGTCCTTTCAGCGGGACGCGGCCTCTCCTCAGCTCTCGCCGGACGACCTACAGCGCGGTCTACAGATCCTCCACTAAATGGGCAGTCTCAGCCCAGATGTCCCAACTGTCTGCACGAAGGACAAAACTGTGCCACCGGAGCAGGTCCAACAGACGCTACTGCCCCAACCCGTCGTATCCCACCGGACTGGGCCTGTGGCTGAAAGAATCCCGAGGTCCTCTACCTCCTAGGATCGCGGCCCTCTGACGGCCTCAGGAAGCCACTCGGCCTCGGCCTGATCTCCTGCGCTCTGGCGGTCTCACGAAAATGCCTCTCCACCGCTAGTGCCTGGTCCACTAGTGTTGAATAGTCCTTAGACCTGAAAGCAATGACTCGATCCGCGATAAACGGGATGAGTCCTCTCTCGAAACGCCTGCAACGGCTCAGCTCGGTCTGTACCATCTCTGGTGTGAAGCAAGATAAGGATGTGAACCTCGCCTCATACTCAGAGACGGTCATCCCTCTCTGACGCGGATCCAGGAACTGCTGGTGCCGGTCATCTCGAACAGATCGAGGGAAATACTGCTCCAGGAACAGTCTGCTGAGTAGCTGAAAATCATCTCCAACCCTGGTCTGCAGATGCTGCCACTAGTAGTACGCCTCCCCCTCAAGCTGAAAGGTCGCGAAAGATACTCTCAGACGACCGTCAGATACCCCAGAAGTATCAAGATTGCGGGTAATCCGCTCAAGCCACCCCGCGGCTGCCTCGGGGTTTGACCCCCAGGAATAGACTAGTGTGCCCAGCCTACGGAAATCTCTGAGAGCCTGGGCCGTATAGCTATCATTCTGACCCGGCTTCTCAACAACGGCTGTGGTAGCAGCAGGCACGGTCTCTGATGCTGGTGCTGTAGTCCCCTGCTGAGCGCTGATCGCTACAAGAACTGTGTGAACCACCTCCTCTAGAGGGGTCGCCAGAGTCGGCACTGCGACTGGAGGAACCCTGAGCGGTAACCCTGACGGCCCGTGTAAGAACCGCCCCCGGTTGAACCGGTGAACTTTGGCGAAGTTTGACTTTCGGCCGGAAAAGTCAACCGATGACTCCGGGAGTCGTTCGGGACCTTTCTGGGGCCCAAAAAGCTTAGCCGTCATCACGGTTAGCTTAGTTGTGCCATTTGCTTTCATTTGACTGTAATATTGGAAAAGTAAAATTTTGGTCAAACCCGAACTTTTTATCGACTAAATCCGATTTATTTTGGACTGTTGGATTTTTAATTAAAGGAGAGTGGTCACCACTAGGACACATGTCCTTAGTGGCTTGGGGGATAAGCAAAGAGTCTTCAAGGACCCTTTTACCCTCACTAAAGCCGAAAGGCATAACTTGGACTTAAGGGCTTTTTTGGGATTTCATCACACTAGGTCTTTTATAGCATTTGAGGGACCATTTCAGCCTCATAACTAGTTCTGACCGAAATTGTAGAGAGAAAAGAAGAAGAGGAGGAACAAAGGAGTGTTGAAGAAGAAGAAGAAGAAGAAGAAGAAGAAGAAGAAGAAGAAGAAGAAGAAGAAGAAGAAGAAGAAGAAGAAGAAGAAGAAGAAGAAGAAGAAGAAGAAGAAGAAGAAGAAGAAGAAGAAGAAAGGGAGAAAGGTGCATCTTTTAGCTAAGTTCTTCATCAATCCTTCACCAAAACCCTTACTTGTCCTTCATCCATCCATTTCCAAGGTAAGGAAACTCAAACTTCCCATTTTCAATCCATTTCAATTCATGGGTTTACTTGGGTTTTGCCTGAACTAGCTAGGTTTTGTTATTCCTTGTGGTGGATTGTTGTTAGATGATGCTTGTGTGAAGTAGTTGATTAATTTGGGTTGAAATCCTTGAGTTTGGTTTGATTTTGATTTGGAAATCCTTTGGGTACTTGTTGGTTTGATGATTCTTACCATGGGTAGAGGATATTTGGAGTTATTTGACTGTTTTGGAAGTTTTGGATGATTGAAAATGGTGTTTTGATGTTGATTTTGGTGGAAAAGAGGCTGGAGGAAGAAGAATGACGGAACTGGTCTGGACCGTCACAGATCCGTGACGGGAACCGTGACGGGAGACGTCACGGCTCCGTGAGGGAGACCGTGATGGCACTCGTCACGGGTCCGTGACGTCATCCGTGACGGGTGTCATCACGGATCTGTTACCCGATCCGTGGCAGACCAGTTTTGGTCCTTTTGAATCCTTTTTGGCTGTTTTTCGTTTACTTCGAAAGGTGTTTTTGAAATAAACGGTTGGGGCTCTTTTGAACTTAAATGCTTTATCTTGGTTAGTCTTTAATTAGAGTTTTAATTGTGATTAAAGACCTTGGACACGAGCTCGAGGAAAGAAGAAAGCTTTGGGACCCGTGAGAAGACGGAGAGGAAGCTAGCCCGGACGTCAGCAACTAGGAGTATTGTTCGTGGAAGACTTCGAGGTAGGGAAAGTACTTAACTCATCTTTTAATTTACCTCTTCAGTATGCCTATAGGATAATAATAACCGGAAATGTCCTAGTTTGCATATAGGATGTGATTCACTAGGATAATCGTTTTTCAATTACAATAATAACCAGACGAGTCTAGTATGCATGTAGGATGTGATTCACTAGTTTAATCGATTTCAATACTTGGGAAATTGTCGTGCTGGTAGAATGGCCATGACGAGCCTTAGGGGGTGAGCTTACGCTCAGTAGGAAAAAGTAGTAAAGTAAGGTGACCCTCGTTTTAACAATACAACTGATTAGAACAACTAACCAACATAAGCTGAATAAAGATCGACAAGAATCACAATACTTTAAAGAAGGTAACACTCAAGGATATCGGCGGAAAATTAACAAACTTTTTAAAGGAATTAATTAAAGAAGTACACAAATACTGAAATGTTTAATATCGAATTCCAAGACTCTGTCCGTACACTGACTGGTACATAATGTCAGAATGCCCCTCGGTCCGGAGGAAACACTATCATCGGGATTTCTGGAAAAGTTCCCTAGGAACGCACGTTCTCGGAAGTCCTTGAAATGTCCCCAAAGGACCATAGATCATCGGGATAAAGTGAGTCTCTCCGAAACACGTAGCATCGGAATGAGACAATAAAGTACCGTGCCGGAACATCCATCGGCCTCGGTCTTCCCTGAACACGTAGCATCGGGGTGGAACCAGTCTTTCCGGAACATGTAGCATCGGATAAGACAATAATATACCATACCGGAATGTCTCTCGGTCTAGGTCTTCCCGGAACACGTAGCATCGGGGTGAAACAACACTGTAACCGTATCAGACCGGCTTACCCCCTCGGTCGGATATCAACCCAGAAACACCCTCGGCAAGTAAACAACAAAGGCACGCAATCCCCGATAAGGCACAACACAACACACTCATGCTATCAACCAAGCTTACCGGCATAACTTACCAACCACGTATCATCGGTCTATCACTCACCCGATCATATCCACAGGCACAACCAATTCACACTCAAACGTTCATTTAATCAATCACTCATAACACGAAACAACCGTTCACATCACAATCATCATAGTTCAATTAATCTAGTTTGACCCTAATCTTATCTTAAGAACGGAGCATGCAACGGCCTTAAGGGCGAACAATCAACAATACATACAATCAACAAGCAAGTCCTAAGGCTCGACATGGCCATTCTACCAGCACGGCAATTTCTCAAGATATTGAAAGCGGTTAACTAGTGAATCACATCCTATATGCATACTAAGACTCGTCCGGTTATTATTATAATCGAAAAACGGTTATTCTAGTGAATCACATCCTATATGCAAACTAGGACCTTTCCGGTTATTATTATCCTATAGGCATACTATTAGCGTTATTTAAATTACCAGATGAGTTTAGTACTTTTCCCTACCTCAAGAAGAACCAACAGCTACGTCTCCTAGCTGCTGACGTCCGGGCCTACCTCCGGTCTTCTCGGGCGAAGTCCAAGTCTGGGTTTAACAGGTAAAATGTCCAATCAGCCCCGGTATAGTCCAAAAGTCATCTGATTTGTCCATTTAGTCCTTTAATTATCCATTTTTAAATCATTTAAATTAAATTAATTAATTAATTTAAATTGCCGACCCGGATCCAACCCGGTCCAGAAACCAGACCCAACCGGACCTAGAACCGACCCAGACCCGGCTCCAGACCCGGTCCAGACCCGAGTCCGGACCCGCCCTGTCGGACCAGGGCCTGGCCCGGCCCAAGGCCCAACCAGGATCCAGTCTGGCCCAAGGCCCAACCGGCTCGAGGTTGGTCCTGGCCCGATGCCAATCTTGGCCCAAGGCCCAGTCCGCTAGGGTTCTAGTCTGGTCCGAGCAAGGCGAGGTCAAAGGCGACGGCGGCGAGGTTCTGGTCTTGCCGTGGCGACGGACGGCGTCAGGAAGCTCAAAGGGGTTCAGAGCTCGCCGGGAGGAGCGTCAGGCTCCGGCGAGGTCATGCCCGCGATTCTGGTGGCTGGAGAGCGACCCAACGCCTCCGTCCCAGATCTGGCGAAGGAACCGCGACGAAGCTCGAGATTCAGGCGGCGAATCTCGCCCAAACTGAGCTCGTCAGGGTGGGTTTCTGGTGGTGGAAGGTCGGAGAAGAGAGGAACCACGAAGAGAGTTACGAACCCTCGTCGTTTCCTTTATCGCCAGCGCGGCGTTGTTCGATACCGGAGGAGACGAAGCAGAAAGAAGGAGCTCAGGGGCGGTGGCGTGTCGATTTCGTGGTCGGCGGCTCGATTCGTGAACGGGGGCGAAGGATACGATGATGGTGAGGCTGGTGCGAGAGAGAGAAGGGAGAGAGAGATCGAAGGAGAAGAGGAGCTGATGCGTCTCGGGAGTAGTGCGGCGCGAGGTTGAAGAGAGAGGAACAGTAGGTTTAGGGTGGGCTTGGGCCTGACGCGTAAATGGGCTCAGGTTTGGCTTGGGCCTGGTCAGCCTGGTCCAGCCAAACTCTTTCTTTTCTTTTCTTTTTCTTTTGTAAACGATCTAGTTTCCAACCCGTTTTCCAACCACGACGTTTCAAGTCGATAAAAATAATATTTTAATTCTTTAAAACGGGACGGTCTTTACAGACGATGCCGCAGACATGATCGTGCGTGAAGAGGAAGCCGAAAAACACAAAACCCTCGCAGAGACCTAAACCCTAGCAGAGCTGTGACTTTTTGAAAATGTGATTTTTAACCTTAATGAATTCCCACCCCTATGCTTAAAAAAATATCCTTGTTCAGATTGCTTTTTTCCCTGTTACCGATTTACAACACAGGCCCATAATAACCCCAAAACAGGCCCATTATGAAAATAGTAAGAAGAGAGAGAGAGAAAGTGATGATCAGATTGGGAGCTGAGCTGTGCTGACAAAATCCAATCCCCGAATTCATCTTCTCATTTGACAATCTTCAAAGCTAAACTATCTCATCTTCTTCTTTATTTCTTCTCTCTCTTTCTCTCTCCGATTCGGGATTCTTCAAAATCTTAACTTCTGACTTCTGCCATTGAGAGTTTATCTTGGGTCTGTTCGAAGCAGGCTCTCATGTCTCGCCCTCCATCTCCACTCAACTTTTCTACTGGTGGGTCGGTCTCAGTTCTTGGGTCCTCTAAGCTACGCCTCTCTCCAGCATTTCCCAGTCATGCGAGGAATTACAGTAATGGGGCCATAAGAGCCTCTGTAGCTGTTGAGCAGCAGACCCAGAAGACCAAGGTCTCTCTTCTTAAGATTGGCACTAGGGGAAGGTGCGTTTTCTAATTTTCAGTTTTTCTCATCTGGGCTTGCTTTATTATACGAGCTATGTTTCTGTAATGTTTGAGTAGTTCATGAATCGTTGATGCCTGTGTAGCATGTTATGATGATACCCCTGAAGTTACTCTTCAATCTAGGATTGAGTCAATGTGGAAATGTAGCTTTGTATTTCTTAATCACGCAAACATTTGTGTTATTTGACTTCTCACTAAAAGATCTCTTGTTTAAGGTTTGGCCAATTTGGTAGCTGTAATTCTAAAGAAGTAGGCTATTTTTGCATATATGTGAGAAATGTTTCTAGTTGCATCACAGATAAGCAAATGGATCTATATTCTTGTCCCCTGCGAGTAATGATAAAAAAACAATAACTTGTTTCAGCTTTGTTCATGGACTATACATCTTTCAATTTTCTCATGGGGGTTTGCTTTATCATAACATTGGGTGTGATTGGGTCCATACATTATTCATGTGTGTATCATTCTTATGTTACTCTATCGTTTTAATGCTCTTTGTTTAATGTAGCATAGTCCTCTAGCGCTTGCTCAGGCATATGAGACACGCGCTAAACTCATGGCTGCACATCCAGAGTTAGCTGAAGAAGGGGCAATTGAGATTGTGGTCATTAAAACAACTGGTGATAAGATACTCAGTCAACCACTAGCAGACATAGGTGGGAAGGGCTTGTTCACAAAAGAAATTGATGAGGCTCTCTTGAACAGTGATATTGACATCGCTGTCCACTCGATGAAAGATGTTCCAACATATTTACCCGATAAAACAGTCCTACCTTGCAACCTTCCCCGTGAAGATGTCCGTGATGCATTTATTTCCTTGAGTGTAGCTTCTTTGGCTGATCTACCTGCTGGTAGTGTTATCGGCACTGCATCACTCAGAAGAAAGTCACAAATACTCCACAGATATCCATCACTGAGTGTAATTTTTCCTCTCTATCTTTTGTCCTTACTTTACATTAATGTTCCAGTAGGATTATGTTCATTGAATGGTCTTTGTTTTCATCTACAACACCTATGGATACTATCATAGTCAGTTTTCATTACATATGTGAATGTACTGAATCTTATAAACTAAATGCTTGAAGATTTTCTGTAAAAACAAAGGTTAGACTGGCTGAACCTGAAAGGATGTAGCAGCAATGCTAGAATTTCACATTATCATCCTTTACATTTATGTGATTTACAGTTTTTATTTGCATGTGAGATTGATTATTAAAGAGATTCTAGAGAGCATGGATTGATTATTAATATTGTGATGAAACTGAGCTTCAAGAGTTAGGGATCCAGAAATGAACTTCAGAATTAGAATGCTATAATTGCTGACTCTGGTATCATGCATGCTAATAGAACTATTCTATAAATGAAAAGTTTATCTACAAGTTGCTTCTCATTTATTCTTTACGCTAATTATACATGCAGGTGGAAGACAACTTTCGAGGTAATGTTCAGACTCGGTTGAGAAAACTTGGTGAAGGAGTGGTCCAAGCAACACTATTGGCATTAGCTGGACTTAAACGCTTAGATATGACAGAAAATGTATCATCCATTCTTTCAATTGATGAAATGCTTCCCGCTGTTGCTCAAGGAGCAATTGGAATTGCTTGTCGAACCAATGATGAGAAAATGGTAATATTCAGTCAATTTATTTAAGAATCTCTCCTCCTATCCCTTTTAGTAAGAGTTGTTATCTACTGAAAGGAAGATGGAAATTAAAACATATAAGACTTTGTGACAGATTGATTTTCCTTTCAGGCTAATTACTTGGCTTCACTGAACCATGAGGAAACAAGATTAGCAGTCACATGTGAGAGGGCCTTTCTTGAAACCTTGGATGGGTCTTGCCGCACTCCTATTGCAGGTTACGCAAGCAGAGATGAGGATGGTAATTGCATATTCAAAGGACTGGTGGCGTCCCCTGATGGAACCCGAGGTAGGCACTTGGCTTTGAGATAAGTCTTTTTCATTTTGAGGATGACCCTTCTTTTATGTGCTTTCTTTCAGTGCTTGAAACTTCTAGGAAAGGCCCATATGCTCTTGAAGATATGATCATGATGGGAAAAGATGCCGGCAAGGAACTTCTTTCAAGGGCAGGTCCAGGGTTTTTTAATTCTTAACTAACTTCATGTTAGAGTTAGGAGAATGAGAAAATCATGGTGTTATCATCATGTCTTAGGGATTTTACCTGATAATTACACGGATTGTTTTGATCCCTTGGTTGCTGTGATGCTGGTAAATAGTATGTTGATTAATTATAAGCTGTAAGAGATTGTGGTGATCAATCACCTATCTATTGAAATGTTTGAATCTCTCTTTGGTGCATAAATGGCCTTGTTTAGCATGAGGTATTCACATTGTGCTGGTTTTAGTCATATGATAATTGCAACAAAAAAAAATCGTCATGAACTTGCCTTTTTGTCGTACTTTGTGTAAATTTGTTTTGAAATGACAATTTTACCCTTCTTCTTTTTTAAATAGTAAGTATAAAACAAAAAAATCTTTAGTTTTCACATCTCTTAATTTTCTTCCTCTTTAGAAGTACAAACTACAAAAGGATAAAATCTTTAGTTTGAAATAAATTTACACAAGTGCAACAAAAAGGCAAGTTTGAACCTTTTTTTTCAATTATCAAAGAAGAGTATTATAATTTGCAAAAAGTGAATACCTCAATACCTTTTTGTAATCATGAATATGCAAGAAGCAGGATTGTTAGAATCGGGGAGCAGATTCATTGACACACAAGACTGGTGATACAAAACCAAAGCTTAATAAATATCTAAGTTCATCGCCTTTGCAATGATGGACAGGACCAAATATTTATAAGCAAATGATGATACAGAATGGTGAAAATAGATGAAGCAGGTGCTAAAATCGAGAAGATGGCAACAAGTTGGCCTCGAGGAAATGGGAGAAGAGAGAAAGAGACTGGTCAGGAGCAAAGACTGGGACCTGGTGACCAGCACCTCTCACAGTAGCCAGAGTGAGGCCTCCATGGTATGTCTCCACCCACCCTGCAACTTGAGTCTTGTGGAACCATGCCCTCCATTCTTCTTTTGTCTTCAACCCCATCTTCTCTATGCTGTACCTTGTTGATGTCACTGGCACTCTCCCATCTGTATCTCCACTGCAACATAACATACATACATATACATTTACATCTAACACATTAACGGTTTTTTCATAACATTTTTGTATCCTAATTAGTAGCACTAGTTGCTTGCTTCATTACCTGTAGATCCAAATGCGCATTCCAGCTTCCAAGAGCTTCCTGATGATGGGCAGTACTGTGTCTGGAGAATCATTCCACTTTCTGATAACACCACTGCATTGCATTTACATTCATAACCAAATCAGTACATACTACAGCACAATCCAATAGAAATAAGAACAATGCATGAACATGAGGGGCTTAATGTTATTCATTTAATGCTCTGCATTCTTACTGAGGGGAAGGGATTCAATGCTCTCTATACATGGCATTTAATTCTATGTTTTTCTCTCTGATACCCAACTTTCTGCCTCTCTCTCTCTTAAATCTATATATGATCATGGAAATAAATATCTGTGTAATACCTGCAGGGAGTGTATGGGTAGGACAGGCCCGTAACATTGGCATGTAGTGCCATTTGAACATCCTTTCTATTGAAATACTTCTCCACATAGCCTTCTGTGCATGGATCATACCCAGATGGCAACCGACGCCACAACTCCTGAAATCCAAGACATCAATTCAGAGTGTACCTTGTATAACAACTAGGTTAAGAGTCGAGCCTTAGTGAGGAGTTCGGTTTGGTATAAATGAAAGGGATAATGACATAAACATACCGTCTATTTTAAATTGTTTAGGGTTGTTACCGTTATCTCTTTTGGGTGGCATAATGTTTCTTGGTAGTTTTTTAGATGGACCCTTGATTAAAATTGACGGGAAAAGCAACTTAAAGCAGTACATGACTCACAAGTGGCTGTCCCAAAACCCTTCTTGTGGGGACAATATAGTCTTTTCCATTGTTTTTTTAAACTCTGTTATAGACGTTGCAACTAAAAAAGTACATAATAATGATAATAGTAACAACCTGCAAAACAATTTAAAGTACATGGTATATTTCTATCATTATCCCTAAATGAAAGGCATATAGTAGGTGTTCTTGAACTAGTTCCCGGAAATTGTAACTTACATGTTGGGCCAAGAGGCGAGGAGCAGCAGCGAGCTTGAGTTTTGGTGAGGCAGAGCCTGAAATGGAACTGAGGCATATGGGTGTGTAAATGCTGTATATGTCGATCTCAGAGTAAGCGTTCATGAAGCCTTTGATGTGGGCATCGCAGAGGTCACTGCTTTGGTTTTGGTTCTTGAAATCACACTCCTTGACTATACTATTGTGGAGTTGATCCGAGATGATTGCATGACTCCAAGCATAATCCACCAGCCCAGCAGTGTCCGTTGCATCGTTAATCACAGCATTTCCGATCTGAACAAGTCCACTAAAATGTATCAATACAAGCAATCAAGGGATGCTAAGCATGTTTGATGAAGTTAATAATCACCATGAAACCCTTGAAATTTATGTAAGAGTCTTTGCTAGCTCCTTTGTTTGTGTCATAGATTAGTTCAGCAAGCTGAGGGACATAATGACCTGAAAATGAAATCATGAAAACAAAACAAAAAGACATGAACTAAGAACTATAGTATATAAACAGGGTAAGTAGTAAATTGAAAAGCTAAACTCTCTCCGGAGCAAGATACCAGCATAGCTCTCTCCGGCAAGATAGAAATCGTGGTCCTTGAACTGTGGGAATCTTTTGAACCATCCTAGTAAGAAGGCGAGAGAATCACTGGCTGTGATTTTGTCACCGAGGGTATGCAAATCCTTGGACTTATTTGTGTAGGAGAAGCCAACCCCAACAGGAGCTTCCAGGAAGAGCATATTTGCAGCTATACATGAAGAATCAGATCGATTGGAATTAGCATTGAAGATCAGATTCAGAATCAAATGGGTCAAATTTGGGAGAGGATTGGTGAAATGGGTACACCTCTATTCCATGAAAACTTGTTAAGCCTGAGACTGGTTCCATTTTTCTGGACAAGAAAAGGGCCTAGTTCTTGAGCAGCACCATAGGCTATGGATGAACAACCAGGTCCTGAAATTGACAGTCTTTAGAGTCACTGACAGAGCTGAATCTTGTGTTTTGCTTGTAAGAACATGGTAAAGTTGTCAACTTTAATGATGTCTGGTCTTTAATTTCAATGGGGGACACAGTTAGTTAAGTAAACGGAAGAGAAAAGAGAGGACCTCCATTGAGCCAGAGGACAAGAGGTTTGTGGGACGCGCCATGTTGAGACTCGAAGAACCAATAGAACAAAGCCTTGTGGCCGTGGTTGATGTAGCCGGCGTAGTGCCGGAACTCCACCGGCGGCTGACCCGGCAAGTCCCTGACCCTGTCTGCTTCGGCAGCTCCTTCGCCGGAGTAGGAGGACTTTTCACCGGCGGCGAGTGCTAGGGAGGAGAGTAGTAACAGGAAGTGGACAGAGAGGAGAGCACGGACCAAGATGTTGGGAATTCTCTTTGCCATTGTGTACTCTTCTCTGTTGCTCTCTCTCTGTTACTAACTACTACACTTTTATTTTCTCGAGCTGCCTAGAGAAAGTAGAGGATTGATTGAAAGCTTATATGCTTTTGTGTTTTTTACATGGGTGGGGTAAAATGGTAATTAAATAGTAAAAAGAGACAAGCAAAGACAGAGTATAGTATTAGTATGTGTTTGGAGTTTGCCGGACAGTCCGAGGACGCATGCGCGCGACCAGATCCTTATTGCTCTTTGGCATTTACCGATCTCTCTCTCTCATATAATTGTATATAATTGTAAATTGTGGGTTGGGCTCTGAGTTCAAGGTAGTCAAGTTGTTGACCTCTTTTGCTTCTGGTTGGTTATGGTGGTCGACTCTGTTCATGCCCTGCTCCTGCTCGCATTGGGATGCGCCACACTATCTAATCCATTAGAGCAAGAACAACAGAACGATCCCGCTCCCCGCGCCGCTCTGTTCGCTGGCCGGGCGCGCTGGCCGTTCCGCTGTAATCGTCGAAAAGCACGGCCCCGCTCCCCCTCCACGCGCTCCCGCTCCTGCTGCACACGCCCCCGCTCCCCACTCGCTGGCCAGGCGCGTTGGACGCGCCTGCGCGCCGTCTGCTGCGCTGGCAACGTGTGGGGCTGCCACGTGTCCCGACCGTTGCACACTAACGGCTATATATTTTTTTTTAATTCAAAAATCAACAAATAAAACCCTATAAATACCCCTCTGCTCTCATATTTTTCACACCACTTCCTACTTCAACTATCCAACTTCACTATCTCCTTCCCAAATTCTCCTCTCTCGTTTCAATTATTCTCGCGAAAAATGTCGGGTGACGTTGGGTCTCGTGCACACTCATTTGGTGACGAACGAGAATTCACCGAGGACGAACTGGCACGAGGTTTCGGAGACATTCTAACGGGCCCTCGCTCCAACTCCCCAAGCTCGAACCCGGGGTCGAGTTCAGGTTAGTGCAAACTTATTTTATTGTATTAATGCATTGTATTCATTTTTTTGATTAATTATTTGCACTTATTTTATTATTTTATTTTTGAGCACTTAATTTAATGTATAATTTTTTTAAAAATTTTTTTAAGAACTTAATTTAATGTATAAATATTTTTGTTAGGGCAAAACCGTCCCCCACAATACCAAATGGCGCCAGGGTTCCAAGTGCCATCACAATGGAGCATGCCCCCACAAGGTTTCCAGATGCCACCGTTCCCACCAGAATCACAATCACAATGGGGCATGGGACCCCAATTCTACAACTACGAGGGTCATCCACTACCCGACGTAGAAACCCCCCAACCATCCTCTTCCCAACGACGAGGCCGAGCCCCTGCCCGAGCCCGAGCCCGAGCCCCTGCCCGAGCCCCTGCCCAAGCCCAACCCCGAGCCCAACCCGAAGAACCAGAGGTGGATGGCCGGACATTCAGCAAGGAGGAGGACAACCACCTCATAACTTGCTGGTTGAGCACAACAAGAGACGTCGTCAAGGGCAACTCGCAAACCGGCAACACATTCTGGTGCGCAGTGCAGAGGAAATACAACTCCCAGAACCGTTACCCACCTCGCCGCTGGGAAGCCATCAAGAAACGTTGGCTCAGAGGTTCCGGCCAGACAAGGAGGATGCTCGGCTATTTGAAGAGGTCCAGGGCCGAGAAGCCGAGCGGCACAAACGACGAAGAGCACTTGAGACGTGCGAAGGAAATGTGGGAGAATGATGGGAAAGTGGTTAAAGACCACCCGCTAAAGTTCGACCTGGATCATTGGGTCTGGAGGCTCGATGGCAATGAGAAGTTCAGTGCCGATGAGGGCACAATGGGAACTGTCCGCCGTCAAGTACGCCAACAACGACAGCGGTTGGATGAGGCTGGGGCTTACAGCTCAACCCCACCCACAAGCACAGGGGAGGAGGGCACGCATATCAGTGGTGAGTCCCAACAACCAGAATGGGGAGGAAGCGAGAACTACGAGGGGACTCAAGTCCCTCTCAGCGACACACCCCCATCCCCTGAGGCCGACCCAAGTCCCCCTCCCCGACCGCAAGGGGAGAAGGCAGCGAAGGCCGCAAAGAAGGGGACCGTCCTCACGGCCCAAATGTCTGCCTTCGTCGAGCTGGAACGTTCACGGGTGGATGATGAACGTTCACGTCGCGAACAACATGTAGAAAGGCATCGCCTCATACAGTCATTAACCCAACAGTGGGAATCAAACCTCGCCACCTACAAGGAGGTTCTGGGGGCGGATACATCTTCCTACGACGAAGAGGCTATGACAGACCATAAGTTTTTCAAGTCCGAACTGCGACAACTCATATCCACCCTTAAAGCCCAAATCGAAGAACTTCGACGACAACCCCCACCATCGGATGTCGGCCCAACAGACGATGATTCTTGAACTCGTATTTTGTTTTGGGTTGTATTAAAAGGGGTTGAATAAAATTAGAAGTTCATTTATATTCATGTTGAATTTATTTATTAATTATTGATTGTCCTTAATTATTTATTTCCAAATTTTTTTAAATTATAAACAATTTAAACGGTTTCTGATAACGGATTAAATAAAATAGGAAAATAACAAATAATAATCCAGTCAGCACTGTTCTGCATTCCCAGGACCTCAAGGTCCTTTCTGTTGCAAAACACCCACTTTTCTGCACTCCCACTCCCTGACTTTTGTCCAGTCAGCACAAGGTCTGCACTCCCACTCCCTGACCAAGGTCTTTTCTGTTGTACATGCTCTTAGGGATGATAAAATGGCCGAGGGTTCGGGATGAGTTTTGTTTTCTCACTTCGGACACCATCCTTTTTTCTGCCCCGACTCACAAAATATATTATACCATCTATATATCAAGCAGTGTGTTCAAATTAACATAAAAATCCGACTCATCCAATAACCTATCTGATCCGCTATCCATTTCAGACTCACCCGTGGATGGTATGTCGGGTTTTGGATAATAAAAAGTCGAAACCCACAATTACATGGGTGGATTACGGATCCAAGTTTATATCTCCGTGTATCGTTTCATCCACTCGAGTATCAACCAACTAGTATTCTTATTCGGTTAGTCCAATGTTTTTTTAATAAACGATAGTTTTATTGATTGCTTTGAATTTCGAACGGAAATACAAAGAGAATGATGAGGGGATCATCCTTAATACCTAAAAAACAATAATAAATGACGGATAAATACTATTACAACCAAACATTAAAAACCCTAAATATGTTTTCTACACGACATCTTTTACTACGCACAGACCTCATAGAGCCTGCACTACGTAGTTAGTCCTTGAGAACAAACCGATAGGCCCCCATCCCCTTACTTCCGATACTCCTCTTCTTCTAGGAGGACAATCCTCTCGCATTTCAGGAGAGGATCACCAAATATGTTCAATTGTCAAAGGAATTGGCGCCACCCGTTGTGCCACCCAAGTCGTCGTCCTAATTCTCCTTTATATCCTCATTTTCGTCACTCTACAATATAAGTCTTTTAGGAATTTCTAAATCAAGTTTATTGAATTGGTCGATAACCAGCTCTCTTGAAATTAGGGCCTTGGTTTCGACCTGTTTCACATATTCTCAAGCTCTTCGTCGTTGTTCTCTACCTATGCTTCTAAAACTCGACTTAGATTTAATCTGGTGAATTACCACGGTCAAAGCCTTTTTCTTCTCTTGACTCCTCCCACTGTTGTGGATTCGCACACCATGTTTAGCACAATAAGTTGTAGATCCTGAGTAATCCTCTTTCTTCATTAGGTTTTTTGGAAAATAGGGCTTTACGTACGATGATTGATCAACCCCCTTTCTTTCCATCCTGAAGAATTTTCGTAGATGAAAAGGTAACTTTTTTCTTGTTTTTTTTTTCTGAATGTTAGACTTCTTGCTTTGAGGGACTATGAAAATCTTTGTACCAGTTTTGGAGTTGAAGATTCCTTTCCGTCAAGTTTGGGGTTGTCTTCCTGATTTCATTTATTTCCCCAACTTTTTCCTCCTTTGACTTCTTTGACTCGGGGTAAGTCTCCAGTAACATCCTCGTCGGAACTTCACTTTCTGACACGACGTTGATCTCAATCCTGTATATGGAGTCTTTCAAACACAGGTCAAGCGTTTTGCCTCTAGTTTATGGGTGCAGTGTATAAGCACGTACGATTTTCCAAAAGTGTTATTACTCTTACCTTCTTTGAGAATCGTCAACACCGTTCCCAAGGAGGGTCCAATTGCTTCAAAAGTTTCCAGGCACCAACCTTGAAAAGGCTCTCCTTCCATTGTCGCCCACTGAAAGAACTATGTAGTAGAACTCGCAATCCTGCATCGAACGCTAATTAGTGTCCTTCAAGGCCGAGCCAAAGTCAGAGTCCATACAATTAAGGAGAAAGACCTTGTTCCCAAAATGTCTAACATCGATATCAAACACCCCCTCCCGGGTTAAGGCACCTCTCACTAAATCAATTGAAACATTGTAGTTTGCCACTCCTAACACTCCCTTTGTAGTCATACACTTCCTCACCTCCATAATGTTTCCTTCCACCAAATCCACAAACTTATCCTTTGGCTTTGCGTGATTCTCCGAAAGTCTAATGTTGATTTAAACCTTCCATTTATGTCTTTGAGTTTCCGGCCAAGCATCTACTACATTAACTTAAAACCATCGAATATGATTTTGTTGAGATTTGTAATTATCTTGGCCCCTCCTTTTGTGTTGCAGCTTGGATGAAACCAAAAAATAGTCCTCTTGAATTTGGTCGTTGGAAAAGGAACACCTTTGTTATTTTGTTGAATCCCCGAATGTTTCCTTGAGCCATCGTTCTTCCGTCGTTGGTGGGATGTTGCACACAAAAAGTTTCGACTAACTAATCTCCTCCCCCCCCCCCCCCCCGCACTTGACCCTCTTTCTTCTCCATAACCCCCTTGTATTTCTCCTCTCCTTATCCCCTTTGAGTCTCCGGCTTCACCACTTAAACCAATCCTGTAAAATTGGGAAGCCAAAATTTAGGATCCATCTAATCTCGTTGGGGGTGATGTTCTGATCCCAACTGCTCGATCCGCATCACCATACAAGTATCCCTTTCGCTCAACTCCAAACCCAAACCGTTCACTTCCCTTGACAGCCTCAAAGCTCCCAAATGAAACTGACACAACTACATGATCAGGTAAAGCTAATATTTTCCTCTTAGAAGACTCATTGACGGTCATTTGCGATGACCTCTCTTCTGAAAACGACACCAGGGATATGATGTTCTCCATCTCTAAAAACAACGCATGGAGTCGTGAGGGGTCCGAGCTTAATGACGGTATTGCCACATGTAGGATTACGTGTTTCGTAAACACGATAAAAAACAAAAATTTAATCGGTAATCTTATTTATACTTATATTCACATGTATCAGCAAAACTAATCTAAACCTGTATTTAAAGTGATTACCTCAATGAAGAGCAACATATGATACTTGAGCTTACTGGTTCGAGATTCGGACCTTTGAGAAGACGAGTCGAGGAACCCACATGTTTTCCCTCTAACTATATCCACATGAGTAAAGCAAACCCACAACTAAAGCTTGCTAGTAACCTTGAATGTTTTCAGTCTTACTCTGTCTTTGAGATGGCCAAAATTTGTAGCAATATAATAATAATAATAATAATAATAATAATAATAATAATAATAATAATAATAATACAAAACAGATAGCACTCTGCTAGGGTTTCTCTCTCCGGCGGCCGCCCGTCTGCTCGACTCCGACAAGCCTTCCAATTCGTACTGATCGACACTCCCGTTCTTCTATGATTCTCAAGGAGAATCTATTGTGGATTCCCAGATCAGCACGCAGGAACCCTAGAATGAAGAGAGAGACAAGGAAAGGAAAAGCTCCTCAGATCCCTTCCTCTCCAGTTCGTATTGACAAATCGCGCAGACTCCAATCGATCGTCATCGCTCCGTCTGGCAGAAATCTCTCCGGAGCTCCCTCCAGTCCGCCACAAAGGCAAAGTGTTGGCCGGGTCTCGAATCTGGTTCGGAATTTTGAGCAGCAACAGAGTACGGCTCCTGGGACTCAATCCAATCATGCTGCCTCTGCTACAATGGATCAGAAGGTGCAAGGGGGACGCAAACTCTTTGTTTGCAACATTCCGCCTGGTAAAGATGACTCCTGGCTCAAAACCCTTTTCGGTTCGGAATCGGTCGATCATTGCTTCGTCTGCAAGCAATCAAATCGGAATGGGAAATTCTTTGGCTTTGTGAGAACATACTCGGACCGTGCAGAGGCTATGGTGGAGACATTCAATGGCTCACTTCAAGATGGATATAAATTATTGGTGGCTTATGCCAAGCCCAAAACCAAGCAGTTCCGTCGTAAACAGAGCACATCATCCCCAATGCAGGGCTATTCGAATAACTCGGTTCAGACGATTCAGGGCACAGTAGTTGAAGGGAGCAAGGAATTGGCGTTATCAGGGTTGTTGGTTCTCGCTCATATTAATTGGAAATCCCCTCAATTTATCTCTGTGCTTCATTCTCAGGGTCTACAGGACATTGCCCTACGTTCTTTTGGTCATCGGGTCTTTCTCCTTATAGGGCTTGATCCTTTACTCCGGACCACTTTGGAGAAGGAAAATTGGGTTCGATTAAAGCCATGGTTCGATGTCCTCAGCAATTCAGGAGCGTTGGTTACATTGGGTGGTTTCATCCAATGGATTAAAGTTGAAGGAATCCCCTTTCAAAGAAGGTCTGAAGCAACAATCAAGGCATTAGGGAGATCCTTGGGAACCCTTTTGCATCATTATTGCGATTCCACACCATCCCAAGCTTCCTTTAATGTCGTTTATCTATTAATCCATAGCAACACTAAGTGCGGTAACAAATCTGTGAGTTTGACTTTGAATCAGTTGACCTTTCCTCTTCTGTTGACAGGAATTGACGCTGCAGCAACCGGTTGTGGCTTAAAAGATACGGTAGTAGAAGGACGAGATCTCAGCACTGACTTAAACGCGGTTTCACAAGTGGGGGACTCTTTATCTAAACCTAATGACAAGTCTGGCTCGACTTCTCGACTTCTTCTCCACAACAAGCGGGTACCTCCCCATCTTTTGCTGCCATAGTATCGGACAGTTGACCGAGAGCAAAACACGTCTCCCCTCCCCCGGTCAAGGCTGGGACTCTGGTTTTGAGGAAAGGTGTTGCTCACCGATCCCCGGTGGTGTATCAGACACCTGTTTTAATCCAGAAACAACATCCTACTCGGGCTGAGAATCAGAGGAATTGGGACTATGTGAAACAAGCCGGTATCAAAGCTTTACGTGTCTCTGATTTTGTTCAAGAACAATTTGATAACCTTGATTTGGAGCTTAATGAACGTCTTGAACTAGAAGGGGATGAGGATGATTTATATGACGATGTCTGCGATGAGGAGGAATTGGATGACCTGAATTTAGTTCCCCCTCTTTGTCTCCGTAATTGAAACCATGAGATTCCTCTCATGGAACGTGAGAGGAACGAACTCCGTCCAGAAGAGACGGAGTATTAGTTGTACCATCAGGAAATCTCGTCCATATTTTGTCTTTTTGCTGGAGACTAAGGTAGCTTCTCCCCCCCCCCCCCCCCCCCCCCCACTTATTTGAGGAGCTGCGGTTTTCTGGGTAACTGGAATCATTCGTTTTCTCCTGCGGACGGAGCTTCGGGTGGTTTATTGTCTATTTGGAGATATGAGGTTTTTTTCTTACACATATGTTGTTCCCTTAAAGCATGCTATTCTATGTTTTGGTTCTCAGACTGGCTCCTCGTCCCCGTTGGTTCTGATAAATGTATACGCCCCATCTAATGAGTCCGATCGAGCTATTCTCTGGGATGAGTTGCGCACATATATTCCTCGATTCTCGGACATCATTTGTGTTGGAGGATATTTTAATTCGGTGTTGTTGGCAGAGGAACGAAGAAATAGTGTTTTTTTGAAACCGACAGTTCCTGTTTCCTGAATTTTATTCTAGACCTTGGGCTTTCTGATTTGCGCCTGGAAGGGGGTAAATTCACTTGGTATGGTCCTGGTTCAAAGGCAACCCTTTTGGACAGGTTTCTGGTTTCTCCAGAATTTTTAGTTACCTTGGAAGGCTTGTCTCAAAAAGGACTCCCTCGGGGTTTATCTGACCACAGACCCATTGTACTTGAGACTAACACTGTGAACTGGGGTCCGAGGCCTTTTAAATTCTTGAACGTCTGGCTTGATGTAAAAGATTTTCCGGACTTGATAGCTGGGTTTTGGGCTTCTTATTCATGCACAGGATCTCCCGGTTATTGTCTTTGGTTTAAGTTGAGATGTCTCAGAGAAGATCTGAAAGTCTGGAACAGAGACATTTTTGGGCGTGCAAACTTGCAGGTAGAGAACCTGTCAAAGGAGATAGAGGCGCTGGATAGGCTTCTGGACACTCGTAACCTAACTGATGATGAATGTATACGACGTTCCTTGCTAAAGGTCGACTTAATAGCTAAGCAAAAGGTTCTAGCTCGTATTTGGTGTCAAAAGTCAAGGCAGAGATGGTTTGATGAAGGTGATTCCTGCTCCAAGTACTTTCATCGTGTTGCAAACTTCATGGGGGCAGTGAACAAAATTTCGGTTATCCGGGATGACAACAATTACCTTTCGGATCCAGCAGCCAATAGCGCACATGCAGCCTCTCATTTCAAGACTCGGTTTACTCTGTCCTCGCTTCCACTATTGGATCTCCCGGATCTGCCCTTTACGGTACTATCATCGGTACAGTGTTCAAACTTGGAGCTCTCATTCGACGAGGAGGAGATCTTCCAGGCAGTCAAGGACTGTGGAAGCGGCAAATCTCCGGGGTCGGATGGATTCACTTTGCTTTTCTTCCAACGATGCTGGGATATTGTTGGACCTGATGTAGTTCGGTTTGTACAGGAATTTCATGAAACCGGAGTTATTGGGAAGGGATTAAATGCAACTTTTCTCACCCTAATACCGAAGGTTCAAAACCCTGAAACAATGTCGGAACTGCACCCTATTAGCTTGATCTCAGCTCCTTACAAAATTTTAGCGAAAGTCTTGGCTAATAGACTAAAATTGGTGTTGCCGGATTTGATTAGTGATGTCCAAAGTGGTTTTGTTGCTGGTCGCCAGTTGGTTGATGGCGTGCTAATTGCATCTGAGACGCTACAGTTAATAAAACAAAGCAAAGTGGAGGCAATACTTCTCCAGCTGGATTTCGAGAAGGCGTACGATAATCTGAGATGGGATTATATAGACTCGGTCCTTATGGAAATGGGGTTCGGTTCTCGTTGGAGGAATTGACTCTCGTCCTGTTTTAAGGCCACCCTTTCAGTGTTAGTCAATGGCTCACCTAGCTTTGATTTTTCTATATCGAAGGGACTGAGACAAGGTTGCCCGTTGTCTCCTTTCATTTTTCTGTTGGCAGCAGATAGCCTACACCAAATTCTATCTCAAGGTATACTCTCGGGGGACTTTGGTGGTGTTCGTATTGGAAGAGAGAACTTCTTGGTATCACACCTACAGTTCGCAGACGATACACTCCTCTTTGTTACGGGTACTGAAACCCATTTCCGAACACTTAAACACACTCTTGAACTATATGAGTCAGTTTCAGGTCTCAGAATCAATTATGCTAAATCCAGAGCAGTGCTTATGAATGGTTTTTCTATGTCCGATGAGATGGTTCAAGATATCTTTGGTTGCTTGGTGGTTGATCTTCCGGTTAGATATTTGGGGTTCTCGTTGGGGGCGGACCCTAGGAAGGTGAAAACGTGGGAGCCCGTTGTCAAGAAGTTTAAATCCTCTTTGGCCCTTTGGAAGACGAAATTGCTCAACTCTGCAGGGCGTTTGGTGCTTATTAAATCAACGCTTTCAGCGCTTCCAGTATTTTATATGACTTTGTTTAAGGCACCTAAGGCGGTCATTAAGGAACTTGAGGCTTGGCAACGCCGGTTCTCTGGTCTGGCAGTGTTGCTCGCAGAGTTCTAAATAGGGTGGCTTGGCATAAGGTCTGCAGGCCTCGGGCGAGTGGCGGGCTGGGTATCCGTAGGTTGGAACAAGTCAACGATAGCCTTTTAGCTAAATGGTATTGGAGATTCGCCTCGGAAACCGATTCCTTTTGGAAACGTTTTATATGTGAACGTTTTGGTTAGAACTCGAACTCATGGAATCTCTCAGCCATGGATAAACCAGCCTCCTCTTATGTGTTTAACGGGATCATCAAATTAGCGTCCAACCCCCAGTTCGCCAATTTATTTGGGAACCAAAGCCTGCATTGGAAACTCGGTAATGGTTCTCGTATTCGCTTTTGGGAGGACACCTAGCTTGGTGGTACACCCTTATCACTTCTTTTTCCCCATTTATACTCCATGTCTACAGTCAGGCAACAGAGAATATCCACTATTATAGTGAATGGTATGTGGAACTTAACCTTTCGTCGGGACTGCTTTGTTTGGGAGGAAAGGGAGATTCATGTTTTATTAGATGCTCTAAAAGGAGTATATTTTCGCCCGGAGATAGCAGATATCATTGTCTGGACTAAGGCGACACAATTCAGGTCTAGCTCCGTTTATGAGCTGTTGGAGTCTCCGGGTCCGAACCCCCCTTTTTGGGTTGACTTTCTGTGGATAAAAAAATGGCCTCCCAAATATTCGATGCTTTTGTGGTTGATCTTGAACAATGCTATCCCGTCTATGGTGTTCTTGGAAAGTAGAGGAAGTCGGGTATCACTTAATGACATGCTTTGCAAATCCTACAAGCTGGTTTTTGAAGACTCGGAGCATATCTTCCTGCACTGTTCCTTTGCATGGAATTTTTGGTCAAAGGTTTATAAATGGTGGGGGACTTGCTGTGTTCACTCCAGTACAGTTGAATCCGTTCTGCACGGATGGATCGATTTGTGGCCGAGAAGTCTGAGACTGAACTGGTTGAAAGTGGTGTCTATGGGTATGTGGATTCTATGGCTTCGCGGGAACTCTTTGGTTTTTAACTTAATTACTGAGTCTGTTGAGGAATCTTTCTTGAAGCTACAGTCACTTTGTTACTCTTTATTGCATGCTGGAGGGACTTTTTCACAGGGTATTTCGTTTGTGATCTGGCAATCTACCCCGAAGATTTGCTTCTGCTAATTATGTTTCGGAAATACCCGTTGTTTTAGCCGTTCATGTTTTTTTTTGGCTATCCTTATTTATGCTGTTTAGTTTTGACAGGACTAATCACTTAGATTTTTCCTGTATCCATTGTACCTCTTATTATATCAATGGAATTTCACATCGCTTATCAAAAAAATAATGCTTGTAAATTTCGTGCTCCATGGTGTCCTATTTATAGGATTTGATTTCCCTAAAATCAAGACCAACTAAAATTAGCAAAACTTATAAAATGACGAAACATAAAGGAGTCTTGTTTCCTTTATTCCAGTCCAACTAGGATTTCCCTTTTGTGTAGACGATTGTTCAATTATCTTTTATTTTCTAAAAACAGCAAATGTACACAAATATATGTCTTGACCAAAATTACTATTCACAATATGAATAGTGAATTTTAGATTTACCCATTTATCTTCATATTTTTATGAGTTAATTACTTTTAGTACCGCTTATGTATTTGTAACACTTCTTTAGTACTCTGATGTATTGGTAACGCTCTGGATAACATTTTGGTCAAGTTTACGCCATTTTGATGATCAGTGAACAAAACATAAGGGGTATTAAATGTTCTGTTATCAATACATAAGGGGTATTAAATGATATGTGACCAATTCATAAAGGGTACTAAATGACAATTATCAAATCGGGGGACTGTTATTGAATGTTACAAAACGCATGGGTACAAAAGGTATGTTACAAATAAAAAAAGGGTACAAAAAGTAATTAACCCTATTTTAATGCTTTCTTTTTTTGGATAAGCTCGGAAAATTTGTATTAACGAAAATATTTAATCCAAGAGGATCAAACCAAAACAAAACCATAATAAAGGATCTCTTATTTAGAGCTGCGGGAACAAACTCCGAAAAAGAGCCAAACCAAAAACAAAGAAAAACACAGACCGATGAACAATGACTCAGAAGACCAAAAACTAGGCGTCCCACCCAGACCAATGAACGATACCTCAGGGTGAACAGGGTGAATCCTCTGGTCCCAAAAGGACTAAGTAATTTGTTCCCCTCCGCTCAATAGTAGATCGACCCAAAAAGTCCCCCCGGATAATACTCACAAGACCCAAATAGGAAACATGGGAAACTTGGACTAACTACTGAACATGCACTCATCGGACCTAAAAAGACCAAAGAGAGGTCAACGTCAATCCACCATACTCCTACCACGCTTCCTAGGGGGAATACACCACCCTGGACAGCGCTGCCAGTCAGAAAAGGTAACAGAAGCACGCATCGACCCAGCTTACCATAACGTACAAAACGAATGGTTCTGAATCTTTCCAAGAAGAATATCACCACACTCAAAGACCCCGTTGAACACTGCATCGTTACGAAGAAGCCATATATGCCAGATGGTAATATAACAGATTCTAATCCAAGACTTCCACTAATGATTATAGCCCAGGCCTTTCCATACACCAAGGGCTTAATCAATAGATTGGGGCATGATCCAGATGACTCCCTACCAGGAATAAACTCTACCCCAAATCCACCAAGATACCGAACAATAGAGCAGAAGATGCTCATAAGTCTCCATACCTGTTTTACACAAAGAGCGAAAGATATGGTTAATAGTCAAAGGTAATCCACGAGCTTCTAAAAACACTACGGTATGTAAGGCTCTCTGAATTGACAACCAAACAAGAACACAATGTTTTGGTGGGATGCCACTAACCCACAACACTGAGCCCCAAAATTAAGGGATTATCCCCTATTCGCCCAGAAGAATCGAATACACACTAGAAACCGAGAAACCCAAGTGATGTTTCCTCAAAACTAGAAAATATTTTAAATCCGTAGCAACCACGTGTTGAGAAAGAGCAGTTGAAAAATCATTCAACTCATCGCTCTCCCAATCCCACTCATGATTTAAATAAATATCATCCAAAACACTTAATTAAATACAACTAAGGACGTCATCTCATGAACAAGTAATTAAATAAAAAAAATTATTATATCAAATACAATT
This sequence comes from Erodium maritimum, assembly GCA_963921825.1. NCBI lineage: Eukaryota > Viridiplantae > Streptophyta > Magnoliopsida > Geraniales > Geraniaceae > Erodium > Erodium maritimum. The sequence goes on along the minus strand of OY997590.1, from coordinate 68,080,384 downwards.
TTCCCAATTTTATTTAAGTCGGACCTCCAAGGTCCTATTCATCGTGGTCTTTACTCTAATGTGTGTGACCCTTTTTAAGATTCATATGACGTTGGCAGTAAGATTGAAATCCTCATTTCATACACAAGTTATGGGTAACTCATAGCGAATATGGTTCCCTCCATGTCCATGCCTGCTACTTGGGGGGGGGGGAGTTCGGTATTACACTTATTAAATATAACCACCTATTTCAAAAACGAAGAGCTCTCTAATTCCCATCAAGCACGATTCGGAAAATAAAATCGCATTAATCACAATTCGGGAACGAAATATCTCCAATTATCATAAAAAAATTGTACTGATCGAAGCAAGCCAAATCATAAACAAAGAATCTCTTATCCGGACATAATTCTTTGGAAATCGGTACGAGATCGACATTGATTATTCCAAACATCAACTGAGATCTAGATCGTCGCAGCTCATACCTGAGGTCGAGATCGACGACATTGTTCTCGGAGATCGATGATTGAGATATCGAGATGTCATCTAACATATGTAAGTACACTCCATTAGATCGAATTTGTGCAAAGCTGCTTCTTCATTCATGTGTCATTTATTTGTGCAACTCTAGATCGTCGTACTATTCAAAACATAATATATTTGCACATACAATCACTAAGATTTACCAATACAATTGCACCGTATTCCGAAACAGCATTGTCTATATTCATAAACCAAAATAATCCATATGTGCTATGGATTACTAAATCCATATGTCACAAACTGCAATTCATGCATACTCAATCTAAAACATTAATAGGTATGAACTTACCACTGTTATGGATTGCTAAATCCATAAGTGGAGTATTCTCAAACTGCAACGCTTGAAAACAGGCCCTTAGGTTTCTAAATCTAAGAAAAAGAGGAACCGATATTGTTCAGGTTTTACATATTCACAAACTTGAAATTGGAAGTATGAGATTTAAAATTGGAAATTGCACATTGACATACTAGAGATTGCATATTCACAAACAACCAAAGTCTATTTTCAACATTTCAAATTGGAATCATGTGACTTAAAGCGGGAATTAGTATATTACAAATTGCATATTGACATTCTGAAAAAATCTATTCCAACTACTTCAAACGGGAGACATGTGATTTAAAACTGGATGGTATATATTCATAAACTAGAGTCTATGTACTTCTACTTTTCAAATTACGTGATTTAGTGGTACTGGTGCGGCGTGCAGATTCATGGATTTTTTTTTATCAGCAAAGCAAATTGAAATTAAGTGCTCTCCGAATTGGAGAACAAGTGATGAAGTGAAGTACAAGTAGGGAGCATTGAAAATGGAACCTCAAACAGGACAACCAGAATTACAGGGCATTACAACAAACCAGAAACCAAGGAAACACATAAAACCAACATGAATGGAAATGACTCATCCTACTCGCACATAAATGGGATCTCAGTATCCAAATTTATCCACCATGAAGATCAAACAAAAGAAGGGTCTAATACCCAAATTTTCCTACCATTAAGCACCGTTTAGGAAAAAAAACAACAAAAATCCAGAACTGCTGCAGAAATCGAGGACCCAAAGTTCTCATCCAACTTCATAGGGACCGATGATCAACTCCCCTGTCCACAAGTCCCCAAAACCGGCAATGGAACTGGGGAAATGCATTTGTCGGGGTCAACACCCTAACGACAAGGACATAAACATAAAATCTACTTATTCTAATAATTGCCTCGGGTTACAAGACCCATGCCTTCATCGGAGGCCAACACCAACCGATGATTCTGACCACCAAGGTAGTCGGGGGCACAGACAACTAACAGAAAAGAAGAGAGACAGAAAGGGAGGAGAAAACCGAGCTAGAAGGGATGAGGAACATTACCAGTCCGAGATCTAAACCACGCGCGTCCAGGAGCGAGAGCAAGCCAGGAAGCCACGTGATCTTGAAGCAGCGGCGAGGACGCACACAAGTCAGCGAGCAGAGGAGAGCCTTATCCGAACCGCGAAGATCCAAGCGGAAGATCATCCCACACCGGTCGGAGAAGCCACTTCTGACGGAGGCGGAGGCGACCCACCGAGCAAAGAGCCGCCGCCACCCAGAAACAAGCCCCGCCACCACGCGAACCAGCCAGATCTACAAGAATCTTCACCGGCGGCGGTGGAAAAACTCGTCCCACGATAAGATCTGAAGGTTCCAAGACCGAGCACCAAAAGAACCGGGAAGAGGAAGGTAATCAACATGATTGTTTTTCATTATGCAAAACCATAACTATAGATAGACTCAATATCCACTAAGGGACCAAAAATCAAAATGATTCAAATATTAAATCCTAGAACACTAGAACCAAAAATTAACAGACCTCAACGCTTGACGGTGCTATTCAGGAATCCTAGACTTCCGTAGCATTCCCTTATGTACTCAATATTAATATACCAAGTTGATAATCTCTACGCAGCCGTAAAGTTCCATAGGTCTCACTTAACTAAAGCACTGCCATGAATGGTTAGGTTAATAATTCTCTATTCTTTACTGCGTCAGGTTTGGTGTCCATGACAACCCATTCTATACCATACACAGTATGTGTAGCTAACCTCACTAGCCCACCAATTGCCAAGTCTACTTCAAGGCTTTTAACTCATTAATTATCCCCAAATCCCACGAAACCATTGCCTAACCGGCTAACCCTACCCGTATCAAATGTTTCAATTTTATCCATTGTACTCCACCAAAAGTCCTCTTAATCCCACAACAATTGGCCAAGACTGATATCAAAACTTGAGATGAAATTGGACAAGTATTCAAGGTTCTATAAAAAAACGTTGAAAGAAAGATTTAATAATAAATAAATTTTACCCACCCAGTAATACAAACATTGCACCCACCGATCACTTTTAAGAACTTGAGAGACGCCCAACGAGTGAATAGCTCTTGAAAAAGGCAATGCATCTGTTAGAATATAATTATAATTCGGCCTTCAACTATCAGCTTGAGCTTTTAGTTGAGTTGGTTCTCTAATATGGTATCAGAGTCTGGTTCGACCCACGACATGTTTGTCGCCTCCACCCTATGGTCTCCGATCCACATGTAGATGTCCAGTCCTTCTATGGCCCACTTGTAGATGTCCAGTTCTACACGTGAGGGGGAGTGTTGAAGTGTGAGTCCCACGCCGAAAGTGTGTGGATAAATTGACCTATTGATATACATCTTGATGCCTCCACCCATCAGTTCGAGCTTTTGGGTTGGATAGGGCTTTAACATGGTATTAGAGCTTGATTCCTCACGAACCCGGGTTAAAACCCTACTCTCTACAAAAAAAATCCATTTTTTCTCTATTTATCAAAATGGGCCAGCCCTTATCATTCTTCTCAATGGGCTCATCTCCTCTTCTAAATAATTCACCTCCAAACCAGTAAACGGGCTTGTCCATGAGGGCGCCTGTTAGAATATAAATATAATTGAGCCTTTAATTATCAGCTTGAGCTTTTAGTTGAGTTGGTTCTCTAATAGCATCGTCTAAATAAACAACAACTACCAGTTAATCTTTCTCATCGACTCTCTGGAAAGATCTGTCAAGAGAGAGACGCGTCCAGACACAACATCAAAGTAGCAACCACACCTGCTGTAGATCCAAATTTCGGTAGAGGTGACAAACAAAAAACAGACAAAAATACAAACAAAATAAAACAACAACGACGAACATGAACTATTCGTGGCCGGCCTCCGATGTCTGGGGATGAGATCGGAGCGAGGGGAAAGGTGGAAGGCACATGCGGGTGCAGATTTGATCCGCTTGAGGCGAGTGCACCGGTCTGGCCGGGTGAGCACGATAAACAGGAGCACGGCTGAACGGCTCGAACTACAGACCTCTGGCGGAAGGTGGGAACAAATATGACTGTTTGGCCAGGAAGGAGCGTGGCGGAAGCGCTCGGATCGTCGTTGTCGAAAGACAAGAAGGAGGAGGTTGGTGCAGATCTGACAATCGAATATGTGGTTGTCCGAGAAAGGAGAGAAGAGAGAAAAGCACAGTCCACCAACAATTCATATGGCTGAGGTCGCAATGACCGCTGACAATGCCTGCAAAGACAAGGAGCTTGGGGTTTTGGGGAAAGAGACGTTGCGCTTACCAGAGAGAGTATCTCATTATATCTTGTTTCTTACCCGATATATAAAATATAATTAAATTTTAAAACATATTTCTATTCGAGTTTTACGACCCAAAAATTCCACGTATCAATTTGAAAGAAGGATCTGAATGAAATTAAAAAAGAAAAACAAGGAGAGGGAATGGGAGTAATTAGGTCATGATCATTGTAAAAACTCGTTTTTTCCGTCTCTCCTTGCCCATCCCCAATAAAGTTATGGCCCAACCCCAACGTCAATATCCTAAAGGTCCAGATCCAATAACCAAAACCTACAAGGATACAACTTACCAACCACTGATTAAAAGACAAAATTAAGATGCGTCCATGTTGATGTTGCAGCGCACCAAAGAGCAGAATCATGCACGCCAAGTCGCCAACTCCAACTCTACGACCTAATAATATAACTAGTCTTGATATTGGTGCTTCCTTCTCCATTCCATTTCTCAATATCACTCTTTACCTACCTCCTCTCCTTTACATCATGCATCCAAACACATCTCTCTCCTCCAATATCGATTCTCAATCTCATAATTATGACCGTATCTTGTTGTTCCGCCACCTCCATGTCCTTGAGCTCGTCCTAGCCGCCTTGGTCTTCTTCATCATAAACTCACTCCGGCAGAAGAAGCACCACGGCCTCCCCATCTGGCCCATCCTCGGCATGGTGCCGTCCCTTCTCCTCGCCCTACGCTCCAACGTCTACGAGTGGCTCACCGACGTCCTCATCCGCCAAAACGGCACTTTCCGCTTCATCGGCCCCTCCCTCAGCAGCCTCAACGCCGTCGTAACCGCCGACCCCAGAAACTTGGAGTACATACTCAAGACAAGCTTCTCCAACTTCCCCAAAGGCCCCTATTTCCGCGACAACTTCAACGACCTCCTCGGCGACGGCATCTTCAGCGCCGACGACGCCACGTGGCTGCTCCAGAGGAAGACGGCCAGCCTCGAGTTCCACTCCGCCAAGTTCCGCCACATGACCGTCGACTCGCTCGCCGAACTCGTCCACTCTCGACTCATCCCGGTTCTGGAAGAAACTGACTCGTCCCCGACAGACCTCCAGGACGTGCTCCTCCGCCTCACGTTCGACAACGTGTGCATGATCGCGTTCGGGGTCGACCCGGGATGTCTTCGGGTCGGCTTACCCGAAAAGCCCTTCGCCCGCGCCTTCGAGGACGCGACCGAAGCGACGGTGGCTCGGTTCGTGACCCCCACGTTCGTGTGGAAGGCCATGAGGTACCTCCACGTGGGGCCGGAGAGGAAGCTCAGGCACTCCATCAAAGGTGTCGACGCGTTCGCCGATGACGTCATACGTACGAGGAAGAGGGAGCTCCAAGCACAAAGCCACGTGGGGAGATCCGACATGCTGACCACCTTCATGGGATTGACCGACCAAAAAGGAGAAGCGTTTTCGGACAAGTTTCTGAGGGACATTTGCGTAAATTTCATACTGGCCGGAAGAGACACGTCGTCGGTGGCGCTGACGTGGTTCTTCTGGCTGATTGATCGGAACCCACAAGTGGAGGACAAAATCATGGCCGAGATATGCAGAATCGTCGGTGAAAGAGGAGATTTAAACCATAATAAAGACTTGATATTCACGCCGGAGGAGGTGAAGAAGATGGACTACCTCCACGCTGCACTGTCGGAAACTCTCCGGCTATACCCGTCTGTTCCCGTTGACCACAAGGAGGTAATCCAAATCCACCACATGTTCCTTTTGTTTGAAAATGGTCAAACGGGTCAATTTCTTGTTTACCAAACTTTTGCTGAAAATAATAATTAACAAAATCCTCTAATAAATGTAATTAAGTGTGGGATACGAAAGGTTCGGGAAATCTGGCGGCAGGTGAATTGATTACACGCATTGGAAATGTGCAGGCTCTAAACGACGACGTATTACCGGATGGGACGATGGTGAAGAAAGGAACCAAAGTGTTGTATGCAATCTATGCAATGGGACGAATGGAGGGCATATGGGGAAAGGACTGCCGGAAGTTCAGGCCGGAGGCGTGGCTCCGGGACGGGCGGTTCATCGGCGAATCGGCCTACAAATTCACGGCGTTCAACGGCGGCCCGCGCCTCTGTTTGGGCAAGGACTTGGCGTATTACCAAATGAAGTTCGTGGCTGCGTCGGTACTGTACCGTTTCAAAGTGAAGGTGGTGGAGAATCAGTGTGTGGAACCCAAGCTTGCGCTGACCATGTACATGAAGCATGGTTTGAAGGTTAATCTTCTCAGGCGCGACCACCTCGATCAACAAAGCAATATTATCAACCGTAATTAGTTAGAATTAGTGTGAAAAATATAAGTTTGGATTAATTAAGGACACCACATGGGTGATGGGTGTTGCATCAGCAAATGAATAATATGTGTCCAATACTGTTATGTTTATTTTGAATTTGTATGGATATATGCATTATATAGTAGTGGAATCAAAACTTATTTAAATAACCAGTGTTTTTTTAGTAAAGTTATGTTTCATTTAATCAAATCCCAAATGAAAGCCACACAATACAAACAACAAAGTCAAGGGGAAACCGAACAGCAACTTAACTGTTGCTTATAGCATTCTCTCTCGAAAGAAAACTTTTGTAACCTAGCCGTCACCCTCCTCTTCCTCACCGGCGTCGGGCATGGCTCTCGCCAGTGAGGAGCCTGTCTCCTCCTACCTCTTCCCCCTCCGTTCCCTACCCCCTGTTTCTCCTCTGTTTCCCGCAGCTTCGGAGCTTCCTCTCCTCGCCTCTCAGTTTGTTTTATCTGGTTCTCTTCTTCAGATTTGCTCGGTGTGTGGTTGTTCGACGTCGGTTTGTCTGTTGCTCGGTGACTGCAGCTGTGTTGAGGTTCGCAGGAGCTTAGGTCCATCTTTGCCGCTGTTCGTCCGGTCGGTTGCGGTCGCCGGCTGTCAGATCTGTTGCACCCTTCACCGGGTGTGAGCTCCGGCCGTGTGGGCTTGGTGGGAGGTGGTTGCAGCTTCACCTTGCTGAAACTCGGCGTTGCTTCCGGCTTCAACGCCTCTCCTCCACCTCTCCGTCGGTTTCGCTAGCCAGATCTGAACCTGGTCGTTCGTTGCCCCATTTGTGCTCGACTCGTCGGAGTGTCCTGTGCCGTCGCCGGAGCTCCCTGCAGTTTTCGTCGCTGGTCAGAGGCGGCTGGTGTTGCGGCTCGGGTATGGGTCTTGTAGCGGGTAGGGCTTTGCCCGGGCCGGGCCGGGTTTGGTTCTGTTTTGGCCGGGTCGACTGGTGGGCTGGATCGGCTACTGGGCCGGGTCGGTTACTGGACCGGGTCTTCGGGTGGGCCTGGCTTTTTTGCGCCGGTTTTCTGGGCTGGGCCACAGACTATGGGCCTGGTCCAGTTCTTGGGCCTGGCCCATCTGGTTGCTTGGCTGTTCTTCTGGACTTTTTTTTGATGCTCTCGGGTGTCGTCCTCCAGTTTTATCGTGGGAGGCATTTCCTAGTTCGGATTCGTTGTGCTTCTGGTCTCGTCACCGGTCGTCGTCGCGGAAGGTTTGGTTTTTCGCTTTTAGGATTTATCTTTATCTAGTAGGATTTCTGCTCACCCTTCGATTTAGGCTTCTTTCGTTTTCCTTTGTACTCCTGTCTTGTTACGGGGCCCGTCATTCTCTAGGTGTTGACCTATGACGGGTTGTACTGGGCCTTTAGGCCTTGGAACTCGAGAAGTCCTTCTTATGGGTTTTGAGTTTCGGTGCTTTTTGCACTGATTTTTCTCTGCCGTTATATGATGTTGGTCGTCGGCGTGTCGGTTTCCTTTAACTCACTGAGTTTGGATGCCGATGAGATTCAGATTTCTCCTCTAGTTTTGATAAAGTCTTTGAGGTTTGCTTTGGAAGACGGCTGGCTTTTCAGCGCTTTATGGTTGACTTTTCTGGGTTTGAGACCTTTTATTTTTCTGTGCTTCATGGTGGCTTTATTCGGGTGCGAGTCTCCTTTTTTATCCGTCGTTTAGAGTTTTTTTTTCCTTTTGGGTCTGCGTACCCATTCTCACTTCCGGGTCTGCGTACCTATTCTCACTTTAGGGTCTGCGTACCCATTCTCGCTTCAGGGTCTACGTACCCATTCTCCCTTCAGGGTCTGCGTACCCATTCACACTTCAGGGTCTGCGTACCCATTCTCACTTCAGGGTCTGCGTACCCTTCCACTACCGGGTCTGCGTACCCCTTTCACTTATGGGTCTGTGTATCTTTCCTCTTCAGGGTCATCATACCCTTTCACTTTCGGGTCTGCGTACCCACTCACTGCTTCTGGGTCTGCGTGCTCATTCACTACTTTTGGGTCTGCGTACCCTTTCTTTCACTACTTTTGGGTTTGCGTACCCTTTCACTGCTTAGGGTCTGCGTGCCCTCTCTTTACTTCGGGGTCTGTGTACCCTCTCTTGGCTCTTGGGTCTGTGTACCCTTACTTTGGTTCTCGGGTCTGTGTACCCTTACTTTGGTTCTCGGGTCTGTGCACCCTTCCTTTGGTTCTCGGGTCTGTGTACCCTTTCTTTGGTCCTTTGCAATCTTTAGGATGATTGTTTTTTTTTTGTGTGTAACCTTTTCATCCTCTGAAGAGGTTAATTTAAATATATGTCTTTGCCGATCAAAAAAAAAAACAAAGTCAAGGGATAGAACCCGATACAAACAGAAATAACGGTCGAAGCCCCTCGTTTGAAACAATATAGATGATCCGGTACACTCGGCCGAAGATAAAAAATTCTACACACAATGGTAGAATAGATTCGACAACTTAAAAAACGCATGGTGACGCAAATACCAAAGAGCCAAATACCGCAAAGAGTGGTTATCTTGCCTTGATGGATGACGGGTCCCAAACCACAGTGAAGAGGCCGAAAAGACTTGCTTGTTTCTGGGCCCGGAGTAGGAGGGGACAGAACAAGATCTTGGCAAACCCTAGAAACCGCGTCGCCCGGGGAGGAGGGGCCAGAGCAAGGTCTTGGCAAAACGGTTGGGTCGGTAGAGCAGGGTTTGGAGGGGGAAGGTCGAGGAGGACGTTGCGTGGGAAGAACATAACTGGGGGACGTCGCAAGGGCCGCCCTCGTCTCGGCTTCGCGACCGGTTTATTGGTGGGTGGCAGTGGTGGCGGTAGCGGCCGCATAAATATGGATTAGGGTTCCCTATGGTGGGTGAGGATCCACCCTATCACGCCGGAGCAGATACGCTGGGATCGCAGGAAGGGAGGGGATGTAAGGAATCCTCGCTGCATTAAGTAAGGGCACCAGAGGTAAGAGAACATGTTCCCCAAGGTGTAGGGAAAGCGACGATCCTTCCGCCTTCAACCACGAAGAGCCGCCGGAAGCGGACCTCGATCCATCCGAACCCCAGGGGCCTGACAGGACCGGTACCAGAGGCGACGCCGTCGTGATCATACATGTAAGAGGGCGTCCTCTCTTTGGTGGTTGGAGAGCTGGTGATGTCGAGGCGATACCAGGCGAATGAGCAACCACCGCCATTGAAGACGACACAGGAAAAGAGAGTGGTGGTTCCGTACCTCTTGGTTGATGCTTCCGTCAAACCCTGAAAGGCCGAACCACTTCACTCGATGGGCGTAGTGGCGGGACGTCAGGCAGGAGAGACGCAACTGGTGGGGGCGGTGCAGCACCTTCCATGGGCGACAGAGATAGTTGGATGATCGGACCGGGCAACGCAGGCGACGTAGGTAGGGACTCCTCGGGGAGGATACACACCGTCGACCCCAAAGAATACGAAGCCGAGTCCGCAGAGAATGCCGACAGATGAGGCGGGGCCGAGACATGGGGAAGCGGAGGAAAGAGTGGTGGTGGGACCTTCAAACCAAACGGGTCAGAGAGGCTAGGCGACATCGACGGGAAGGTATGAGGGTGCATGGCCATCGGACTGGAAGTCGACCAAGCCACAAGAGGGACAGGAAGGGGAAGAGACGCCGAGGACTGGGGAAGAGCCTACCACTCCCATCCGTATGTGAACTCTGCGTTGATGGGATAGGAGAACACGGAAACGGGAAAGCCGATAAGCTCAGGCAGCGCAACAACGACGACAACAAGAGGAAGTTCCATAGCAACAAGGACAAGCTAAGGTTGGGTAGGCTCTCAAAACGAAATAGAGAAAATCGTGGCATGAGAAGAGTTGTCCTCTGATTAGAGAAAATTAGTTTTTCTCTTCTTTTTGAGCTTAACTCATACAATTTTGATCCTCAAAAAAAAAACTCATACAATTTTATTTGCACTTTATTAGACTAAATGAAATTTTTTAGATTTTAAAAAATAAACATAATTAAAATTATTATAAAACTGAAAGTGACATTATACGATTTATTTATTATTTAAACAAACCCTAAACATAGATAGTTAAATACCATTATATAAAATAAAAAGTTAAATAAAAATTAAAATAGACGAACACAATTAACTTCTGAAATGAAAAATTTCATGGGGTAATTCCATCCCAATATCCTAAAACTATCAGGTTTCATTTAAACTATCATAGTATTTTTTTTGTTTCCTCTCGCCGTCTTAGAGTTTCATTCTTCTCAATTTAGTATCCAACATATAACTTTCTGTACATTTTTTAATTGAAAATCGTCATGTGACTTGACACATGACCTTATATTTTCAAAATAATACCTAAACTACCATTCACCTGAATTAACCTAAACTGCCCGTGTCTTCACCCATTTGTCCTTCCTCGATCCAGAACACAACACCGTCACCACCATAACTCCTCCTCCGCCGCTTTCGGCATTAACACATCCGTGCTCACCCTCTCTGTCTGGCCAGCACCCCGCCTCCATGTGAGCTCCAGCAATGGAGGAAGTATGACGACAGTGCTCGGAATCGACAAATAATGGACGGGTTGCACAACGCCACTAAGATCCTTCTTCCCTTCGCTTTTTTTTAGGGGAGGACTTTGCGCGTGAAGATGAGAGTTGTGGCACCAATCGGTCGTGGCACTGATCTCTCCATCGCGGTCTCATGGTCAGTGGGAAGAGAAGCTACGCGGCCGCTGCCGCCATGGATTCACAAAAACTCCAAAGGGGAAGGATTTTTCATTCTGAAAGCCATATATAAAAATAGGCTCTGCATCATCAACCAAATGTTTCTGGTTCTGAAAACATCTTCACAAAATGTATTTGTCTCTGCAAAAGGAAAGAGATTAGCCATGGCCAAGACCAAAAGCTTCACCCTAGAGGGAGGCTGCTCTAGGGTTCAAATAAATCGTGCTCACAGAGATTGCATGTTGCAAATAAACCACGTGATGATACATTAGGAATATCCCTTTTATTAATTGCACTAGACAATGCATAGGTAATATTGAAATAGTTTATCAATTTAAAACTAAGGTGAATGTAAGGAAATAAAATATAGTAATTTAAACCCATTACATGAGTGCTGATGAAAATAGCTTGGAAGCCAAGAAAGAAGATCGCGAATATGTAAGCAAATATTGATTTGTATGATGTTGTTTCCAGCATTAACAAGAATCAATCATGCAAAAAATCAAGACAGTGATATATATAGAATCATACTTTCCATAGATGGCTCCATATAGATCCACCTATAAATCACCATTATGTTCCTCAAGAACACAAAAACCTGATTGCACCTTCATTTAGAGACATGGCCATGGAGCACTGGAAGAGAAAGCTTTCTCTCCACAAGAAGGTGTGGAAGAAGTTTGCATTATGGGTTCAATCTCATTTTGTACTTTGTATCAACCCAGGAAAATCTATAAACAAAACCAATACTCACAGTGTCAATGCTGTTCATGCTCAGCCTGTTGATCTTCCTCCTGATCCTCATCATGACCACCACCAAGAGACTCACCGTGGCCTCGTCTACCATGATTCGACCATCTCTAAGATCTGCAACAACAGAAGGATCAGACTAGCAGCAGTTGTGGCTGAGACACGTGAAAATGATGATGATGACGATAAAGAAATTAGTTATGGTAACAATAATAGTAATGTTCCTGCAGAAGGAGAAGGATGGACATGTTCAGATGAGATGCAGATGGATCTGGAGGGAGTTGATGCAAGAGCTGAGGAATTCATTGACAACTTCCGGCGACATCTCAGGATTCAAAGAGCTCAATCTGATGAAAAAGCCAATCTAGAGTGGTATAAAATGTTGGCCCGTAGTGTTTGATTTTTCAGTACTTGATTCTCCTCAATAACTATTGTATGGTGTTTTTTTATGAACTATGCAATGAAGTATCTGGTCTAAGAACCTATTTTGTTAATTATAAGTTTTGATCTTAGTAAAAAAGAACTATTTATAATCCACAACTCAAGAGAAGAAGTTTTGATAGTAGAACTTATTCGTTTATCCATCTAATTTTGCAACATCAAATCTAAACATAGCATCATGTCAGTGTATATCTGTGTATCAAACACAGTGCTAGAGTAAAAACCCGTACAGGGTAACAGAGCCTTATTTCAACATTAACGACTCCACCTCATATTCATGCTCTCCCATCCCACTCTTCATAAAACTCTTCAAGATACTTCACCATGAAATTGTGCCTTTTTTCAGCCCTTCTCTGCCCAGCCTGAAAGTTTTGTGAACATAATATAATGTATACTTAAACTTGTAACAACATATTTACCTACAATTATTTATGATGTGCACTATCAAGAAGCTACTAGAGCCAAAATCCTACCTTAGTTTTCATCAAATCTTTCAGCTTCAAAAGCTTCTCGTGGAAATGATTCACAGTAGTCTGTTCATCCTTGTTCATATACTGCTCTTTAGATAGATTTAATCTTGGCTTTATGGCAGGATCATGGAGTACTCTGTTTCTGCTTCCACCGAAAGTGAAGCAACGAGCAATACCTAAAATGTCATGTTATGTGATGAAAATCAGAAAATTACTCTATCTACAGCCCATAAGTTCCATTATTGAAGATCTTCCCAGAGAACCTAGTAGTTGGTAAAGTTTAAAGTTTAAAGTGAACAAAAATTAAGAGGAGAAGCTTTTATGGTCTATAAAATAGATAAAATGTTATTTACACTCCCTCGACGACATTTGAGTTTATGAACCCCCCTATAGGTGAGGGGTTATCAGTAACACACATATCACCTTTCGTTATTCATCAAAAACCCATGGATTCAAACTGAATAGGTGATGGTTTTATCAGGAGCACACTGTCACCTTTTCAGTGTGCCCTTTGATCAAAACCCACCTTTTCAGTGGGTTTTTGATGAATAACATGTCCCCAGGTGACAGTGTGTTATTGATAAGTGATAACCCCTGACCTATATACAGTGTGTTTTTAAGAATCAAAGGTCGCCGAGGGTGTGTTAATAAAGTTACCCCTATAAAATATAATCAGTTTGCAATTACCAATAGCACCAATTGCATCTAGGCGGTCAGCATCTTGAACAACCCCAAATTCAGTACATAATTCACCATTTGCTTGCCCCGCGAGTTCCTCTTTGAAACCTGAAATATTGGATACTTATTTTCTCATTACATTGTGTCTCATATCATATCAGTGTTATTAGCTTTAAAATACACTCCAACACTGGATAGAAATGGAAAACATAAAAAGGCTGTTCAAAAAACTTACCCATTCCCTTAATAATCTTCAATATCTTAGTTTTCATGGTATCTTCTATTTTCTCCTCCTCTAGAAAATTATGAACAATTTTCTCTTCAGCTGGATCTCTAAAAGCCAAAGTCATTGCCAATTAGATGATCGGAATAATGAATAAACAACCACACTCCACCAAACAATTTTAACCGAATAAAAAGGTAACGTGATATGAGGTATAGCTAAGACACGGCAAAGCACATGAGTCAGTTCTTTTTATGATTATGTGGAATACAGACCTCAAGTATTTGTAGTCCCCTGCAAAAGCAACCAGCAAGTAACACAAGTATTAGTATTGAGAAATGAGATTAGGTTAAACAAACATAAAACTTTAACAATAAACCATATACAGAACAGAACTACGGAACTAGATCTTGCATAAAAGTATACATATCATGGAATACTGACGAGGCATTTAAGAGAATATGTTCAGGCGTTAAATATCTGCAGCACAATCACGGTAGCTATCAAGCAACATATTGCAGTTTGAGAGACAATACTACAAATTCCACCCAATGACCCTATGAAGTGATACATATACACACTAATAATGTAAAGCAAGCACAACAAAAACTTACACTCTAGACCACATATTCACTCTTCCCACACAGACTTACCATTGATTTTTCATGTATGATGTTTGTGTAAGAAGATACAAGCCAATTTACTATGTCCATGGAAAAGATGTTGTGGATCACAAACAACTACTACTCCCAAGCAAAGACAACTAGATTAATGATGTGCTGTGGTGTCATGTTATACCTCAGAACATGAGTTACGGGGAGAAAGTAGAGTAGACAAACCTATATCATGGAGAAGTGCAGCAAGCTCTACCTGCCCAGTAAAACAAAGCTACATGAGTGAATAAAGAAGCAATGGATAGGATTGTCAACAAAACCCAAAACAGCATAACCACTAATAATGCTCCTAAGTTTCTGGTATCGAGCATCTTCCAACTAAAAAAGGAACTTAGACTAGCATGAGAACAGCAAAGGATGAAGCAACAATCAACAATGTGATACAAAATAATCATACAAAAAATTTAATTACCCAACTATGAGAAGTGAACCAATTCTGCTTCCAGGATCAAATGTACTGAAATGTCTATTGATATGCACAATGCCAACCCTCCCCATCCAGTAACAATAGAAAAACAAATTATGGGTTGGCTCATGTGAATGTAAATGGTGAAGATAGATCATAAGCCCGAAAAATTGGAACCTCAAAGCAATTTCAAATCCCAGTCCTGGATCAAAATCATCAATAGTTAGGTTTGTAGCTATTAAACATAAATTGGGGAGGAAACAGTAATTATGTGTTTGCAAATGTTCCACTGAAACCAGTGGTTAACTTAAATTAACACAATTTTAAACTTCCACTAGGCCATAGCCACTTTCTGTGAAGATTTCTAGGAAAGCAAACAGATATAAGCGGGAAAAAAAAGTAAGGAGCAGGAATTGGGATTACGATTTTGATGGATTGAGGATGAGAAGAAAGGCCCTCTTCACGGGCGAGAGAAAGGGCAAGGTCCCTGACCCTAAACACGTGCATAGCGTCGTGCGACGCATCGTTCCCTCTCATGCTCTTCCCCACCAATTCCTCCGCTTTTCTCACTGTCTCTTTCCAATCCGCCATGGAAACACCTTAGACTTCGTTTTCTCTCTCTCTCTCAATCTGCTGCCTCGGCCTGTTTTTTACTCCTCTTGACTCGTTTTTTGTTATTCGTTTTGGGTCTGGTTTGTTTAAGCTCGCATGGAAATTAAGGCTTGGCTTAGTATGGGGACAAGAAACGAAGAGGACATGTATTCTCCTACAAATGTTATATTTCAACCTTATGTGTCAAAACGTTCCTTAATGATTTGTTTGGTCATTATGGTAAAGAATGCGGAACAAGTGATGAGTATCTAGCATAACTGCATAAGACCTTAGATCGAATAGGTCTATTTCTAATCTAAGACCCTAAAAAATGAGTTTAATTGTTTTGCGGTCACAATGAGATTAGACCAATTCGGCCTAATCCAATCCAATTTAAATTGATTTTAAAAACAACGAAAACGACCCGATTATTATTTTCCGAAACAATCGAGTGAAATTACAACGCAAATACGATCTAGTTGCTTTCTACTCGAACTGTGAGTAATGGGTCTGAGGGTATAATATGACGACACAACTTCAAAATTTATTCTCAGTATTCCATAATCAAAGATGACAAGTGACGTGGAAGCGGTAGTGTCATTACTCTAAGAACATAGCAAGTAGTGTTATGTGACCGTGTCAAAGATATGGTAACGTGACAATACTTGCTATGTTCCAAGAGTAATGACACTACCGCTTTCACGTCACTTGTCATCTTTGATTGTGGAAAACTAAGGTAAAACACTTAAAAAGTCCATAATACCCCTCACTAACAATCAAATTTTCAAAAGCATGCCATTGGTTTTCAAAATTTCTTTAAAAATTCAGTTTTTGATGTCACACAAATGCATTTTAGGGTAGTGAGGTGCCACAAAAATGCATTCTAAGGTAGTAAGGTGCCACAAAAAATAGTTAGGGTAGTGAGATGAAAATATCCCTAGATATATTTTCAACACTTAATTTATTTCAATAAGATTAAAAGAAGAAACCTTGTTGTGTTCAAAACAAACAAATCTCTCTCTCCCTTGAGAGCTCTCTCTTAACCCTAGTCGTCCTAGCTATGGTGTTCTCTCTTGCCCCCACCGTCGAGTTGTCCTCTGTCGTGGTTCCTCCGGTCGTTACTGCTGCTGCCCCAGCCGGTGATGCCCCTCTACTACCGTCCTGCCCTCGCAGACCGTTCCCGGTACTGGGGATAGGAGTCGTCGACGGAAAAAAGCTAAACCCTCGGATCTGGCTTTGTCTTCCTCTACGTCGGTGCTGTCGGTCCTTGTCACGCCCCAAATCCGGTTTTGACCGGACTCGAGACGTGAACCAAAATATAACCATAAATAAAGTAAGTTTAAATGAAATAAACTCCGACAATGGTTCAAACTCATAAATCCTGACAATAAGAGTCAAATGCTCGAGTACCACAATAAAACGAAGTTTAATACAAAAGAAGGTACGTCACTAAACAACCCCAAAAAAATAAGGACTCTCGCCAGGCTCCCCAGCTCTGAGATGTCCTCTAAACCGACTCACGTTCAAAACTTGTACAATAGTAGAAAAGAGGGATGAGCTTTCGCTCAGTAGGAAAAAGTAGTTAAGGGGATGAGCTATCCGCTCACCACCACGGGTAACCGTCCAATTAGGGCATACTAGTAAGCACAATAACTACGAATCAATTAAACAAGTAACCCAAGATAACGTTTGACCATCGCTCGGGTGCAACCCGTAAATCAACCTCGACACTGAACCAAACTCATACATTTCTTCTCAACTATGCTCTTAGCACCCGTCACCTAACAATTCTCAATGGACAACGCCCACGGTTATCTCACAACCAACCACACGCGCGAACTTGCACGACAATATATTGAACTCAGGTATAACTGTATTTCAAATTTACAGAAGATCTCATAGCATGCATAAGCAATCACAACAGTCAACACAGATCAACACACAGAGTAATATCATTAGCAATCACTGTCACCTATGGTATTCCTAAGCAATGCGCCGGCCTATCAAGCCCGACTTATCACGTCGCCCGAACTCGACGTCAGCCTGGACATCTTCCCGGAACACATCATCGGGGTACAACTCATAATATAACGGACTGGAATCCTCCGTCGGTCGGGTATATCTTCCCGTAGCACAGGGCACAAATCACATCACACATACCATCCCGGGGTACGGTATAAACATTGCTCTGGAATACCCTCAACGGCTTTAGATCCTATGTACCGTAATCGCACATGCAGCACAGGTATCGCACCGGAACCAATCCTCGGCCTGGATATCCTATACCTGTCACGCCCCAATCCGGTATTGACCGGACTCGAGACGTGAACCGGGATTTGTAGAGAAAACGATTTAAAATACACAATTAAATCCAAAACTGTAGATAGATATAAAAAAAGTCAAGGTCTAAACATCTGAGTCCGGTCAATACCGGATTTGGGGCGTGACAATTTGGTATCAGAGCCTGGTTTTAACAAATAAGGCAGGTAATCAGTCTCGGTCCAGTCCGTAACAGTCCTCTAAATTATCAAGTAAGTCCTTTAATTTAACGGTTAGGTCCTTTAATTTAACGGTTAAGTCCTTTAATTTATCTGATTTAAGTCCTTTAAATTAATTAATTTATTAATCAAACTGTCTGACCCGGCCCCGACCCGAGTCCGACCCGGATCCAAATCTGACCCGAATCCGAGTCTGGACCCGAACCTGACCCGAGCCCGACCTAGACCCGGATCTAGACCCGACCCAGACCCAAGTCTAGGCCCGGCCCAGATCTAAGTCCAGGCCAGACTCAGACTCGAGTCTAAGCCCAGTCTGTCCTGGCCCGAGCCAAGGCCCGAGTCGCGTCCTGGCCCAAGCTCAAGGCCCGTTTGCTCGAGGCTTGGCCTAGCCAAATTCTCGGTCTTGGCCTGAGCTGTGAACGGAGACGGCGAGCTAGGGTTCTGGTGAGGCTGAGGACGGCGGCAGGCGAGTTAGGGTGGGTTCTCAACGGCGGCGACGGCGTCAGGGAGGCTCGGGGTGACGATGGGAGGTCGTCAGATCGAGTCTCGAGCCCCTCCGTTCCAAATCTGACGGCGTGGGAGCTTCGCTGGCATTGGAGCTCAAATCTAGAACTCGAAGCTCCGGCCGTGTCTCTCCGCCCGAGCTCGGCCAAATCATGCTCGCACGTATGCGATTCTCGAGGAAGGAACGACGGAGATAGTGAATCAGGCCGAGAAGATGGCTCACCCTCACTGGTTCTCTCGTTTCCGGTGCGACGTGGCTCGAAACGCGAACGGCGACGGCGACGGCGAAGAGATTGAAGCGGCGTGGCTCGGTTTCTGACACGGGGAGGAAGGGTGGAGAGAAAAGGGCTGCTGGTGGTGAGGAAGGGTCGTGGGTGGAAGAAGAAGAAGAAGAAGAAGAAGAAGAAGAAGAAGAAGAAGAAGAAGAAGAAGAAGAAGAAGAAGAAGAAGAAGAAGAAGAAGAAGAAGAAGAAGAAGAAGAAGAAGAAGAAGAAGAAGAAGGGAGATCGGAGCTCCGGCGAAGGGCTAGAGAAGGAGAATACGAAGGGGCGAGAGAGAGAAGAGGGAGGCGTGCCTCTGGAAGCGTGAGCTGAAGTGATGAGGAAGGAGGAGCGTGTTAGGGTTAAGGCTGGGCTTGGGCGTGGGCGTGGGCTGGTTGGGCCTGGTCCGTTGACCGGGCCTAGTCTGGCTCGGCCCAATGCCTGCGTCTGGTCAGGCCCAGGCTTGTTTCCTCCCTCTCTTTTTTCTTTTTCTTTGCTCTCTCCTTTTTTTGAATTCGATCCAAAATTCAACCCGTTCTCCAACCAACGACGTTCCAGTTTAAAAAAAATTAAATAATAATTCCTTTAACCGGGGCGGTCTTTAGAGTCTACCCCCATTAAAGGAATTTCGTCCTCGAAATTTAAAACGGACGTACCTCAAGGGTCGAACAGGTGGGGATACTTCGCGCGAACCTCGTCCTCGCGCTCCCAGGTCGACTCAGCTACTTGGTGCTTCCACTGCACTCGTACTAGAGGAATGGTCTTGCCATGCAAGACCTTCTCTCGCGTATCCAAAATCTTGAGTGACTGCTCCTCATACGACACATCATCAGCTACCTCGATGTCCGTCCACTCGATAACGTGGGAGGGATCTGCATTGTACTTCCGCAGTTGGGAAACGTGGAAGGATCTATGTCGGACACTACCGATACCAGAACTCCGTGGAGCCGGATAATCTCACGGATATACAATCGACTCAGTGCATCTACTGTATCCGTCATCCTCATGGCTAAGAAATGGGCCGACTTCGTCAACCGATCAACTACTACCCACTCGGCATCGTGCCCTCTCGGAGATCTCGGTAATCCGCATACAAAGTCCATCGTGACATGCTCCCACTTCCACTCCGCTACTGGCAACAGCTGTAATAATCATGCAGGACGCTGATGCTCGGCCTTCACTTGCTGAAAAGTGAGGCACCTCGACACAAACTCTGCAACCGCCCTCTTCATCCCGCTCCACTAAAACTGCCGCCTGATGTCCCGGTACATCTTAGTGCCACCCGGATGCACCGTGAGACGGGAATGATGCGACTCCCTCAACACGTCACGGTATAGATATCATACCGGAAGCCTCGGTCTAGATATCTATATCGGAACCATCCATCGATATAGATATCGGACCGGAACACACCGCCTCGGAACATATCGTGCCAGATTCGGCACAGCATCAGACACGATATCGGACCGGAACAACATCCTAAAGCATATCACGCCGAACATATCACACCGGCATACCATACCGAACAATCTTACCGAACACATCACATCGGTCTATCAATCACCCGATCATATCACAAAGTCTCACACATATCGTAAATAATAATTCACACCAACATTCACCACGTTCTCATAACATATCATGATCCTTGATTCAACCACGGACATACCACATATCAAACATTACATGCTACTAGTCACAACAAACACAACCAACACGCAATCCTACGAGCCCAACCAGGGACCCACATGTGATACTACAACACAACAATTCCCACACTTACGAGCACGACCTGTCCCGCAAGTGGTTCCATCTTTATATGACTACGCTAGTTATTCACATCCTACATACGATTCTATATTATATCGATTGTTCATAACCTATATGCATACTAGTAACTTTCCGCAATTAAACCGGTATTCGCTACTTTTCCCTACCTCAACCGCTATCCAAACGCAAGAAATCGACGAGTCGCCTAGTCGCCTCCTCCGCCGTGCTCGGGACCAACGTCTAAGATCACAAAGTAATACGAGAATTAATACTAATTCAAGTGTGGTTTAAAGAGAGAAATACCCTACTAGCCCCCAATTGCTCAACTTGACAAAATGGGCCCGGAAGGCCCATTTTGCCCGGAATATGGAAAACATCCCTCGGGTTTCCGAAAATTTCCCATTTTTTTCTATCATTCCTAATTAAGTTTACTTGTTCCAACACACTTGATGGAATCAAATTCTGTTGTCCGAGCGTTCCAATTTCACAATTAAAGTTTCTAATCGCGTTTCCCGAAATTTAACAAATCACTTCCATAATTCGCTCTGGGCGTGAAATATCGATCTGGGGCTCACCCAAGACCACCCGAACGTGACAAACCCGTTTCCCGGCCGAGTGGGCCCCACGGCCACACGTGGGCCGTGGGTGGCCGGACTGGACCGCCACCGAGTGGTCGGTCACGGCTCCGTGCCCTTCCTCCGGCCATGGCCGGTCATTCCCTCCCCCGGTGACCGGACTCCGGGGACCGGCCGGAGCTTCAGCAAAACTCCGGTCGCCGGAAAAATACTCATTTCTCCAAAAAGTTCCTAACAAGTTCTAGATTCTCCAAAACTCCATTGTTAAGTCTTAAAACCTCAAAATTAACCTCAACAACTCCAAAAACTTCAAACCCAAAGTGGGTTTCATCCAAATAACCACAAACCCAATTGATTTCCAACAACTCTTCCACTTTCCCTCCATAAATCCTTCATTTAACCAACAAAACCCTAAACCCATAAAGCCCAAGTCTTGTTCATGCACTTTCTACCGAACCCACAACTAGAAATTTAACAAAAGGGAAGTTAAGTGCTTAAATACCTTAGAGAATAGGTAGATGATGAAGAAAATGGAAGAAAATGATATTATTGGGGTAGAAATCAAGTGAAATGAGACACTTTTCTTCTCTTCTTCTCCTTTCTTCTTCTTCAAGCTAAGGAGGCTTCACACCCTCTCACTCTCTCTCTAAAGTTTCGGCCAAGGTGAAGAACCTGTGCTGAAAAGTTGCCCAATGTGGTCTTATCCTAAAGGTAGAAATGTCTCTATCGTCCTTTAGCCTCTCTCTCTCTCTTTTGTCCACAAGTGGGGACCAAATGGTCTTTTCTCACCCTTTTCTTCCCCTCCAAGCCATCATGGACATGTGTCCATGTGGGGTCCACCTCTACCTTAAATATCTCAGTTCAAATTAAATTAATTCGTTAAGACCCCTAATTCGACCTAGTTTGACTTTTTCGCAAAAGTAGTCATTTGAAAAGAAATGACCCAACTAAGCTAACCGTAATGACGACTAAGATTTTTGGGTCCCGGAAAGGTCTCGAATGACTCCCGGAGTCATCGGTTGACTTTTTCGGTGGAAAGTCAACTTTCCCCAAATTTTCCCGGTTCGACCGGGGGCGGTTCTTACAGTCCTCCCACTCCCTAGCTTGGGTGTATCGGTGGACATGGCCTACTTCTCCATGGGAGAAACTACTCCATACCCGACCGCGACGCCGAGAAGAGGGCGTCCCTTGCGACGTCACCCAGTTACGTCCTTTGCACGCACCGTCCTCATCGGCTTCCCCCCTCCAAACCCTATTCCGCCGGCCAAACAGCTTGGCCAAGACCTTGCTCTGGCCCCCCTCCCCCGGGCAGCACGGTTTCTAGCGTTTTCCAAGACCTCTCTATGCCCCCTCCTCCCCCGGGTGGCGCGGTTTCTAGGGTTTTCCAATACCTTGCTCTGGCCCCTCCTCCCCCGAACGGCGCAGCTGCTAGGGTTTTGGCATTGCCTGTGACCCATGGGAGCGCAGCTGATAGAATGCTGCAAAGGATGACGTCGGTTCCTATGTGGGGCGACAAGCTACAGGCGGGGAAGATGCCCTGCTGGGAGGAATGATGTGCGGCCTAAGCATCGGGGACTGGCTCTGGGAGGGGTCCCCAGACGATGCGTTGCCTCCCACCATCACCATTATCGTCGAGGTCCCTCAGGATCTCCGATACCCTACTGTCGAGGTCCATCAGGATCTCCGGTACCCCGTTCCTCCTCAACGTCTTCTTTCCTTGCCCAAGGGGCATCAAAATACCGTATGTGACGGTTCTGATATTCAAAGGGTCAGTGAACTACTGTTCGTTAATACTGATTTTCTGGTGGTCGGGGAGTCTGTTCCCTGTTACACGATGATGTAATCGATTTCAAGTAATAAAAGTGCATCTTTCATTAAAAAAAAAACCCTGTTTCTAGAAAGTCTAGAAAAACTAGGAAAGCTAGCTGGACTAGTTCAATGTTTCTTATTCTTATTTGGGTTGAGATTGAACTAAGACCTACATCTATAAATACACGGACAACGGTTGGTCAGAAAAGAAGAAGCTTTAGAGCTGAAACTTGCGGCCACCCATAGATAGTATTTGTGCGTTTTCGTTCAGTGACATCTACCGTGTCAAGTTGTGGATCTACCTTTCTCATGGTGGATACTGTTAGAGGGCGAACGCGTGAGTGCCTACAACAACACTTCCAAAGGTCCCCATCTCGAACTAGATGATTCCAAAGTAGCTTTTATTTAGGTAATTATCATTCAATATCGCATAGATTAGTAATTACATGAATATGTGATATAGGATAAGTATAAGATTATACCGACAAAATTTTGTAGAAAATTTTGTTTTCTAATCGTGTTAATATAGTACACCGTATAATCCAATAGTTGTCCTGTAAGAGTCTTCCACGCCTCCCCCGTCGACTTCCGAGAGAGACTGTCCACGAACCCTCATGCAATGCCGCTGCCCAACGGGTACGGGATAGAAACACAATAAAAAAAATGTTGTGATCGATAGAACATAACTGTTAAAAATAAATTAGCCACAGAGAAATCCTAGACTACAACTTCATGGCACATAACATTTTTTTCTCTCGGTTTCACAAGGCTTTAATGGCCTTATTAATAATAGGGTTATTATCATCCGAATACCCTAAAAATACTTGATTTTCATCTGAGTACCTTAACCAAACTTTGTGACACATCAATACCCAAATGAAACCTTTTGTTTCAATTTAATACCTATCGTTAGTTTTCCATCCATTTTGGATGGAAAATGGTCATGTGCCTGGCACATGACCCTATATTTTTAAAAATTACCCCCTTACCTCTTTAAACCCTAATACCCTTTTGTTTTTTGTTTTTCTTTACTTTTACTCTTCATACCAATTCAAGCTCCCCATTTTTTCTTTTGTGTTTTCTTTTTCTTTTTGTTTAAACTCTCGTGTTCTCCCTCACCCTCTCAAGCTCGGCACCTCCACCGATTCAAGCTCCCCCAGTCATTTTCTTCAGATCCTATTGCTCTCTTATCTTCCTCCTCACACAAGTAACAACCTGCTTCAGAGCTCCCACCACCTCGCCCCGCTTGACCTCACCTCCTCTACCTTGCCACACAGATCCAGCCTCGTCGCACCTGAACCGGCCTCGCCGACCTCTTCCATCTCCTCCCTTCCATCTATTTCATCGCATCCTCTCTCTGTTTCATCTGTGTAAGGGGATTTCGAGGCTTGGGCTTCTCTAGGGTTGTTCGCGGTAGATCTGAGAGCTCGCAAGGTCGCCGACTCCAGATCTACAAAAAACCAGCGAGGTTGATGGCGTGATTTGTTCTTGATTCAGTAGCAACAGTTCGTTATTGCAGCAGTAATTCTAGGGAGATCAAATTTTTTTGATTTGTTTCAGATTTAGATGATTTGGTTCATAATTTATTGGTTGATTGAACAAGATTTAAATGAGAATAAGACTACAATGATTTGGTTCCAGCTGTGGGCGTAATGATGTTTGATTTGGGTATAGGTTCTGCCGAGAAGATTATTGAGAAGAAGAACATTGAGATGATGAACTCGAAAATTGAGATGTTTGATTTTGTTTTTTTTGTAATATTTAATTTTATAAAAAAATGTGATGTGAAAAATGGGAAAATTGATTTTTTTAAATAAAAAAGTGATTTTAATTAATAAAACTGATTTTATAAAAATAAAATCTAATTTTATAAAATATATAAACTTATTTTAAGAAAATAAATAAATGGAAATATTTTTTGAATATATAAACTGATTTTATAAAATAAATACTAATTTTTTAAAATAAAATCGGATTTTTAAAATAAAATCTAATTTTTTAAAATAAAATTTGATTTTTTTAAAATAAAAACTAAATTTAAAAAAATAAAATATGATTTTTTTAAAATAAAATATAAATTTTTAAATAAAACTAATTTAAAAAAATAAATAAACTGATTTTAAGAAAATAAATAAATGGAAATAATTTTTGAAATTCAATGGCATGGGTTTGAAAATTTGACTGTTAGGGGTATTTTAGACTTTTTAAGTGTTTGGATGGAAAAATGGATGGAAAATAGACAGAATCTAACGGCGGGTACTAAGTTAAAACAAAATGTTTCGTTTGGGTACTGATGTGTCACAAAGTTTGGTTAGGGTACTCGGATGAAAACCATGTATTTTTAGGGTACTCGGATGATAATAACCCTTAATAATATCCATCTCCCCGAATTAATAAAATGATTATTGTAAATTAAAGATGTAATAAATGACACGATAGAAAAGATACACGTAATGAAGATCAATGAAATTTCTAAAATTTTGTGGCGAGTATTTGTGCTTTGCTTAGACCATCTCTATGGCTAACCTAAGAATTGGTTGAAATTAATTGCAGAGTTGAAAAACAAATATGTCGCCACATAGCCACCGTTATCACATTAAAGAAAACACATTTGCTAATTGCTATCTCGAATGAAATTTTGGGTGGTAGCAGAAATGCGGATAAGCTTTATGGTCCATACCTTTGGGAAAACGTGTTAAAATAATTGGGTATGTGGTTGAGATAATAAAAGCTTAAACTAATTTTGACTAAGAGCAACTACTACGCCCGCATCATGCTCTCGGATCATGAATCGTATATTGCGATATTGTGATTTACGGTTCTCGAGTCGTAGGTAGCGGTGTGCGTGATTCGCGTTTGCAAGTTGCATAGCAAACCGTGACTCATAATCGTGAGTCGCTGGTTCGCGACCGACCAGTCACGTGGTGACACGTGTCTTATTGAGTGAAAATAATTCGGCCCGTTAACGGATATATTTAAAAAAAATTAAATCAAATACAAATTTAATACAAAATATATTTTTTCTCTCCGCCTATAAATATCTATTCTCTCATTCATCAAACCACCAACACTTCTATCCATTTTCTCTTTTTTTTTTCTTATCTTAATCCTAATTTTTTCACTCGTATTTCGATCAAAAATGTCCGATGACGAGTCTCAAATGAGGGAGGAGTTAGAAGCCGAAGTTCAAGCAAAGAAGCAATGAATCTGACGATGGGTCGACAAAATGTTAGAGAGAGAAATGCCACAGATCAACGCATGGAGGGAAAGGATCGAACAAAGTGGATCTTCCCGATGTATGATTAATAGAGGTCGTGTCGAAGCCCACAACCGACTGATGCAGGATTATTTTGTCGAGGAGCCAACCTATGAGCCCGATATGTTTAGGCGTCGATTTTGTATGTCCCGACCACTCTTTCAACGGATGATGGAAAAGGTAGCGGAGCATGAGATTACTTCGTTCAGAAGCGGGACGCTTTAAGACGCATGAGATTATCGACGCATAAGAAATGCGCCGCCGCGATATTATTATTGAGGTTTTTATGGAGGAATACGAGCGTAAACCAACACTAGAGGACATGACCCGACTACTCGAATCGGGGTACAACCAAGGGTTCCCCGGTATGATTGGAAGTCTTTACTACATGCATTGTGAGTGAAAGAATTGTCGAACCGCATTGCAAGGCTCTCATGGCTGGGGAGACCACCACGAGGATCCAATTGTTATGCTGGAAGCTGTATCGTCCCGTGATTTATGGATTTAGCATTCGTTTTCGGGATAATTGGCTCAAACAACGACATCGACGTTCTCAACGCGGGCCAGTTATTCAAGGACGCTTTTCATGGCCGGGACTTAGCCGTGGAGTTCGAGATTAACGGGCATCGGTACGGCCGTCCTTATTATTTGGTTGACGGCATTTACTCATCATGAAGTCAGTTTGTGAAGTCGATTAGCCATCCCCATACTCGCAAAGAGAAATTGTGGCTAAGTCCCTCAAGAGGGCTAAAGTCCAATGTCTCAAGAGCGAACTGATCCAACACGGATTAGTTGTAGCAAACATAGCGGTGCAAGAAAAGTAACTAGAACAAAAAGAAAAGCCAAAATTAAGACAGAAAAATAAAACCAAAGGTGATAAATGCCTGAAACAGCTCAAGGTGGGACCTAAACGCTACTTGATCCCTGCTTTCCAAGGACTCGTCTCGTCGACCTAACAGTCGATTGAACCACTAAACTTAAACCAGGAAATATGGCAGAGAGGAATATCTCTCCTCAGGGACCCCTCGTAGAGCCGGCCCCTGGAGCCATGCATTCCTTTCATTCCTCCCGGCGAGGCTGTTTCCCAGCCTTCGCCCGATCTTTAAGTGGTTTCCCTGTCGTGATTCTCTTCCAGCCACCCGGCCCCTACTGTATCCCCCATGTGTCTGAGCCCATGGGTCTTATCTTTGAACACTCAAGGGGGCCTATCGTACGCGAATGGCTGGTGCCCCAAGTGGAAGAGCGTAGACCAAGGTTGGGTATCTGGTCCACGGCCACATTGGCTTCCATACCTCGAGACACCCCAACCTTAAGTACCAGGTCCATGGTTAACGGGAGATGGTCGTATTCCTCCAATCTCCTCCCCCTATTAGGGTGCTCCTCCCCTTGAGCCACAGAATGTGGCGGCCCCATCCGAACCGGTGGGGGTGTCTGAATCACCCTTCGACACCGGGCGGGAATGAGGCCCTGTTGTTGGAGTGCGCCTTAATAGTCCTCGCCGGTATTCCATAAGATGGCTTTGTGGGTTCTGGTTCAGGCCCCTTTCCTGCATCGGTAGGGCTTCTTCCTTCCTGCCTGCAGATGGGACCTGTCGGTCGTTCCCTAACGCAGACCCATGGACACCGGGGAAGGAGAACGTGGATAGCCTCGAACAGGCAAGTACAGGAGGCCGATCGGGCATAAGGCGCCAAGGACCCACCGTTTCCCCCATCGCTGCCATGGTGGTGGAGAACGACCATTGAGGAAAGTATCACCGTCAATCGTAGAGCCCTAGGGCCACAGAGGAAAGTGTTGTGTGCCGTAACTGATAACGTTGTTGCAGTGGAGAGGTCCGAGAATACGAACTCACCCCTAGTCACCGCCATACCCAGAAGGGGGGGGGGGGGGAGGGGTTAGGGTTGGGATTAGAGGCAGAACCGAGGGAGGTCGGAACGTGATTGGCCGACCCCTCAGTGGCCTATGGTTTCCCAGACGAGGTGTCGCGACTCCAGGTTTAAACGGTAAGGACGAGTGTTCCCCTAGACGGAAAGGATACGGTGGGCCTATAAACGGAATAGGGAAGGAAAGCGGCGTAGAGAGAGGTTGGCGAGACTTTCTTCTCACCTTCTCCCGAGTAGGGTTTACAAAACCCTATAGGTGCGGGGTCATAACTGGAGGAAGAGGACAAGACCTTTGGATGATGATGAATCTCGATTGACAGGACGAGACACGGTAGACAAGATTGACAAAGGGACAGACATTGTGATAAGCGATGCAGACGATACAAGCGCCACAGGAGAGAGACAAATCTCAGTAGGTATTCTTTTCTATTCTGTACTCTTAATGTGTAATTTTAGATTGTTTTGCTGGTTAAATCAAATCTTCACCATTATATATTTAATTCGATTTGTTAGCAATCTTACGGAACCTAAGGAGAAGGAGTAAGCTATGATGGAAGTTTCTGAGGCAACACCAAGTCCAAGTCATCGTCCCTAGTCCTAACAAAACCAACCCCTCATCAATCAATCCCCATAATACCCCTGTTTTATACTTGCTACCACATTGACCCTTATATATAATAATATTAACATCATTTTCCTAAGCATTTTAAATAATTACGGTCCAAACCCACATTTTGCAGACAAATCACATATAGCTACCTAAACTACAACCTCTTCCCTATTCTTCCAATCTCAATCCCTCCGATCCCTTCTATGTCGACCCTTTCCTCCTCCTATTCCCAATCTCTGTTATGGCCAAACAAATCACAAACCCAACACTTCACACCAACAAACCCAAAACCTCCTCGTCCTGTTGCTTTCTAACCTGTTTCGGATCTTCCGAAGACCAGGAAGTTCCCGACCTCATGGCTCCAACCAATAAGGCAACAGCCGCCGACACCTCGGGCCATCGGAGAAGGAACCGTTGGTTTTATTCTTGGTCGTCCAGGCTTCACGTGAAGATCAAGTCCGCCGCCAAAACAGTCCCTGTCGTTGACCACACTACTTTGTCCGAAGTTCCCGGTGCCGTTGACCAATTTGAAGCCCCTCCTCCGCCAAAGTCAAAGTCGTCGATCAAGCTCAAATCATCCAAGTCTGAAGCTGGAAAGCTCGCCGGGATACGTCATATTCCGTTCAGCAGTCGCAAGCCGCCGAGCCTCGCTCCGGCAACCGCCACGGCGGCTATAGAAACGCGACAGCCGCAGGTGTGTGTCAACTTTAACTAAACTTAACTTCGCCCCTCATATCAGATGGTGCCAGTTTGTGAAAACTTGACAAATTGAAACCCTTTTTAGCAAAATATATTAAAAGGACTGTAAATTTTCGTTTCAGACAAAGGCCGGATCAGCACAGAACACTGTCCTAGAAAACCGGAGAGATTCGGACACCGCAAACGAAACGACGGGTCAAAAACGGCGTTCGTTTCGCCGGAAAATAGACGCAATAAGAACCGGGTCCACCAGCCAACCCGGTTCGCCGGTCGACCACAATAAGCCGTTGTCCTCTAATCGTAGGATCGGGAGGGCCATGTCACACCCGGCCGCTTCTCTCCCGTACTTAAAACCAGCGTCGCCGTCGGCAAAAAAACAAACCGGCGAGGCGGAGAAGATCGACCCGGTGGTGGGCATGACAATTATCTTAGTCACGCTAATAATAATGTTGCTATGGGGTCGAGTTTGTGCCATCCTCTCAACATCTGCATGGTTCTATTTCATCCCACGGCTAAGCAAGTCTGCGAAGTCTTCGGGTCATAATCACCACCGTGCCGGTGATAACCCGGTTTCGGAAGACCCGGATTTGAGCTACGAGTACAAGAAGAGGGTGGTTTTGGAGGGGTTTCTCGACCGGAACCATCGATAGCTCTAGACTCTAGTGGCTCGATTTTGTTAACAGACCGGTTCAATAAGTTTGTGATGTCATGTAACCATGCTTGTGACCCGTGGCATTTTGTGTAAATTGGATACGGTTAAGTGTATAAGAAGGTCTTAACGTGTCATCTTCCTAATTAAGTTAGCGTTTTGGTGGTGGTTGGGTATACCGATCACGTGATGTTGACGTGGAATCACGTGACATAGGTGAGCTCTTGCTGGACGAGAAATGGATTGAGCAGTCGGCAGAAGTCCCGTGGCCCACTGCGCGTCCTCTTTTGCTTGTCTTCTTAATTTTTTTAGCTGAAAGAGACAAAACAGAGATACATTTTAGTGAATATGTTTCAAATCCGCTCATCTTTAGGAGTTAACGATAATTAATTAACTAATTAGACCTTATACTTTTGTGATGGACATGTTTTTATTTTATGTAGTATCTTAAACATAATAAAATAAAAATTAATTCAGATATAATAGATTATGGTGTCTATTTTTATAGATTCGGGATTATAATTCAAAGATTTAACGTACGGGGACTCTAGAATGTAGGATTGAACTAAGAATTCCAACTAGACTCGCACGTTAGGGTTTTCAAAATCTTCGTTCTCCCTTTATTGTTGCCCTTTTCTTTACAGTGATCCATCCATCATGGCCTCATCTTTACTACCACATAGGCACGCCCCTTGCCATTCACATCGTCGTTCGTCGCCTCTGTACGCCAAGACCAACCACCTTCACCATCGGTACCCACCATCACCTTCTTACTATGCCCCCACCGCCACGCCAACCACTTCCCCTTGGCGCTCCTCGCCTTCACTTTTGTCGCCTTCCCATAAACCGCAGGACGATTGGGGACCAAGGATCCAACCTACGAAAATCGTCTTTGTCCTCGTCGTGCACTATTGCCCCTTCTCCTTAGAGGGAGAGCCTATATCCGGATATGGAACACCTTGTCCATGACAGCTCCTCGTGCGTTGTCGTCGGCCTGGAGATACGCTCGTGAGGAAGAAATGACCTCCATCATCAATGGTTTCCCACGGGCTATGCGATACCTGATAGGGTTCAGAATTTTGGTCGAACCCAAATAACCACCCCACCCCCAGTGCACCCTTTTCGGAGGGGAATCAAGCACTGCCTGCACTCCATTCGACACATGAACCTTACGAGGCACGATTAGAATCAGGCAGGGGGACCCGTCTCACACGATCCTCATGTAAATGATAGGGTTTCACACCAAAAGGGTGAGGGAAATGTTACTTAGAATCCGCGTAATTGTGGATACACGTCCTAAAATGCTCGACCAAGAGGCAATTGTCATCAGAAGGTGACTACCATCATACGACGGATCATCATAGGGATCACGTAGTTGACAGCTCCCTTGATGAATAAGAGATGGAATGACCTGACTCATCCTCACCTACTAGGACCGCATGATCGACATCGCTATGTAGGATGGAAAGGATAATAATCCTCGTGAAAAAAAAGATGGCCTCAATGGGGCGATAGCGAGGCTAGGTAACCATCATCGCTGGTTGTCATGAGGCCCATATGACATCACGGGGTGACTTAGATGAGCCACACCCCGTCCCCTAAGGAACATATCTGTTACTCGGCCTCCTTTGTTCCCTGGTATACTCTTTGGACAATTGTTACGACACAACATGTTAGTTCAAGTCACGACGGAGATAGATTATTGGATTCCATGCGCCAATAACATTATGAATAGGGAACCACCCCCTAAATATTTCCTCGATAATACCGAGTATTTTTTCATAGGATTAGTATTCCAATCGTCATCGAAATAATATTTTCTTATTTCCATTATTGTACGATCTTTGTGATCATTTCCTTTCAATGTCAATACAAAGTATACCGCGTGCTCAAATAAGTATGCATGATTGAATTAAGAGGGGTTATTTTACAGTTAAACCAACAACTATGAGCTTAGCTGCAAGGAAAATGTCTTTCTCTCTTAGTTGGGCCCTACCCCTTCATGTCGTAATCGACATTCTCCTTTTTGGGCACCGTTCCGACTATCTAATGCCAAACCAACACCATCACCTCTTCACCCATCTATTTCGGTGATTACCTTCCGGATCGCCTCTTAGAACGGTCAGAGAAAAAGATCAAAAGCGCTCCGCTACCCCATCACCTCTTGTGGTTCACATACTGTGGTCCAACACCTCCTCCCTCACTCTACAAACCACCAGTTTCATCAAGAGTATGGGAATGGATCCAGGATAATAGAGGGTCGATTTCGATCACTGTGGATCTCAAGGCAAGACACTTCTAGCTCCCCGATTTGAATCTTGGAGATTAGGATCAACGAGTGGATGTGAAGGCGTGACAGACGATGGAGGGAAGTGGTATACCCTCTGGAGTGTTAGAATTAGAGGGTGGTAAAGCAGAAACAACACTATGTTTTCCATGAATCACGAACATGATCCCTTGTTGGGACGCTATTAAGGAGATACGTCCAATCCCAATGGGATCTGGCACAACTCGATCCCAATCCTCCTTCTTCTCTTGGAGAAATCCTCGTCTATTGGAAATCTTCATCTCGTGAGGTCTCCGTCGCGAGGCTGGCGAGTATTTTAGGCACCACATGTCTACCTAAGTAGAGTAAGGAGAATTGATAAATGCGCCTTCTCATAAGAATATGGATAGATCCCCTAGTTTTTCACCTAGATTAATCGGGCTTGTTAGTTGTAGAGTAAGTGTTCTGGACCTGTCCGAAACTATGACTTGCTCTTTCTCTTCGTTGTCTTAATAATAATTCTACGTTTTATGCTAAAAAAAATATGTAGGGTTGAAAATTATATTTATCAACTCTATTCAATATGTGCATAAAATGGTATGTTAAAAAACTCTTCTAATATAATTCATATGAATCTGATGTATTGTGGGTTTAATTAACATCATTATAATGAAATTCTCAAATCAAATATGAACCTTACAACAAAATTGTCTAAGAAATGTAAGTATTATAAATGATTCATTGATCTTCTGGTTGATTGAGTACTATTTTATACATGCATGAGTATCCTGGATATGCATGGATATAATTTTAAATAAAAATTCTAAATGTACAATACTATCACTAATATTATCCAATACTTTCCCTCAATCGAAATGAACGCTTGACGAATGTTCAAGCTAGACCAAAAATCATCGAAGAAAACTTTAGGCAACTCTTTAGTGAAGATATCAGCCAACTGAGAAAGATATGGAACATGAAGGACTTGAATCTAGCCTTGGGTAACTTTCTCACGAACAAAGTGAATGTCCATTTCAATATGCTTGGTACGCTGATGTTGAACATGGTTCCCAACAAGATAAATGACGTTGACATTGTCATAGTAGATAATAGTAACACGAGGAACTAGAAAGTGAAGCTCAAGGATTAAATTATGACGCCAGCATGACTTAGATACAACATTGGAAACACCACGATATTCAGCTTCAGTACTCGGTCGAGATAGGGTGGCTTGGCGCTTCGATAACCAAGAAAGAATATTGTCTCCCATAAATACACAATATCCTGAAGTAGACCGGCAGGTGTCAGGACAGCCATCCCAATCAGCATCGGTGAAGGCAGACAAAGAGTCGGTCGACAAATGATAAATGTGAAGGCCCAAGTGCAATGTACCCTGAACATAGCGAATTACCCTTTCAAGAACACGGAAATAACATCTTGAGGATCGTGCATGTGAAGACATAGTTGCTGAACAACATAAGATAGATCGGGATGGGTGAACATTAAATACAACAAGGCTCCAATATAGAGAAGGGTCAGTAACCGGCTCGTCATACGAGAAACTAAACTTTGACTTGGTGTAGATATGAGTCACTGCAGGAAAGCAAGAAGACATTCTCACACGAGACACAAAAGATTTAGCATAGGTTCACCGAGAAAGGAAAAGCCTGATGGGAGATGAGATACCGCAATACCTAGAAAGGAGCTGAGGCGCCTGACGCCCTGAGATTTAACTCACAAAAAGGGCGCGGCAAGCGCACCGGCCGTCAAGTAGTATTTTGGTTCAAGTCCGGTTATCGTACCCAAGGGAGCAATAAAACAGTCACCCGATTTAAAACCCGCTACTTAAGCTGTTTTGGAAAATATTTTGTTTTGGTTTGAAAATTTAAATAACATTTTGCAAAGAAAATTAAAGTAAATGACGATCAAGTAAAAGACAAAATATCAGTTTGTTGTGAAATTCAAGGGAAAAGCGATCTAGGACTTTTAACGGGGTTACAATATGACAATTAATTTGCAGGGATTTGTGTTTACATGTGCAAATAAGGTAAGTTTAAAGGCAAAAAAATCTCTCTCAACTGATCCTAAACATCTCTCGATCGAATTAGAACCCTAATATAATCTAACCGCCTAGTTATCTATAACATAGGTGTAGAGAGACATAAAACATTAATATTCGTGAACTACTCTAGCTTTCGGGGTTGTACGCCTATAGCTATTGCACTCGTGTTAACCTAACTTTATTAGAGACTAGATTTAAACCCGAGTTGCATAATCCTTAGTCCTTTTAGTCATTCTCATCTCTCGATTGTTCAATGCTAAAACCTAATTAACTATCAATTGATCAATTTGATGAAGCAATAAATTCAAATCATGCAAACAATATTCTAAACACAAATTGCACAAACTATACACAAACCCATTAAATTAATTCATCATATTGTTTCCCCTAGTCCTAGATCAATGGAAATTTAGTTCATGAAAATGAAGGAAGAACACACAGAAGAAGATGAACAAGAGAAAAACATATTTGAAAGGTAAATTTGATACAAAATACCAATTCAATGATGAAACCTCAATGGTTTTGCTTCAATCCTTGTTCCTAAGCACTTATCTCTCACCAAACCCAAGCACTAACTCTCAAACTCTCTGAAATTATGTCTAATACAAGTCTCCCCTTTTCTAACTCAGCTCTCCCCTATTTATAAGACTTTAGGTAGCTTTTTTTTCTTCTCAAAATCGGACTTCAAAACAGGAAATTTGGCTCTTTTCCTCTTAAAAATCGGATCTGAAAATTTGGACATGCGCAACGCCCTAAACCCTTCATAGCAAACTTCTGGTTGAGAAGAGTCATAACAGACAAGCGAAGCGCCTCGATAAAGGTGGTGAGGATAATATCGTTCACGTACAAAAGTAGGTAAGCGATATTCATACCCCGTTTATAAATAAACAAAGAGTGATCAGAGGTGTTGTGTCGAAAGTCAAGACGTCGTTTATGGCAAAAAATCCAAATAAACTAAATAATATTGGTATTAGGAGGACGAGGGACCAAGGACCAGTCCCATTACTAATAAGAGCAAAGTATTTGTCAAGCATGAAAATTTTCCAATTAGGATCAAGGAGGGTGGATCGGGGGTTGGGTGGTTTATGAGAGATACCTAAGGAAACAGATAAGTTTAAAAGTTGTTTAGGTCGGAGGATGTTGCGCTTCCCACGAGTGGTGATGAGGTGAACATTCTGAGGATCCACACAAGGAGGCAACGGGGCAGGTTTGACCGAGGGAGCATGGGTGGGGCAAGAAGGTGACGGGTTAGACGTTGGTATGGGGTTCGAATAGGATTCATCAAACAAGACAAGGGCATAGGTAAGTAAAGGGGAAATAGGGAGTCCAAAAATGAAAACGGGTCTGCGCTAGGGATAACTGGTGTAGAAAAAGGGAAATTAGACTCATCAAAAACAACATGTCGTGAGACAAAAATCTTACCCGTCAAGATGTCAAAACATTTGTACCGTTTGTTGTTAGAGGGGAACCCCAAGAAAACACTAGGAGCAAACCGCCGAGCGAGTTTATGAATGATTCTTAGAGAAAATAAAGGATAACACAAACAACGGAAGACACGAAGATGATCATAAGTAGGATCTCCATGATAAAGCACCTTGGTTGGAGTGAAAAAATTTAAAGTGCGACTCGGAGTAATATTTAGTAGGTACGTAGTCATGGAAAGAGAATGATGCAAAAAATATGCGGGAACCAAGGAATGACTCAGAATGGACCACGTGATATTGTTAATAGAACAAATTTTTCGTTCGGCTCGACCATTTTAGGAGGATGTGTGGGGACACGAAAACCTGAAAACCATCCCGTTTGTAGAACAAAACTTGTGAAAAGAGTGATTATTAAATTCAGTGTCATTACCACATTGAAAAGACTTAATTTTGTATACGAATTGAGTAGAAACAAGTGCACTAGAAGAAAGAAAGACGAAGAACACCTATGAGTTAGTACCCAAAGGAAAAGTCCATAGAAAATTTGAAGAATCATCCAAAAAACACCTAATTCTTATGACCAAAAGAGCTCAAAATGGAAGGCGTCTAGAGATCACAATGAACAATGTCAAATGGGATAATATAGAGGAAACAGAATCCATAAAAGACAAACAAACTTACCGTAAACACAAGTCGGACAAATAAATTCCAATGTTTTATTACATGAAAAAGAATTTTGCGAACAAATAGACCTAAAAACAGTAGGGCAAGGATGGCCAAACCAACTATGCCAAATAGAAGATGAAACAACTAAAGCAACAAGAAGCGATGAGAGAGACAACGAGGAAATGGGGTATAGCTCCCCCGAACTATTCGCATTATTAGGGTTAACTTTACGCCTTGCGGTTTTAGCATAGAAAATAGCACGACAAGCGTACCGGTCGTCAAGTAGTATTTTTGGAATTTAAGTTCCAGATTATCGTACGCAAGGGAGCACGAGTCAAACAATCTCTATCTAGAAGTTGTTATCAAGCTATTTCGGTAAAAAAGATGGTTTTGGTTTTGAAAGCATGTAAAAGTAAACAATAGGAGAACTAACAATGAACAAGTGCTCACGAAGCTTGTAAGAGTTTTAATTCATAGAAAAAGCATTGGGTTCATAGAGACCAATTCCAATGCATTCAAATGACGATGAACACTGTGAAGTTGTCTGATTTTAGGGGCATCGAATCATCTCTCAAACTAGTCCTAACTTCTCACGTTGTTTCGGACCCTAATGGAATCTAACCACCTAGTTCTCACGAATCAAGATGTAGGAAGACCTAAAGCACTACGTTTTGTGATAATTTCTAACTTTCGGTACGAATCCTATGGTTGTCGCAACTGTGTTAACCTAGCTATCACTAGTCTAGATTTAAACCCAATTTGTATAAGATTTCTGACCCAATTGCAATCCACCTCTCACGAGTGTCAGATTGCAATTTCCACCTTCTATCAAGCCTACCCAGGAGATAGAGCATTAAGTTCAAATCTAATACAAACCCTATATCAAATCAACCAACACAATATTCATTCATACATTCAATACATTGGAAAGTAAATCTCTACTCCCCCATAACCCTAGATTATGGGGGGTTTAGTTGCTCATGAACAAGGAAGAAGAAGATGCCATTGATGAACACAAATAAAGCTTCATAATGAAATAGAGTATAGAAATAGGGAAAACTACCAATACATACCCAAAACCATGCCCATTTAACTGATATTTACCCTGAAGTTTAAAGTTAACTGATGCATACCCTGAAGTTACAACTTGTAACTAAAAACCACTTATGTCAGCTAAAATGACGAAAATACCCTCTGTGATTCTTTTAAATATATATTTTTAAATATAAATGAAGTGATTTTTTAAATAAAAATGAAGTCATTTAATAAGTAAATATATATATATATATAACAAAAGTAATTTTTAAATAATTTTTTTAACATAATTATTGAACTATAGTTGAGGGTATTTTCGTCATTTTAGCTGACAAAGGGGTTTTGAGTTACATTTTCGAAACTTAAGGGTATGCATCAGTTAACTTTAAACTTCAGGGTAAATATCAGTTAAATGGACATGGTTTTGGGTAGGTATTGGTAGTTTTCCCAGAGAAATACAATACCCAAAAGTGAATACAATGATGTTCTTCCAAGCAGAAATCTCCTCCCTAACTTTCTCTCAACTATCCTCTCTTCTAAGCTCTCCCAAATACAAGTTATCTCTCTCTAATCTAGCTCTCCCCTATTTATAAGAGCTTTGGTAGCTTTTTTCTCCTCAAAACCGGACTTGAAAAAGAGGAAAATTGCCTCTTTTTTGTCTTAGAATTGGATTTGGAAACCTGATTCCGCGCACGTCACGGCTCTGTGGGAGTGTCCATAACGGACCCTGTCACGGATCCATGACGGATCAGTGAGTTTGGAGAGCCTTTGAGCTTCATCACGGCTCCGTGATCCGAGCCGTCACGGCCTCTACCACGGGTCCGTGGTAGATCAGTGGAGTCTGGCCGATTTTTGGTCTTCATAACGGCTATGTGGCCCAACCCATCATGGCCTCTGCCACAGATCTGTGGTGGATCAGCAACTTTAGACTTTTATTCCCCTTTTTAATGGGTTTCCGCTCGAATTCCACGCTATAACCTCATAACCATGAGAAATGCTAAAAACGAGTAAAACATGGGAGAGCGAGATAATAATGGGCTAAAATCACTAATAAAATCCCTCTAAATGTGGCATTTTTAATGCTAAGATGCGCCCGCATCAGTTACCGTCCAAAAATCCTTCACAGAAAATCCACAAGGGTCTAATTCAATTGATATATTATTGTCACAGACAAATCGACGAACATAAATAAGATTCTTAACTAAATTAGGGGCATGAAGTAAATTATTTAGAACTAAACCTGGATTCGAGTGAGGTAAAATTTCATGATTTGTGACCATGAATTGGAATTAAGGAACCATTTCCAACAATAATATTATGAGAATTGCTCGAATTAGTGTAGGACATGAGCATACCCGAGTTAGAGGTCATGTGATTGGTAGCCCCCGAGTCCATATTCCAAGTATCATCCTGCGTATGCATGGATAAATTCGCCATAACATGCTCGATGTCCATCGAAACGTAGGAGAGAGTTGTTGATGTTGTCATGTAGGCTTGTTGAGGATGATGGGCCTACAGTTATTGCTAAGGAGTGCGGGAACCTAGAAGCCCAAGGAGGCATTTTCACGGAAAGGGTCAAGGTGGGGTTGACCAACCACCTTGTGTTGACCATGGCTGTTGTTATGGGTGGCTGGTCCACCCTTTCTGTTGGCGGTGTTGTTACCATTGGGGAGGTCGCTGCTGTCGGCAATTGGTGGCGTTCCTGCCACCATTCCGGTGTAACCTGTTGTTACTGCCCCGACCGCGAGACGAGCCGCCACGAGAACCTCGCTGAGTGTGGCGTTGGTGGCGGTCTGAGGGCACTCCGGAACGGAAATATCAAGCATCCTCAACCGATGCTTGGAGAGCAGTGCCAACAACAACAGAAGCCGCGTAGGCTCGTCGCGCTTTCCATGTCTCCTCGAGAATGAGCTTAGACCGAGCCTCATGGAACGGTAGGAGCGGAAACATATGTTGGATGATGGTGGCAACATCGTCATAGCTTTCCGAGAGACCCGTCATAGATCGGCTCACCAATCGTTCGTTGGTAAGAAAGACACCAACATTTTCGTAGCTGATCAGCCAGCATTTTCAACTCCTTACAATAAGAGGAAACATTAGAAAAATTGTCCAAACAAACCAACGAGAATTGATTTTTCAGGTAGACAACTTGTGAGTTTTGTTTTCCTGGAAAATATTCTGAAGCGCTTACAAAGCTTGGAAAGCAATGGCACCTGGGGTGATAATAGTTCGAAGGAGATCACTCGAGATTGTCGTAGATCCATTGAAGAACGACTGCATCGAGCATTTTCATAGGGCGCCCCGAGTAGCTTTGACAGTTGTTGTGGTAGTGTCGGTCTCAGCGGACGTCGCCGTCAAAGGTGCATTAGTCGGATCGATGTGATCAAGGACATCATAAAGTTGGCAATGGACATGGAAAAGCTCCCCCCATGACACATTTTAGCCCTTCTCGAGCTCGAGGATCACAGGAATGTGAACCTTAATGTCTAAAACCGTCAAAACAACGGGAAACTTGATGGTGTCGATAATGGTTGCTCCGAAAACATTTTTCAACACAACAAAGTTCAGAAAGAATAAGTAAATGATGCGAAAGAATAGTGGGTTTGGGCAAAGCTACAATAGAGTTCTGAAAATAAGAAAACACATAAGCAAAATTGGATTAAAATTGCCCTAATACCTTATTGTAAATGATTCGTTATCTTCTTATGTTTTTTTGAGTAAATATAGACTTTTATTTAAATGTCGGCAATAATGATGTGTTGAAGAGGCTCTGGGATATGACCGCCTTGCCAATTTCAGACAGGGGAAGAACAAGCCGCCTTGGCAAGCCAATGAGTTGCTTTGTTCGCTGTCAGTTTTACAAAATCGAGTTGCACGCACTCGAGTCTAGCTAATAGGGAAATACAATCGGTGACGACTATCTCTAAAGGAGAAGACGATTTCCTCCTTCCTTGATCATATCCATTATGACCTTACAATCACTTATGACGCTGGTCCGTTGTCCTAGCTGTTGTAGCAGCCATGTCAAAGCGTCTCTAATAGCATATGCCTCCACCAACCCCGGATTTTGTGTTCCATGGAACGAGGATGATCTATCCCGTGTGAGTCGTCCCTATCATCCCTGCATACCCATCACATCCCCATCTGGTCAGACGCCGCAAATAACGCTCCATCCGTGTCACGTCCCAAATCCGGCATTGACTGGATCTGAGACGCGACTTAGAGGAATTTAAACAATAACAATTTAAAAACTTGATGTTCGATAACGGTAAATAAAATAGTTCAAAGGTATTAGAATTTCTGAGTCTTACGCTCAGTAAAAAAAACATAAATCCAAAAATCCGTTACGTCACTACGAAACATAAAATAACATAACCCGGACCCTCGCTAGCCCCATGCTCCGCGATGTCCTAAACTCCAAGTCATGACCACTACCTGTAGAAAACACAGTAAAAAATAGGGGGTGAGCTTGACGCTCAGTAGGGAAAACCGTCAAACCACCTTATCTCGAAGTCACCAAAATGCAGTTCCATACTTTAAAATCTAATAAAGGTTTTAACATAATACGACATTTAAGCCAAGTAGAAGCCTAGACCCTCTTTAAACTCGGATACTCAAAGTTCAACTATACCAAAACCGATTCCACACAACGCCTACCCTGAGGCCACACCACGGAACAACCCAACCACAATTCCCCGACACGTAGTCAACGACACTCACAGGTAAAATCATAAACAATCCAAGCCACACCATCCAACTGACTAAGGCACACAACGAAAGGAACAATCCAATTCAGACATCCAATTACGTTTCTAAACTAACTTTTTAACGATTAAAAGAGAAAATGACAACGAGACATATAAATCAACTTAACCAATCTTCACTTTACCCGACCACAAACTGTCCCGAGATTCCACATCCCAAGCCCCTACACAAAAGACTTATGGACAACCACAAATACGACACTTTAACTTACACGGAAGCCACACACATGAATTCACCAAAAGACAAACAAATCGAGTCATTCACGGTCACACGCAACTCATAACAAAGAAGAACACCCAAAGTCAAAACACAACAATACTCAGTCAATTCAAAGCAATTCAAAATGAAACGGCTCGTAGCCATCGCACGGTCTAGGGAGCAACCCTCTCGGCCCGGCGTAACCGCACGCAACTTCCCTAACACAAAGTCAGGATAGGCGGTCGACCTCATCGCGGACACAGCGTTTTACCGATCGACGGAAGGCAGGGAAATCGCCTCTTCGCGGCCTCGTCACTCGCGGTGCTCAACACAACGTTTTACCGAGTGCTAGTCGGAAGGTAGGGAAATCACCTCTTCGCAGGACACAGCGTTTTACCGAGTCACGGTCGGAAGGTAGGGAAACCACCTTTCTCGTGTACCATCGTACACCAAGCCTCACACTTTACCGCTCACTCACCCGGAAGGTACAACTCACCTTACGTAAGTACGTCTCTCACACTTTACCGGCGGCGCAACGGAAGGTACGACACACCCTCGGGCACAACTCATAACCATTATCACCAGAACAATCACAACCACACTCACAATCACAACCAAAAACACAATCATAATCACGTCGATCTATTACTCACCCGACCATATCACAAAAAATGATTCACATTTCCACAAACACGGCACACTTGCCCACGCACAGTCACAACATGCAACCTCGAGTATAATAGGCTTTGTCCCTTAATTACACTCACGATAATTCCGCACTTACCATCACTTACCGACACCCTCTCGGACACACTCAATACAACTATCACAAAACAATCACAATCACGTTCACAACCACAGTCATGTTTCAATAATAACACCGCCAACAGGCACATACCATCACTTACCGATATCACTCTCCACGTAGTTACCCCACCGGCTCAACCGGTATCCCCAAACATTCCCAATCCAACACATCAAGTAAAAAAAAGGAAAACACTCAAATCACTGATCATGCATTCTCTAGTCAATTCTACTCGTTTTCGTGTTCGTTATTTATTAACCGTCCAAGCATCAAAGGCATACACAGATACATTCAGCACACAAGTCCTACGAGCGCGACATGGCCCGATTCTACCAGCACAGCAATTCCCAAGACAAACATCGTAAATGTTCACAGTTTGATACGTCTACGCTAATTGTTCGTTTCCTATATGCATACTAGTTCTTTAGCCTGTTTATTCGGTTTCCATATATGCATACTAGTAAAATCGTAATAAAGCGGATTCGAGGTAATCCCTACCTCTTGGAGAGCCGACC
This sequence comes from Erodium maritimum, assembly GCA_963921825.1. Classification (NCBI taxonomy): domain Eukaryota; kingdom Viridiplantae; phylum Streptophyta; class Magnoliopsida; order Geraniales; family Geraniaceae; genus Erodium; species Erodium maritimum. Next base: position 68,037,775 of record OY997590.1, on the reverse strand, counting down.
GTTGCGTCTCTTAGCTGCTGACGTCCTGGCCCCACCGGTCTTTTCCGTGCTCGGGGTAATGTCCTGGTTTAACACAAAGGGGACGTATCAGTCCCGGTCCAACCCGTAACGATTCTCAGATTAGATAATTAAATCCAATAGTTCGTTTTGTCCAAAAGTCCATGAAATTAATCTGATTTGAAGTCAAACGTTATTTAATTCATTTAAATAATCTGTCTTGACCCGGCCCGGCCCAAGTCCGACCCGAACCCAGGCCCAAACCCGGTCCAGACCCGGACCTAGGACCTGACCCGGACCCAACCCAGACCCGGATCCAACCCGGCTCAGGACCCAGACCGTAGATCCAGCCCAGACCCGAGGCCCGAACCAGATTCAGGCCCGAGACCCAAACCCAGTACGACCCAAAGCCCAGACCGGAGCTAAGGCCCAAGCCCAAGTGTCGTCCAGGCCGAGCCCATGCCAGCTCAAGGCCGGTGAGGTGTCTAGGTCTCCGTTGGTTATCCGGCATCGGCGACGGCGGTTCTTGACGGCAGGGGTGGTTCTGAGCGGTGTGAAGGCGTCAGAATGAACGGGATGACGAGGGGAGGACGGAGGTGCAAGATCCAGAGGGTTCCGAGCAGGATTGACGCCGTGAGAGCTCGCCGGCGTCCTAAACTCAGATCTGAGATCTGAGAGCTCCGACGAGCTTCTCCGGCTCAACCCTCGGTCCAACCGAGCTTCTCCGGCTCAACCCTCGGTCCAACCGAGCTTCTCCGGCTCAACCCTCGGTCCAACCGAGCTCGAGTTGCTCGATTCTTAGAGAAGAGGGAGTGGGGAGAACGGATCGAAGCCGGGAACCACTCACCGTTGTAGATCTGGCTCGGAAAAGGGCGCGGCGAGATTTTGGCGGCGACGGCGTTGCTGGGTTTCGACGAACCGAAGAGGATGAAGGACGAAGGGGGGAGGAGAAGGGGATTCTGGTGCTTCTGGTGGTGTAGGGCGATGGTGGGTGGAGGAAGACGGACAGAGATGAAGAGGGAGGTCGGATGAGGGTGAGGCGTGGCTCTGAACTCCGGCAGCGTTGCTGGAAGGGGGAGATGAGGCGTGAGATCGAGAGGAAGGAGGACTTGCCTCGGTGTGCGTGCGTCAAAGTGAATCTGAAGGGGCGCCGTTAGGGTTTTGATGCTGAAGGGGTTGGGCTGCTCTTGGGCTTGGGCCCGTGCGCGTGCTGTACGGGCTGGTCCGAGTCAGCCTAGCCCAATTATTTCCTTTTCCTTTTTTTTTTCTTTTTCTTTCTTCTCTTTTTTTTTGAACTCGATCCAAAATTCGATTCAATTTTCAAACCGTTCTCCAACCCGCCACGTTCCAGCCATACATTGAACTATCAAATTTCCCGGTCTTTACAATCCGTGTTTATGGCTCACGCTCCTTGGTTTGGATTCGTACATGTCGCGTCTGGTTCTGTGTGTGTTTGTTGAGGGACTGACCTTGCTTGCGCTTTCCTATTTCTGGCTTCCAACCATCCCGTTTACAGGAAGAAAGTCATTTGATAGATGGCGGCGGCCGTCTGTGGGGTGTTCTCCTAGACTACTTTGTTTCTGGCTTTCCAGATTTCCCACAATATACATCCCACCATTCCACCATATGCTGGGGGGTTGAGCTGTAGGGTAGCTTTCAGCCATCCTGTGATGTCCGTAGTCTCCTGAGGAAACTTCAGGCCAGATTTTGTCCAACATTCTGCTGCTATGGGGCACTGGACTAGTAGATGAAGCTTCGATTCTTCCTCTCCTTTGCAGACAGGGAAACATGCTTCCACTGCCACGTACCAACGCCGAATATTTGGTGCTATCTGTAGACATCCCGAACATGTTCTCCATAGAAAATAACGCACCTTTGGCATCGCTTCCAGTGCCCAAATGGAGGTCCAGATATCCGTCTGACTGTTAAAAGTTGCTTGTTCCTGTTGGCTCAGAACGTATGCGGACTTGACGGAGTAGTGCCCCAGATGTTCCCCCGCCCAATACCGAGTCTGTGGTGGTTGTCCTACTCGTTGGTACCGCAAGAATAGCTTGGTAATCATCCTCGTTGAATAGATCATGGATCACGTCTGTGTTCCATTGTCTCGTGTTAGGACTCATGAGTCCCGAAACATTTAGGTGCTCAAAAGCTGGCCCCACCGTCTTCACCCTTGGATCTACCCCTGTCAGCCACGGATGTCGAAGAACAGACGTTGTTGTCCCTGGACCAATCGAACGCATTGCTCCTTTTTTGATCAAAGCCTGAGCGGAGAGTATACTTTGCCATACATAGCTCTGATTTGGCTTCTTTACCGCCTCCAAAGCCGAGGACTCTGGATAGTATCAAGCTTTCAACACTCTTGCCACCAAGCTAGACTCATCTGTCACAAGTTTCCATAGTTGTTTCCCCAGTAGAGCCATATTGAACTCCTGCAGATTTTTGAACCCCAGTCCTCCTTCCTCCTTCGATCTTGACATGACCGTCCATGATTGCCATATAATGCCTTTACCGCCGGGACCAGATGATTTCCATCAGAATCGAGCTAGAGCTACATTCATCTTCTCCAATATCCCTTGTGGGAGCCTCATCACACTCATAGTGTATGTCGGGATTGCTTGCAAGACTAACTTAACCAACACTTCCTTTCCTGCCCCATTTAGGAGTTTGTCATCCCATTTCTGAATTCTGTGTAGTACTTTGTTCAGGATAAACTGCAACCCCTGTTTTCTGTTACGGCCCATCATATTTGAGATTCCCAAATAGGGGGATGGCTGTTGGAACTCCAGAATTCCCAATATCCGTACCCCCTCTTCCTTCATGTCTTCCTATGTATTGGTACTGAAGAACAGAGATGATTTTTTCTGATTCACTACTTAGCCCGACGCTTCCTCAAACATCTGGAGTAGACCTCGGATTCTCTCCATTTCCATGAGGTTCACTTTACAGTAGACATATCAGTCATTTGCGAAGAACATATGGGTAAGCGAGGGAGCCCGTGGGGCAACCTTCACCCCATGTATGTCTCCCCGACTTTCTGCTTCTTGTAGGAGTCGGGAAAAACCTTCCATGCAATAGATGAATAGATATGGTGATAGTGGGTCACCTTGTCTAATTCCTCTCTCTGGTTGGACAAAACCTGCTTGTCGACCTCCCGCCACAATGTTATATGTGACTGAGTAAGTGCATCTTATGATTAGAAATATCCATTCCTCCCCAAAAACCGAATCCTCGCGTAATGTCCCATAGGAAACCCCATTCCACTCTGTCGTATCTTTTGTTTATTGATTGAGTCATATTTTATATACGAGTATCTACGTTTCAAAAAAGTAATAATATACGAGTATCTATATATATATGGGTATAATTTGAAATACAAACTCTAATTATACAATGTTATCGTTTATGTTTTTCTAAAACAATTGACTTTGAAAATTTGATGATTGGTATCAGATTTTAAAAATCAATGGTCAAACGCTTTCATCACTTGGCCGGCTAGACTTCTACCGGCGTCGGCGACGATGCACCTGTCCCGTTCTTCGCTTTTTGCTCGAAGATGGTGGCCTTGTATCGTGAGTACCGATCCCTCTGCAAGCCCACTTGTCAGGGAACTCGTGGAGGCTCGTCCCAGCCCTCCCGTACTCACACTGCGACCAAAAGTCTGGCTGCCGATAAACAGAGCACCGACGTCGATCCTACCATAGAGACGGGGAAGCAGTCGAAAGGGATATCTACACTTCCAGTGGTTCCTGTACCGAGTGTAGTCAAAGAGACCTGAAAACGCGATGAAGTTGTGGCAATTGACGGAGCAACAACGCACCGACGACGATCTCGGTTCGTGGAGAGTGCAACGGAGGTGTATGTGAGAAATTTGCCGTACCCGTTCTCGGAAGAGTCGTTCCAAGCTACGTTCCTTCCTTTTGGTACTATCGAATCCTTCACTTTGTTGAAAAGAGCAAATAAAAAAGGTTTCTTTTTCGGATTCGTGTGTTTCTCTACACATTCAGCTGCTGCCCAGGCGATTGACACGATGAACGGGTTCAAGTTGAACGGACATGTCCTGTTCGTAGCCTTCGCGCGACGTCTGCAGCGTTTTCCGACGAGTTCTGCACTCGGAGAGCAAAAACAGAGCATGGGCTCTGTTTTGCCTTCCGATTCAGAAACCCGATCCAAGCTGGTTCTCCTGGATATCAGTGCGGGTCAGGAACATCTGTGTGAGGACGCCGTCTTGCAGGCACCCAGAACTCGGCCGACTTCCCCGACGTGTTCTCAGCATTCCGGCGACCTGTATCCCTCTGTTTATGCCGCTCGCGATCCCGTTCTCGATCCAGCTGTTGACTCCGGGTTTCAAGGGATTGCATCAATGAAGGAGAATCCAATCACGAACGGGATTCCTTCATTCTACACTGATTCGTTTTTGAAATTGCCGGTAATCTCGGCGTCAGAGCCACTTCCGGATACGGCATCATGTCCAGTCGTTGGACGTGGTGGACCTGGAGAGGTTGTGATGGGCTTTTGTCCTGTTGGGCCTGCTCCTGTAGTTGGACAGGGGTCAGGTGCTAAAGTTATTTTGGGTGGAGCTCTAAGCCCGCCCGACAAAGCAAGCTCGATGGTCGATGTGGACCCAAATTTGGGTACTGTCTTTACTCGTATTGGGGCAGATATTGGTTCGGGTCCTCTCCCTCGGGAGGGTGAATCAACTCTGGAAGTCGGCTTTCAGGGAAGTCCTTGGAAGGAGGCCTTGGAAAAACCGGTAGATGGGGCCGAGCCAAAGAAACGAGGGCGCCTAAAGAAGAACCAACCGAAGGTGATTTCACAACCAACCGTTGTTTATCAGACGAGAGCTAGGACCTCTGCTGAACAAGGGGTTAAAATGGGACGTTACGTGGTAGACATTGCCAAAAAGGACGGCTCGGGCAACTGGAGGTACAGTTCGAAAGTTGGACATAAGGCTGTTGATTTTTGTGCTTTGGCTCTCGAGGGGGAAGCCGACGTTGGAAAGGCCAAGGTCGTCGAGGAACCGATCCCAATTCTCCCTTTAACTTATGTTCCGGTTTCTAACCGGTTCACTTGTTTGATTACGGATAGGAAGTAGACATTTTTGTTCTTACCTTTCCTTCGTTTTCTCTTCGGAGTTGTATTGTTTTGAGGAATTGATCTTTTTGGATCTTTTCCTGCTATGTTCTATATCTTTATAGAACATTTGATTAATAAATTATTTAGCCTATCAAAAAAAAATATACAATGTTATCACTAATATTGGCTAGTAGTAACCATATATAGTAGCCGTATTATCCATTCAATACGGATTTGGTTTTACCAACTCTAGGTCAATTCTTATATGAACATGTTTCCATCTGGATGGTTAGGAGGATGTCTACTTCAAAGATCGGACCAGGCATATTTAATTTCGAAAAATAAAAGTAACCTATATTATAAATGTGGGCATGTATTGAAATAGACCTACATGGCCAGCACCAAGAGTTCGGCATAGGGGTCCAGTCACTGCCAAAGCTCAACAAGCATACTTTTTTTTTTTGTATTCATCGTGTGTATCGGAATATCTAGTGACGTGATGTTCTCACTCAGTCCATTGATCGGACGGCACTTGATTAATGAGTTCTATTTTCAATTAATTTTTTGGGTAATTTCCACCTCAATACCTTAACTATCGTTTTATTTCACCTCAATACCATAACTATTTTTCGTGGCACCTCAATACCCTAGAATGGCATTTTCCGTCACTTTGATACCTACCGTCAATTTTCCATCAATCTTGGATGGAAAATGGTCATGTGCTTCGCACATGACCCTATCTTTTCAAAAAATTCCGAAATTACCCTTTACCCATTAAAACCCTAAACAACCTCTCATCTATCCTATTTGCACTCTCTGCAACTCTCATCTCTAATGTCTCTCATCTACCCCATCCTTGTCGAGCTCCGGCGAGCACCGGCGAGCACCGGCCCAGGCAGTTGAAGGAGGCGAGAGGGAAAATGGTTCCGGTTGAAGGAGACGTCGGGGTTGTTGAAGGCCACACCGTGGAGAAGCTCCTTCATCGCGAACATGAAGAAGAAAGGGTCAACTCTCAACTCAGATCCGATCGTTTGGAGCCATGGAAGCGAGTTCAACGGCGTGTAGCCAAGGTCTCTGGTCGGAATCGTCGGTCTCTACCTCTTTCTTCATTTTCTCCCTCTCCACCACCACAACAACCGCCATGCTCGTGCAAATCTGTTCAATCTGGGAATTTTGGGAATTTTGTGTTCTATTTTGGGAATTTTGAGATCTGAGTTTGATTCGTTTGAATATTAATATGGAATGAAGGATTTGTGGTCGTGATTGAGGATCTGTTCCAGCTACTGGTAGTGATTAAGGATTTGTGGTCTTGAAGGGTAGGTAATTGAAAAAAAAAGGTTGTGTTCTGAGGTTGAAGAAGGGTAGTAAATTGAATTTTTTTAATAAGATTTGAATTAAACAAAAAATGGTTTAAAACAGTAACTAAAAAATGTAGTGAATTAAAAATAGAAAAATATATGATATATATATCTGATTTTTATATTGTTTTTTAAATCAAAATTGATTTTTAAAATAAAAACTGATATTTTAACAATAAAATATGATTTTAAAAATAAAATTGAATTGTTGTAGTAAAAATTGATTTTTTTTAAATAAAAACAGATTTATTTTAACATAAAAACTGATTTCTAAAAGTAAAAATTGATTTTTTAAATAAAAATTATTTTTTAACAATAAAATATGATTTTTTTTTAAAATAAAAGTGAATTTTTGTAGTAAAATTGTTTTTAAAAAAATAAAATCTGATTTTTTAAGTTAAATATTAATTTTTTTAAATCAAAAATTGAATTTTGAAATATAAAATCTATTTTTTTAATATTAAAAACAGATTTTTATAGAATAAATATATAAATATAATTTTTGAAAATCAATGGTATTAGTTTGAAAATTTGACTGTTAGTGAAGGGTATTTTGGACTTTTCAAGCATTTTTCATCCAAAATGGATGGAAAGTTGACGGCGGGTACTAAAGTGACGGAAAATGCCATTCTAGGGTATTGAGGTGCCACGAAAAATAGTTAGGGTATTGAGGTGAAATAAAACGATAGTTAGGGTATTGAGGTGGAAATTACCCTAATTTTTTTTATCCGCAAAATAAGGTGTATCAAGATTATTTGGTCTCTACCTTACTTTTTTGATTCTTAAAGAACTTAATGCGTGGTATTCGAACCTATTCACGAAGAATCACTACACAAGTGTCTTTCATATAGGAACACAGAGTTTTCCTATAGGAATAGAGTTTTGGGGTTGGCATTTTCCTTTTCCACATACTGAGGTTGGGTTATGATGTGCAGTTGGTGACGTGATGATCGACGTAAGAGGGATAAATTGTGGGCGACAAGCTATTGATATACGAATTAGGACCGACGAACGGCAGAGATACCTCGGTCTCGATAATTGGTGCGATGGTGGGACGATGAAGAGATCAATTGAGTTCGAGAGTCCAAACCTTGAGATCGATGAAAGGATGGCGGGGTCGATCGTGGAGCAATAGAAAATATTACTAGAGTTATTTGTGCAACAACCTACGTGTCGTGTTGATTGAACATTGAAGAAGGGGTTCGTGAAGAAAGGTGGGGCTCGAGATCGTCGACGAGTCTCTAGTTGTGCCCAACCACGCACAGTTGGACATCGTCCTACCACCTATCACCCCATCTCCAAAGTTGCGTCTATGTTCACGGTAGAAAAAGGGTGGTCGACCATCTCTGGTTGGTGGCCTGTAATGCTTTTCCAGCCATTGTCCAACAAGAAGCAGTTGCTCCTCCGACTATTGTTCGACGTGATTATGTGTCTTGCTCAATTACGTTAGCACGAAAACTGTTGGTTTCAGAGGCCCGATTATTACCCCAATTGTAGTAGTTTCCCTGTGCATTTCAAGTAAAATGGGGGACATAATTTTTGCTTTTGTGCTCGCATCTAGATTACCCCAAAATGATGCCCCATCTAAGGGAGAGTTGATCGTTGTGTCTTAGTAACGGTCGGGTCTGAAAATGCATATTGATACGCTGAACAGGGTATACCCGGTTTTTGTAGTCAACTTCTCAGATTCCACTACAACTGACCAGCGCATAAATCTGTTTAACTGTTTTGGTGTTGTAGCTAATATCGATGCAGGGATGAAACTAATCTCTAAAGGGACCCAATTCATTTTCGTGTATTTTACTAAAGTCGAAGACTTGGTTTACACGATTGTTAATTTAAACATCTCCTAGATTGGTTAGTGTAGTATTTGGGTTGAAGTTGGGAAGATATATAGGGAGGTTGCTCAACATGCCACGACATCCACTTCAGTTGGGCTGGTAAAGCTGGAAGTTGGGTGGGCCTCTCCTTCTGTGTGGTTCCAGTAAGATGGTTCCCATTACAAAAGACTCTCAGTCCTGCTCAGATATGTGCTCCCTTTTGTTGACTCCTAATTTCAAGGATGTTTGTTTTTAGTGTTATTGATATAGTTACCACCTCAGTCACGACCCATACTATCATCATCGGTCTTCGATTGGCATGAATTTTGGGGTAGACTTTTTGACTTGGGATCTCGAGAATTTCTACTATCATGCAAGGATCGAGACATATGGTCGTCTCTTTTGGCTAACGATGTGCTTTGTCCTGTTCTTTCTTTCTTTCTTTCCGATTATGCTCAATGTGTTTTATTTGGAGGTCGGATTCTCTAGGTTGACATTATCGACCTCCATGTGGAGTGCTGGAGTAATGATTTCATAGTCGAGATAGTGGGAAAACTCTATAAGCTCACTTCCATTCACCCTTGTTCCTTGACAACAACTTATTCATTGAGGGCCTTAAGGTCGATCCTGTGTTAGATGTCTCAAAAGGCAAGCGGTTGGCCGCTCGTGTTTCAGGTTTCAGTGTTGACATGCTCCTTGAACTAGCTTTCGTGTAAAATATTCCTTACTTTCCTTAGTTGGGGATGATCATGTCCTTGACCATGACTGTTGAGAGGAAAACTCTATTTCCCTTGTTTCTATAACGATCCTCAACGCCATTCACCTTCCTGTCAAAGCAGGTGCTCGTCCCCCAATCTCCGGTTGAGTAGTTGACCCCGTAGGCTGCTACTAGAGTTGTTGTTGGTAGGACTTTAGACTCGTGGGTAGAAAATCGGGTAGAAAGTCGGAGAGGTATGGTGATATGTGTTGGATGACGCTGAGTCAAACACAACTTGTGTTGCAAACGTTTATGATGGGCTTGATGAGGCTCGAGTCCCTCCCACGGGTTGGTTCCTCTGCCTCTTTAAGTTAATTTTGGTGATGCCCTTCCGTAACCAGACGTCTGTTCATGATTCTCTTATTCATTGTGGTCGATGGGCGTACAATAGTATCGATTACCCACAACGTGGCACAATTTGTTGAGCGTCTTTGGGTTCGCTATAAAGGTTCGATTGAGGATGTCTTCACGAAGATTGAAACAATTATGATTCCTCACAATAATGTCGGAGTCCCCAGTTTTATAGGAGGGAACTTATTGTGTTAATTTATTTTTGTTATTTTTCTGCTTTTTTGTTTATGCCTTGTTCTTCTTGAGCTTATAAGTTCATTTTATTTATAATTGTTATTTATTTAATGTGATTATATATCTTCAATAAGAAAATAATAAGTTTTGGGGATGCTTAAGTATTTTTTAAATCTTTAATTCAAACCAACTTGAGGATTGAAAGCCGAACTTAACTCGAGTAAAATGTTTGTTTAAATTGATTTGGTTTTGTTGAAGTTAAACTCAATTAGATTCAACCAAAACAATGATATCAGTAATATAGTTTTGAACTATATAACTTCGACCCCTTCTGTAATAACCACTCCCGGTCAACGCCAGTCAAATCTGCGAAAAACGGGAAAATTTAAAAAATTTATACACACTTAAATGAACCTAAATTTGACCCCGAGGGTCATACCAGACTTAATTTGACCCCGTTATCGACCAAAGTGAGTTCCGGGGGACTCAGGGCAACTTTCTGACCAATTTGGGAAATGTTGACTTTTCGCTGGAAAAGTCAACCGAGCGACGTTTTGGTCCATTCGAGGACCGTTTTGGATCCAAAAATCTTAGCCGTCGTCACAGCGATCTTAGTTGAGCTGTTTCCTTGTAGCCCGTGAAGTTTCGTAATTTCTTGGAAAAAGTGCCCGTTCGGGGCCCGAAACAGCCGAATTTCGCGAATCTGATTGGAAAATATCTAGGAGATATTTCTCAAAAAGGTGTGGGACCCACTTGCCACATGTGAAATATGTGGCGGTGTTAGGTATTTTTGAAAAGAACAAAGATGAGATAGGGGGTAGGGTTCGGCCATAAGGGGGGAAATTGGGTTTTTAGAAAGAGAAAGAAGAGAGAAGAAAGGGAGAGAAGAAGAAGGAAGCTTGGGGGGTTTTGCCACTATTCACGAGCATCTAACCCTTGTATCGTCTCAAAGTTAGAAGATTCAATCTCACATCGACATTCTCTACGGTGAGCAACTATCCGATCTTCGTTTTGCTTAAGTTTGAAAGTTAGGGTTTGAGTAAAACTAGTAGTTTCTGGTGGTATTGAGGTGTGGGGTTCGTTGGAGACGTTTTGGAGGTGTTTGGAGCGAAGAGATGAGCGTTTTCGGGTGACCGGAGGTTCGGGGGAGCACCGGCCACCGTGTATGGTGGCTGGCCGGTGCTGGCCGGACCTTGGGGTGGCCGGCCGGAGCTAGGACCGACCACCACCATGGTGATCCGGGCCCCAAATGGCCCTAGCCACCCACGGCCAAGGTTGGACGGGTGGGGCCCACGTGCTCGGGTGTTCGGGTTTCGTGTTCGTGTGGTTTAGGACGTTCCCCGAGTCATTAATCTACACCCGGATCGAAATTGGGATTTAAATTGTGAAAGTTGTAATTGACGGGTTTAGAAACTTTAAACGCGAATTAATTTACTCGGAAGTCGGAATTCGATTCCGTCGAGTGCCTCAGAACCCTTGAATTATTCTAAGACCGTAGAAACGAAAACGGGAATTTTCGAAGCCCCGGAAGGGCGTTTCCAAAACCCGGGCAGATTCGCCATGACGGGCGAATCGGGCCTTTCCGAGTCCTTTATCGACAATGTCGAGTAATTGGGAAGTTTGGGAGTGATCGACATTGTCGGGGTTACCTTTGGGCGTCAATTTTATTTAAATTCAGTTTATGTCTGCGAACTTAAAGATATTTAAAATTGTGTTCTTTTAGATCGTGCTGCAGACAGAGGAAAGGGAAAGCTAGGCGAGTGATCGAGATCACGCCGGAGCTTGTTTGTGCGCTTTTGGAGAAAGCATACGAGGTAGGGAAAAGTAGCCGGATCTCGGCCCTGACTAGGGAAATTTAACAATAGAAATGCATGTGACACTTGGGTGTCGTGGGTTAAGTAAGTTTATCGAACAATAGAAAGGCAGGCGACACCGGGTGGTGTCGTATGATACGGGAACGTATCGAACAATAGAAATGCATGTGACACTTAGTAGTGTCGTAGGAGCAGTGAACTTATCGATATTAGAATTACTGGAGGCATTTGATTATGCCCGGAGGTTGATTGTTTAGTTTGTGTCTTGGGTGGCCATGAGTGCCCGTGGGGTTGTTGAACCCGTGTCTTCACTGTTGGTGTGTCTTGGGTGGCCATGAGTGCCCGTGGGGTTGTTGAGCCTGTGTCTTTACTGTTGGTGTGTCTTGGGTGGCCATGAGTGCCCATGGAGTTGTTGAACCCGTGTCTTTACTGTTGGTGTCTTGGGTGGCCATGAGTGCCCGTGGGGTTGTTGAGCCCGTGTTTTATTGTTGGAGTCTTGGGTGGCCATGAGTGCCTGTAGGGTTGTTGAACCTGTGTTGTTGACTTTGGTTGTGGACAGTCTCTGCCCGAGGTTGGGGGCCCGCCTGACAAGAAAGGGGTCCCGTGGTTCGCGCGCGTGTGCATTGTTCAGACGAGGTTGGGGGCCCATCTGACAAGAAAGGGGTCCTGGGGCCACGTGTCGTGGGGCTTGGCCCGCCTTCCGGGTTAACCACCGGAAAAGGGGTGCATTCATCGGCGATGGAGGGTTTCTCCCCTAGCTATCGGAAAAGTAGCTCTGTATATATCGCTAACAGGTCGACCGCCTGGCCCGACAGAGACCGGGGGAAGTTGCGTGGGGCAGGCTCAAGCCCAGCCGGTTGGCAACCGGTACTGAGCAGCTGGAGTACGATCCTTTGTGATCTTGTTTGGTGTGCGATCCTTGGTGATTTTGGGTGTTGCGTGGTTGTCTTTGTGTCTTTGGTGGAGGTCGTAACCGCTGTGTCGGGTCTACATTACGTGTCCGAGTGTTGAGTCGGTTGAGGAAAGTAACAGTTTGTGTGTCAGTCGGGTTACTTGAGTTTGAGGATAATAGTCCCCGGTGTTGGGTCTGTTGTTGGTGTTACCGGCATTGTCGGCTAAGTATGCCGTAGTCAGTCTGTTATCCGTGGTGGTGAACGAACGCTCACCCTTAGCTGCTTTTCCTACAGGTACTGGTCGCGGGACGGACTAGGTGAGCTCTCGAATCTTGAAGGGCTAGGAGCGGGAGTCCGGGTTTCCTTTTTGAGTCTAGCGACGTACGCCTTGTATTTTTGTCCGCTTGTTGGGACGTACTTTTGAGTTGTAAATTATTAATTTGATTAACTAAATGGTGGTTTTAAAGCGATTTATTTAAAAGGTTTGAAAATGTTTTATTATCTTAAACGTTCGCGTTCCGGGTTCGGTTCTACTGAATTTGGGGCGTGACAGCTTGGTATCAGAGCTCGAGGTTTCACACCTCGGACTGTACGTCAATTAGATGTGGAGAGTCGAGTCAGTAAAGTCTCGTCGTGCGTTGGGTACGCAGGTCAGAACTCGTGTGTAGACCTGTAGTGTTTTGAGTCCTGTTTGTGAATGTGTGTATGTGCAGTATTTTATTGCTGGCATACTGATTGTTTGTTGCTGCGTGAAACATTTTTAAGCTGTCGCGACTCGACTCAGGAGCGCTCCTGTAGTCGAACGTGACGGTGCTGACATCAATGGGTACAATGTAGTTCGGGGACGCCTGAATCGGGTTGTAACTACGTGATGTCAAGTATGAGGTTTTGTAATGAAAAGGAGAAGTTTTAAAATTGGTTGGCCCGGTGGGCGTGTTTTGATTTTGATTGGCCCTGTGGGCGTGTTTTGATTTTGATTGGCCCGGTGGGCATGGTTCGACTTTGGTTGGCCCGGTGGGCGGGTGTTGTTGTGTTGTTGTTTGGCCGTGTCGGCTTATGATTGAGGTTGGGAGACTTGTGCTTGGTCTTGAATTGTTGTATGTGTGTTGGTAAATTGTGGGTCGAGCGTGTGTGTCGTTCAAGGTTTCTTTTGAGGATAAAAAAGAGTAAGGGTCGAGTTTGAAACGTTTTTGGAAAACTGGCATGCGCGAGTGTCACGGACCCTGCCACGGATCCGTGACGGAGCAGCGCGTTTTGGCAATTTTAGAGCCTTCGTCACGGCACCGTGACCCCAACCGTGACGGGGTCTGTCACGGGTCCGTGACCCCTGTCTTTTTCACCGTCTTGTTACGCAGTTTTCGTGTTGTTGTTGCTTGACTTGGTGCACGTTTGTGCGGTCTAATTGAGGTCTCTTTACGTATTATTATAATAAAGGTATTAATGGCGTGAGCGGTGTGACGTTTAGTAACGAGTACGCTAGAGATAGACGTAGACCGTATGAACGCTAGTATTTTGAGCATGTCTTCGTTATATAAGTACGCAAACTAAACGTTTGCGTGTATTCGTGCAGAGGATACTGACACATGGCTCGTGGCAGACGAGGTCGATCAGCCGGGACACGGGGACCGGCGCCCGCGCGAGGCAGGAGGTGACGGTCAGCAGGGACACCAGGACGGGTGCCCACCGTTGAGCCCTCCAAGTACGCGGAGGACCAGGGTACTCATGTCGGAGAATACAGGAGGAGCGACGCGGGACCATCTACGGGCACGCCCGGCGTCCCGCCGGTCGCAGACCCTACCACTACGGCCGCCCTGGACGAGCTGACTGGGACAATGCAGAGTTTGGTGGCGATCATCGCCATTAGAGAGTCGACATCTCCAGTTCCGGAGACAGCAGCGGTCCCAGCGAGGCCCGTTCAGGGCGAGGACCATACGGCCCGGACACTGCTGGACTTTCTGAAGCTGGGCATACCCACATTTTTCGGGGAGCCGAACCCAGACCTAGCCGAGAGATGGCTGGAGCAGGTCACGCGCGACCTGGACACCTCAGGTATCGAGGATGGTCGCAAAAGAGTGTCCTTTGCAGCTCATCAGCTGAGGGACAACGCCTACCACTGGTGGGGGCGTGTGAGGGACAGAGTCGGGCACGACTACGATATCTTCCAGACGGTCTTTCTGGCACAGTATTTCCCAGAGTCGGCTCGGGTGGACCGACATCGGCAGTTCCTGGAACTGCAGCAGGAGGGGATGTCAGTGGCAGAATACGAGGCCAGATTCACGGCTCTGACCAGATTCGCGCTAGAAATGGTGGCGACAGAGCAGAACCGTTGCCTACGGTTCGAGGGGGGATTGAGGCTGGTGATTCGGGATCGAGTCCTCGCCTTGAGATTGCGGGAGTACTCAGAGCTTGTGGACACTGCAGCAACAGTGGAGTAGGGTATCCGGGATGCGGCCAGGACCCGTGAGGTTCGACAGCGGCCGATCAGCATTGCGGGGCCGTCCGATTCACGAGACCCGAGGAGACAGAGGACCACGGGGTTCTTTCGACCACATGCTCAGCAGGGTGGAGCAAGACAGAGGGGGTCTGTGGCGTCAGTGGGGCTAGTCGCCTTAGAGAGGGGGCTGACATGTTTTACCTGCGGGCAGCGAGGCCACTTTCATCGAGAGTGTCCGATGGGAGGAGGGCCCGCGGCGCTACCAGCGACCAGCCGGACAGGCTAGGGCACGGAGCCGAGAGCCGACGATATCAGGTGTTTCCGGTGCTACCGGGTTGGGCACGCTATTGCAAGGTGCCCTGAGCCGATTATGGCAACGTCAGCGCAGCGGCCACATCAGTCATATGCAGTGTAGTCGCCCAGAGGTCGCCCGCGTCAGAGTCAGCAGTCGAGGTACTCACAGCCGTCCACGAGCGCGCCAGTTCCAAGACAGCAGCAGAGATCTGGGTATACAGCAGTCAGTGCGCCGGGTCAGAGGCAGCAGGCGTCGTAGGGAAGAGTGTACGTAGTTACCGACTCCCGGGCCCCAGGATCCACTACCTACCGCGAGACCATTCAGGGTACGTGTTTATTGTATCATTTATGGGCGTTGTTCTTATTTGATACCGGGGCGTCGCACTCGTTTATTTCGTTGAGTTGTGCTGAGAGGTTGGGGTTGAGTTTAGAGCCGTTGAGTCCACCCCTGTGCCTGGACACCCCAGTTGGGGGTGATATATTGTTGACTAGGGTCTATCGTGCCTACGAAATTAGAGTCGCAGACTGTCCTTGCCCTGGTGACCTTCTCGTACTGGGAATGACGACCTTTGACGTGATCTTGTGAATGGATTGGCTGGCGAAGTACCGAGCCAATATCGACTGCTACAGGCGACGAGTGACAGTGTCAGCAGGCAACATGAAGGTGTCGTGTGTGCTGGGTAGTAAGAGCGGGGTTCTTCTGTCTTCGTTGTCTGCAGTGGAGGAAGTATAGGTTGTGCAGAGCTGAGAGTTACCGCGAGTGGTATGCGAGTTCCCCGAGGTCTTTCCTGAGGAGCTAAGCGGGTTGCCACCAGTTCATGAGGTGAAGTTCGGGATTGACCTGGTGCCGGGAACGACAGCGATATCGATGGCGCCTTACAGGTTTGCGCCGGTAGAGTTGACCGAGCTGAAGCGTCAGCTCGAGGAGCTTCAGGAGAAGGGATTTATCCGTCCGATCGTATCGCCGTGGGGAGCACCAGCACTCTTCGTGAAGAAGAAGAGTGGAGAGCTTCGGATGTGTATAGACTACCGGAAGCTGAACCGGGTTACGGTGAAGAACCGATACCCGATGCCGAGGATCGATGACTTGTTCGACCAGTTGAGAGGGTCAACTTGTTTCTCGAAGATCGATCTGCGATCCAGATATTACCAGTTGCGAGTCCAAGAGGGGGACGTCGCAAAGACTGCATTCCGGACACGTTATGGGCATTATGAGTTCTTAGTAATGTCGTTTGGACTAACGAACGCACCTGCAGCGTTCATGGATTTGATGAACAATATATTCCGACCGTACTTAGATCAGTTTGTGGTGGTGTTCGTAGACGACATCTTGATCTATTCGCAGAGCGAGGCGTCACATGAGGTGCATCTGAGGACTGCTCTGACTCTACTGCGCAAGCATCAGCTATATGCCAACCTGGAGAAGTGCGAGTTCTGGCTCGCCGAGGTGAAATTCCTCGGTCACATCGTATCCCATGACGGTATACTGGTCGATCCGTCGAAGATCGACGCGGTTTCGAAGTGGGCACGGCCCACTAGTGTCTTCGAGATCCGCAGCTTTCTGGGGTTGGCAGGCTATTATCGGCGATTTGTCTAGGACTTTACGCGACTAGCCGCGCCGATGACTCAATTGACGCGCAAGGGAGTCGGGTTTGTGTGGACAGAGGATTGTGAACGTGCGTTCACGGAGTTGAAGACTCGCCTGACTACCGCTCCAGTATTGGTAGTGCTAGAGCGAGGGATTGGGTATGAGGTTTATTGTGACGCGTCCGGGGAAGGATTAGGCTGTGTACTGATGCAGTTGGGTAGAGTTGTTGCTTATGGCTCCAGGCAGTTGAAGACACACGAGCGCAACTATCCTACCCATGACTTGGAGCTAGCAGCAGTCGTGTTCGCGCTAAAGAGCTGGCGGTATTATCTGTATAGCGAGGGATTTCGGGTGTTCTCGGACCACAAGAGCCTCAAGTACATCTTTTCCCAACGAGACTTGAATATGCGCCGGCGGCGATGGATGGAGCTACTTGAGGAGTACGACTTTGAGCTACACTACCATCCGGGTAAGGCGAACGTGGTCGCCGACGCCCTGAGTAGGAAGTCAGTTCCGAGTCTCGCTAGCATATCAGTCCGAGAATGGGACATGATGGGGGAAATGAGCATGTTCGGGCTTGACCTAGAGGAGATTACGGGTGGCGTGGCCATGTGCTCATTGGTGGCTCAACCCTCACTACTTGCCCGAGTGTTGGAGGCGTAGTCGGAGGACGTCGAGACGTCAGAGATCCGAGAGAGGGTCGTCAGCGGTGACGAGGTGGTAGGCTGGGAGATAAGTGCAGATTGGGGGTTACGGTATTGAGGAGGGTTATTCGTGCCGGGAAACTGTAGAGACAACGTGTTGCGAGAGTCACATCATTCACGTCTTACAGTGCACCCGGATGGCACCAAGATGTACCTTGACATCAGGCGGCACTTCTGGTGGCGCGGGATGCGGAGAGCGGTCGCATAATTTGTATCGAGGTGCCTCATCTGTCAGCAGGTGAAGGCCGAACATCAGCGTCCCGCCGGATTGTTGCAACCACTGCCGATTGCCCAGTGGAAGTGGGAGCATATCACGATGGATTTCGTGTGTGGACTGCCAAGATCGCCGAAGGGACACGACGCCGTATGGGTAGTCGTCGATCGGTTGACCAAGTCGGCCCATTTCCTGGCTATGAGGATGACTGATCCGGTTGACAAGTTAGCCTGTACATTCAGGAGATAGTGCGTCTCCATGGGGTCCCTGTGTCGATAGTGTCTGACAGGGATCCTCGTTTCACGTCCAGGTTTTGGCCAAGTCTGCAGACCGCGTTGGGAACCGAGGTTCTACTCAGTACATCACATCATCCCCAGACAAACGGTCAGTCCGAGCGCACTATTCAGATCTTGGAAGACATGATGCGGGCATGTGTGCTGGACTTCAGGGGATCATGGGAGACCCATCTGCCGTTGGTCGAGTTCGCCTACAACAACAGCTTCCAGGCCAGTATCGGGATGGAACTGTTCAAAGCGTTGTATGGGAGGCCGTGTAGATCGCCAGTGTGTTGGGCCGAGGTGGGGGACAAGAGTCTGTTGGGGCCAGATCTTGTTAGAGAGACGATAGAGAAGGTCGCGTTGATACGCGAGCGGTTGAAGACCGCGCAGAGTCGGCAGAAGAGCTATGCCAACAGACGACGTCGACCTCTTGAGTTCGCAGTCGGGGATCATGTGTTCCTGAAGGTGAGCCCGAGGAAGGGACTGGTACGGTTCAGACGCAGCGGGGGCAAGTTGGCTCCGCGGTACATTGGCCCGTTCGAGATCTTGAGCAGAGTGGGAGCAGTGGCTTATCGTCTGCCGTTACCACCGCAACTTGGGAGAGCTCATAACGTCTTCCACGTGTCCTAGTTGCGGCAGTACAATGCGGACCCCTCCCACGTCATTGAATAGACCGATATCGAGATGGCTGACGATGTCTCCTATGAGGAACATCCGGTTCGGATCATGGACATACGGGAGCAGGTCTTGCGTGGCAAGGTTATCCGTCTAGTACGGGTGCAGTGGAGGCATCACGGGGTTGAGTCGACTTGGGAGCGCGAGGACGAGGTTTGCACGAAGTACGCCGCCTTGTTCGTTTCCCGAGGTACGTCTGTTTTAAATTTCGCGGACGAAATTCCTTTAAGGGGGGTAGATTGTAATAACCACTCCCGGTCAACGCTAGTCAAATCTGCGAAAAACGGGAAAATTTAAAATTTTTATACAGACACTTAAATGAACCTAAATTTGACCCCGAGGGTCATACCGGACTTAAGTTGACCCCGTTATCGACCAAAGTGAGTTCCGGGGGACTCAGGGCAACTTTGTGACCAATTTGGGAAATGTTGACTTTTCAATGGAAAAGTCAACCGAGCGACGTTTTGGTCCATTCGAGGACCGTTTTGGATCCAAAAATCTTAGCCGTCGTCACAGCGATCTTAGTTGAGCTGTTTCCTTGTAGCCCGTGAAGTTTCGTAATTTCTTGGAAAAAGTGCCCGTTCGGGGCCCGAAACAGCCGAATTTCGCGAATCTGATTGGAAAATATCTAGGAGATATTTCTCAAAAAGGTGTGGGACCCACTTGCCACATGTGAAATATGTGGCGGTGTTAGGTATTTTTGAAAAGAACAAAGATGAGAGAGGGGGTAGGATTCGGCCATAAGGGGGGAAAATTGGGTTTTCAGAAAGAGAAAGAAGAAAGAAGAAAGGGAGAAAAGAATAAGGAAGCTAGGGGGTTTTGCCACTATTCACGAGCATCTAACCCTTGGATCGTCTAAAAGTTAGAAGATTCAATCTCACATCGACATTCTCTACGGTGAGCAACTATCCGATCTTCGTTTTGCTTAAGTTTGAAAGTTAGGGTTTGAGTAAAACTAGTAGTTTATGGTGGTATTGAGGTGTGGGGTTCATTGGAGACGTTTTGGAGGTGTTTGGAGCGAATAGATGAGCGTTTTCCAGTGACAGGAGGCTCGGGGGAGCTCCGGCCACCGTGTATGGTGGCTGGCCGGAGCTGGCTGGTGCTGGCCGGTGCTGGTCGGAGCTGGCCGGAGTTGGCCGATGCTGGCCTGACCTTGGGGTGGCCGGCCGGAGCTAGGACCGACCACCACAATGGTGAGCCGGGCCCCAAATGGCCCTAGCCACCCACGGCCAAGGTTGGACGGGTGGGGCCCACGTGCTCGGGTGTTCGGGTTTCGTGTTCGTGTGGTTTAGGACGTTCCCCGAGTCATTAATCTACACCCAGATCGAAATTGGGATTTAAATTGTGAAAGTTGTAATTGACGGGTTTAGAAACTTTAAACGCGAATTAATTTACTCGGAAGTCGGAATTCGATTCCGTCGAGTGCCTAGGAACCCTTGAATTATTCTAAGACTGTAGAAACGAAAACGGGAATTTTCGAAGCCCCAGAAGGGCGTTTCCAAAACCCGGGCAGATTCGCCATGACGGGCGAATCGGGCCTTTCCGAGTCCTTTATCGACAATGTCGAGTAATTGGGAAGTTTGGGAGTGATCGACATTGTCGGGGTTACCTTTGGGCGTCAAGTTTATTTAAATTCAGTTTATGTCTGCGAACTTAAAGATATTTAAAATTGTGTTCTTTTAGATCGTGCTGCAGACAGAGGAAAGGGAAAGCTAGGCGAGTGATCGAGATCACGCTGGAGCTTGTTTGTGCGCTTTTGGAGAAAGCATACGAGGTAGGGAAAAGTAGCCGGATCTCGGCCCTGACTAGGGAAATTTAACAATAGAAATGCATGTGACACTTGGGTGTCGTAGGTTAAGTAAGTTTATCGAACAATAGAAAGGCAGGCGACACCGGGTGGTGTCGTATGATACGGGAACGTATCGAACAATAGAAATGCATGTGACACTTAGTAGTGTCGTAGGAGCAGTGAACTTATCGATATTAGAATTACTGGAGGCATTTGATTATGCCCGGAGGTTGATTGTTTAGTTTGTGTCTTGGGTGGCCATGAGTGCCCGTGGGGTTGTTGAACCCGTGTCTTCACTGTTGGTGTGTCTTGGGTGGCCATGAGTGCCCGTGTAGTTGTTGAGCCCGTGTCTTTACTGTTGGTGTGTCTTGGGTGGCCATGAGTGCCCGTGGGGTTGTTGAACCCGTGTCTTTACTGTTGGTGTCTTGGGTGGCCATGAGTGCCCGTGGGGTTATTGAGCCCGTGTTTTACTGTTGGAGCCTTGGGTGGCCATGAGTGCCCGTGGGGTTGTTGAACCTGTGTTGTTGCTGTTGTTGACTTTGGTTGTGGACAGTCTCTGCCCGAGGTTGGGGGGTCGCATGACAAGAAAGGGGTCCCGTGGTTCGCGCGCGTGTGCATTGTTCAGACGAGGTTGGGGGCCCACCTGACAAGAAAGGGGTCCTGGGGCCACGTGTCGTGGGGCTTGGCCCGCCTTCTGGGTTAACCATCGGAAAAGGGGTGCATTCATCGGCGGTGGAGGGTTGCTCCCCTAGCTATCGGAAAAGTAGCTCTGTATATATCGCTAACAGGTCAACCGCCTGGCCCGACAGAGACCGGGGGAAGTTGCGTGGGGCAGGCTCAAGCCCAGCCGGTTGGCAACCGGTACTGAGCAGCTGGAGTGCGATCCTTTGTGATCTTGTTTGGTGTGCGATCCTTGGTGATTTTGGGTGTTGCGTGGTTGTCTTTGTGTCTTTGGTGGAGGTCGTAACCGCTATGTCGAGTCTACATTACGTGTCCGAGTGTTGAGTCGGTTGAGGAAAGTAACAGTTTGTGTGTAAGTCGGGTTAGTTGAGTTTGGGGATAGTAGTCCCCGGTGTTGGGTCTGTTGTTGGTGTTATCGTCATTGTCTGTTAAGTATGTCGTAGTCAGTCTGTTATCCATGGTGGTGAGCGAACGCTCACCCCTAGCTGCTTTTCGTACAGGTACTGGTCGCGGGACTGACTAGGTGAACTCTCGAAACTTGAAGAGCTAGGAGCGGGAGTCCGGGTTTCCTTTTTGAGTCTAGCGACGTACGCCTTGTATTTTTGTCCGCTTGTTCGGACGTACTTTTGAGTTGTAAATTATTATTTTGATTAACTAAATGGTGGTTTTAAAGCGATATATTTAAAAGGTTTGAAAATGTTTTACTATCTTAAACGTTCGTGTTCCGGGTTCGGTTCTACTGAATTTGGGGCGTGACACCTTCGCACTCACATTAAAAATGTTGGGATCCACACATTAGTTAGCCCCTCACGCGCCCCCTGAGGTTTATGGTAAATCACGATGTTCGCGTCAACGACGACCACTGGGAGAGGTATGGTTGATCGATATGGACAACAACGAGGGGAACAGATGGTAGGGCGTCAGGTTAGAACTGTGGTAGTCTCCTCTCAACAAGAGAGAGCTCAGGCTTGCGATAACCATTTAGGGTCGGAAGGTCAAGTTCTGGAGGTGGATTTTGGGGATACACTATTGGGCTTAAGGCGCATACTAGAGATTTGCAAGTTCTTGAGCAACTGGAAAAACTAGCAGAGTAGCGATACCAGAGTGTTAACTTAGAGGCTGGTTTGGAGGATGATTTAGAAGGAGTCTTTGATGTTGAAGGTCCTCTCTAAGGGGTTTTGTTTGTTTGTGGGTGCTTGGAGGTTTTGGGGAGGTCGTGGTTTGCTGTAGTTTTTTCTTGCTCCCGTCTTCTGTATGGTGTTGGTTTTAGGGTTGTTTTCTCTTGTTAGTTTTCCTTGTTTTTGCTGTGGTTGGAGTGTTTCTGCTTGACTGGCTGGCCTTCGTAGGCTGGGTTTTTGTGTTGGTTTTGGTTGATCGTGTTGTGGGTTTTGTTTTGAGGTTGCGGTTTGTTTGTTGTTCTGTTTCAGTTGGTTGTCCTTTGTTGGTTTGGGTTTTTCTCGAGTCTGTAGCAGTGCTCGTGTCTGCTCTTGTAGTTTCATCTTCTCTTTCAATATTTAAAAGGGGAGCATTTATATATCTTGCTTTGCTGATAAAAAAAAATATGGCTAAAAAGGGAAATAGGTTTTGTGGGAAGAGAAGATGACTGAAGACCAACTTCAGAAAGTGTTTTTTGTTGTAGGATATTGTCAAATCTAAATAGTCATCCAAACAAGATCTTCATCCTTAATCTACCGGTAGGGACAAACGAGAAGGGGATTCTAATCTTGTTCAAAGCTAGAGAGGAAATCGAAGATGTGAAGCTGGCGAAAAATATGAACGGGCATGTCCACTTATTTGGTTTCGTGAGTTTTGCGTCGGGGACAAACCTACAAAGGATCGTAAATTTGTTTCATGGGTCCAAGTTCGGAGGACACACAATATGTGTGGCGCAGGCCTCATAAAAAGGAGAGGACAAAACAACTAGGGGATATGGATCTCTGGCACACACTCAACAAACGGCGTGAGGTAGTTGGACCTTATAATATTTTTGGGACAATGATTTCCTTGGATAGAGACTTGGTTTTGGACTAGGTCAGGACTAAAAGATGGTTGGGTGTGATTAGTAGCCTCGCCTCAGTGGATCTAATACAATAAGAATTAAACAGGGAATGAGTAAGGGATGTGTTGATCAGGGACCTTGGAAATAGGGTGGTTTGTGGTCTCTATGGAGGATGGTGAGGTGGAAAAGAACATGAAGGAATGGTTGTCCTCGAGGTTAATAGCGGGGATTGACAAAGAAGAAACGATAAAGGAGGAAGGTGTATACAGAGGGTGCCAAATTCAGGGGTTACCGATCCATTACAAGAATTAAAGAAGCATATTACAAGTCGCCCAACAAATCAGCTCTCTAATAATGACGCACCTCGTTTCGTGTTTAGGTCTGGTGATGCACGAAGCATTATGTCTAGTTAAGATTGGAGTGGAAAAGAGTCGACTTCAGTATCTTACGGTGGAAGCCGAGGGCGAACGATTCACAGTCCAGGTCAAAGTAGTGGAGGCAAGTGCTATTCCTTCAGTGGGTTTTTCGGATGGGGGAACGACAAGCTCTTCCGAGATGGCCAGTTCTAAGATGTTCGGGGAGAAAGAAAGGGAAGGAGAGTTTGACTCTGGTTTTGGGAGGGGAGAAGGGGAGTTAAGTGAGACAAGGGGTTCGATGGAGAACTCGTTCATACAGGTTACCCCAGGGAATGAGGAGGCGTCTCATACACAGGGAGGAGGAGTTCGGAAGAAATTGAAGGCACACATTGAGGACGATTTTGAGGTTGAGGATTCGGAGAAAACAGTTTCCAAATCATTTAGAGGCACGGGTAAGAAGAAGGGGAACATGAAGCGATACGGAAAATTTCTCGAGGGTAAAGAATTGAGCACGTCTTTTATAAGTGACAAGCAAGTGGCCGAAAGAGTGTTTGGGCCTGGGCCGAGGTAGAAGAACAAAAAGAAACAGGCTTTAGAGGCTTGGGCTCATTGCAGTGCTGTGGGATCTCAATCGAAATTGAAAGGTACCGCATTACAACAACACCTACAAGAGTTAGACGCATACCTTAATCCATGGAGTGGTGAAGAAGAAAATAATGTTGTAGAGGAGGAGGGGGACGATTCCAATCAAGAAGGAGATGTTTGGAGTTAGCAAGATAATGGGCCCTGTGTGTTAACCCTAAAGGTATCGGCTTTTGCGTGACTACGTCGTCATGGTATTATATCAAGGAAGATGATACTGGTATGATGGGGGTCCCGATTTTGATTGGGAATTTCCTCTGTGTGTAGTGTGGGGGTTTTCTTGATGATTGTGTTCTTTTGTTACGAGATTGTGTTTTTTTTCTGGAAGTTTTGGATAGGTGTGTTGAAATGGTGGGTTTTTTTTGTTTAGATGACCTCTGGAGAGTTCTAGATTTTGTATCGTGTGTAGAGTTTTCTTATTCCGCGGAAGGCGAGAGCTTGGTGGTGTTAGGTGGGTGCTTTGGTGGCGTGGGAATCATGGTTAGCACGTAGACGTGTTGTTTTTCAACTGGTATGTTCGGAAGTGGAGGAGGTAGTCGGTAGGGTGTGATCCTTTTTTCCTGGAGTGTTAAAGGCAGCCAAAGGTAGTTCACTTGGTCTCGGTATGAAGGTGTAGCTCTAATATCATATGTTATGCTGTAAGAAGAAGAGACAATTGGGGGATACGAGAATGTTTTGAGGTCCTTTTCCTGGGTTTGTGTTCCTTTTGTATTTCTGTTCTTTGTTGAGTTAAGTTTTCTTTTTTGGAGTTAGTTCTTTTGATTAGGTTTTTATTGAGAACATTGTAGTTGAGAATCTGTCTTTGACAAGTCTCTTTCTTCTATGACCCGTCTTGAGCTGTGGAGAGGTTTACAAATCTTCGTCGATAAAAAAAAACTATATAACTTTGACTTAAGTTATATAATTAAGGATAAAATAAGATTTATTGAAAAAATGGGCAATATTACGAAAGACCCATGATAATATATAATAAGAAGTAAAAGAAATCATAATAAAGTCTAAGGCCACGTCCCAAACGAAGGTTCCAAGGGATTCAGGTTTTGGGACTGAACTGGCTTTACATTGTTAGGATTAAAAGAGTTGACATATGGCCTGAAAAGCAACTAATGATAAAATGAAACCATAACAGTCAAATCTTGATCCAAACTATGTTTCCTATAACTTTCGGAGTGAAGCCCACTAGTTGGAAAAGAGCATTGGTGTGGTTTAGGTAGGGAGAGAGGTCAGACTGGACTAGTCGAGCATAAGAAGGATCTCCTGGATGTCTTTTTATACATGCACCGATGAATCATTCGCCCTAACAAGGCTGCTTAACATGCATCAATTGAACATTTGGGATTTCCTTTGTATCCTCTCGTGCGGTTGAGCCGGGGGCAGAGATGAAGGCCTCAAAAGACCATTTTTGATCTCTGCTTCTCTCTGAGTTTTATCTTGGCTTCCATTCTCCGTTTCCCCGTCTTTCTAGATCTGATGTGAATGTTATTTGCAAGGGGAATTATGAGTGATGGCGTCGACACACCCTATTGTAAATATAATGTCTTCAAATCCATGGCCCAAGATGATCAGAGGGGGTTGTAGGTGGGTGTTTTCACTCTCCTATCAAATTGGTATAGGCATCAGCCTCACTTGACCATTATTAGTCAAGATGTGGTACTATTTGGGATCGTGGCAGTTTCTAGTCCCACCAATGCTTGGTCTTACGATGGATGATCTGGAGGCCTTTTATTCCCCAGTTAGAAGCAAGAGTCCTAGTTAATATATGGTGCTACAACTATAGGGATGAGGCTATCATCTACGGGCTTAAGGTGGATTCATCCAACGATGCTCGGGTGACCGGTACAAACAAGGATGAGGGAACGAATAAGAGCCCTTGGTTGGGCCCTTCATCTTAATCTACACGGAAGAATAACCCCACCTTGATGGTTTATCCGACCTTTCAATTGGAATCGAAATGAAAGGTTGTTGGTTCTACTCTTGGAGGGGAATCTGGGTACTCTCGGTGAGCGTGCCCAATCTAGAAGTCGTTCTAACTAGTTGTAAAAGGTGCCTGAGTCGGCTGCCTAGGCGCTAGAATCCATCACACATGATTTTTTTTGGTTGGAAGCTCTTTCAAGAGACATGTCGGCGATTTGTCAGTAGATCGATGCCCAGCGTGATGCTTGTGGCTTGGAAAATCGGCTTATGCATTGTTTCTGTCAGGTTTATTGTGGTGTAGTCGTAGTGTTTCTCTGAGTTAGCTAAAGAAGATGGAGGAATTGGTGAAATGGCCTCCATTTCTAATTTTGTTTGCAAACTAACCTCCATTTCTAATCCATTTTCTAGATGACCTTCATTTTTAATGAAACTTCTAATATACCTATTTTACCCTTTTTCAAAATTCCCCCCAATTTTTTCAAAAGTCAAAATTTCCCCCATTTTTTTTGAAATTCAATTTCCCCCCCAAAACTTTTCGGGATAGAATTTGGTGGACCTATCTGTGGTCGATCGACCATTTAATTGGTCGATCGGTTATGGTCGATCGACCAAAAACATGATCGATCAACCGTGTTCATGAACATGGTCGATCGACCATAACCGATCGACCAATTCGATGGTTGATTGACCATGTTCATGAACATTTTGGGCTCGATCGATCAAATTCTATACCTCGATCGAGATCCATACAAAAAAGAGAGAAGAAGAATATAGTGGCGTCGTGGCAAGCTCGACGGGACAGTGGCAAGTGTTTCATGGCGATTTCAACAAGACGACCATGATTGGATATAGGAAAAGTAAGAAGAAGAAAATAAGAGAAGGTTGAAAATGAATGAGAGAAAGTTGAGAGAAAGAGAAGTAAAAGATATGTATTGTGTTGAAAATGGGGTGTTGTAGAGTTAAAAGAGGTGTTGGGAAAAAAATGGGGAAATGAAAGTGTTTAAAGTGAGGTATAACGAAGTAATTTCGTAGGTTTGGGCTTAAAAAAGAGCTGAAAAAGGGAAGGTCAGCATGCAAAGAGTTTTGGTTTTTAGGGCCACTTCACCAATTCCCTCAAAGAAGATGAAAGAAGATAGGTGGTTGTAGTGTTCTACTGAGAGAGCTACGAACAAATTAAGGTTATGGAAGAAGATGGAAGAAGATAAGCGGTTGTGTTTTTCTACTGAGAGAGCTAAGTGAAACGCCCCGGCAGGACCCGTCCCGGTCCCCCAGGCGCGCCCGGCACCCGAGTTCAGCCATCCTCGGATGGTGCGCAGCGGACTTGGCACATCCTACCATTGAAGAACGATACGAGACACTCAAAGCAAGGGACTATCGCACCTCAAGAGAACGGGGCATACCTGCAAACCATAGAAGATGTCGTTAATGCTCTAATCTGGCCGTAGGAAAAGGGGGTCGCCAAAAAGGTCGTGACATAAGGACCAATTAAAGATAGATAGGTTGGGGTTGGGCTTGAAGAGGACTTAGGCTTGAATTTAGGATTAAAGTTGGGTTGGTATTTATTTAATAATATATATTAATGATTTTTATTTTGATAAAATAGAAAATAGAGTAAGAAAAACGAAAAAAAAAAGTGTTTATAGTAGTAAAAAGATGAAGAATTTATAGTTAGATAGATTTGGGTTGGGCTTGGGATATTTTATTATTTAGAAGTGGGCTTGTAATATATATATTAATGATTAAAATAATAGAATAATAAAATATGCCTAGCTCCGACTAGTCTCCGTCTAATGTATAGGGGTCCTTTCTGCTTTATTAACGCTTAACGCTTTTACAACCTTGCTAGAGGGAGATATTGACTTGTTGAGTGGAACCTTCAAACTACATGCAAATGATATGTTGGAGGGGGCGAGTTACATCCAATAGGATTTGAACCCTAATGTAATTAGTATTGAGGAGTGGAAAAGTCACCATTAATGATCCTTTCATTAATAGAGTAGTTGAAGAGTCTCAATACTTGTATATATATTAGTTACTTGTTTATTATCAAAACAAGTTGAATGAGAACAGATTTTCTCATTTCTACATGGTATCAGAGCATGTGGTAGCTCTGGGGGATTAGGGAAATTAGTAGCAAGCCTCCATTTTTGTCCGGTGTGCACTACCACTACCCAAGAGTGCAGATTCGTGTTGTTATCGACAATGTCTCTTCTCACCTCCTATCCCATAAGATAGAGGACTTTCTGGGCTGCTCGTATCTGAAATTTCAGACCTAGTCGACCACCACCGGAGTCGCACTTTCCAGGCGAAGTCACGAAAGTATTGAACTTGTTCCGGTCATTTCACGAAGCTCCCGACTTTATTTTTCCTCACCTCCGGCGAGTGAAGCTATATCGGAGAAAAACCGGTCGTTCTGGAGATTTTTGGATTTTTTGCCGCCGCACACGGCAGCGCGTGGGCCCCACGCGCCACCACCTGCCGCCGCGCATGACGTCACGCGCCGCCGTACTCTACCGCCGGCCGTCCGCTGAAAGTCAGTATCTTTATTTTTCTGCTTCTGCCAGCTTGGTCCGGGTATTTTTCATCTGTTATTATTCAATTCTATGCTTTACTTCTTTGAATGGTTGAGGAGACCAAAAATACAATGGTGATGGAAAGTAACCCTATGCATTGGAATCAAGAACCACGATCTGTTGGTTATCGAACAATCACTATATCTGCTGTTGAGTATGATCAATTTCGTCAGTACCAGAAGACACTCATGCGCTCATCTCACTCTATCGCCTCTGCCGCCGAGTCAGGTAATCTACCTATGTGTTCCATTTCATCACCATCCTATTCCCAATGGGTCCTTGATTCTGGTGCTACAGATCACATGACAGGTAACCCTAAATTACTTAACACTTATAAGTTTCATTCTTCGTGTTCTTCTGTAACACTAGCTGATGGGTCTGAGCGTTTGGTTCTCGGTTCTGGGACAGCCCACCTTACACCGTCCATTTCCTTACCATCTGTCTTAAGTTTGCTTGGATTTTCTTTTAATCTGTTGTCTATCAGTAAAATAACTCGGGCCCTCAATTGTTGTGTCTCATTTTACCCTAATCATTGTTTGTTTCAGGATCTTTTGACGAAGCGAATTATTGGCGAAGGACATGTATCAGGGGGGCTTTACATTATGGATACCCAAAGACCCGTACCACCAATCGCTTGTTTAGCCTCCTTAACCCTGCTTGAAGCTCACTGTCGTTCCGGCCACCCATCACTTCCGGTTTTGAAGCACCTCTATCCCAAGTTTGAAAAGGTACAATCTTTCGATTGTGAAGCATGTCGGTTTGCTAAACATCATCATCTCCCTTTTACTCCTAGAGTCAAGAAAAGAGTTTGTTCCCCTTTTGGATTAGTTCACTCTGATGTTTGGGGTCCGTCACCCGTGGTGTCTAAAACCGGGGTTCAATATTTTGTCTCTTTTGTGGATGATTTTTCCCGAACTACATGGCTTTATTTCATGAAAAACCGTTCTGAGTTATTTTCTCATTTTACTGCTTTTTGTGATGAAATACAAACGCAGTTTGGTACTAAAGTTCGTATCTTGAGAAGTGACAATGCAAAAGAATATTTTTCTGCGCCATTCACTAATTATATGGCTCAGAATGGTATCCTTCATGAATCGTCTTGTGTTGACACTCCATCTCAAAATGGAGTTGCTGAAAGAAAAAATAGACATCTGCTTGAAACTGCGAGAGCCCTTTTATTTCAGACTCATGTGCCAAAATATTTTTGGGCTGACGTAGTCTCCACTGCGTGTTTTCTCATTAATCGTATGCCTTCGTCTGTCCTTCAAGGTAGCATCCCATATCAAGTCTTATTCCCCACCAAACCTCTTTTTCCTATAACTCCTCGTATCTTTGGAAGTACATGTTTTGTCCGTGATGTTCGCCCTAGTCGTACAAAACTGGATCCAAAATCGGTTAAGTGTGTTTTCTTGGGGTACTCTCGGTTACAGAAAGGATATCGTTGTTATTGTCCAGATCTCCACCGATATCTTGTCTCCATTGATGTCACTTTTATGGAGCATTGTCCTTTCTTTTATTCGGCAATTCCTCATACTCCAAGACAGGGGGAGACCGATGACTTGTTAGTTTACCACATCTCTCATCGAGAACGGATTGTACCTACACCTACCACTACACCAACACCATCTATGCATACTGTTCTGAATCCACCACCACCACCACCGCCATTGCCAATCCGATACATTTTTTCCCGACGATAGGCCCCTCCTGCTACACAGGCACCACTCGCTACTCAAGCCCCTCCCGCTACACAAGCACCACCCGCTACTCAAGCCCCTCCCGTTGCATGTCCAGAGCCGAGATCCTCTTCGCCAACAGATCCTGATGATGATCTTCCCATCGCCCTTCGTAAAGGTAAACGACAGTGTATGTATCCTATCTCTTCGTTTGTATCATATGATCAGTTGTCTCCTATGTCGTGTTCCTTTATTGCCTCTCTTGATTCAGTTTCGGTTCCTAAAACTCTTCATGAGGCTTTATCCCATCCTGGCTGGTGTTCAGCGATAATAGAAGAGATGAGTGCATTGGATGCTAATGGTACTTGGCGATTGGTTCCGCTGCCTCCCGGGAAAAAGGCTATTGGCTGTAAGTGGGTATTTGCTACTAAATTCAACTCTGATGGCTCTGTCGCCCGTCTTAAGGCTCGCCTGGTGGCTAAAGGCTTCGCCCAAACTTATGGGTGGATTACTCGGATACTTTCTCTCTTGTTGCTAAACTGACTTCTGCGCGCTTGTTTATCTCTTTGGCAGCCACTTATGATTGGCCATTATACCAACTAGATATAAAAAATGCTTTCTTGCATGGGGACTTGCATGAGGAAGTTTATATGGAGCAACCTCCAGGTTTTGTTGCTCAGGGGGAGTCTGGACTGGTATGTCATCTTCAGAAATCATTATATGGGCTCAAACAAAGTCCTCGAGCGTGGTTTGAAAAGTTTAGCCAAGCAGTGGAAAAGTTTAGAATGAACAAGAGCAAGTCAGATCATTCTGTGTTTTACAGTAGCTCTCCAGCAGGTGTTATTCTCCTAGTGGTATATGTGGATGATATTGTTATCACCGGCAGCGATAAGGAGGGCATCTCTTCGTTGAAGTCGTTTCTCCACAGTCAATTCAGTACCAAAGATTTGGGTGTCTTGAAGTACTTTCTGGGAGTAGAAGTATCAAGAAGCAAGAAGGGAATTTTCTTATCTCAGAGAAAATATGTGCTGGACTTGTTAACAGAAACTGAGAAGCTAGGAGTCAAGCCATGTTCTGCCCTAATGCCTCAAAATACACAACTCATGAAAGAAGGAGAATTGTTTGAAAATCAAGAAAGGTATAGAAGAGTTGTGGGGAAACTAAACTACCTTACAATAACCCGGCCTGACATTGCATACTCAGTGAGCATTATAAGTCAGTTTATGTCTTCCCCTACAGTCGAGCATTGGGCCGCGCTCGAACATATCCTGGGTTATCTAAAAGGAGCACCTGGACGAGGTATACTCTATCAGAATCATGGTCATACTCATATAGAGTGTTTTACAGATGCAGATTGGGCAGGATGCAAGATTGATCGTCGATCTACTTTAGGGTACTGTGTATTCGTAGGAGGCAATTTGGTCTCATGGAAAAGTAAGAAACAAAATGTAGTTTCTAGATTTAGTGCTGAATCGGAATACAGAGCCATGGCCTAGTATGTAAGTAAAATAATGTGGATCTACCAACTCATTTCCGAACTTGGTCTCAAAGTCTCCATGCCCGCAAAATTATGGTGTGATAATCAAGTTGCTCTTCATATTGCCTCAAATCCCGTGTTTCATGAACGAACCAAGCATATCGAGATTGATTGTCATTTCGTCCGTGAAAAACTTCAGCAGAATTTGATTACCACCGCATATGTGAAAACAGGAGATCAATTAGGGGACTTGTTCACTAAAGCACTTCCGGGTACTAGAGTTGATTATCTTTGTAACAAGATGGGCATGATTAATATCAATGCCTTAGCTTGAGGGGGAGCGTAATTAGTATTGAGGAGTGGAAAAGTCACCATTAATGATCCCTTCATTAATGGAGTAGTTGAAGAGTCTCAATACTTGTATATATATTAGTTACTTGTGTATTATCAAAACAAGTTGAATGAGAACATATTTTATTATTTCTACACTTAAGGTATGGTCAGCAACAACGTTTCCTCTTGTCACTCTCCCCCTCTATGCACCAACCTAAAGTCATCCCTATCATATTTGCAACTCGCTTGTTATACCATCAAAGGGGAGATTATACACATGTACCCAGATCTACATGTGGATGAATTGCAAGAATGTCGATTACATCTAGGGGTGGAGATCAGTGAAAATAAGTGGGGACCTCTGTAAAGACCATGGTTTCAAGTCTCTAACATTATCCTAAGCCGTGTGAGAGGAAAAAGAAGAAGTCTATCACTCATTCCTTGAGGTTCTTGACCACCATCCCGGGCGAATTCCACGCATCTTCTGTTACACCATAGAGGGTGTTGCGGTTGTAAGGTTTTGATGAGAGCAAACGGTCCGTAAAAGAAAAATGGAGGCAGTCCATTCTATCTCCCCCAGTACCGTCAAGTCTGGCTCCTCTTCTGCGTATAAGGAGAATGACACCAATCGGTTTTAGAGAATAGCCTGGCTATCTCCTACTACGTATGTCGCCGTCAACTGAGAGAGTTCGGAGAGGAGAAGGGGAATAACTCGTTGAGTTGTCAAGAGAACGAGGGAAACCCTAGAATTATCATCTATATGAGAAAGGGGAACAAGATGCTAACTTTTTATACTATTTTGAAGATATGTTTAAATTGAATTGAACTATATGAAACGCGTTCATTCATGCAAGATTTCAATCAAAATTAAAAGCATATATATTTTTAATCAAATCTCATAAAAATATCTCATGTTGATGATCGATAATACTAAAATAACTTAATGTGAAAATAAAGTTATAGAGATCTCATCATGTTTGACGCAATAACGGATTTTGAATTTCACCTACTAATTCATGATCATCCTATATCGGTCTCAATCAATCGATGGAAATATAGGAGAAGAGAAACAAATAATTAGCCTTATGGACCAAACCCTAAAATTTTCTTTATATAGTCGCCTAATTCAAACCTCATTAACCCTAAGGGTAATTACCGGTGGTTGTCATATTATTTTGGTCACATTCCAATAGTTTTATTAAGTTTAACGATTTCTAGTAAGATTTCTCAAGCATTGGTTACGGTCGTTTGTTAGAAAAAAGATAACATAAGGACATGAAATAACCATATGGTAAACTTTTTCATATAAAATTAAGATATCCATATGAGTTGAAAAATTATTAGTCCCATGTTTTGACTTAATTAAATTAATCAATTTTTATTAATGTTTTTTTAAATTTCAATAATTTCTACGAAAAAATTCATTAAAATTTTATTGCAGTCTTTTCAAATTTTGTTATTTTCCATAACTTAATTTGTTTCTAATTTTTTATTATTAATTTTAAGATTTTTTTTTCAAATTTTTTATTATTAATTCTTTGAAAAAAATTATTAGTTTTCAGAAATTATTTTTCAAAAATCATTATTATTTTTCAAAAACAGTAGAAATATCATTAGTTTTCAGAAATTATATTTCAAAAATCATTATTATTTTTCAAAAACAGTAGAAATATCATTTGAAGACATGGGCTAGAGTCCCAGCTTTCTTTTGGGTAAAACTAAGAAGCCCAACATACATAAAGCCCGGAGATCCAAATAGAAAGCCCCTGGTCCACTCGTCGACGAGAAACTGAAGCCCTAGCTTCGTCTCTTTCATATAAAAGCCTAAAGTGTGACTTGTTATGAGTCTGCTGTTCATCTTCTCTCAGACTTAGGGTTTCGTATCAGCAGAACACAGCGAGGCTACAGTCAACATGGTAAGCGATTATTTCAACCCAATTTACGTTACTTGCTTCCTCTAAATTGTTTTGATTTATCTATGTTTCGGATGATTTGTGTGCTAATGTCAGAAATGAGATCGCCACATAGATTCTGACCATGTACGTATGAACACATGTATTAGCTCACATATGGTTCTGACGATGTATGTATAAACACATGTATTAGTTCATATATGATTCTGACGATGTATGTATGAACACATGTATTAGCTCACATATGAGTCTGAGCTGTAGTAATTTTTATCCCTATATATGTAATGTATTTATGATTGGAAGTGTTGGGAAGCTTACCCTCCAATCTGAGAGAATGATATGAACTTTATTTTCATTTTTCGAGATGATAGAATATATGAAACATTAGATAGGAATGAACTTGAGTGTTGTTGGTTACAGGTTTTGTGCTAAGTGTCCACAATTATGAAAAATTATAATTCCTAGTATATTGCATATGTAATGTATGGAATAAAGTAGTCATTTGAAATTGTTGTAATTGCATGAATGGCATTTTGCATAGGATAAACAATCCCTAGACTTGGCTAATTAACAGCAAACTTTGTCCATGTTTTTTTATGGTTTGTGTTTTGTGCCTTGTTGTGTCATGGAATTTCATTAGGTGAACGTTCCGAAAACCAAGAAGACCTACTGTAAGAACAAGGAATGCAGGAAGCACACCCTGCACAAGGTCACTCAGTACAAGAAGGGAAAGGATAGTCTTGCTGCACAAGGTAAGCGACGTTATGATCGCAAACAGTCTGGTTATGGTGGTCAGACAAAACCCGTCTTCCACAAGAAGGTAAGATCTCCTATATCCATTAAGATTTCATTGTCTGTGATCGATGTTTTTATCTATCTCTGTTGATGTTGTATACTAATGATCAAAATGATGCTGTTACTTTATCTGGACAGGCCAAGACTACCAAGAAGATTGTGTTGAGGCTACAGTGCCAGGGTTGCAAGCATGTGTCCCAGCACCCAATCAAGGTAATATTGTCTAAAAATTCTTGGTTGATTAGTTCGTGATTCTTATATTATACAGGGATAATGGCAAAAATGTACTCTCTACTATCGCCTTTGCAGCTTGGTTCCCTTATCTTTGAATCACTGTGGTGTTGGGTTGTGGCCTTGAACTTTATTTTGTTGCATTTTGTGTGAAACTGTTCTAAAACTTCACTCTTTCCATTGAAAAACTGAATTATAAAGTAAAAACAAAGTCTTGAATTTGATTAACTTGACTAGGTTTTTAGGATGAGAAATCTAATTACAATAGTAAAATTTGAAAGCCTTTTTTCTAGTTTGTGCTTTTACCTTTTATATACAATTTAAAAATTCAAGGACAAAATTGCCATTTTGGAATAAAATGACACTAAATGTAACAAAATTTAGTTCACCTCGAGGGTAAGAACTTACAAAAAAGTTAATAGTATATTGTACCTTTTTTCCATTGTCCGTATAATATATCAAGTAATTTACTGAGTGTTGTGCAATAATTGTTTTTGCAGAGGTGCAAGCATTTTGAAATCGGTGGAGACAAGAAGGGAAAAGGAACATCTCTGTTTTAGTTGCTATGTACTACTGGTCTTCTATCTATGTTTTTTCTTTACTGCTCTTAGTTCGTGGTGTATCCCAAAATGAGATCTCTGATACTTTGAGTCATAGTTCTGTTTCATTCAGCCGTACTGCAATGCTTGTAGCTGGTTTTGGTAGCAAGATTAAATGTACACTGCCTTTATTATGTGGTTACTAGGTACTCCTATGGTTTGTCTGTATTAGCTCCATTTCCAACTATATGAATGCTTTAATGCCTAAATTTGCAGTTTGCTTTACACTTTCCCAAAAAATGGTTGCCCAAGATAGCAATTAACTTCTGAGGACGGTTGTGGGATTGCTTATGTTATGAATGACATTGAAGGTTAGATTAGGAAGTATTGATGAAGACAATCTCAGTAGTGTGTATAGAACATTTCTATTGCATCTTTTTTGGTTGACAAAAATTGTGACGGTTGTGGGATTGCGTATGTTATGAATGATATGGAAGGTTATAAGTATTGATGAAGACAATCTCAGTAGTGTGTATAGAACATTTCTATTGCATCTTTTTCGTTTGACAAAAATTGTGATATTCAAACCTGGTTAGTACTTAACCTTTGGAGCTGACAAAATTAGTAATTCCCTTCCCTAATATGAAAACAAAATGAGGTAATTTTATTACCCCGATTGTTGAAAAAAAAGAGGTAAAATTTCACTTTCATACCATGCCAAACATTTAATAATATTTTCATCAATTTTTTTTTGCAGTTTCATACCCAAACCAAACATTTAATCAGACTTTCATACCCAGCCGTTAACTTTCCATCCATTTTGGATGGAAAACGTCAAAAAGACCATAATACCTCTAACTTTCAGTCCAATTTTCAAATAGTTGCCATTGGATTTTTTTTATTTTATAAAAATAAGTTTTTATAAATAAAAAATAATCTTTTATTTTCAAAAAATCAGATTTTTTTTATAATCAGTTTTTATTTTTTAAAAAACTTAATTTTTATTTTAAAAATCAGTTTTTATTATAAAAAAATCAATTTTTATTCTAAAAATTATATTATATTTAAAAAAAATCATATTTTATTTAAAAAATCAGTTTTAAAATTTTAAAAATCA
The DNA here is from genome assembly GCA_963921825.1 of Erodium maritimum. NCBI lineage: Eukaryota > Viridiplantae > Streptophyta > Magnoliopsida > Geraniales > Geraniaceae > Erodium > Erodium maritimum. The sequence continues at coordinate 68,001,316 of OY997590.1, read as the reverse complement.
CTTTTTATTTAAAAAAAATAAGAAGCTCTCGTTCTTCATGTCTTCACCATTTTTTCTTTCTAATACCTTTTACCAAAATCAAACCCCTCGTTCTTCATGTCTTCTCTCAGAAGCTCCGGCCACCACGGTGGCTAGAACTATGTCAAGAGTATGAATACTCTTGAGTTTGTGACACAACTGAAATGAAACTTAGATTGATATAGGGGTTGAGATAAAAGCCCTTACAAGGATTCAAAATGGACAACGGTCCGAAATTACAAGGATCCTACTTCCTCTTCCCAAGAACTACCCTTTCTATGCTAAAACTAACAAGATCAAATTCATAACCCTTCCCCAAAGCATCTACTACTATTAATAGGCGGACAACCCTCATATAAGACGAGCTCCTGCGACAAACCCTGAGCTCCTCTGTTCCTGCTCTACAATTGCGCACAGACGCGCAAGGAAGACGACGAACCATGGGTTTGACTTCGGCTTTAATCCCAACCTTCCATGTGGCAGTCCCTCAAAAGATCGCGACTCTCTTCTCTTAGCCAAAACGCAGTGTTTCATTTAAATGGGTTTAAATGAAAAGTCGCGTTTCATTCTTCTTCAACCTTGGGAGCTTGGCACACACGCAAGCGTGACAATTCCCTCCCCTTCAAACAGGCTTGTCCTCAAGCATGAGTTTTGGCGATCCAATCCGAGAACTCCCCGTGGATGAACGAGGCGTCCTCCCAGATAGCGTCCTCAGTGGCCGAGCATTCCCAACGGATCAAGAGCTGCGAGACAGGTGCATTGTTGCGTTTGACAATCCGAGTGTCCAGGATAGCTGCTGGGTGGAGCTTCAAACGACCATCCTCTGTGGTATCCGGAAAGGAAGAAACCAAACGGTTCTTGTGGACCAATTTTTTATTGAGCAGCGAGACGTGAAAAAAAAGGTGGATGCGGGTCTCCAATGGTAAACGAAAGCGATAGGCCACGGACCCTATCTTTTCCACAACCTGAAATGGCCCGTAAAACCTGGCAGCGATCTTCATGGACTTGCGGAGATCGAATGAGTTCTGGCGATATGGCTGAAATTTCAAATAAACTCAATCCCCCACTACGAATGATCGCTCCGAGCGCCTTCTGTCTGCTTGTGACTTCATCCTGTGTTGTGCCTTGCGCAGGTTCTCTTGCATCAGTTTGGAAAGTTCCGTTTGTGTCTGGACGAAAGTCTCCACAGCAGGGACATTCGATGGCTCCCCCGTCATGCCGAGAAATGGATGACTATCCCATACAGAGCTTCAAAACGCGAGAGCCCTAAGGAAGAGTGGAAGCTCGAATTATACCAAAACTCCGCCAATGTAATCCACTGAGCCCATTTCTTTGGCGTCTGATGCGTCATCGCTCGGAGACAGTTCTCGAGGCATTGATTTACGCGCTCCATTTGGCCATCCGTCTGCGGATGATAAGAAGTCGAAAGCTTGAGTTGCACACCCACTCTCTTGAACAGATCCGACCAAAAGTTACTCAGGAACAAATGGTCTTTGTCCGATACAATATCTTGAGGTAACTCGTGGAGCTTAAAAACCGTATCGAAAAACAATTTCCCCAAGGTCGAAGCTGTGTACGGATGGCGAAGTGGTATGAAATGGGCGTACTTGGAAAAACGATCCACGATAACCCAAATCGAATCAAACCCCTCCGATACTAGAAAGCCTTCGATAAAATCCATAGAGATTTGCGTCCATGGCTGAGACGGAATCGCGAGTGGTTGTAAGAGACCTGGCGTTGCCACCGTTTCCGCTTTACAGCGTTGGCATGTATCACATTCTGCAACAAAGTGTTGTATGTCTTTGGCCATGTGAGCCCAGAAGAAGTAGCGTTGAATATGCTTTGTCGTGGCTAGGACGCCGGAGTGACCTCCAACACCAGAATCGTGCAAGAACTCCATAATCTTCTTCCTGGCGCCATTACTTTTGCCCAAACAGATCTTGCCATTGATCAAGAGCATCCTATGGCGTGTTGAATGGTTTGGTAACGAGTCAGGATTCAAAGCCAATTGCAGGAACAAGTCGTTGATCTCCTCGTCATCCTCGTAACTCTCCAGGACTTCAGTCATCCAAACGGGCAACATAGTCGACAATTCAGCCAAGGATTCTGAAGGTAGACTCGACAAAGCATCCACCACTCTGTTTTCACGTCCCCTTTTGTACTCAATCGTGTAGTCCAGGCCCATCAACTTCGAGAGCCATTTCTGTTGATAAGTTGTACCCAAACGCTGCTCAAGAAGGTACTTCAAACTCTGCTGATCCGTTCGAATAACAAATGGAGATTGGGAGATATAATGACGCCATTTTTGAATGCAAGCCACAATCGCCATGAGTTCCTTTTCCTAGGTGCTTAGTGCTTTGTTGCGATCACCCAGAGCTTTGCTCATGTAAGCAATCGGTCGTCCTCCTTGCATCAGAACTCCCCCAATACCAGAATCACAAACGTCTGCTTCGATGATGAATTGCTTCGTGAAGTCCGGAAATGCCAACACCGGCGTAATGGACATGGCCTCCTTTAATGCTTTGAAGCTCTGTTGTGCTTCAGGCGTCCAGACGAAGCAATTGTGCTTCAACAGGTTTGAAAGAGGCCGAGCAATGGAGCCATAACCCTGGACAAACTTGCGATAATACCCTGTTAACCAAGCCACGAAGTGCTTTTATCGAGCCCGTCACCGAACAAGGCTTCATTGCCTCAATTTTTTCAGGGTCAGTTGACACTCCCTCTCGTGTGATGATGTGGCCCAAATAAGTAATCATTTCCTGCGCAAACTCGCATTTGGAGAGCTTTGCAAAGAGACTCTGTTCTCGTAGCGTTTGCAGGATCGTGCCCAAGTGCTGGATATGGTCTTCCCACGTAGCGCTGTAGACCAATATGTCGTCAAAAAACACCAAAGCAAAGCGCTGGAGGAATGGACTGAGGACGTTGTTCATCAGGGCCTGAAAACTCGCTGACGCGTTTGTTATCCCAAAGGGCATAACGCGAAACTCATAGTGGCCCATGTGCGTCCGAAACGCAGTTTTGAATTCTTCCCCCTCTTCCAAACGAATTTGATGGTAACCCGAGCGAGGTTGATCTTAGAGAAGTATTTCATGCCCTGGAGCTCGTTAAGTAATTCATCGATTGTGGGAATTGGAAATTTGTCCTTGATCGTTTGCTCGTTCAATTGGCGATAATCAACACACATCCTCCACGACCCGTCCTTTTTGACCAAGATCACCGGAAATGAATAAAGGCTCCGACTTTCACGAATTACTCCGGAAATGAATAAGCTCTGCAACCATCTTTTCAATCACGTTCTTTTGTTGAAAACTCTATCGATACGGTCTGATCGACGGTGGAACCGCCCCTTGCTTCAGAGGGATCTTATGGTCATGAGCGCAACGCGGAGGAAGCGACGTGGGTTCGCTAAACACGTCTGCAAAATCGAACAACAACTGTTGCAACTCATGCTGGGGTGTCTGCAGAACTGGACCATCAGCGAGGGCAAAAAATTGGCCCAGATATAGAGTCTCGCCATGGCGCAGCTCATGAAGGACTTGTTGTGGCGTAATCACTGCGTATGGAACCGGAGAAGAGCATTCCAGTAACGCAATTGACCTTCCCTCGTGACTGATCGTGATCGAGTGCGCGTCGTAATCCAGGGTGATCGGATTCACCGTCTTCAACCAGTCAACGCCCAATACCATATCGAATGATCCGAGTGGCATGACCAAGAACTCCCAAGCGAACCTGTCTCCCTCCATGCTCCATTGTAACGCGCAAACCGTGGAGCAGATATACGATTTGTCGTTCCCAATACGAACTAGGACCGACGACATGGGAAGAAGATCCAGTCCCAAATGCTTTGCTGTGAGCGAATCAAGGAAGGACTTAGTGGCGCCTGAATCAACCAAAATCGAAATTGCTTTGGCTCGTACAACACCACCAATACGGATTGATTTGCAATCAGAAGATGAGTCCGATGCTCGAAGAAATTCCAACTGCAAATGACATAGATTTGCCTCATCCAGCTCGACGTCCACCAATCCTTCTGGTAGTTCCTCGATCATCGCGTGCGCTCCCACTGGTTCACTGGTATCCTGAGGTAAGGGCTCCTCTTCATCATCCTCACAAAGGACATACAATCGTTGTTTGTTAGGACAAACATGGTCACGACTATATTTGGCCGGGCACATAAAACAGAGATCTTTGGCTCGCTTCTCATCCACTGACATTGGAACAAATCGAGGAGGTGGTTTCATCGGAGCTTGAGGTTGAGCAAGAAGCAAGGGAACCTGAGGTGGTTGAGAGATGTATTGTTGTCTCGGTCTTGCAAACGCTTGGAAGGAAGGACGTGCCAACGTTTGTTGGTATTGCTTAAGCATGTACTCCTCGTGGCGTGCCAGGTACATGGCGTGCATCAAGGAACGAGGCCCGAAGAGTTGAACACCATTCCGGATCTGTGCCTTCAGACCCCCAATGAAGTTGGAAATGAAGAACTCCTCTGTCAAAAGAGGGTAGCGTGTTGCGTTCAAGACCTTTAACTCCCCAAATTTGAGTTCGTACTCCTGCACTGACCCCATCTGTTGGAGTTTCTTAAGCTCGATCAAGACGTCTTCCCGCCCAAGAGTTTCAAATTTCCAGACCAAATCATAACAGAATTGGTCCCACCAAATGATGTCTTTTACGATAAGGTACTCTGTGAACCAGAACTCCGACGGACCGGTAAGGTGAATCGAAGCAAGCACACATTTTGGTCCTCTGGAATGTCGTAGAAGGAGAAGTAGAGCGTCACCTTTCTTATCCACCTACGCACGTCCGAGCCATCGAACAAAGGAAATGATAACGATGGCGCTCGAAAGTTAAGTTGGTTGTGGTGTTGTTGCTGAGGGTACTGGTTTAGGGGCGCCCTTTGGTGTTGGTGGTTGATTTGTGGGTGGTGAGGCGATGTAGGGAGTGGCATGTTGGGTACAAATGTTGGCGGAAGTGGTGCATGAGACGAAGAACCATGGTCCTGAGGAGCCTGGCGACGAAGATAAGTGTTCTGCGGTGTTTGTTGCTCTTGGGGTGAGGGTGAAACATTGTGTGGCACAAGAGGTGGTGGTGGAAAAAAAATTTCCGGTCCCAGACCAAAGGGAGCAGGGTTTGTGGTTGATGGGTTTGCTATCATGGAAGAGGCAATCGATTTACCTCTATCCAAAGCTTGTCTTCTATCTGGAGGTTGCGGCGGTGCCCTTGGTGGACCTATCTGGAGACGTTCCAACAGCGACTCCATTCCTCGCCGGAGGCCCTCCATCTCCGATCTGTTGTGCTCACCCATTTTGTGACACAACTGAAATGAAACTTAGATTGATATAGAGGTTGAGCTCAAAGCTCTTACAAGGATTCAAAATGGACAACGATCCGAAATTACAAGGATCATACTTCCTCTTCCCAAAAACTATCCTTTCTATGCTAAAACTAACAAGATCAAATTCATAACCCTTCCCCAAAGCATCTACTACTATTAATAGGCGGACAACCCTCATGCAAGAAGAGCTCCTGCGACAAACCCTAAGCTCCTCTGTTCCTGCTGTGCAACTGCGCACAGACGCGCAAGGAAGACGACGAACCATAGGTTTGACTTCGACTTTTAATCCCAACCTTCCACGTGGCAGTCCCTCAAAAGATCGCGGCTCTCTTCTCTTAGCCAAAACGCAACGTTTCATTTAAATGGGTTTAAATGAAACGCCGCGTTTCATTCTTCTTCAACCTCGGGAGCTTGACACACACGCAAGCGTGACAAACTATGGCGGCGAAAACTGTGGCGTCTCCACGGTGGTGAGAACCACACTGTTTTTGAGCTTCTCACCGCGTCGATCTTCACAGCTTCCAGATTTGAAGAATAGGAATGGTCAGATGAGCGATTGAAGGCGACGGTGCTCAGATCTACACTTCAAGCCTTCAACTCTTCAAACCCCGTTCTCGATTTCTATTTCACTTCGCCGTGGGTTCGAACGACGAGGGGTTCGGTTGTCGATTTCGAGTTGCTCGTCGCCGTCCTTCAGATCTGGATTCGCGGTCTCGTGCTCGCCTGAAGTCGAGGCCGATATGGTTCGTGAAGCATGACCCTACAAAATCGAGTTCAGACATATGAACAACAACGAAGCTTGGGTCAAGAAGTTTGAAACCATAAATCAGTCTCCACGGCGTGGGTTTCTGGTTCTAAAACCAGATTAGAATTAATAAAAAGTGTGGGTTTCTGGATCTGAAATTGAAATAAAAAGTGTGGGTTTGATTTAGGGTTATGAACCAATAAAAAAAGAAACTAAAAATGGTGAAGTTGGGTGATGAAGCTGGGTGAGGATGAAGATGGGTATGTATGAAGCTGATTTTGGTAAAGGGTATTGGAAATAAAAAAAAATGAAGAAAAAAAAGCTGATTTTAAAATCTGAAATTAGAAAAATAAAACTGATTTTATAATAAAATCTGATTTAAAAAAAATAAAACTGATTTTTAAAAATTAAAAAATGTTTTTTTAAACAAAAAGTGATTTTAAAAATTAAAAACTGATTTTTTAAAAATAAAAAGTGATTTTAAAAAAATATAATATAATATTTAAAATAAAAACTGATTTTTTTAAAAAATCTGATTTTTTGAAAATAAAAGATTATTTTTTTTTATAAAAACTGATTTTTATAAAAAAAAAATAAAAAATTGAAAATCCAATGGCATCTATTTGAAAATTGGACTGAAAGTTAGGGGTATTATGGTCTTTTTGACGTTTTCCATTCAAAATGGATGGAAAGTTAACGGCTGGGTATGAAAGTGTGATTAAATGTTTGATTTGGGTATGAAACTGCAAATTTTTTTTGCTAGGGAACGAAAATGTTATTAAATGTTTGACAGGATATGAAAGTGAAATTTTCCCAAATATCAATATGCAGCCCCATGTATTCAAATCGATAGTGTCACGCCCTGACAGGTTCATCAAATTTTGGCGCACCCGAGTGCGCGTCTTTTGTCCGAGGCACGAGCCGACGTACTTGTTTTGGTGTTCGCCCGATGTGGCGATGCGGTTGTTCGGTTAGCGCACGGTACTACGTGCGGTTTTTGTGGGAGCTCGAGAGGACGAGCTTCTCGGTCGATTGAAGCACGACGTTGCGTGTTCGTCGTGTCCGTTCGACACGACCCGTTCCCGTGACCATCCAAGACCATGCAAACCATGCATGACCCGTGCATGCCTATATCATGGGAACCACTTGGTTTTATTTATGTGGCAACATATGTGCTCGTGCCCCGTGCAAGGAAACACAAGCCCATGAATGGCTTAGAGCATGTACAACAGAAAGGACCTTGGTCAGGGAGTGGGAGTGCATACCTTGTGCTGACTGGACAAAAGTCAGGGAGTGGGAGTGCAGAATAGTGGGTGTTTTGCAACAGTGCTGAACCTTGAGGTCCTGGGAGTGCAGAACAGTGCTGACTGGATTATTAATTTGTTATTTTCCTGTTTTATTTAATTCGTTATTAGATACCGTTTAATTTAGTCATAATTTAAACAATTTTGGAAATAAATAATTAAAGACAACCAATAATTAATAAATAAATTCAACACGAATATAAATGAACTTCTAATTTTATTCAACCCCTTTTCATACAACCCAAAACAAACCAGCTCCAAGAGCACAAACGACTACTCGTCGTCGTCACGGAAACCAGCTCCAAAGCGATCTCATAAGTGCTCCATAAGATCTTGTTGTAGTTGATGGTGGATCTCAGGATTTATGACACTTTGTTGAGCATCCACTCGTTGCTGGTATGGCAATGGCCCTGGTCCGTGGTGCCATCGTTCCGGTGGTGTCCAATTCGGCATTTCTGGAGGTTGCGCCCACAACAACTCCTCCTCCCAATACTCGTACCGCTCGCGCTCATCCTCCACAATCATGTTGTGTAGAATTATGCAAGTGTGCATGATATCAGCCAAAGTGTGTTTGCTCCAACTACGAGCGGGACGGGAGATGATGTGCCACCTTGCTTGAAGTACTCCAAAAGCCCTTTCAATATCTTTCCGAGCACCTTCTTGGCATCTAGCAAACAACTTCTCTTTGGGCTCGTAGGGATGCCGAATAGTCTTCACGAACCGTGCCCATGCTGGGTAAATGCCGTCCACCAAGTAATAAGGTCGGTCGTACCGATGGCCGTTGATCTCGTACTCAACAGCAAGTTCTTGGCCGTAGTAAGCGTCTTGGAATAAGTGGCTGTGGTTGAGGACGTTGATGTCGTTGTTCGATCCAGCCATCCCGAAAAATGCATGCCAAATCCATAAATCACGGGACGCTACAGCTTCAAGCATAATCGTCTTCTCCCCGTGGTGACTTCCCCGTCCATGGGCTCCCTGCGATTCGGTTGGGCAGTTCTTCCACTTCCAATGCATACAGTCAAGACTCCCCGCCATTCCGGGAAACCCTCGACCATACCCTTCTCGGAGTAAGCGGTCCATGTCAGCAGTTGTGGGTGTACGCTCGTACTCGGCTCCGAATACCTGAATGACGGCCTTGCAAAACTTACGTAAACATTCAAGTATGGTGCTTACCCCAATGCGCAGAGTTTCGTCCAATGAATCGGCCGAGGACCCATACGCAAGCATCTGTATAGCGGCGGTGCACTTCTGCTCCGTTGATAAGCCCGACCGTGAGGCAGCGTCGGGCCTCCACCCAATGAAGTAAGGGTCGTGAGCCTTCACCGCGTCCATAATCCGTTGGAAAAGTGGTCTGCACATACGGAACCGACGCCTGAACATTTCAGGACCATAAAGGGGTTGTTCGGGAAAATAGTTCGTCATCAACTGCATGTGGGCTTCCGCACGATTTCTGTTAATCTCTCGGCGCATTGGTTCCCCACGCATGGCCCTCTGGACCCTTGGCATTACTGCATGCATCTGCCTCTCCATCATCCGCCGGAAACGTCGCACAGCTGGCTGCATTTGGGCCCTCATCTCCTCATATGTCGGCAGTTGGGCTGCCATCTCCGCATGCGTCGGCATCCGGGGAGCCAGCTCCTCGTACGTCATCTCCTCAGCGTCGGACATAACCTCGTCGTCGGACATTTTCGAAAATAACGAGTATGAAGTGAGAATGAAAGAGTGAAAATAGAGAATGGTGTGAGAAAAATGAGAAGTGGGGTTGGGTATTTATAGGGATAAATTGTATCTGATTTTTGAATTAAAAAAAAAACTAGCCGTTTGAGGTGCAACGGTCGGGACACGTGGCACGCCCACAGGCTGCCAGCGCAGCTGGAGCGCGCAGGCGCGTCCAACGCGCTCGGCCAGCGATTGCGGAGCGGGAGCGGGACCGGGATTTTGGGCGTCTGCAGCGGACCGGCCAGCGGGGAACGTTCCCGGAGCGCGCGAAATGGGACGCGGGCGCGTATCGTTGTTCTTGCTCTTAGCACAAGCACCCACAAGGTGACCAAACGCCACCTTTGGAAACCACATGGAGCCATGTTCCATATTCACGTCCACTAATTCCTTATGCGTGAAGACTTGACTTGGAGGTTCATTTAATGCATTGGCAAGTTGAAATGGAAATCATTAAGGAGTGGACAAAGTTGAAGCAAGTTGATGCATTAACGCTTGGAGGAAAGGTACGGCCAAGTAGGCCAAAATGGTATGGAAGCATTAAATTGCCTTAACCCTTAAGTTTAGAAGTTAAGGTAGTTGAGTAGTATAAATAGAGTTGTTAGGATAGTTTTGAAGGCATCCACACCTTGTATTTTCCTAGGCTTTGTTAGTTTTGTAACCGTAGCTTGTACAAATCCCATTTCCATTATAATGCCAAAGTGGTTTTAAACCCAAAACCGTACCTTGTTTATGTTCGCGTGTTACCTATCTCGTGATACTGGTGGCTTGAATCATATTGTTGACAAAGTTCCTTTGGGTTTGATAATGAATGATTCCGCAGCAAACCGAGCTTCCGCAATGCAACGAATCAAGACGGTAAACTTGGAACCGATCATTCCGAGTGCCGGGCGAGCCGAGAGGAGCGCGACGAGAGCCGAGTCGCACGTCACAAGGAGAATTCGCGGGGCGTCACAGTTGGAATCCGAGCTAGTTCCCGGGCGCTTCGAGACGAGACCTCTCGGACCATCGCAGAAGACTGACTTGGGACAGATTCGACGAAGGTTCCCTGTCCAAGTGCCAGGCGTCCGTGTGAGCGAAGCCAGGGCGTCAGTATCAGAGCCTGGCCCGGTCCGCTCACCTCCCCGGACGTCACAATAGGCTCTATTATAACATTCACTCTAACAAAAACAGCAACAGTTTCACAAATACCAGGAGTCTCTTCTCCAACACGTGAGGCAAGTGTTTCAAATGGAGATTGTTTTATGGTCCATGTGAGGTTCTGTTATACAAAAAATGTAAAATTACGAAGTAACTTCTAAAAGGATCTTTCCTTTGATAGGATACTACATCATCTTATTGAGATAACTGTCAAAACATACACTAATGTTTCGTCCACAAACAAAATAGTACACAGTATTTTGTCCACATCGTCTGGCTACCCTTATGAATCGTGCACACACTTCTGTTAGAAAAGTGTAACAGCAGAACCAAAATTGACAATTTTTCCCTTTTGGTTTGAAATTAAAAAATAAGAATGAGTTAAAAGACTGATATACCCTCAATTTTGTCCTTTTGGTTTGAAATTCAAAAATTCATATTTTAATTTAAAAAATAAATAAAAATCAGAGTTTTTAAAAAAAATGCAAAAAATCAGTTTTTTTTAAAAAAATTTAATTAATATTTTTATTATATTTGTTTTATTTTCTTTTTTCTACCCAAATATAATTAAATAAAAAAACTGATTTTATGTATTTTTTTTAAAAACTGATTTTTATGTAATTTTAATTTGAAATCTGAATTTTTGAAAATAAAAATAATTTTTATAAAAAAAACTGAATTTATATAAAAAAAAACTTATTTCTATGTATTTTTTTAAATTAAAATATGAATTTTTGAAAATAAAAATATTTTTTATAAATAAAAACTGATTTTATATAAAAAAAACTGATTTTATAAAAAAAAATTTATTTGTCTATTTGTTTTTTTTAATTTTTTTTTATTAGAAAGGGTAGAATGGTAATGTAGGAAAAGTCAAAAGATTCATGGATAAGGGTAAAATGGTCATTTCAATTATACTTTAACTGCAGATGTATAACAGAAATGGAATATTCCATTAATTTTTCTAACAGAAGTGCGTGGACGATTCATAAGGGTAACCAGACGACGTGGACAAAACATTGTGCACTATTTCGTTTGTGGACGAAACATGAGTGCATGTTTTGACAATCATCCCCATCTTATTTATAGGACACGCATGAAAGAAAGGAATGGAACAACAAAAAAATGAAAATGGTTTGGACATTTACAAAACGCATGCAAACACTACTGATCAACAACAAAACCAAGCATAAAACAAATACGCAATATGCAATACCATGCAACAGGTTAAAATCTCTAAAGGTCATGAATATGTGTAGTATCTTAAACCTTCAAGTCTATCAAATAAAGTGTTCTTGTCAGCTGAAAACATAAAATAAATTCTCTCGGTATGTTCTCTTAAAAAAAACAATTGGACTGGAAACGGGATTTGGTAAATACACGTTTAATTCTTTGATGACAAAAGAATCTGTTAACATGATAAAATTAAAACCTTATCATGGTAAATGAGATAGCTTTAGTTTCACATAATTAGTATAAATAATCGAAAAACACCATTAAACCATTGAGGACCAATTTAGCATAATAACTTCAATCCAAAGGTCCATAATCAACAACCATCATTCCTAAAATGGAACTAATATCACAAATTATGCTACTAATTAACAAACCCACAAGAATCAGAAGATACCTTCTTTCTCTTCCCAGTGACCTTAATGCACAACGGTCGGACTTGCCAACATTAAAATCAACAGAAGCAATCCCTACCTCATCGTTGAGAGCAACATGCGTTGGAGCCAAATCACACACAAGCTAATGACATCAAGTTACAAAACAATCTCCAAAATTAGACATTTAATGCACTTTCAAAATCTACTAAAAACCCATTCTACAAAATATGATATTTTTGCAAAAACCCTTACCCATTGGCATGACGATAAACATACTGATCGTGTCAACAACTCCTGTTTCTTCTGGTTTTCAATGGCGGAAGAGGGAAGTGCAGAGAAGACCAGCGATGTCTCTAAGTCTATTGATAAAGCTTTTCCTGAAATAGATAAAAAGATCCAAGTAGCAAAAAAAGGTGTTACATTGCAGATTACACTAAAGCAAAATCCTAAGATTTTGGTGAAAAGATGGTGAATTACAATTTAGGTACAACAATGCATGGTTTGATGTTTTTCCCTCATCAGTTTTACTATTTAAGAGAAAACTAAACATACAATTGCAAGTAGCTGATTTTGGGCAAGTTTTTGACTTACTACCGACTAATTGAAACAAACTACACGATAATGACACAAAAGCGGAAATATCAATCTTGAATAAGATGCACGTAGAAAGTCTTAATCCGGTGCATCCATGTTCAAGCATGACTCTTTTTACGTCACAAACACAATCTTCTACACATATGCCAAGGAATTTTAAATTCATGTAACGTTAAAAACGAAGAAGGTATGCAAGTTGTAAGAGAACCAACCAAACGATCCAGAAAACATGTTACCAAGCAATTCAGAAGACGTGCATCTGTTATGACATCACTGTATGCTAGCACTTGTACCATTAACTTCCAATTAGAATTGAACACAAAGCCTTACTAAAATTCTTCCACAATCTCTATTCTCTTCTACCAGAGATTAGTTGTAGAACCAGAAGCAATCCTTAACAATTCACCCCTCTGATTTCAATATGAAACCCTCACACGTGAATTGAAAACCTAACATTGCTACGCAATACGTGATCCATCAATAAAACTAACTCGCACAAAATCACAGCTTATATACTTGGGAAAACTACCAATACCTACCCAAAACCATGCCCATTTAACTGATGTTTACCCTGAAGTTTAAAGTTAACAGATACATACCCTCAAGTTTCAATTTGTAACTCAAAACCCCTTCTGTCAGTCAGATCCGTCAGTTTACTGTTCATTTTTTCAAAAATACCCAAAATACCCTTAGTCATAATGGCATTTTCGTAAATATTTGACGGAAGGGGTTTTGAGTTACAAATTGAAACCTCAGGGTATGTATCTGTTAACTTTAAACATCAGTTAAATAGACATGATTTTGGGTAATTGGTAATTTTCCCTGTATACTTATCATTAATATCACTTGAGTTAATTTTATATCTATATGAGATACATGAGGGAGAGAGTTAATTTTATATCTATATGAGATACATGAGGGAGAGAGGAAGGTACAGCTGGCTATCTCTAAGCATCACAACTTAACGATGACTCACCTCTTCTTTGAAGTTCAGGTCATAGGTCTTGTCTTGTCCATAAAATTCAGATGCAGCAACACCCATTCCAATAACAACCTAATCAAACATAAATTGTAAGACTTGCCATGGCTTTTGAATATCTAATTTTTTATGTACAAAAAAAAGGAAACGCAAAAAGAACTCAGAGCACCAACCTTTCCTGTATAACCAGCTTTAGCAATAGATGTCTTGAGCAATTCAAGACCTTCCTTGTTCTCGTGGATATTAGGAGCAAAGCCACCTTCATCACCAACATTTGTTGCATCCTGGCCATATTTCTTCTTAATCACAACCTGAAAGCAGACAGTAAAATGAAGGGCTTATCAGGCCAGCACAATGAATGAGTAACAGTAAGACAGAATCATCCACCTAAGATATAGTGAGATAAGTAATAAATGTAAGAGCTTAGAATTTCAAGATCATGTATAAACCAATAAAATAGAATTCAATATAATGGTACAACTTTACACTTCATTCAGATTTTAACCCGTAGACCATATTGTGCTCAATAGAGCTTATTCTGAGTTTGTGCAGAAAAATAGACACATGCACACAGTAATCCAAATATAAAAACATAGGAATTTACAGTTCGATTTCACAAAATGTTAGATTGATAGGCAAAACAAGTCAAGGGTCCATAATCTCCCCAAGAAATACCCACAAAATTCGGGAAATGAGTAATTGAAAACCCATATGACGATCAATTTTCACAAACCAACCCAATAAAATTCAAACCGGTACCGATGAGAAAAAACTAAACTTTCCCGGAAAGGACCGAGGAGAGTAATTAATTTTGTAGAGAGAGAAATACGAAATCGGAGATAGAGAAAAACAAACCCACATTGAAGATGACGAAAGCGATCGTCCCAGTCAAGGATGCAGTTCAAAGCCGCATGTCAGGAACCAATAACGTAGATAGAGGAATAAGAGTGCAGCGACGTCGTGCCAGACTCGTGGAGGAGAAGAAGCCACGTCGTTGACACACGTGGCGAGCGGAGACGAAGAGGCGCGAAGAAGAGAGGAGCTTCTAGAAGCTCGGCGAGGCTCAAGTGCAGCAGAGTCCAACGGGCCAGGTTGTTACAGGCCCAGCCAGACCGTTACAGCCCAAGCCCGAGTCAGTTTCGTGTCCAGTCCAGTCTGTTAGGTCGTAACCGTATACGGTTACGTGTCTGTCGAGTCAGCGTTGACGCGGAGTCAAACGCTGACGTGGAGGCTGACGAAGCCGGTCCTATATAAGGACAGGTCATCGTCTTCCTCAGGGCTTTTTCCCCATTTCTGTAACAGATAGAGAGCTTGTAGAGAGAACTCGAGCACATACTCGAGATGTAACCCCATTTTCGTATCAATAAAGCTTCAGAGATTTCCCAGGCCTGACAAATTGGTATCATAGCCCCGTTCCCGCGAAGATGAATCGAGCTTCCGACCTCCACGACGTAGCACGCCGCGCGGAAGAGGCGAGTGTTCTGCCGGTACAAGGCCTGACAGAGGAGGTGCAGACAATCCGACCAAGCGTGGAAGCCATGGCAGGAAGAACTGAATGTCAGTTCAACGAGATCCTTTCCATTCTCCAGAACTTGGCCGGGCGTGTCGAGACCATCGAGAGAAGGAGAATACCACAAGCTCACGAGAACCACGGCACACCATCGGAGCTTCGGCGATCGGCATCGCGCGAAGGCTCCGATGCCATGGCAGTTCCCGGAGAGGTCGCAACAATGCTAGAAAGGAAAGAAACGGAGATCGGGCCGAAACCAGTCACCGGAGAGAAGAGAGGGACGAAGGAGACACAGAAGCAGAAGAGGAGAGGCCGACGAGGACTAACCTAGGGCGCGATCGCCAGGAACCCGCGGCACAGTGCCGGCAACACGAGACAGAGTCAAACGACGAGCGCAACCGGTACGATGCACGACCACCAGAGGCTAGGAGAGATCCAGCAACCTTGACCTTCCGGACGCCTCAGATCCAGTTCCCGACCTTCAACGGCGAGGAAGTGCAGTCGTGGCTTCGCAAGTGCACCAGCTACTTCTTCCTCTGCTCGGTGCCGGTGGAGCTACGCGTACGGTTGACAACCATTCACTTCATCGGGCGAGCTGAAGTATGGTTCCAAGACTATCAGAGAGGGCGAGGTGAGTTCAACTGAGAGCAGTTAACTCAGGCCTTGCTATGGAAATTCGATGAAGGCCGGAACTCGGAAGTCATTTCCAATTTCAAGCAACTCCGGCAGGAAGGATCGGTGCAGGAGTACGAAGGCAAGTTCAAGGCCATGAGGGGGCTCATGATGACGAAGAACCCAACCTTCACCGAGGAATTCTTCGTGGCCAACTTCATCAGTGGGCTCCGACCTCACCTCCGTGCCGGAGTCTTGATCATGGAGCAAGACTCACTCGGAAGAGCCATGTTCTTGGCTCGGATGGAGGAGTCGCGTGCAAGCCAGAGATGGGCTCCCCAAGCCAACCGAGCCAACGAGGCCAGCACCTCTCAAGAAAGACCCCGAACGATGGCCAGTGCGGTTCCGACCAACTGGAACAGAGACCCATGCCGAGCGCCACCACCTCAACTCTGGGAAGCCGCACCAACTACGCAAGCCAGCAAAAATGTGCGACCAACACAGGTCAGGAACATCGACTCCAACTACGCCAGTGAGAGGCGTAGGCTCGGCCTGTGTTACAACTGTCCGGCGAGGTATTCTCGAGATCATGATTGTCCGAACAAAAGGCAGATGTTCCGGCTAGTCAGGGTGGAAGAAGACGAGGCACCGGAGGACACCGTCGAGGTAGCATGGGACGAGATGGAGGAAGGGCCCTTCGATGACGACGAAATGGATTGGGTAGGGCCCAGGGTAGAAACGTTGAAGTCAGCGTGCTCAGACTCATCGTTGACCCTCCGAGTTGAGGCCAAGGTGGCCAGGGAGCCGGTGTCAGTACTAATAGACACGGGAGCCACAACCTGCTTCCTAGACGAGAGGGTCGCCAAGAAACTCAGCGTCGTGGCCAAGCCGACGGCAGAGACCTTCATCAAGCTTGGAGATGGCAACCAGTTCGTGTGTACCAGTCAAGGGAAGCTGATGTGGCGATTCGGACCGCGCGAGTTTGAGTGGACGGTGTTGATCATGACCTTGGGGGACGGCGAGCTCGTACTCGGAACGGACTGGATGAGGTCCGTGAACCGACTCACGTTCGACTTCATCAAACGAACCATCACCATCCGTGTCCAAGGTCTGGAGCAGATCTTGACGGAGCAAGGCCGGAACCGCATAGTAAAGGTCGTCAACGAGAAGAGCCTTCGCAAGGAGGTAAAGAGCGGAGGTGCTCTGTTTTTCGGTCAGTTCTGCAGGATGGAAGAGCCACAAGGTCAGGCGACAGATGCCACAGAGAGGGTGATAACAGAGTGCATAGAAGCTTACCCAGACATCTTCCAAGCTCCGACAGAGCTGCCACCGCGCCGCAAACATGACAACAACATACCCCTGTTGCCGGGGTCTAAACCACCGGCGGTCAGACCTTACCGCTACAGCATCGACCAGAAGAATGTGATAGAGGCAATGGTGGTCGAGATGATGAGGGCCGGATTAATAGTCATAGAGAGTGTGAGTCCATACTCGTTCCCGGTGCTACTGGTGAAGAAAAAAGACAGAACCTGGCGGTTCTGTGTGGACTATCGAGCTCTGAATGAGATCACGGTCAAGGACCGCTTCCCCATACCGACCATTGATGAGTTGTTAAACGAACTCGCCGGCAGCCAGTAATTTCCCAAGGTGGCCCAAGGACTACTCCAAAGACTCGCTGTGGCACCAGGGAGTATGTCGGGGTACGAGCTGAAACAGGGGATCGTGACCGTCAACGGAAAAATCTTCATCGGCGCGGGAGGTCAGGCTCGACAAAGGGTGTTAGAGGCCTTGCATGCCTCGGCATTAGGGGGTCACTCCGGGGTGAGGGCGACCCTCAAACGAGTGCTGGCTCATTTCTGGTGGCCGCACCTCGCCGACGATGTGCAAAAGATGGTGGAGTCGTGTGATACCTGCCAACGTTGTAAGGCGGAGACAGTGGCGTATCCCGGGCTCCTCCAGCCACTGCCAATCCCGAGTCGACCGTGGTGCGATATCGGATTGGACTTCATCGACGGCCTCCCGAAGTCAGGCGGGTGGGATTCTGTATTGGTGGTCGTCGACCGGTTCTCCAAGTACGACCACTTTATTGGTATTCGGCACCCGTACACCGCCACTCAAGTGGCACAAGACTTCTTAGACAACGTCTATAAGCTTCACGGCGCACCGGCCACCATGGTCTCCGATCGGGATCGGATCTTCCTCAGTCAGTTCTGGCGTGAACTGTTCCGACTCCTGGGATCACGGCTCTGCATGTCGACCTCCTACCATCCGAAGACAGATGGTCAAACTGAGCGAGTGAACCAGTGTTTGGAGAATTTTCTCCGTCTGACCACCCATTAGATGTCGGCGCAGTGGTCCTGATGGTTGTCGTTGGCGGAGTACTGGTACAACACGGCCTATCATTCCGCGCTCAAGACAACCCCTTTTGAAGCCCTCTACGGGTACCCACCGCCCTCGCCAGCTCAGTCGATCTTCAGCACCACGGTGGCCGCCGTGGAAGAGTTCGCCAAGGAGCGGCAAGTGGTGTGGGCACTGCTCAGAGATAATCTAACCGTGGCGAGAGACCGAGCAAAGGTTCACGCCGACAAGCGAAGGTCGGAAAGGGAGTTCCAGGTGGGAGATTGGGTTTACCTTCGCCTACAACCGTACCGCCAGAACACGGTGGTGTTACGCCGGAATTTGAAGCTCGTGGCGCGATTCTATGGGCCTTATGAGATCCTTGCAAGAGTGGGGAAGGTCGCGTACACGCTCCGACTGCCGGAAGGGTCACAGATACACCCAACCTTCCATGTGTCTCTGTTGAAGGGAAGGTTGGGGGAAGCATGCACAGTCGTGGACGAACTTCCTCCGACGACCGAGACGGGTCAGCTGAAGGTCGAGCCACAACGGATCTTAGCCACACGCATGATCAAACGCTAGAACCAGGCGGTGGTACAGAAGCTAGTGCAGTGCGCGGGACCGTTGCTGGAAGACGCGACGTGGGAGGACATCGGTCATCTCCGGGCACGCTTCCCAAGAAGAAACCTCGATACTGAAGCTTGAGGACAAGCTTCGTCTGAAGGGAGGAGCAATGTCAGGAACCAATAACGTATATAGAGGAATAAGAGTGCAGCGACGTCGTTCCGGACTCGTGGAGGAGAAGCCATGTCGTTGACACACGTGGCGAGCGGAGACGAAGAGGCGCGAAGAAGCGAGGAGCTTCTTGAAGCTCGGCAAGGCTCAAGTGTAGCAGAGTCCAACGGGACAGGTTGTTACAGGCCCAGCCAGGCTGTTACAGCCCAAGCCCGAGTCAATTACGCGTCCAGTCCAGTCTGTTAGGTCGTAACCGTATACGGTTACGTGTTTGTCGAGTCAGCGTTGACGCGGAGTCAAACACTGACGTGGAGGCTGACAAAGTCGGTCGTATATAAGGACATGTCATTGTCTTCCTCAGGGCTTTTTCCCCATTTCTGTAACACACAGAGAGAGAGAGAGAGAGCTTGTAGAGAGAACTCGAGCACATACTCAAGCTGTAACCCCATTTTCGTATCAATAAAGCTTCAAAGATTTCCCAGGCCTGACACTGCACCGCTGCTGACCTCCACCTACTTGGTGAAATTCCTGTTGACGACGGCGCGACGCAGCGAGCTCATCAGCGCCACTTTCGGACCGTTCCAACTAATCTCGGCCGTCAGCTTAACGTCGTCTCCGACCAGATCGAAACCCTCCATTCGCCGCAGGATCAGCCTGACCTCGTACTTCTTCGACACCAGGGGCGGCCATGACTGCCACTTCATCATCTTAACCACCATTTCTAACACCCAAATCTCCAAATAGCATAGAAACGGGTAAATACATGGCTGAACAAGTAGCATAGAGGACTGCGATGAAGACATTCCTATCAGAGTTTCTGCCTAGAAGCCTGCAAAAACCAGAGCCCACATTTATCTCGAACCACAGAATCGGAAAAAATACTTATAAGACGAACACAACTTTTCCC
Source organism: Erodium maritimum (assembly GCA_963921825.1). Taxonomy (NCBI): domain Eukaryota; kingdom Viridiplantae; phylum Streptophyta; class Magnoliopsida; order Geraniales; family Geraniaceae; genus Erodium; species Erodium maritimum. The sequence goes on along the minus strand of OY997590.1, from coordinate 67,981,780 downwards.
AACAGGTGCAAACCAAGAAACAAATAAGAATTCGAAAGAAAATTTTAGTAGATTGATGCTTCTTTTATCCAAGCGGCGGGACAACAAATAAAATTATACCCAATAGTTTACTGCCACATGATTGCACAGAATACCTTAAAAACCTCTAAAATTGGAGTCAGGGTAGCTTTCCTTTTATATATATAATGATTATGATAAAGAATTTTTCTACCAACCACCAACTCATTATAAAATCCCCCTCCAACATTCTTCAAGTACAAAAGTGTTGTGACCTCGTGTCAACATTGTAATCTATATGTTTTGATGATGACAAGTATGCATATACTTATTCAAGATCAAATAATTATCTCATGTGTTTATCTTTTCAAACCAAATTCATTTTGAAAAAGTTCTTATATTTTTGATACATGTGATTTTCGGATTTTTCAAGACAACAATTTTGGCTGCATTTGAGGTAACTTTGAAAAATCATATCAAATTCATTTATTTATCAAATTACGATTTATTTTATGTTTTAGAAACCTCTGCGAGTCTACTTTTTAAATCATAAACTGTTTCTCCATTTTCATACTCCATCAGAGAGTTATGGACAGAAAAGTGAGTAGATATCAGATCTGCCAGAACAAGTAAAACAGATTTTCTTGACTGTCTTTCTTGATTAAAATGTGATTATCTACCTGGTAATAATAGGCCTATGCTATACCATTTAAAATATATATGAGTCTATTTTCTAACCCAACTGACTTTACTTGATTTGGATTCTTGTGCAAAAAGTTATGCTCATTTGAACAAGCAAAGGTCAAAGCTGAAATTTCTGGCAGTAAGGATGCCCATCATCTACTTGTGTCCAATGAAGTTGTACACGAAATTTAAATCTCCAAGGCATTTTCAGACCTTCAATGATGATCAAGGAAGGCTATGAAAGATTCAAAATGTCTACTTTGAAAGGGTTCAAGTCCTACCAATAGGATTCTTGTAAGTATGATCATTAAGATTTGTTTTGGCTAGCTCATCACTCAATCTCTCTTCTCTTATTCAAAAATCTGATTTCTCTTGATTATTTAATCTTTTTTTATTCATTCAAATTGATTTTGAAAAGAGAGAAGTCATCATTTCAATCTTGAAATGTGTTGAAGACATTTCTTGTCAAGATATGCCACTTGACTTTGCACTCAAGTATTTCTTTCAACAACTTTTTTTCTTGAATTATCAAGTGCCAAGTTTTTGTCTATAAAAGCTCTCATTTGTTTCTTCATTTAAAAGACACAACACTTCTACTATTTCTCTACAAAAAATTCAGTACAAAGTTCTTCTTCATCTTTGAGAGAAAAGTCATCTTGGGAGCTCTATTCTTCTTTGTTCAAAAAATTGTTTTCAAAGTCATGAACTAATAGTTTCATATCTTTTGATCTTTGAAAAACATATTTTCTTATTGTTATATCTCTTATTGAACATGTTATGCTCTCTTTGTAAACTATTTTGAAATCTTCTTCTCTCAAAATCATCTTGAGCTAAGCCTTACATATCTTGAAATCATATATAGCTTGCTTGTACTTCATCTTTATATTTTGATTGTAATTGAGGCATTGTTTTTATTCTATATAAGTTTAAACACATTGTATTGTTGACTCTTGGTGAGTTGACCTCAATATCTTGTATTGTTGGCCTTGTAGGCTAGAAAAGGGTGTTGTAGTTGGTTGCAAGATTTGTTATTGCAAAGTGTTGTAGTGGTTGCAAGATTTGTTCTTGCTTCCCATTTGGTTTTGTAACTTGCAAGTTTAGTTCTTGTGAGACTTTGTCACATTTACTATAAGTTAGTAAAAGGCCGAACTCTAAGTGAGTTCTTTAGTGTGGACGTAGCAACTCTAAGGAGAGTTGTGAACCACGTATATCTTGTGTTGGCTTTCTCTATCTTGCAATCTTTGTTTGTTGTTCAAAATTCCGAATTTGTTTTTAAGTTGCTATATTTTGCAATCAATCTATTCACCCCCCCCCCCCTCTAGATTGATTCTTTGGGACCTAACAATTGATATCAGAGCTTCTACACTACTAATCAAGTATGTGCAACATGCATCATCAAACACAGTCATGAAGACTTTGTTGCGTCATTTCTGATCAAGTATGTGCAACATGCATCATCAAACACAGTTATGAAGACTTTGCTGCGTCATTTCTCATCAATTATATCCAACATGCATCATCAAACACAGTCATGAAGACTTTATTGCGTCATTTCTAATCAAATATTTGCAGCACACATCATCAAACACAGTTTTGAAGACTTTGTTGCGTCATTTCTGATCAAGTATTTGCAGCACACATCATCAAACACAGTCATGAAAAGTTTGCTGCGTCATTTCTGATCAAATATTTGCAGCACACATCATCAAACACAGTCACGAAGAGTTTGCTACGTCATTTCTGATCAAGTATTTGCAGCACACATCATCAAACACAGTCATAAAGACTTTGCTGCATCATTTTCGATCAACTATTTGCAGCACACATCATCAAACAAAGTCATGGATATTTTGTTGCGTCATTTCTGATCAAGTATTTGCAGCATGCATCATCAAACACAATCATAAAGACTTTGATGCGTCATTTCTGATCAAGTATTTGTAGCATACATCATCAAACACAGTCATGAAGACTTTGCTGCGTCATTTCAAACACAGTCATGAACACTTTGCTGCGTCATTTCTGATCAAATATTTGTAGCATGCATGATCAAACACAGTCATACTGATCTAGTATTTGCAGCATACATCATCAAACACAGTCATGAAGACTTTGCTGCGTCATTTCTGATAAAATATTTCAGCACACATCATCAAACACAGTCATAAAGACTTTGCTGCGTCATATCTGATCAACTATTTGCAGCACACATCATCAAACACAGTCATCAAGACTTTGTTACATTTCTGATCAAGTATTTGCAGCATACATCATCAAACACAATCATAAAGATTTTGCTACGTCATTTCTGATCAAGTATTTGCAGCATACATCATGAAACACAATCATGAAGACTTTGCTGCGTCATTTCTGATCAAGTATTTGCAGCACACATAATCAAACACAGTCATGAAGATTTTGCTGCGTCATTTACGATCAAGTATTTGTAGCACGCATCATCAATCACAGTCATGAACACTTTGTTGCGTCATTTCTGATCAAGTCTTTGCAGCATGCATCATCAAACACAGTCATGAATACTTTGCTTCGTCATTTCTGATCAAGTATTTGCAGCATGCATTATCAAACACAATTATGAAGACTTTGCTTCGTCATTTCCGATCAAGTATTTGCAGCATGCATCATCAAACACAGTGATGAAGACTTTGATTCGCCATTCCTGATCAAGTATTTGCAGCACACATAATCAAACACAGTTATGAATACTTTGCTGCGTCATTTCTGATCAATTATTTGCAGCACACATCATCAAACACAGTCATGAAGACTTTGCTGCCTCATTTCTGATCAAGTATTAATTTGCTGCGTCATTTCTGATCAAGTATTTGCAGCATACATCATCAAACACAGTCATGAAGATTATGCTGCGACATTTCTGATCATGTTTTTACAGCATGCATCATCAAACACAGTCATGAATACTTTGCTTCGTCATTTCTGATCAAGTATTTGCAGCATGCATCATCAAACACAGTCATGAAGACTTTGCTTCGTCATTTCCGATCAAGTATTTGCAGCATGCATCATCAAACACATTCATGAAGACTTTGATTCGTCATTCCTGATCAAGTATTTGCAGCACACATCATCAAGCACAGTCATGAAGACTTTGTTACGTCATTTCTGATCAAGTATTTGCAACATACATCATCAAACACAGTCATGAAGACTTTGTTGCGTCATTTCTGATCAAGTATTTGCAGCATGCATCATCAAACACAATCATGAAGACTTTGCTTCGTCATTTCAAATCAAGTATTTGCAGCACACATCATCAAACACAGTCATGAAGACTTTGCTGCGTTATTTCTGATCAAGTATTCAGCATGCATTATCAAGCACAATCATGAAGACTTTGCTGCTTTATTTTTGATCAAGTATTTGCAGCATGCATCATCAAGCACATTCATGAAGACTTTGTTGCGTCATTTCTGATCAAGTATTTGCAGCATTCATCATCAAACACAGTCATAAAGACTTTGTTGCGTCATTTCTGATCAAGTATTTGCAGCACACATCATTAAACACATTCATGAAGACTTTGCTGCATCGTTTATGATCAATTATTTGCAGCACACATCATCAAAAACAGTCATGAAAACTTTGTTGCGTTATTTCTGATCATGTATTTGCAGCACACATCATCAAAAACAGTCATGAATACTTTGCTGCGTCATTTCTGATCAAGTATTTGCAGCACACATCATCAAGCACAGTCATGAAGACTTAGTTGCGTTATTTCTGATCAAGTATTTGCAGCATGCATAATCAAACGCAGTCATGAAGACTTTGCTGCGTCATTTCTGATCAAGTATTTGCAGCATGCATCATCAAGCACAGTCATGAAGACTTTACTGTGTTATATCTGATCAAGTATTTGCAGCATGTATTATCAAACACAGTCATGAAGATTTTGCTGCGTCATTTCTGTTCAAGTATTTGATGCATGCGTCATCAAATACAGTCTCGAAATCTTTGCTGTGTCATTTTTGATCAAGTATTTGGAGCATGCATCATCAAACACAGTCATGAAGACTTTGCTGCGTCACTTTTGATTTAGTATTAATTTGCTGCGTCATTTCTGTTCAAGTATTTTAGCACGCATCATCAAGCACATTCATGAAGACTTTGCTGCGTCATTTCTGATCAAGTATTTGCAGCATACATCATCAAGCACTGTCATGAAGAATTTGTTGCGTCATTTCTGATCAAGTATTTGCAGCATGCATCAACAAATACAGTTATGAAGACTTTACTGCGTCATTTCTGATCAAGTATTTGCAGCACATCTCCAACAAACATTCTCTAAATTTGTGATTAACCTTCCGAGGGGATGAATGTTTCACACAATAAACAAATATGCATTAATTACATATCAAAAGGTAAGGAAGAGATTATAAGATTGTGACTCATTTTTCCAATTTACTGAACTTGATATGAATACAAAACTCAGTTTAAACAGAATACTAGGTTCCTCTCTCATAAGAAAAAATCAACACATACCCACACCTGTAAAGAGTCCAAAGGGCCTTAACAATAAGAAAATAAACTCGAGGTGACCACTCCTAATATCCCGCTTGAATATCATGGCCAACACGCCGTAGGGATCATCATCATCTGGCTTAGCTTTGGTTCCTCAGAATTGTGGGCATTTTTGATCACACACTAGGCTAGCGTTGACCCTAAAATGTTCATCCGACATTTCGATTACTTCTTTAGTGACTTTTACATTTACCACATCATCCTCTCCTCCGCAGATGACCAATCGGCTTTCATTCGTATCTGTATCTGCAAACAAAATACTAATGAGAAAGAAAAAAGACCAAATGACACGAACAAAAACACTCATACAAAAAGCTTACCAAGTCCTAAGCGATCTTTGTTGTCCATTCTCGAATGAAACAAGTTCAAGTGAGATATGTGTAGCGGTGTAGGTGGTTGTAGCTTTGCGAATACTGTTATAGGCGAGTCATGTTACTGCTTCGTCAGTCGTTTAAGTTTTGGTGGTTGATTATTAAGTGATGGTGAATAAATCAGTATTTATTACATGAGAACCAATGCATCATCTCCCCCTAGTCAAAAAAACCACAAACCTACCTACTTCATTTCTGATCAATTATTTGCAACATACAACATCAAACACAGTCATTAACACTTTGCTAAGTCATTTCTAATCAAGTATTTGAAGCAGAAATCATCAAACACAGTCATGAACACTTTGCTGCGTCATTTCTGATCAAATATTTGCAGTACACATCATCAAACACAGTCATGAAGACTTTGCTGCAACATTTCTAATCAAGTCTTTGCAGCATGCATCATCAAACACAGTCATGAAGACTTTGATGCGTCATTTCTGATCAAGTATTTGCAGCATGCATCATCAAACACAGTCATGAAGGCTTTGCTTCGTCATTTCTGATCAAGTATTTGCACCATGAATCATCAAACACAGTAATGAAGACTTTGCTGCGTCATTTCTGATCAAGTATTTGCAGCATGCATCATCAAACACATTCATGAAAATTTTGTTTCGTCATTTTTGATCAAGTATTTGCAGCACGCATCATCAAGCACAATCATGAAGACTTTGCTGCGTCATTTCTGATCAATTATTTGCAGCATTCATCATTAAACACAGTGATGAAGACTATGCTGCGACATTTCTGATCATGTTTTTACAACATGCATCATCAAACACAGTCATGAATACTTTGCTTCGTCATTTCTGATCAAGTATTTGCAGCATGCATTATCAAACACAGTTATGAAGACTTTGCTTCGTCATTTCCGATCAAGTATTTGCAGCATGCATCATCAAACACAGTGATGAAGACTTTGATTCACCATTCCTGATCAAGTATTTGCAGCACACATCATCATGCACAGTCATGAAGACTTTGTTGCGTCATTTCTGATCAAGTATTTGCAGCATGCATCACTAAACACAGTCATGAAGACTTTGCTGCGTCATTTATGATCAAGTATTTGAAGCATGCATCATCAAGCACAGTTATGAAGAGTTTGCTGCGTCATTTCTGATCAAGTATTTGCAGCACACATCATCCAAAACAGTCATGAAGACTTAGCTGCGTCATTTCTGATCAAGTATTTGCAGCAGACATCATCAAGTACAGTCATGAAGACTTAGCTGCGTTATTTCTGATCAAGTATTTCCAGCATGCATCATCAAACACAGTCATGAAGGCTATGCTTCGTCATTTCTGATCTAGTATTTGCACCCTGAATCATCAAACACAGTCATGAAGGCTATGCTTCGTCATTTCTGATCTATTATTTGCACCATGAATCATCAAACACAGTCATGAAAACTTTGCTGCGTCATTTCTGATCAAGTATTTGCAGCATGCATCATCAAACACAGTCATGAAGGCTGTGCTTCGTCATTTCTGATCTAGTATTTGCACCATGAATCATCAAACACAGTCATGAAGACTTTGCTGCGTCATTTCTGATCAAGTATTTGCATGCATGATCAAGTATTTGCAGCATGCATCATTAAATACAGTCATGAAGACTTTGATGTATCATTTCTGATCAAGTATTTGTAGCATGCATTATCAAACACAGTCATGAAGACTTTGTTGCGTCAATTCTGATCAAGTATTACTTTGCTGCGTCATTGCTGTTCAAGTATTTCAGCACGCATCATCAAGCACAGTCATGAAGACTTTGCTGCGTTATTTCTGATCAAGTATTTGCAGCATACATCATAAAGCACAGTCATGAGGACTTTGCTGCGTCATTTCTGATCAATTATTTGCTGCATGCATCATCAAATACAGTCATGAAGACTTTAATTCGTCATTTCTGATCAAGTATTGGCAGCACATCTCCAACAAACATTCTCTAAATTTGTGATTAACCTTCCGAGGGGATAAATGTTTCACACAATAGACAATTATGCATCAATTTCATATCAAAAGGTAAGGAATAGGTTATAAGATTGTGCCTCATTTTTTCCAATTTACTGAACTTGATATGAATACCAAACTCAGTTTAAACAGAATACTAGGTTCCTCTATCATAAGAAAAAATCAACACATACCCACACGTGTAAAGAGTCTAAAAGGCCTTAACAAGAAGAAAATAAACTCGAGGTGGCCCCTTCTAATATCCCGCTTGAATATCATGGCCAACACGCCGTAGGGATCATCATCATCTGGCTTAGCTTTGGTTCCTCAGAATTGTGGGCATTTTTGATCACACACTAGGCTAGCGTTGACCATTAAATGAGCATCTGACATTTCGACTACTTCGGTGACTTTTACATTTACCACATCATCCTTTCCTCCGCAGATGACCAATCCGCTTTCATTCGTATCTGTATCTGCAAACAAATTACTGATGAGAAAGAAAAAAGACCAAATGACACGATCAAAAACACTCATACAAAAAGCTTACCAAGTCCTAAGCGATCTTTGCTGTCCATTATCGAATGAAACAAGTTCAAGTGAGATATGCGTAGCGTTGTAGGTGGTTGTAGCGTTGTAGGTGGTTGTAGCTTTGCGAATACTGTTATAAGCGAGTCATGTTACTGATTCGTTAGTCGTTTAAGTTTTGGTGGTTGATTATTAAGATGATGGTGAATAAATCAGTATTTATTACATGAGGACCAATGCATCATCTCCCCCTAGTAAAAAAAACCACAAACCTACCTACGCCATTTCTCATTAAGTATTTGCAGCACACATCATCAAACACAGTCATGAAGACTTTGCTGCGTCATTTCTGATCAAGTATTTGCAGCACACATAATCAAACACAGTGATGAAGACTTTGGTGCGTCATTTCTGATAAAGTATTTGCAGCACACATAATCAAACACAATCATGAAGACTTTGCTGCGTCATTTCTGATCAAGTATTTGCAGCACACATAATCAAACACAGTCATGAAGATTTTGCTGCGTCATTTACGATCAAGTATTTGTAGCACGCATCATCAAGCACAGTCATGAACACTTTGTTGCGTCATTTCTGATCAAGTCTTTGCAGCATGCATCATCAAACACAGTCATGAAGAGTTTGTTGCGTCATTTCTAATCAAGTCTTTACAGCATACATCATCAAACACAGCCATGAAAACTTTGCTGCGTTATTTCTGATCAAATATTTGCAGCACACATCATCAAACACTGTAAGAACATCTCCCGGTCAACGCCAGTCAAATCTGCGAAAAACAGGAAAATTTTAAAAAAAAAATTAAGAAAACACTTAAATGAACCCAAATATGACCCCGAGGGTCATACCGGACATAAGTTGACCCCGATATCGACCAAAGGGAATTCCAGGGGACTCAGGGCAACTTTCTGATCAGTTTGGGAAATGTTGACTTTTCGTTGGAAAAGTCAACCGAGCGACGTTTTGGGCCATTCGAGGACCGTTTTGGGTCCAAAAAGCTTAGCCGTCGTCGCAGCGGTCTTAGTTGAGCCGTTTCCTTGTAGCCCGTGAAGTTTCGGAATTTCTTGGAAAAAGTGCCTATTCGGGGCCCGAGACAGCCGAATTTCGCGAATCTGAATTGAAAATATCTAAAAGATATTTTCTAAAAGGTGTGGGACCCACTTGCCACATGTCAATTATGTTGTGGTGTTAGGTTTCTTGAACAAAACAAAAGGAGACTACTTGATGGCTACTTTTACAATTTAAGTATTAGTTGTTTTTTTAAAACCAAACAAAAGGGAAGCAAATGGTGTAGTCTCGGTCACTTAGCAAAAAAGGGGAGAGAAGTAGAGAGAGAAAGTGGAGAGGAAAGAGAAGGAGAAAGGGGAGAAAAAGAGAAGAAAGCTTGGGCTTTTGCTATTTTCCCGTCGATCCGACCGGTGGATCGTCTCAACGATCAAAGAATCGAACTCCCCTCGACATTCTCTACGGTGAGCAACTAATTGATTTTCGTTTTGATACGTTTGAAAGTTAGGGTTTGGGTTTAAATGGGTTAAATATGGATGAGTCGAGGTGTTGGGTTCGTTGGGAATGTTTTGGGGCGAAAAGGAACATTTTTCGTTGTGGCCGTGTGGGGCCCACTTTGTCCGGCCTCGGGTTTTTCGTGTTCGGGTTGTCTTGGACGATCCCCAAGTCGATAATTCACACCCGGAACGAATTATGGAATTAAATTGTGAAAGTTAGAAATTTCGGGTTTAGAAACTTGAAACGCTAATTAAATTACTCGGAAGTCGGAATTGGATTCCGTCGAGTGCATAGGAACCCTTGAATTATTCTAAGACCGTAGAAACGAAAACGGGAATTTTCGGAGCCCCGGAAGGGCGTTTTCAAAACCCGGGCAGATTCGCCATGTCGGGCGAATCGGGCCTTTCCGGGTCCAATATCGACAATGTCGAGTAATTGGAGAGTTTGGTAGTGATCGACATTGTCGGGGTTACTTTTGGGCGTCAGGTTTATTAAAATTCAGCATTATGCCTGCAAGCTTAAAAGCGTTTAAAATTGTGTTCTTTTAGATCGTGTTGCGGACCGAGGCAAAGGAAAGCTAGGCGAGTGGCGGAGATCACGTCGGGGCTTATTTGGGAACTTTCGGAGAACACGCGCGAGGTAGGGAAAAGTAGCCGGATCTCGGCCCTGACTAGGGAACGTTAACAGTAGAATTGCATGTGACACTTGGGTGTCGTGGGTTAATTAGGTTTATCGAATATTAGAAAGGCATGATAAGGGAACGTAGCGAATATTGGATATGCATGTGACACTTAGTATTGTCGTAGGAGCAGAGAATTTAGCGTTATTAGAATTACTGGAGGCATATGACCATGCCCGGAGGTTGATTGCGAACTTATCGAGATTAGGAGTACTGGAGGCATATGACCATGCCCGGAGGTTGTTTGTGAAATTGTTGATATTAGGACTGTTGGAGGCATTGGTTATGCCGGAGGTTGATTTGTGTATGTTGTGTCTTGGGTGTCCATGAGAGCCCATACTTTACTGTTGTGTCTTGGGTGGCCATGAGAGCCCGTACTTTACTGTTGTGTTTTGGGTGGCCATGAGAGCCCGTACTTTACTGTTGTGTCTTGGGTGGCCATGAGTGCCCGTGGGGTTGTCGAACCCGTGTCTTTATGGTTGGTGTGTCTTGGGAGGCCGTGAGTGCCCGTGGGGTTGTCGAACCCGTGTCTTTATTGTTGGTGTGTCTTGGGAGGCCATGAGTGCCCGTGGGGTTGTTGAACCCGTGTTGTTACTGTCGATGTATCTTGTGTGGCCATGAGTGCCCGTGGGGTTGTTGAGCCCGTGAGTTATGGTTGGTGTGTCTTGGGAGGCCGTGAGTGCCCGTGGGGTTGTTGAGCCCGTGAGTTATGGTTGGTGTGTCTTGGGAGGCCGTGAGTGCCCGTGGGGTTGTTGAGTCCGTGTTTTACCGTTGGTGTCTTGGGTGGCCATGAGTGCCTGTGGAGTGTTGAACCGGTCTTGTTGCTGTTTGTTGAATTTTGCTTGTGATTGTGATTGTGTTTGCCCGAGGTTAGTGACCCGACTTCGTGTTGGGAAGTGGTGTGGAATTTGGCTGGCTTACCTGACAGGGATCGGTAAGTTGCGAGCGTTCTTTGGCTGGCCTGACCGAGTTCGAGTCTCGGGAGGTTGCGAGCGTTCTTTGGCTGGCTTGACCGAGTTCGAGTCTCGGGAAGTTGCGAGCGTTCTTTGGCTAGCCTGACCGAGTTCGAGTCTCGGGAGGTTGTGAGCGTTTTTAGGCGATGAGAGGGCAGCTCCCCTTCCGACTAGCTATCGGAAAAGCAGCGCTGTATATATCGCCAACAGGTCGACCGCCTGGAGCCTGACAGGGATCGGCAAAGCGCGTGGGGCAGGCTCGAGCCCAGCCGGTTAGCAACCGGCACTGAGCAGCTGACAGGAGTGCGATCCTTTGTGATCTTGTTTGGTGTGCGATCCTTTGTGATCTTGGGTGTTGCGTGGTGGTCTATCGTGTCTTTGGAGGAGGTCGTCAATCGTTGTGTCGGGTCTACTTTACGTGTCCAGTGTTGTGTCGGCTGAGGGAAGTATCAGTGTGTGGGTATCGGTCGGGTTACTTGAGTTTGGGGATAGTGATCCCCGGTGTTGAGTTGGTTGTTGGTGTTACCGGCATTGTCTTCTAAGTATGCCGTAGTCAGTCTGTTATCTGTGGTGGTGAGCGAACGCTCACCCCTAGCTGCTTTTCCTACAGGTACCGGTCGCAGGTTGGACTAGGTGAGCTTCTGAAGCTTGAAGAGCTAGGAGCGGGGTTTTGGGTTTACTTTGAGTCTAGCGACGTGTACCTTGCTTTTTGTCCAATTGTTGGGACGTACCTTTAAGTTGTAAATGATTAAATGATTATTTATTATGAACAAATGGCGCTTTTAAAGTGATTTATGTAAAAGGTTTCAAATGTGAAATATTTTTAAACGGTCGCGTCCTGAGTTCGGTTTACTGAAATTGGGGCGTGACAAACACAGTCATGAAGACTTTGCTACGTTATTTCTGATCAAGTATTTCAACATACATCATCAAACACAGTCATGAAGACTTTGCTACGTCATTTCTGATTAAGTATTTGCAGCATACATCATCAAACACAATCATGAAAACTTTGCTACGTCATTTCTGATCAATGATTTGCATCATACATCATCAAACACAGTCATGAAGACTTTGTTACGCCATTTCTGATCAAGTATTTGCAGCATACATCATCAAACACAGACATGAAGACTTTGTTACGTTATTTCTGATTAAGTAGTCATGAAAAATCTAATGCGTCATTTTTGATCAATGATTTGCAACATACATCATCAAACACAGTCATGAAGACTTTGATGTGTCATTTCTGATCAAGTATTTGCAGCATACATCATCAAACACAGTCATGAAGACTTTGCTGCGTCATTTCTGATCAAGTATTTGCAGCACACATCACCAAACACAGTCATGAAGACTTTGTTGCGTCATTTCTGATCAGGTATTTGCAGCATACATCATCAAACACAGTCATGAAGACTTTGCTGCGTCATTTCTGATCAAATATTTGCTGCATACATCATCAAACATAGTCATGGAGACTTTGCTACGTCATTTCTGATCAAGTATTTGCAGCATAAATCATCAAACACAGTTTGCTACGTCATTTCTGATCAAGTATTTGCAGCATACATCATTAAACACAGTTTGCTACGTCATTTCTGATAGAGGTAGAACCATCTATAATATCAAATTGTATCCATGCGAAATCCAACAGTTAAATTGTGTTAAGTAGTTTATCTCGTTGAATCAATATTGTTTTACTCATCATTTGATATAACTTTATGAAATACAAGTCTGTACATCACTATACTGTAGTTATATACTGTTTATTTATCTATTCTAGTAAACATAAGTTTAATATTTGATTCTTTACGGTGTTATTTTAAAAGTGTCCCTAACGGTGTATATTCTTTTCAAGAATCTAAAAACCGTTAAGCGATTATCGGGCGGTTAGTACCTTTTGGGGGTTAAAAGGGGACGAAACGGAGATTAATCGAATTAGTCAGGTCGGACATCAAGAAAATGAGGACTAGGCGGGGCCTGGTCGGGATATTTAAAACAATGATTTCTTGGCCACATCGACGTTTGAGTATGACGGTCATTGTCGATATCTGGTTTCTTTATAGAAGAATGACGTCGAGTCGAATGACAATGAAGATGCCGAGTGTCAGATGCAGTGTTCGACACCATGGGTGACCTGTTGAAGATGAAGAGCCGTCAGATGAAGTCTTTTTTTTCACCTCCGATGGTTACTGAATACACACCTCCGTTTCCAAGTCAGCGCGCCCCAGCCCATCAGAATATTCATCAGAACAGTTGTCGAATAGTTGGTACAAATGACCTCCCGCTCGTATGCCATCCCACACACTCCTTCAATTTATGATCGTGCGTCCAAAATAAGAAATTTTCCTCCCTAAACAATTCTAGTCATATGAACGAGGAGTATACAAACATTTCAGAAGGTCTTGGTAAAGATGATTAGAGTAGTTAGTGTAAATAACTTCAAGAAGACAACTGATTTTCGGAAGGTCTTGGTTTTTCTTTGGTTGTAGTTTAGCACTTGTTGTGTAAGGTTGTTGTGGTGCTTGTTACCCTCAATATGTTGAGGTGTTGGGTTGAGGTTTTCTCTGAGGACATGTCTTGTTGATCGAAAAAAAAGACAACTGATTTTCTAATGATGTGTTTGTTTTTTTGTGTTACTTATAAGTAATGTTTAGTACTTTTAAATGTCGTGTGATATATTTGTAATATTTAAATCAATGTTTTATTTATTATATGATTACTTAATGTGTGTAGTAATTCATATATCATTTATATATAAATTTAAAAACAATGTTTAACGAGTTCATCGTTATGCTACTTATCGATAGTTACCTTTCATATTGACAACTAGTCACCTTTTAATCTTAATATTGCACACTTTTATATTTATTATTCCATAACTTAACATTGCGGCATAATATTCTTTGACAAGGTTTAGTTCTTCTGTAGAGAGATCGGTTCTTCTTTTGATCGATTCACGCCTGAATATCAAACATGAAATGACAAACTAGGCATGTGATATGGTTGCGGAGATTCTTCGACTCTCCACTCACAATGAATATGTACAAAAATTTGTAAAATGTTTTTCCACCAGGTGCAGTGGGTTAGGTATTGATTAGTCATGACGTTAGTGTCACACCTATAAGACTAGTGTCGAGTTTAGTGTCGACGTTGAGAGCGGTTACTGGTCGAGTTGTCGAAATCGACGATTCTAAATGACGTTGATACGACGCGGTCACATCATGTCATGTCCCCGACCCCTGAACTGAAGCAAGGCGTTTCTGTACATGGTTTTGACAAATCAAAGCATCTTCATCGCGAATTTGGAGAGACGGGATGGACAAAAACGGAAGAAATAAAAGAAATCACCACATAGCCAATGTCAAAGCATCTCCAACCTTCATCAACCTTCTTGTTTTCATTCCTTGAAATGATGCATTCTCCAATCCACCAGATGGCATCTCCACGACGCGTAGTACGTTTTTCAATTGAAGAAGAACTTCGACTTGTATTCATCTGAATTAGGCATGTGGAGCTTGGAGCAGAGTATTTGACGATCGTATACCTTATGATTCCTCGAGACCGACGAAACGGCATCGAAGGACTCCCTCAACCGGACCCCAAAACAAGTCAAGGGTCGTTGGAAGAAGAACAATTAAAAGGTGAAGAAACTCGACAAGTTCTACAGAGGTCATGACCGCTATGCCTACCCAATGTAATCGACAAACAACTCATAGATGCGATAGAATGTGATTATAAATGGACCTAAGGAATACGGTTAAATAAATATAATTAGGGAGATCCTTCGAAACTCCGCGAAATAATGTCGTTACATTGGTGCGGTTTACTGTCTCTTTTGTTTACAATTTAATGATGTTTAATACTAATAACAAGCTTTAAATTTTATAATATTTATAATATTTACATTGGGGCGGGTGTCTAGCATCCCCCGGAGCCACAACATCATCGTCGTCGCCCGTGGTGCCCAGTCAAGATCATGACCCTCCGATCTGACCGTGGTGTGTTAAAAGAAAATGCGTTCTTAATAGTGGAATGGCCACCATTGTGAGGGAACACCAGAGGAGGACCATCGATCTTGGGCGGATCGTGATCTCGGATCAGGCATCCGTTCACGCGTGTCGTCACACCGAAAGACGACTTGGTCTTTCCTAGGTCGAGACCTGTGAGCTGGAGAACGGTGGTAGGACGGTTCATATTCACCTGGCGTGCCCAGATCGGGACGTAGCTCCTTATTTCTGCGGCGGCTGGATTGGAAATCCAATGGGGACCGAGATCCTCTTCAGTGTGCTCATCAATTTGGCGTGCGCGATGGTGGGGTTTGTAGTTTTGATCGGACAAGGTGGGTTTCTGGAAGGGGGTACGCCATTTTATGTGGCAGTAGGCGACAGTCAGTAGGGAAGGCATCAGAGCCATCCCGTGATATGATCCAGGAGCCCCAATGAGCTGATCGGATCGTGGGTTGACAACGTGTCGGCAATCAGGACGTTGGAGAAGAGGCTGGAGAGCGTAGAGATCTAACACCCATGACAGTTGTAGATTAGGGAGGAGTGGCGGTTTGGTGTGGTCGGCGGAGACATAAATGGATTGGTGGGAAGAGAGCTTTTTGAAAGTTGAGAGGGACCCCAAAAGGATCAATTTTTATGTATAAAAAATATGTAAATTAGTTGTTGATACGTTTAATAATTTTAATATAAAAATATGAAAATTAGTCGTTGATACGGTTTTTTTAGCGAAAGTTGCAACTTTTATAACTTGAAATCAATTACAATGTCGTGCATCGAGAAACAGGCTCCCCGACCACGAGAAGGACAGTATTAATGAACAATGGTTCACTGATCTTTTTAACCTCAGAACCGTCACCAGCGGTAGTTTGACGCCCCATGGGCAAGTAAAGAAGACGGAAAGAAGGAAGGGGGTACCGGAGATCCTGAGGGATCTCTACAGTAATGGTGATGGTGGGAGGCAAAGCATCGTCTAGGGACCCCTCCCAGGGCCAGTCCCCGATGCTCAGGTAGTACATCATCCATCCCGGCGGGGCTTCTTCCCCGCCTCTGACTTGTCGCACCACATACATGCAGACGCCTCCCTTTTCAGAGCCCCAACAGCTGCTCCCCTCCGGCCCACGGGCATTGGAACTGCAGCAAGTCGCGCGCTCGTATGGGCGCATCCTCCACCTCTAAACCCACCACACATCAATGGCTGAGGGTCAGCAATCGAATCAGCAAATCGTCGATCGCCCCCCGGTCCCCTGATCTCCTTATGTACAAAAGAACACGGGGGGTTTGGGTGGGACCACACAGGGTGGCCTATCCCGAGCGAGTGGCTGGTGCCCCATGTGGAAAACCGGGGAGCCGGATTAGGTATCAGGTCCATTGTTATGCCGTTTCCCCTACCTCTACACAACCGAGCCTTAGGTATTAGGTCCAATGTCAGCGGGGTCGGGTCAGCTCCATAAAGTTCAGCCCCCTCGAGACATAGGACGGAGAACCACCGACCCCAAGACCAAGCCCGGGAGCATCCCCCGGAAGGTACCCAGTCCCTAAACTGCCTCCGCATCCAGCCTCGACGAACACACTAGGAAGAGGCCTCCACCATGCTCCTCCGCATCCCATAGCGGTCCCAACTCCAGCACCAAGACCGAGCCCTCACCACCGTTACCGTGAAGTAGGACGAGCACACCGTCCCTTCCCTAATCATCCCCACTGGCTTATGAGGGAATGAAAGGCTCGAAGGTCCTAGCGAGGGCAGAGCCCTAGACTTCGCGTCGTCGGCCTTCGACACCAGAGCAAGGTCATGGTGGGCCCCGAGAAATGGGATAGGGTACGGACCAAGGGTAGGCAACCCATGGCGTGAAGAAGAAGGCACCCAGGTCCGCCGCACCCGATCTCCCCCACACAGAACTTCAGGCGGAAGAGAGGGAGGCAATCCAAACGAAGCAGATGAACCAGCTGACACCATTGATCCCGGCGAGAGCGCAGGAGGATGGGCCGAGACGAAGGAGAAAGGAGATGACGATGGTGGTGTGGACCACCAACCCAATCCGTACTTATCCCCCACACCACGCGTGGTTGCGAGGAAACCGACCGGATGGGACAGAGGGGCACGAGGATGGCACGACCGGCATAACCAGCACCACGTGGCGACACGGCAGGCGACAGAGTTGCGGCGGCGACCAAGGAGAGCACCATAGCGGCTAGGGCTGGGCTAGGGCGAGAGTCTCAAGGACGAGAGAGTTTTTTTTTATATACGTTTAATAATTTTAATTAGAGGAGAAATCTGTTGAGAACCACCTCTTAAGATAGGAACTATGAGAACCAATCTAAGCCATCCATCTCAAGAATGGATGGCTTAGATGAAAAGTTGAACAGTTGACCTATTGACTCAATTGTTGAAAAAAAAACTGCATTTTTCGGTGGCAGTTTTGTAATAACGCTGTGTTGGTGAGGGTTTAGTTGTAATTTTGGACTCACTCTTCTCACACACACTGAACGTGTGTTGGTTCATGCAAACCGATTCTCACTCTCACGTTCTCTATCACTCCGTCTTCTTCGCTCGGTCTCTTCTCTCTGTGTTTTTCTTCAGATTTGGTGCGCGTGGTTGGAATTGGAAGCAAACCTTGTGAAATCAAAGCCAAATCTGTGGTCTACCGAAGGTTTTTGTTCCGATTCCTTTGGTTTTAAGCTTATTTTTTCTGTTGTGATGAGTGTTACTGATTTAGGGATTTTTGACCTAATTTTTGCTCGCGATACTTGAATTAGTTGTTTGTGAACGTTTCTCTGTGCGATTTACGGAGGAAGAACCTTGCATGTGACTCTGTTTTTAGTGTTTGATGCATGTTTGAGTGAATGTGTGTTGGTTATGATCTGTTTTCTAAGTTGGATAGTTGTTTTTGTTGCTCTGAAAGGTTTTTCTATGGGATTTTTGGAGTAAGAACCTATTTTAGTTTGTTTCAGATTGTTTATACTCAGTGTGTCAGTTTTTGTGTCATTTGAACTGCTTGTTTGTCAACTTTCCTTTGATTTTTATCAAGTGCATTATGTGATCTATCAATTACATTTAGGTTTTGGTTGCTTATAGGCGGTTAAATCTATGTTATCAACATTGGACGTCCTTTTTATCAATTGCATGTGTATGATTTATCATCTGGATGTCAGTGTTAGTTGTTGGTACAATGTAGGAATGTGTGTTGTGCATCTATGTGTTTTATCAACTCTTTCTGCACAATTTATCAACTCTGTCTTAACCATTTATCAACTTTGTATATACAATTTATCATCTCTGCTTGTACAGTTTATCAACGCTGTCAATACAGCTTATCAACTATGTCTGCACAATTTATTAACTCTGTCTGTACAATTTATCAACTCTGCCTATACAGTTTATCACCTCTGTCTGCACAGTTTATCACTTGTATTCGTATAATTTATCAGTCATTGTTTAAGTTTGATTGCTCACTTTTTGTGTATAAATGTGTGTGTTTTCAAAAAATGGTGAAGATTTCAGAGACTAATGATTCAGTGCTTCTCAAGGATATGATTTCAGGTAAAATGTTTTGAATAATTTAAACATTGTATTTTATCTTGGTCTTTGTGATGATTATTCATTTTATTTTTCTGAAAATTATGTGCACAGGGAAAGCTAAAAAACTTACTGTCAAGATTAAAGTTCCTCCCAATCCAGCAGGACAAGATGTAGGAGAAGTTTCATCAGCGGTAGTCACTCGTAGTTAAAGAACAAAAGATGTAGCACATGTCAAGCCATCGATGGAACTTACTATCGTCCCTGCGAAGAAGAGGGGGCTTGAAAAGGGCAAAGGTCTTGCAGTTGCACCAGCCAAGAAGAGCAAGAAAGAGGTTGTGGTGCCAAGCGGCGACGGTGGCCGAAGGTTGAAGATCAGGACATCATCAAGATCGCTTGTAAATTTCGTGGAGAGTGTTACAGACGATCAAAGGGTGGCTATTGTGTAGATGGGGTTTTCAAGCCTTTTCCAGCTAGAGGTGAAGGAATTACCGCAAGCCTTGGGGTTCTGGCTTGCGAGTAATTTCCGTACCGGCAGTAGAAGCTTGGAAATCGGACAGGGCAAGTCTTTGCACGAGAGCGAGGTCAATGTCTCGGAGACATTGGGGATCCCCCTCGGGGGGCGTGCAATCATCGTGAAGCGGACTGAGAACTGTCCACTTATTGAGAGGTGGTTGGCGCAGTTCGAGGACGCGCATTCAGTCTTTGAGGTAACGATCACTCTGGTGATCAAAGCAATGAAGGAACAAAGCGGAAGAGAGGCAATGTTCAAGTGGAATTTCTTGGTTTTATTCACAACACTGATGATAGAAGGGACAAGCGGCAGTTATGTCAATCATACAATGTTGTATGCAATGGAGGATCCAGGTGTTATCCCGGAGTACAATTGGTGTTCATATGTCATCGACGGTCTCCTTGAAAGTCAAAAGAAGTGGGAGAAATCACTTACCGGAGAGAAATTCTACGTCGGTCCAATGACTTTCTTGATGGTTAGTCTTATATTTCTGATCACACTTTATGTGTGTTTTATCATTATGAAACTTATTTTTATCATCTCAGTTACATGGTTTTATCAGTGTCAGAAGTCACCCATTTATCAATGTGAAACCTTGTTTTTATCATCTATGTTTCATGGTTTGATCACTAACAGAAGTCACATGTATTATTTTTTGGTGTTGTGCAGCTATACTATGTCGATAGTGTGGTTCTAGAGAAAAGAACCGTGGATAGGGACCAACCTTCTCTTATAGGTTGGACAAGCGAGCATCTAAAAAACACGGAGTTTCTTGAACTGAAGTACGCGTCATTTGGTGAAGGTTATATCGAGAAAGACGCGTACGTGCCAAGGGAAAGGGATAATGCCATTCCGGGAGGACAAAAAGAGGTATAATCAAAATTCTTGTGTGTGAAATTGACGATTTTGTTTGCCGCTGACATTTTTGTTGTTGTAAATCTTGTAGGAATGCATCGTAAACTTGGCGAAGCAAGCGATAAATCTTGCCGATTGCTTCGTGGCTTTCAAGGAAACCATCCGAAATGCAATTTCAAACCTGGTTGATACCGTCACTGTTAGTAGACTACATGATGCCGTCAACGAGATGTTGGGTGCTCAAACCGAGCATGATATTGAAGAGTCCTCACATGACCGTTTTCGGAACCATCCGGATGTCATCAAAGCAATCGATGCAGCGATGAAGGCTGCAACTAAAGTGAACAGCCAGAGTAGCAGTCAAGTTGATGCAAGGGAGCAAGAGAATGTTGATACAAATTATGTTGGGGCAGAAAATAAGAATGTGAGGGAGGAGGTTTTGGAAGAGTCAGCAAAAGTTGTAGATTTAGGAAAAGATGTTGATGTAGGGTTAGGAGGGGATATTATTGCTCAACAAGGGGGAGATGTTGATGTTGGTGAAGAAGGTGCAGTTGATGTGAATGTGAGGGTCGAGGAAGTTGAGGAAGAGGTTAATGGAGGGGAGATAGAAGGTCGGGGCATATCAACATTCAGCATAGGCCTTGATGAAGTAAGTGAGATTGGGAGGAAAGCATGTGAAGGATTGCTCATTTTAGAGCAGGGCAATGAGAAAAACAAGAGAGAATGGCCAGAAGTATTGAGACACGGCCGGTAGTCAATGAAAGAAGCAGAGTAAGTGAAGACAAGAAACAAGAGAGATCATCCGGGAATAAGAAGAAAAGACCAACAAGGAAGGAACTTGCACCAAGAAGGCCAGACAACAGAATGACAGATGTGGATTCTGCATTAACCAAAGAAGAGAAATCATGGATGGAGTGGATTCTGAACGATAAGCGGGGAGAGGACTGGTACTGTTTCTAGCTTTATCTTTTAATGTGTTTTATCAACTCTGTCTGCATAATTTATCAACTCTGTCTCAACCATTTATCAACTCTATATATATAATTTATCACCTCTGTATATACAATTTATCAACTCTGTCTCAACCATTTATCAACTATGTATATACAATTTATCAACTGTCTGCACAATTTTTATCAACTGTCTGCACAATGTTTTATCAACTGTATGCACAATTTTTATCAACTGAATCTATGTAATTTATCAGTTACTTTGTAAGTTTGATTTCTTACCTTCTGTGTGTGAATGATTGTTATGTCATCTATGTGTTTTATCAACTTTGTCTGCACAGTTTGATTGCTTACCATCTGTGTTTTTTTACAGGGATATGGTCTTTGAAGTGTTGGATGGTGACATAGGCTTGACTAAAAAGGATCTATGCTCTATGAGACTTGGGTCTGAAGTAAGATTGGGTGTCCTTATTGCCTGGTCATGTTATCTTAATTTCATGGAAGAGAAGAGAACACCAGACGAACCTTTGAGGTTTTTTTTCTCACCATATGCAAGTGTAAGTTGTTTGGTTCATATAATTTATTCTCTTTAATACGAGTAATGTTGGAGTTTGTTTATCATTGTGTATTCTTTTTATCATTAGGTTGGTTTAACCGATGGAAAGAGTGAAACTTGGGCTGAACAAGTTGAAATCGAGTTGGGTATGTACCCGCATGTGGATATCACTGCAATTGATCTGGTAATAATTACCCCTCTATGTTTGGGCCTAGATATGCTTATAGTTTTGTGCATGTGTGTAACCACATAGGTATGCTTCATTTATCAACTACAGGTGTTTTTCCCAATTCATTCATCCAATCATTATTATCTGGTGGTCATCAATATGAAGAGAAACGCTATATCTGTAATTGATAATTTGGAGGGGTCAAACTTTAGGGCCAAATATGGGAACCGAATTAACAATTTGGTAAGTTTGTGTGTAATTTAGTTATTAAATTATGCACCTTATTTAGTTTCTAATGTGTGTATGTTTATTATAATTGGCAGAGGAATAGGTTTTCAGTATTCCTAGAAAAGTGTGACGCCACACTGTCGGTTAAAGTTAAAAATGCAACTGCAAGGTCTCTGAAGATAGATTGGAGCAGCAACGCCAACAAGATCGACTGTGGCGTGTACTGTATGTTCCACATGGAACGATATACGGGTCAAAGCGGCAGTGCTTGGGGGTCTCCGATGTTAAAAAACAATGTAAGATCGTCTTTTCGTATATGTTGTTGGTGTTGTGATATATGTTGTTGCTGCGCGTTTAACTAGTTTCGGTCATTTGTTATGTGTATATAGGTTGTTCAACTAGCAAACCTGAGGCATCGCTACCTCATGAAGTTCTGCACATACCCAAGCAGCACAGCAACGATCATTAACGAGACAAGGATCAGGAGTTATGTCCAGATGAAGGGAGAAACCAAAGGCGGTGGAGTATCTTCAAGTTCTTCAGAAAGAACCGTGTAGCACTTGGTAGACAATGAAACAATGTTCTTGTGATGGATGATGTTTTATGTGAACAATATGTAATGACTTTTTTTATCAGTTTAGTTTTTTGGGGGTATGAAATGTACATACATGTTTTAAGTATTTTTGTGGGGAGGAATGATCATGGAAGTTCCTATGCCCTATGAGAGTTGTGAACACAATTTATCATCTGTAATGTCTTGTTTTTATCAACTAGTCTCTCATGTATTATTAGTTCATGTGGACAGATATTTTTATGTATAGAGTTAATCATGATTGGAGGTGATTTTTATCATACATTTGTTCTGGAATTATCAACTGTTTGAATAGATTTATCATGCCCGATCCAGTGGGAATTATCAAGTGTTTGCACCACACAGATAGGCAGAAGTAAGAATAATATGATTTTTTTTTATCAACCTTGTGAACATAGTTTATCAATACTAGTTGAAGAGTTTATCAATAATATTTAAAGTTTTGCACAAGTTGTAAACCTGACAAAGTCAGTAGTAAGAACACATCTTTTATCAACCTCCTGAACACAGTTTATCAACATAAGTTAATGATTTATCACTTCAATTTGTGTCATTTTGGGGGCAGTTCCTAATGTCATGACCTGGTTCACCATAAACCTTGCAAGTGTGCTTCCTTTTCTTAGCTTCCTCAATAGACTTTTCCATCCCTGGTTGTATTCTCTTTCCACAACCCTTTGTCCTTGATTATTGTGGTAGCTTGACAACAACTTGTGAAGGTTTAGAAAGACCTGTCAAAGTCTGAAGCTCATGTGTTGTGCTCGATGCAAAATCTTCAGCTTCATCATCATTCAGTTATTTCTTGAAGTCCTTTACTTGTTCTGCAAATTCCTTCAACTTTGTAGCATTCACTGATGGATGAACGACACAAGATTGAAGCATCGAGCATATATCCGATATAATTTGCTTACACTCACTGTAGGTACTTGGTTGTGAATCTTCAGACTGTGTAGACATCTCAGGATTGTTGCGTACATCCTTTGTCCATCGTTGTGTGATCAAGCTCTCCGGGATTTGATCATCCATAGATGTTTCCAAAGCCAAAAAGATATGCATGCAAGGGATGCCAAATCCTTCAAATCTCATGCAAGAGCACGTGCAGTAGTTCCCAGGTAAACTTTGCACCACAATAAATGTTTTGGTGCCATGTTTGTTTTTGACTTCATATATCTTCTTCCCATCCCCTTCACCACAAGTCTTGATCCCACACTTGAAGGTTGTTTCCACAACACTTTTCTTTATGATGTCAAAGATAGTGCGGCTGTAAATCCTCCAAGCGTCCTTCTCAATTTCAGACAACGACATGAAGTTTGGAGCTAGTGTGCGTGACTGGAAGTCCAGGCGTAATTGTGTTTGTCTCTGCCCTTCAACAACCGTATCGAAACGCCACATGAACTCAACCAGTGTAAGGCACCTAGACAAGAAACTTTTATCAACCAACAACAGATATTTTATCAAGTATCAATGAAACATTTTATCAACAGGAACTGAAAAGGATTTTGATGAACAAATAATGCAGATGGATGAAACTTTTTTTGTCAGGGCACAACACTACAATTGTCAATTACTTTGCAAACATTTATCAACACAGAACATTTTTTCAAACACAAATAACTTTATCACAGATGCAGACAAAGGTACATGTTAGTGAATTGACCAAATGCACTGTTCTCGCACTCAGATCTTGATGTAGTCCTAAAGAATAGACCCATTTTCAGCCATCGGAAGTATGCAGGGATCCACCTATCCCGTATTTCAAACATAGAAGACAACCAAATGTGATCATTTAGTTGGAATTCTTCCATCAAAGACTTCCAACTCAGCTCAACCTCATCTATTTCAGTGTAGGTACTCCACACCAATGCCTTAAATTTCTTCTTGAAACTTGTCTCATGGTATATATTATGAGGAAAAGGAATTAGATAGCTCGAGTTTTAATCTAAGCCAAAATATGGTTAGACTTACACGAGTGCAATAACTATAGGAATAAAACCCGAAAGTTAGAGGAATTCATAGATTGTAATGCTATATACCGCTCTACACCTAGATTAGAGATAATTAGGTGGACTGAGTATGTTAGGGTCTTAATACGATCGAGAGATGGTTAGGACTACATTGAGATAATTCTCATTGCCCTTAGAATAATATTAGTTGCAAATGTATACCAAACCCTGCTAAGTTGTTCATCACATCTGAACCTCGTTAATGTCCTAGATCACCTTTATTCTTTGATTTACAATCTACTTGTGACTTTGTGTTTATTTTCAGATCATTTATATATTCTCATTATTATTTGCATGAAATGTTTCATCTTACAAAACAAAACAAAACATTGGAATATGAATAGCTTGACCATCGAACTAATTAACCAAAGTGCTTGTCGAATTGCTCCCTTGGGTACGATATCTCGGACTAAACCCCGAATACTACTTGACGACCGGTACACTTTCCGTGCCATTCTGAGAGTTAATTCTCAGGGTGTCATCTGTCATTGAAGTAAAGCTCCAAGTAAGTTAGTGAACTTCATCATCTTCGAATTTTGTAACTTTTAGTTCTAGGTTTGAATTGAACTTCGAATTGAGTATGGGGAAAAATGATATTTAGTGGTTTAATACGTATAAACTTAGTGAATTAAACAAAGGATTGGAATGGGGTGGCTTAGATTCGTATTTTGGAGGTTTCGGGGATTTTCCGAAATGCTGAACCAGTAGGACCGATCGACCAGATTAGGTTGAAGACACATCTGGTCCACTACCTAACGGTGGACAGAAGACTTACATGGTCATGTAGCCTGTCACACCCCGAATTTGGTAGAACCGAGCCCGGAACGCGAACAGTGAAACAAATAAACAATTTCAAACATTTTAATAAACCACTTAAAATCACCACTTAAGTTAATCAAAATAATATTTTACAACTGAGAACACGTCCAAAACAAGCGGACAAAAACCAAAGCGTACGTCGCTAAACTCCCAAAAAAACTCGGACTCCTGCTCCCAGCTCTTCAAGGTTCGAGATCTCCCCTAGTCCGCCTCGCGACCAGTACCTGTAGGAAAATCAGCTAGGGGTGAGCGTTCGCTCACCACCACGGATACCAGACTGACTACGGCATACTAGCAGAAAATGCCGAAAACACCAACAACAGACATAACACCGGGGACTACCATCCCCAAACTCAAATAACCCGACTGTCACACGAAAACGGTTACTTTCCCCAACCAAACTAAACACCCGTACACGTAATGTAGACCCGACACCGTAATGACGACCTCAAAGAACACAACAACACAGAAGTGATCAAAATCACGCCAACCACAACTACAAGCCTCAGCATTTTACCGATCACGCGCCGGAAGGTGCTACTCACCTAATGGGGACCACAACCCACTGCTCTTTACCGACCGCGCACCGGAGGGTACGACACACCCCTCGAGCATAAATCCAGCCTCAGCACTTTACCAATCACGCGTCGGGGGTGCTACTCACCTACGGGGACCACAACCCTCTGCTCTTTAACGACCACGCATTGGAGGGTACGACACACCCCTCGGGCACAGCTCTAACCTTAGCACTTTACCGATCACACGCCGGAAGGTGCGACTCACCTGACGGGGACCACAACCCTATGCTCTTTAACGACCGCGCACCGGAGGGTACGACATACCCATCGGGCATAGCTCAACAGTACCACCAGAACAATCACAGTCACAACCAAATGGCACACAATACCCCGCAAAGGAAAGTTAAAGAATACGACAACACGACTAACTACCACTTGGCACGTCAGTCAACCAAAAACGGGCTCAACTCCCCACGGGCACTCATGGCCACCCACAAACTCGGGACTCGGACGGCCCCGCAACACTGGTCGGCCGCTGCCGAACCTCACGGGTCCTCGCTGCCTCTCGGAGACCCCGTTCCACTGTCGCTGCAGTGTCTTCTAGCTCTGAGTAAACCCGAATCCTCAGGGCGAGAACTCGATCCCGAATCGTCGCTCTCAGCCCCGTCCCGAACCGCCGGCAACGGTTCAGCTCTATCGCCACCATTTCTGGTGCAAATCGGGTCAGGGCAATGAATCTGGCCTCATACTCTACTACTAACGCCCCGTCCTGTTGCAGTTCCAGGAACTGCTGATGTTGATCCGCCCTGGCCGACTCGGGGAAATAGTGCTCTAGAAAGACCGCCTCGAAGGTACTGTAGTCGTCCCCGACTCTGTCCCGTACGCGCCCCCACCAGTGGTAGGCGTTGTCCCTCAGCTGATGAGCTGCAAAGGACACCCTGGTGTGACCGTCCTCTATGCCTGACGTGTCCAGGTCCCGAGTAACCTGCTCCATCCATCTCTCGGCTATGTCAGGGTTCGGTTCCCCGACGAACGTAGTTATGCCCAGCTTCAGGAAATCAAGCAGTGTCCGGGCCGTATGCCTTCGGTCTGAACGGGCCTCGCTGGAACGGCTGCAGCAACAGCAGGTACTGGCTCCGAAGCCGGCGACGCAGACTCCCTACGGATGATGCTCGCCATCAAGCTCTGCACCGTCCGGGTCAACTATCCCAGAGCGGCCGTAGTGGACAGGTCTGCGACCGGTGGGACGCTGGGCGTGCCCGCAGATGGTCCTGCGTCGTTCCTCATGTCCTCCCCGACGGGAGTACCCTGGGCTTCCGTGGACTCAGCGGGTTCGACGGTGGGCATCCGTCCCGGTGCCCCAGCTGATCGTCCCCTCCTGCCATGTGTGGGCGTTCGTCCCGGTGCCCCAGCTGATCGTCCTCTCCTGCCACGTGCCATGTAATAGGTATCCTCTGCACGGATACACGCAAACGCTTAGTTTGCGAACTTATACAACGACGACGTGCTCAGTATACTAGCGTTCACACAGTCAACATCTATCTCAAAACTCGGTACCAAAACGTCACACTGCTCACGCTATAATACCTCAATTATCAGAACACGTAAGGGAAACCTCAAAACGACCCGACACACTCGTGAACCAAGTCACGCAATAACAACACACAAACTGCACAGTCAAGACGGTGGAACAAGGCAGGAATCACAGATCCGTGACAGACACCGTCACTGTTGGGGTCACGGAGCCGTGACGAAGGCCCAAAACTCGCCAAAACGTGTTGCTCCGTCACGGATCCGTGACAGGGTCCGTGACGCTCGCGCAGGCCTGTTTCCCAAATTCGTTTCAGACTCGATTTTTACCCCTTTTTAACCCCAAAAACAGTCTTAAGCGTCACACACGTTCGATTACCAATTTATCAAACCCACACACAACAATTCACAGACAATTTCAAGTCACCCAACCTCAATCACAAGCCGACAAGGCCAACCAAAATCAAAACACGCCCACCGGACCAACCAATTTTAAAACACACGCTCACGGGCCAACCAAATTTAAAACTTTTCTCCCTTTCACCATAAAATCTCATTTTTGACATCACGTAGTTACAACCCGTTCTAGGCGTCCCCGAACTAAATTGTACTCACTTGATATCAGCACCGTCACGTTCGACTACAGGAGCGCTCCTGAGTCGAGTCAGTACAGCTTAAAAACGTTTCACGCAGCAACACACTATCATTATGCCAGTAACAACAGTATTGCACATACACACCACAACAAACAAGACTCGTGTCACTACGGGTCTACACACGGGTTCCGACTTGCGCAACCCATGCACGACGGGACTTTTGATGACTCAACTCTCCCCACCTAATTGACGTACAGTCCGAGGTGTGAAACCTCGAGCTTTGATACCAAACTGTCACGCCCCGAATTCGGTAGAACCGAGCCCGGAAAGCGAACGGTGAAATAAATAAACAATTTCAAACAATTTAATAAACCACTTAAAATCACCACTTAAGTTAATCAAAATAATATTTTACAACTGAAAACACGTCCAAAACAAGCAGACAAAAACCAAAGCGTACGTCGCTAAACTCCCAAAAAAAAACCCGGACTCCCGCTCCCAGCTCTTCAAGCTTCGAGAGCTCTCCTAGTCCGCCTCGCGACCAGTACCTGTAGGAAAAGCAGCTAGGGGTGAGTGTTCGCTCACCACCACGGATACCAGACTGACTACGGCATACTAGCAAGAAATGCCGGAAACACCAACAACAGACATAACACCGGGGACTACCATCCCCAAACTCAAATAACCCGACTGTCACACGAAAACTGTTACTTTCCCCAACCAAACTAAACACTCGTACACGTAATGTAGACCTGACACTGTAATGACGACCTCAAAGAACACAACAACACAGAAGTGATCAAAATCACGCCAACCACAACCACAAGCCTCAACACTTTACCGATCACGCGGCGGAAGGTGCTACTCACCTGATGGGGAACACAGCCCATTGCTCTTTACCGACCGCACTCCGGATGGTACGACACACCCCTCGGGCATAAATCCAGCCTCAGCACTTTACCAATCACGCGTCGGAAAGTGCTACTCACCTACGGGGACCACAACCCTCTGCTCTTTACCGACCACGCAATTGAGGGTACGACACACCCCTCGGGCACAGCTCTAACCTTAGCACTTTACCGATCACGCGCCGGAAGGTACGACTCACCTGACGGGGACCACAGCCCTCTACTCTTTAACGACCGCGCACCAGAGGGTACGACACACCCATCGGGCATAGGTCAACAGTACCACCAGAACAATCACAGTCACAACCAAATGGAACACAATACCCCGCAAAGGAAAGGAAAAGAATACGACAACACGACTAACTACCACTTGGCACGTCAGTCAACCAAAAACGGGCTCAACTCCCCACGGGCACTCATGGACACCCACAAACACAAACAATAACATACGGGTTCAACACCCCAAAGGCACACGTGACCACCCTCATAAACACAACAAGGTACTTTACCTACGGGCACCACTAAGTGCCCACACGCATTTCTAATGTTCGATAAGTTTGCTTAACCTACGACACCACTAAGTGTCACATGTATTTCTATTGTTCGATACGATCACGTATCCTACGACACCACTAAGTGTCGCCTGCATTTCTATTGTTCGATAAATTTACTTATCCTACGACACCCAAGTGTCACATGCATTTCTACTGTTAACTTTCCCTAGTCAAGGCCGAGATCCGGCTACTTTTCCCTACCTCGTAACGTTTCCCAAAAGTACACGCCCAAGCTCCGGCGTGCTCGCGATCACTCACCTAGCCTCCCCTTTCCGCGGTCGGCGGCACGATCTAATATGAACACAATTAAAACACTTTTAAAGTTCGCAGGCAAAGCTGAATTTTAAAGAATTAGACGCCCAAACGCAACCCCGGTAATGTCGATCGCTCTCAAACTTCCCAATTACTTGACATTGTCAATAATGGGCCTGGAAAGGCCCGATTCGCCCGGCTCGACGAATCTGCCCGGGATTGGAAAACGCCCTTCTAGGGCTCCGAAAATTCCCGTTTTCGTTTCTACGATCTTAGAATAATTCAAGGGTTCCAATGCAATCGACGGAATCAATTTCCGACTTCCGAGTAATATAATTCGCGTTTAAAGTTTCTAAATCCGAAATTTCCAACTTTCACAATTTAATTCCATAATTCGTTCCGGGTGTGAATTAACGATTTGGGGATCGTCCTAAACCACCCGAACACGAAAAACCCGAGACCCGACACATGGGCCCCACTCGGCCATCCCTAGTCGTGGTTGGTTGGGCCGGTTTTGGACCGGTTCACCACAGTGGTGGTCGGTCCTAGCTCCGGCCAGCCACCACCCACGGTGGCCGGAGCTTCCCCGAGCCTCCGGTCACCGGAAACCGATCATTTTTGCCCCAAAACGTTCCCAACGAACCCTACACCTCAACTCCTCCATATTTAACTCGTTTAAACACAAACCCTAACTTTCAAACGTACCAAAACAAGAATCGAATAGGTTCTCACCGTAGGGAATGACGATAGGAGCTCGATTCTTAAACCGTTGAGACGATCCGTTGGTTGGATCGTCGGGAAATCGACAAACCCTAGACTTTTCTTCCTTTTTCTTTTTCCTTTTCTCCTTCTCTTCTTCTCTCTATTTCTCCTTTTTTTTTTAATATGGTCGAACACCCCTTTGCTTCTTCCTTTTGTTTTGTTCAAAAATACCCAACACCACCACTTGTGTGACAAGTGGCAAGTGGGTCCCACCCTTTAAACAAATATCTTTGTAGATATTTTTCTGTCAGATTCGCGAAATTCGGCCGTCTCGGGCCCCGAACGGGCCCATCTTTCAAGAAATTACGAAATTTCACGGGCTACAAGGAAACGGCTCAACTAAGACCGCTGTAACGACGGCTAAGCTTTTTGGATCCAAAACGGGCCTCGAACGGACCAAAACGTCGCTCGGTTGACTTTTCCGGCAAAAAGTCAACCATTCCCAAATTGGTCAAAAAGTTGCCTTGAGTCCCCCAGAACTCACTTTGGTCGATATCGGGGTCAACTTAAGTCCGATATGACCCTCGGGGTCAAATTTAGGTTCATTTAGGTGTCTGTCCCAAAATTTAAAATTTTCTTGTTTTTCGCCGATTTGACTGGCGTTGACCGGGAGTGGTTCTTACATAGCCGTACGGCGGGTGTGTCAACCGATCGTCTAGAGGACCAGTAGGACTTATATGGACGTTTGACCGTACGGCTAGGTTGTCCGTCGTACGACTATTTGCATATTCTACAACCACCTACTTAATTAGTAATATGTTTTTATGAGGTTTTAATTGTTACATGAATTGGTGAAGTTTTAATCCATGCTACTTATGGTGGGGAATATAAGCTAGAGGATGAGAATTATAATTGGATATCAACAAAAGATGATGTGATTAGTGTTCGTGTCGATGATAGAACAACATTGAAAACATTGAAGAACATTCTGTACTCTATGATCGGGGTGAAGGAAAGTGAGACAGAATTGAAACTTAGTTACATATCTTATATGCCCAATTTTAAAGGAGTTATCCCGCCAAGTAAGATCGTAGAGGATATGGATGTTCGGGATTAAGTAATGACAAACAGAAATATATGTTCCAGAACCATGTTACGTGTAGAAGTGATCAACAAAGATATCACTGGTGCCGAAGCTGAAATGGTGGAAGTTGAATAGGGGGTCCACGGTGATAGGTGTAACGGAACCTGTGTAGTTGAGTATGATGAACATGACAATGGTGGGTATGATAGCTATTTTGACATGGATATTTGTAGTCGTGTGGATAATGTTGATAACCTAGTTATTCGGCATCGACGTAGAGAATGTGCTTCAGAAGCACAAGCATCATCTCCTACGCCACCACCGGTAAGCTTGGATAATATCGAAGAGAACGGTCAAATGGTGGAGTATGTTTCTTGAAACCAGCAGTTTTCGTTAGATACGATCGATGTAGAACAAACCACGATCGGTTTTAGGGATGAGTCAGATTTAGTAGTTGGTAAACAGTTTCGGGACAAGGAAGCAGTGATGACGAATCTGACAGAGCTTGCAAATAAGAGTAATTTTTGGATACACCGTGATAAATCTTCAAAGGTGATATACATTGTAAAATTTCGTGGTGCTTATTGTGGATGGAGAGTGTGTGTAGCAAAAAATCAGGGATCAAATATTTTCTCCATTAGAACCTATGAGCCTTTGCATACTTGTCATAGCAATGATCGGAACTCCCAAAAAGGTCATCTGACTATGGAAGACATTTCTTGTATGTTGGCTAAATAATTTAGTTGAAGGAAAAAGATTCACAAACCATTGGAAATTCAAGACATTTTGTAGGGTAAAAACATAGGCTCTTATAAATACTGGAAATGTTGGAAGGCAAAAACACTAGCGATGGTTAAACTTGTAGGGATCCTGATATAAGTTATGGATTACTCCTTGTTTATTTGGACCAGGTTCAGAAGATGAATGAAGGCGTAGTAACTCATTTGGAGATGGATGCAGAGAGTAGATTTAACTATGTTTTCGTAGCATATCGGCCATGCATGAAGGGGTTTAACACTGCCTTAAGAAAGGTGGTTGCAGTAGATGGTACATGGTTGAAAATAAAGTATAAAGGGGTAATGGTAATTGCAACTGGGCAAGCTGGTAATCACCATCAATATCATGTTGCTTGGGTTGTAGTTGACTTAGAGAACGACGCTTCTTGGACATGGTTCTTCCAAAAGTTGAGGCCGGAGATCCTGGACGAGGAGGAGTTGGTTATATTTTCTGATAGAAATATAAGTATCATCAGTGCAGTGTCGACTGTCTACCCAAAAGCTAAAGATGGCCATTGTAGGTCGTATCTGACCAAAAATATCAGAAATCATCATGGGGGTAGCAGCAGAGAAAAATTATCGGAGTTATTCCAAAAAGTTGATGATGCGTACACAATGAAGAGGTTCAATGATAAGTACGAACAGTTGAAAGAATTGTACCCCAAGGCGGAGGAATATCTGGAGACAACGAACATAGAACGTCATCAATGGGCGAGATCTCACTTCGAAGTCGCTCGGTACAATATCATCCAAGACATTGGCGATGATTTCATCTCTAACAGCTCGGATTTCATCCAAGACAACTGAATGAGCCATCGGTGCGGGCTCTCTTACATCGTCCCATACGAATCTTTAGTCGTACGGATGTCTCCACACCCTGCCGACGAGAGCTCTCACCCAGTTTTTCTCTTCTGGATGGTTGCGCACCCATCCCCTCATCCATAACATCAGGGGCCAGAGGAGTTGCAGGTTCCAGCTGCACATCCTCATCATCCCATTGAATGGATCCTCCATTCTCCAAAATTCCCGCAATTCGATCAATTGTGGCATTCGGATAATCTTTGGGTATGACTCTGATATTCTGGTTATGCGGGAGTTCCCTCTCTGCTGACGTCGGGATGAGGACACTTCGAGTCACCTGCACCTGCACAGACATAACAACTACATTAAATTGATGTGGCCGAGGTACTTCAAAATTAAATAAATATGTCCTTAATTTCATTATATTACCTCCGCTTTTACAAGCTCTTCTGAAACCTCTCCCGGAGACGGGGCATTGGGCCAATTCGTACACCATTTGAATAATTGGGGGAGGTCCACAGTATAGTTTGGATTCAAGACCCACCCACCCACCCCCCACCCCCCCCCCCCCCCCGTGATGAGTGCGTATTCCTTAAGGGACAACCTGATCGGTGTCTCTTTCATAACAAACCACATATTGGAGGATCTTGTCAACTTTGTGCTCCTACCGATGAAGGACCACGCAAGGTTGTTGGAGTGAAAAAACTTCTCCTGTAACTTCATGAACCTCCTGAATGGACCATCTCTTAACGCTTGAATTGTGGCCCTGTCATCCTTCAAGGCTTTGACCGTGTCTTCCATCATTCTGTACCCACATCTCAGACTGACCCGGCAATTGAAGAACTAACTTTCTTGGAGTTCGGTTTCTAGTCGTGGAAACCTCTGCGGTGGTTCAGAAGGAGTTACACTAGGTACCGAACGAGAATTACTAGCTGCATTTGATTTGCCATTGTCTGTAGTAGTAATATTACAATTACAAAATGCAAAATGTATAACTGAAATACTAATTCCAACTTACTTAAACAATGTCACTCGTCGTACGGCCAGTGCACCTAGCCGTACGGTCGACAGAGAGTTTAGCTAATGACCAATCTACGCCGAATGGAACCAAACGACGGAGGTATGGCCCTTGCATGAGAAGGACCAAAATGTCGTCGTTTGGCCCCATTCCGCGTCGTACAACCCAAATCGACAGGCCCTCCCTCCTCATAACTACAATGGGCAAAACGTCGTCGTTTGGCCCCATTCGGCGCCTTCTGTTACCATATGGAAAATGGTCTCATTCGGCACCGTATTGCGCCAAACGGAGGTGGTATGGCCCGTGCTTTAGAAGGACCAAAAGTTCGTCGTACAGCCCCATTCGACGCTGTACGAGGTCATACAACAAATGGTCCTTTACGGCGCCGTTTGTACCCATTCGGCGTCGTATGGGTACGTCCTCCGTATGACCCCGTTCGGTACAGTATGGCCTTCCTTCCTTCTCTTAAATGGGCCAAAACGCTGTCACTTATGCCTCAATGGAGGCCGTTTGGTACCCAAACTACGGGACATAATTCCTTCTCCGGCAAGGGCCTAAAACCCAACCGTATGATCCACTCCCTGCCGTTTGGCCCCAATCGGCCAAACCCAGCCGTATGGCCCCAATCGGACACGCCAAGCCGTTTAGCCCCAAACAGTCGTAAATTATCACTCAGGTGAGGTCCCATTTCATCATCGGCCAAACCCCGTCGATTTCCTGGCCAAACGACTATACTCCAAATAATTCCATTTTTTTTCTCAAATTCTATTTCGTTCTGAAATAATTCCTCTTTTATCAATATTTGATATTTCCTATCTTGATTATGGAGAACAAAGACCCAGACACAAAAAACAATATGCAATATAAGGTTAGTAATGTTTATTAGTTAATTCATGTTTAAGTATTTACATTGATTAGTTTATAGTTTATAACAATCTATCATACCATAATGTTCTATAATTAGTTTGAATGTGTTAGTCGTTTAGTTTAAAATATTTCAATCATTCTCAAGATTAGACTTACGAGGAAATAGTTGTTTGAAGAATATAATTTTTAGTTTACTCCATCTTAATAATTTTCGAAATTTTACCTACGGTTACAGAATGTGTAGAAACGGCCCTAAATAGGACGTGCTATTTTCTCGTAGGCTCGAGATGGCGAGATAATTGCATGGTGACGTGACAACACATATCCCGAAACTAATCAAGTATGGTCGCTACCAATTATTGAAGAAGATCATGGTAATTATTCAAAACCATGCAAAGGTTTTGAATAATTACCGACCAAACCCCGTCGATTTCCCGGCGATTATCCGGCCAAACGACTATACTCCAACCCAGATTTGCAAAATACTTAATACCTTAAAACAAAGGAGATGGGCTCAGACCTGGTTTGACGGAGAGGAGCGTTGACCGGCTTTGCAGAGAGAGACAACGACTTTCAGGGAGAGGAGATGAGAGGAGACGGTTTTGCAGAAAGAGAGAGACTGAGAGAGGGGTTTTGATATCAATCGTACAGAGGAAGGAAGATGAAGAGGTGGAGGGAAGGTTAGGAGTTAAAGTGGGAGGGTAGTTATGTCTTTTCATTGTTTTTGCTTCAAAATAGGGCTACCCCTCAAATAAAATTATCAGAGGAGGTCTTCTCAATAATTTCCCCAGTAGAGGCTTCCCCGGACTGAAACAGTTGCAGTGGTAGAGAAAATGGGGTTGTTAGGTTTCAAAAGCTGGAATGAGAAAGGTCTGTGTC